>OY755048.1:27421486-28098986 GCA_963576565.1 Aspidapion aeneum
TTTGCGTTTCAGATGATTTTGAAACTTTTTTGTTGCGCCGTCTGTCTGTCTGTCTGTCTGTCTGTATGTCTGTCTGTCTGTCTGTCTGTCTGTCGGTCTGTCTGTCTGTCTGTCTGTCTGTCTGTCTGTATGTCTGTCTGTAACGACCAACGCGCATAACTGAAAAACCGCTTGGCCGATTTTAATAAAATTTGGTACCTAGGCTGGGTCTTGGGTCGAGATGGTCCCATTTAAAAATGAACAAAATCCACCGAACACAAACCAAATAAAAGGGTGGGGGTAGATTTCAAAAATTAGAGTTTATGTGAAAATATGGCGTGTGTGATATCAAACGAAAGGTAATTGAGTCCGGAGTTTAACAAAATACATTTTAGTTTTTGTTTTTTTTAAGGGTGGGGGTAGATTTCAAAAATTTGAGTTTGGGTCAAAACATGGCTTGTGTGGTATCAAACAAAAGGTAATTTAGTCTGGAGTTGAATAAAATATATTTCAGTTTTTAGTTATATTAGCTCACACGTACACTATAACTACAGTACCTAGTGTGAGCTTAGGGGCCCATATATTGGCAAGTTTTTTTTATTGCCGGTTATAAACCTAATCACTCCGCATGGATCAGTGGCGAAGCGTGGGGGGGGGGGTTCGTCTCACCCCCGCCCCGAGGATACTGGCGCCCCATGGGTGGCCAAAGCGCCCTCACGAAAGACATGATGACCTTTTTTTTTTGGTCGCAAGATTTCTGAGGGGCGCCTTTTGTAGCAGTAGTAGCCCCCCCGCCCCTTCAGGCACGCTACGCCGCTGGCATGGATATAATGTTCTACAATATTTACATTCAGAAGACGCTCAGGTTTAAGTCCTAAATGAAGAAACAATAAAGATTTACAGGCAGGCAAAATTAAATGGTAAGTAATTCTTAGATTTGATGTTTACATGACAACCCAATTAAACTTTTTATTTTCATAAATGTTGCTTTGGTATAAACTCTGATTGATTATCTGGGGGCACGGAAGTGCTCCGCCAAGTTCGCGCTGTACCCTCTTTTCTTGAAACATTTCAGTTCATAAAACTGTTTAGTTTTCACTTTCTCCAACGTCGATCACGAGGATACGAGTGATCCCCGTCTGGAACACGTCCTGATAGTCACCCAACAAACAATTAAAGTTGTAACGACGAAACCCCAACTAGAAAGGATTTCTTAAAAGTAACCGCAACGTACTCCCGCTACGTCTCAGTATACCATACAGCGACGTTATAATTCCCTAAGTGGGGAACCAATTTCTGGTTATAACTACTTGGCCAAGTGTTTAAAGTCACTGTAGTAGCAACTACACTACTACGTCGTAGCCAGGTATCTACTACGTCGTAGAGGCTGTTTTTTTTTTCCGTAATGGCATAAAAGTTGCGATGTAGTTGCAAATAATATAATCGTTTCTTTTTGGTAGAATTGTTACACAATATGGTGGACACAACAGTAAACAGACTCGCTTAGTTTTTTTGTTTGGTTATGGTTATAATATGAACTATGTTATCCATAAGTGTGAGAATTTACGAGCAGAGGATCAAAATTCGAGTGCGACGCAAAGTTTTTTGTATAACATGCATTATATATATTGCAAAAAACCGGTGCGCCCGTAAAATTGAGCCGTTTTCTGGTAGCTGATGGAATTTTTGTGTTGTGATTTTGGAGGTTATGTTTTCATAATCGACAGTTAACTCCAACAAATGGTGCTTAAGAAGAGCATTTTTGGTAAGCTTCAACCAATTTGTTTATAAAATAGTATGGCTCTTTAATATGAGCTCATAAAA
Source organism: Aspidapion aeneum (assembly GCA_963576565.1). Lineage (NCBI taxonomy): Eukaryota > Metazoa > Arthropoda > Insecta > Coleoptera > Brentidae > Aspidapion > Aspidapion aeneum. Next base: position 27,423,290 of record OY755048.1, read on the forward strand.
CGACAACAAAAATATTAAATTTTCTTTCTTACATAAAAACATGGCGTCCCAAACTATATTCCCTGATAGTCGAAAAGGTTACTTGAAAGTAGTTGCGGCTTTAAAGTTGATCCAAAAAGTTATTTTGTCTACATTGTTACATCAGATGTTACTATGATGACACAAACTTTTGTGGTAAAAATTAAAGTTATAATGTAGTTGTCGGATACACTTGTTTGGGACTCCAATGAAGCTTAACTTTCTAGTGGTAATTAAGTAGGATATAAAAGTCAGGGCGACTACGAAATAACGACTAAAAAGAAAGTAAAACTTTAGCAACGTCCTATTGTGGTAGAGAAGACTATCAGAATCGACTATCAAGAAACAAGCCTATGAAGTAGTTTAGAGGGTCGTTTTTACGAAACATTTACTATTTCCTGATACTAAATAGTAGTTAGAACTAAAAAGTAACAAATTTGGGTTGGGATCACCACATTTCTACTATAAGAAAGTAGCAAACCCTTTAGAACATGTAGCCGCTACTATAAATGTTAGTTGGGCAGGAACAAATGTTCCATGCCAATCCACGACCGGACCGGTTTCGACCTTTTGGGCCATCCTCAGGTGAATGTAGGCGATAGCTCCGTGTAGAGCATAAGTTGTGTTCCCAACGAAAGCCTCAAACCATCAGTATAATTCAATGCCGGTAGGGGTATTTTCCCTCGGAGTAGTTGTTTCTGGTGGTTTCACACATTTCAGTTCATATTTGACCTATCTAAAGCTCTGCTTCGGAATGAGCTACGAAACTCAAAATTTGCAGTCTTAAATGTTCATAGAGTTAACAACCCCTCCAAGTTTTCTAGACTTCCATGAAGAAATAAAGTAGCTCAATCTGGCAGACTGATAGAATTTATGACCAAACCCTTGGAAAAAATAAAAAAACCCTAAAATTCTAATTCTCTCCTCCCCTATTCATCTAAATTTATGTAAAAGTAACATTGCCTACTGCCAGAAACGCTAGAGACCTGAGCTTTGGCAGACTGATAGGAAGTATGATAAAATCATAGGAAAAAATTAAAAAACGTCAAAATTTTAGATCAGGCATTGCAAAAGTTTTGAACAATATTCCGCATATTTTACTATTTAAAACTTAAATATTATCCAAATCCTTTAAAAAAGGAGTAACTCCATAACAAAAACCTTTAATGTAAGAAAAAGCAAGTACGCGAGAATAGTATTCTGTAAAAAGAATTGAGATAAAAGTAAAGCCAAGTTCTCCAATACAAAGTATAAAATAAAAGACCTTACTAGTTTGGAAATGTTTTTTGTTGGGTTTGTAAATTGCAAGTGATGCAACCAAAAATTGTACAAGGTCGTACCTAGGTGGAATCAAGCTCCCCCCTCCCCCCTCGGGTTTATTTGATAAAGTGTGTTGTAAAGAAATTTCTCAGCAACAAACGCAAACTTTCCAAAATTTTATTTAAAAGTTTTTATCCTTCCCCCCCCACTATGAATTTTTAAAGTTTTACCATATTGGCCTTATGAGATTCCCTACCCTAAAATTCGCTAAATGACGTTTTTACGAATCTTAACACAAGGTGTGGTTTTTTAGCATCTCTATGGCCTCACCATACTGTAACTCGGTGCTTTCCTTGATAAAATGTATACTTTGTAAAATATGAATTTTTAAAGTTTTACCATATTGGCCTTATGAGATTCCCTACCCTAAAATTCGCTAAATGGCGTTTTTACGAATCTTAACACAAGGTGTGATTTTTTCGCATCTATATGACCTCACCATACTGTAACTCGGTGCTTTTGTTGATAAAATGTATACTTTGTAAAATATGAATATTTAAAGTTTTACCATATTGGCCTTATGAGATTCCCTACCCTAAAATTCGCTAAATGACGTTTTTACGAATCTTAACACAAGGTGTGGGTTTTTCGCATCTATATGGCCTCACCATACTGTAACTTGGTGTTTTGTTGATAAAATGTATACTTTGTAAAATATGAATCTTTAAAGTTTTTACCATATTGGCCTTATGAGATTCCCTACCCTAAAATTCGCTAAATGACGTTTTTACGAATCTTAACACAAGGTGTGGTTTTTTCGCATCTATATGACCTCACCATACTGTAACTCGGTGCTTTCCTTGATAAAATGTATACTTTGTAAAATATGAATATTTAAAGTTTTACCAAATTGGCCTTATGAGATTCCCTACCCTAAAATTCGCTAAATGACGTTTTTACGAATCTTAACACAAGGTGTGGTTTTTTAGCATCTCTATGGCTTCACCATACTGTAACTTGGTGCTTATTTTAATAAAATGTATACTTTGTAAAATATAAATTTTTAAAGTTTTTCCATATTGGCCTTATGAGATTCCCTACCCTAAAATTCGCTAAATAACGTTTTTACGAATCTTAACACAAGGTGTGGTTTTTTCTCATCTATATGGCCTCACCACTGTAATTCGGTGTTTTGGTTGATAAAATGTATACTTTGTAAAATATTAATTTTTAAAGTTTTACCATATTGGCCTTATGAGATTCCCTACCCTAAAATTCGCTAAATGACGTTTTTACGAATCTTAACATAAGATGTGGTTTTTTCGCATCTATATGACCTCACCATACTGTAACTCGGTGCTTTTGTTGATAAAATGTATACTTTGTAAAATAATAATTTTTAAAGTTTTACCATATACCTAAAATTCGCTAAATGACGTTTTTACGAATCTTAACATAAGATGTGGTTTTTTCGCATCTATATGACCTTACCATACTGTAACTCGGTGCTTTTGTTGATAAAATGTATACTTTGTAAAATATGAATTTTTAAAGTTTTACCATATTGGCCTTATGAGATTCCACCCTAAAATCCGCTAAATTTCGTTTTTACGAATCTTCTTAACACAAGGTGTGGTTTTTTCGCATCTATATGGCCTCACCATACTGTAACTTGGTGTTTTTGTTGATAAAATGTATACTTTGTAAAATATGAATTTTTAAAGTTTTACCAAATTGGCCTTATGAGATTCCCTACCCTCAAATTCGCTAAATGACGTTTTGACGAATCTCAAAACATGGTGTGGTTTTTTCGCATCTATACGACCTCACCATACTGTAACTCGGTGCTTTTGTTGATAAAATGTAGCCTTTGTAAAATATGAATATTTAAAGTTTTACCATATTGGCCTTATGAGATTCCCTACCCTAAAATTCGCTAAATGACGTTTTTACGAATCTTAACACAATGTGTGGTTTTTAGCATCTCTATGGCCCCACCATACTGTAACTTGGTGCTTATTTTAATAAAATGTATACTTTGTAAAATATAAATTTTTAAAGTTTTTCCATATTGGCCTTATGAGATTCCCTACCCTAAAATTCGCTAAATAACGTTTTTACGAATCTTAACACAAGGTGTGGTTTTTTTCTCATCTATATGGCCTCACCACTGTAATTCGGTGTTTTTGTTGATAAAATGTGTACTTTGTAAAATATTAATTTTTAAAGTTTTACCATATTGGCCTTATGAGATTCCCTACCCTAAAATTCGCTAAATGACGTTTTTACGAATCTTAACACAACAACGAACCGAATCGAACCCGCCCCCCCCCCCCAAACGAAATTATTTTCTAGGTACGGCCCTAATATCGTACTTGAAAGTTCCATCCTAGTTCTCCTAAGCTGGGTGTAGCACTTGTCAGAATGTCATTACATTTGGTAGTTTTGGTATAGTTTGTATAAACTTCTAAGCCAGTTGCAACTGCTTTTAGTAAACCAGCGCTATTACTGTGATTATAATTTACACTGTCCAATCTGCTGCACAATTCGCGAACCGGATATCCTAAAAAACAAGATTAATCTTTATCAAAAAAGTAAAACCTATTTTTTCATGAACAACATTATGGCAAAAGATAAATATAAAAAGTATACTGTATATTTCTGTAAGGCTTTAAGTCGAAAATTTCCATTTTCCGGGTTTTTGCCTACTCCAGTTAAAAATTTCGCGCTCTGTCTAGTGATCTGACTTAAACAGCGAATGGACAACAAATTGCAGAGACAGCAAGTTATGAAGAGTATTAAGTCCCTTCAAGCGCGGATCTGGGTCAAAATCTAGGGGGGGGGGTAATAGTCGACAAACATTTTTTTTGTAATATAATTCTTTTTTCTAGGGGGGTAATTCTCCTGTTTTACCTTATTTTATTAAGAAAAAGTGCATATTTTTGTTTCTAGGGGGGTAATTACCCCGTTACCCCCCCTCAAAAGTAGAGTATATATGAGGGTTCTGGCTCACTTTTTCCATGTAAATCCCCATAAGACGAAAACGTGGTAATTTTTTGGATGTCACAGAATATTTCATTCGAGGCAGTAATTTCCCCAGTTATCTTTTTTGTACTACCCATTCTAACCTTCTATAAATTTTTGACCATCAGCTGACCCTTTAGGTCTTGCTGATCATCTTGTACATCGAGCAGACCTGTAACTTGCTATATTGTGCTTGTTGCAGGACTGTAGTTAACTTACCTAAAGGGTGAGTTACTTGAAAGCGATTATAATGTTTTAACGAATGTCTATTAATTCTTTCAGTTTAAATCCCTTAATTTTCACCACTTAAAATGTTTGAATAGATAGTTCGTTTTTTTTATCTTTTAAATGTAGTATTACATACTTGGACTAAGTTCATAGTAAACACTTTAGAATAATTTTTATTTGTTTATTTTAAAAAAGTTTTATATACGAATACAACTAAATATATAATCTTATTCATAGCATAAAGAAATATATTATATTCTTCTATGATCATAGTTATCATAGATGCTTATAGCTGGGTAGACTTACAAGTTCTATTAATTATATTTAGATGGTATATTATAATAACATTATAGGTACTATGATTATCATTATATAAATATTTATTTTTACATTAACATATTAGGCGTTACTAGACTTATGCTAATTCTACAGGTTTATAATAAATTATATAGGCAAAACTAAGATTAAATTTAGATTATACTTATATATAGTTCACTATTAAAAATATCTAACCAAACACAATATAAATAAATGCACCATTATTAAAATTACAGTTAACCTAAGTCATCACTCAATACTGTAGTGCCCCCACGGTAACGTTTCATAAGAGTCCTTTGAAATACATCTTTTATCATCCAAGGGACTTAGTCCAATTTTTGTCTGTTTTACAGAGTATAGTTTATGCTTTTCCGATCTTATAAGATTTTGCGTAAACATTTTTTCTTGAAAGTTATTTAGGCAGTCGACATAGTCCTCAAATAATATTTTCGATTTCACAACGTTTTGCTTTACACCCTTGGCTTTCTTAGTCACTTTTTCAGCTGACATATCATTCAAGCCTATATTGTTTTTAGTCGATTCACCATCAAGAGCTTTAAATGCATACATTTTTGCTCTCAACCCAACAAAATGAGTCATGATTTTTCCGTTATTCTCATCTTTCATCATACCTAACACTTTACTGTTTACCCTTGGTATATGATATATATTGTTTTCAGCATAATCCGAGGTGTCAAAGTACTTGTCACAGTCGCGTCGTATTGATTCATAAATATCATAATGTTTTATGTTATAAACTAAACTATCAGTATCTGTGTATGTAACAGTACAATTCTTTCCAAAAGCCGGCACCATGTAGTTATAGTGAAAATCATATATGGTTGTTTTGGCAATGTCCAAAATACACATACCCACATAAATCGGTTTATTGAAATATATTTCGGTTTTTTGAAGTTCTACGGCAACCAAGTTTTCATTGAATATTGTAATGCTTTTGAATTCAGGTCGAGAAATCAGAGCTTCAGCTCCAAATCGTCCATCCCAATTTTTGATTAACTTAACAATACTATGATTTCTAATATTTTCCATGGTTTTACCGAACACGGCGTTGTTCATTAATTTAAAAAGGTTTTTTTCAAATTCATTTTTAGCATTTTGTCTTAATTCAGTATTTAACTCAATGTAGGGTCTCAGCCATGCAGATTGCTTAAAGCATAAAATTCTATGAATCTTTTCGAGTTTTATACCAACTTTTAATGCCTGCTTTAGATTTCTATAATGAATTACGTATTCCTTTTTATTACACAATGTAGCCATCAGTTTTATATTTTTTGAGTTCTTTTCTTTAGGGGAGCAGCGATGTTCAGGACATAAAGGCAAGTCTGAGAAATAGTCATGTAATTTCACGGGAATGCACAAGTCGACTTCTAGGATGTATCCATTAGTCGAGTCATCTTCGATTTTATTAACATCAAAATTAAGTATTTCATCAGTTTCTAACCAATTAAAGTCGCCAAATGGCAAATACTGACTCATGCTAAACCACAAACATCAAAAAAGATGTTTCTTTGGTTGAATCGTAGTTGGGCATATATTTATTATTGGCCTCTACATATCTTTTAGAGCACTGGCTTAACCCTCCTCTAATGCCGCGTTCTATAAAAGTTACCATATTATAGTCGGTCAAAAGCTCTAATTTTTGTTGCGTGCAATACAGCATGCAATCCCACGTATAACCAGGAAGCGTATAATAGTTAGCAGGATCCAGACCATACGTTTTATGACAGCTCTCTCTAAATTTCTGAAATACCTGCATTAAAAGTATTATGTCAACTTTCATGTAGAGTTCCATGTAATCTTGTAGAGTTTTACAACCAAAGCTTCTCCATACATTTTGGGCATGATCATAATCAGCAGGAGATATTTCTCTACTTTCGAGCGTGTTAAAGAAATTAAGTTGCTCAGGCAAAGATGTGTCTCTTAATTTTTCCCAACTACTCATATAGTCATAGCAAAAGACTCCTTTTTTAAAAATAAGTTTGTATTGTTCGTCAGACAAGTTTTGAAATTCATTTTTAACCAGTGGGTACTCCTCAAGATATGAAGCTAGCTTTTCCAAGCTACTGGCCATGAAACGGAACGAATCAATAAATCTAAATTCGATTAAATTTTCATTAATTTTTTTGGTAAATGCTATATATTTTTCTTTGTTAATTGGTAGCAAATTTATTGATCCGTCCAAATTGGCGATGTTTTCAATTATCAAATGTCCATCATAGGAGCTAAGATTGTGGAATACTACAGGGACAGTATGACTATCCTGAAAGTTCAGATTACAGCTTTCATGGGCTGGACCACGATACTCCGATGTAAGATGACTATGATCGCGTATTTTCTTTTCACCAACTAAAAAGTCTTGTTCACAAATATGACATTGTTTAGCATTCTTAAAGTCAATTTTTTGCCTTTTACTTAAAGGCTCAAGGGGTAAATCACAGAGAAATACAGTTTCCAAGTTTTCGGCAAAATCCAGTAATTGTTTACTAAACCATTCCATACAGTCAGGCCCCGTATAAGATTTATAAAATGATAAAGAATCATCGTAGGAACATTTTACATAATATCCTACCGAACAAGGCACATGACTTTGATATTTTTGGGTTCTTTTACCACTATTTTCTGCAACAGGAAGCAGTAAGCACTCAATATCCGAATAGATAATGAACGATGCAAATTGTTTATTTTTAAAGTTTTTAAATTCAACAACTTTTTTCTCGTTACTTGGTAATTTCGGAACTACGACACTGCCAATAATTTTGCAATCTTTGATATGCTGAATGAGTCCAGCTTGAGAATAGAAGTAGTGCAGGCATCTGTCACAAACATATTTTGCTTTTTTGCATTTGCTGATTTGATTACTTAGTAGCCTTGAAAGATTTTTTATCCAAACAAAGTGGTAAGTTGGTGGAGAAAGATCGTTAATCTCTTCGTTATCCAAATAATAATTATTTTGTATCATTAACAAATTAACATGTTCCTCGTTCTTTTCTTCAGAAATGTACGCAGGCAATACTTTAAAACTGTCTGTATGAAGTTTTTGCAGGCGATACACGTTTATGGAGACATTATTTTGCTTTTCGAATCGGGCAACTTGGTTTAAAGTAATTGGAAATTTTAGACCTTTTAAATTTAACACTTCTTGAGGATGCGGGTAGGATGAGATTCTATTTGAGTTTTTTTCAACAGGATATAATGCTGACACAATAGCCCAACCAAAACATAAATCGTCATTGTTTTCCACATTTACACAAGCTTTACGCTTAAGAATTTCTTTGGGTAGCTCTAAATAAGATCCGGCTCTCATGCAGTTATATTTATTAACAGCAACAATAAGATTATTAATTTTTGTAAGAGACCATCCAGATTGATTTTGTTCAAATTCTTCCAAGTCAGTCAAAAGCAAAGTTTTTACATTTTTCTCAAACCAGTTTTTTAAATTTGTATTACGGTCAATAACCGCATTAGCGGTATTAAAGTGTTTTGTCTCACTTCCATGTTGTCCTTGTTTAATTATTTGAAAATCTCCACTTAAAATAGTGTTAACTTTTAACATATCCTCTTTTTTTAATGTATTTTCTATTCTTCGTTTAAATAAACTAAAACAATCCTCTAAAAACTTTTTGGGATCCTTATGATGTAAATTTGTAATGACAGCACTTCTTACTCGGCTTTCAAAGGCTGATTTTATGTCTTCCCATTGTACGCGATGTTTGGCTGTTTCCTTGGTGCCAATCGCACCACCAAACTTGAGGCTTTTTTGTTTTAAAATGTGCTTGCACTGTTTAACTTGTCCCAGGCACGCCGTCAAATGAGATTTTTCAGCAACTGAAGAAGCTTTTTTTAAAGCAATGCTTATTTGTCTACTGGCCAAAGCACAATCTTTTAGAATTTTTAAAATTGAAACATTTTTATCCATATCTTCTACCATACCAAGCTGACACATAATTTTATAAACCAATTTCGTTGCAAAACTCATTTTATTTTTTTGAATAGCACCAACTTCACTAAAACACTGTGTTGATAGAACTCAATAATGCACTTTCCTTGAAAAGTTATACCTAACTGACTGCAGTTCAACACGCTCCGCCCTTTTATAAGTGCTTTTCAGATTTACGTTAAGACTTGTCGAAAACAGGTTTATACTTGTTAGAAATGGGTTGCAGCTGTTTTAGCCCAATACATTTACCGCAAAGTTTTTAGTAAATCATGCAAACTTTAGTACCAACAATCATAAAATATATGTTTTTTTGTTAATTAGCAGGCATAGTACAAGTTTCCGTCAATTTTTATTTGTTTTGTTTGCTTCCTTTAGATATTTTCTACAGCCCACCTTGAGTAGTAATACTTTTACCTTCGGGTACATACTTTTAGCCCTTTGAGTACCATCTTTCCCCCTTTGAGTCTCAACTTTCCACCCGTCGAGTATCAACTTTATTCTCTTTGAGTACCATCCAATCGAACCGAACCCCCTTCGAGACTCTACTTTGCCCCCTTCGGATACCAACTTTTTCCCCTTTGAGTAGCAACGTTTATTCCTTCGAGTACCCACTTTACCCCCCTTTGAGTACCAACTTCGTCTTCTTCGGATACCAACTTTCCCCCCTTCGCGTCTCAACTTTCCCCCCTTCGAGTCTCAACTTTTCACCAATCGTGTGTCAAGTTTCTTCTCTTCGAGGCACAACTTTTCCTTCTTCGAGAATCGACTTTCCCTTTTTTAGTACAAATTTCATCTTCTTCGGATATCAACTTTCCTCCCTTCGCGTCTCAACTTTCGCCCCTTCGAGTCTCAACTTTTCACCAATCGTGTGTCTAGTTTCTTCTCTTCGAGGCACAACTTTCCCCCTTTTGAGTATCAACTTTCCCTTTTTAGTACCAACTTCGTCTTCTTCGGGTATCAACTTTCCCCCCTTCCAGTCTCAACTTTTCACCAATCGTGTGTCAAGTTTCTCCTCTTCGAAGCACAACTTTTCCTTCTTCGAGAATCGGCTTTTCATTTTTTGAGTACCCAACAACTTTCTTGCCTTCAAGTATTAACTTCCCACTTCGAGTCTTAAGTTTCGCCCTTCGTGTCTTAACTTTCCCCCCTTTGAGTTCCAACTTTTTCTTCTTCGAGTATCAACTTTCCCCCCTTCGAGTCATAACTTTCATGCCTTCGAGTGCTAACTCTCTCTGTTTCTTTCTATCATATATATTTTTTATTTTCGCATGTAAACATCTTTTACTAATGTTTATTATATTTACTATTGGGGTCTTGGCAAGGACAATCATACAATTTTGAGAATATATTTTGTTAGCCAAACTTTACTTGATTATATTATTTACTATTAAGTCCTCTAACTTAAACTGCTTACGCAATTTTCTATTTTTAAAATTTAGAGGAATAAAACTTGTACTAGGCAAAAGATTAAAATTATTCTTGTGACCTATTTTTATTTAATTTTTGCATATCTTTTAAGCACATCATAAAGAATGTGCTGATTTTTCTTTACGCATAGCTATCAAGTTTGTGTATTACTTTACAGTTTGTTTAACTTTTGAGGATTTTAAACAATACTAGGCGAATAAATCGGTAGGTGGTGTAATAATAAATAATCAATGGCTAAGATCAATCGACGAGTGACATAATGAGCAGCGACCAGTGTCGTTTTAACAATTTTGTGTTATTATTATTTAGGTTTAATCATTCTACTTTAAATTTTTTTGCGATTTTAAATGTTTTTTAGTAACAGACGATAGATTAGTACTCAACCAGTAACAGATGACGAAACAACCAGTGATTTTTAAGTTAAAACACCCTGATTAATTTTTTCACTAGTTTTGAAACATTTTTAGTAACTAACAAGTAATAACGTCATACGAGGAGGCCTTGGAGAAGTGACATATTTGTTAGATGTTTCTTTTAAAAATCTTTATTATAATGCGTTTTACGATTGATTTAATTTTTAGTATTTTGTCGATAATTTAATACTTTTTTCATTATACATTTTTTTTAAAGAGATATAACTTTTAAGATTTTTTTGCTTTGCGTACTATATTTTAATAATTGACTAAGCAATAGTTGCCTTTTTACGGTATTTTGACAGGTATATAAGATACCAAACTTGGTACTGCAACTTATTCAATATTAATTTAGAATTTATCCATTAGTGTAGAAAACTTAAAAAGATTAAAACATTTTTTAGTTAACAGCTTCATAGTCCTTAGCGTAGCCTTCTAATTTTTCTTTAACAAATCACCTAAAACTTAAAAACTAAAATATTTTTGTTTTATATTTCATTAAGTTATTTAATATCTTTGGTAGTATGTAAGTACGTTATGGTCTATCTAACCAGTAATATATTATGGTTTTGCCTGCGCCTGCGCACTCACTAGTATTTTTTTAAGTCACGATCGTTATAAGTATTTTTTGTATGTATTTTTCGTGGATTCCCAAGTATATAAAATATACATACAATCATGATGATTACAGATAGAAACGAGAGCGAGAATGATCAATGAGTTGCATGTTTGATGTTTCCGCGATCTAGAATTTTTTTATCTTTTGTTATCTTTGACACGTGTTTTTGCATTTTATCAAAGTAACTGTCAATTCTACAAAAAGTTCACAAGATACAAAAGATATGTAATAACAAGTTGAGCATCCATCTATATGTAGATCGATCACAGTTTTACCACAAGTTGTATGATATTTACAAGAAAGTAGAGGTAGCACATTCGGTAACGCAATTTTGCCATGACAAAGGAATGCTGGCACAAGTTGGAGGAGTGATAGTTTTGGCACCATAATAATTTAAACTGGTCCTTTTTGTCAGTCCATTCATTAAAGAAATCGGATTTAAATAACATGGATATTTATTAATACCATTATAATTAGCATTTATGTCACAAAAAAAAAATATTTAATACTAAGCATACCTACGTAATGTATGTTTATAATTTTAAATACACATAAATCATGCCAAAAATAAGAAATCGTTTGTATTTTAGGCAATGATGTGTTTGTGAAGGATTAGTTTACTTTTTTAAATAAGTCTTACACCTAATTTTAATTAGTTTTTAGATAATTTATGAGGAGTTTCTGCGTCTAAACCCGAAATAATTAGACAGATCGACCGACAGAATGACCAACACAACAACTATAACACAGGCGAGGAAGCGATTCAGACAAGTTTCAACAAGTCGTCAGCCTTCAACACCTGTAAAGTTAACAGTTAAAAATAATACATGTTTGATAAAATTTCATTTTTCGCACAACAAAGCCCAAAGCTTTTTTTAAATTTTTTTAACATGCACTAGTTTAATCTGTAAACGTATTTTTTATGAATTTCGTGGATTTGAGGATTAGAGAAGCCTTAAATTAAATTGCCTTAAGTAACCTTAGCTGAACCATATACGTGAACAGGCAAACGCATTTTTCATTATTTTCATCAATTTGATGTTAAAGAAAAGCCCTATGTATCTTAAAGTAACCTTATACAGGTAATTAGTAAGTACCTACATACTTTTAGAGGGATTTTTTTTTGCCAAATGTGCTTCAACTAGTAAAATTTAATTATTTCTACACCAATAATAATCAATTTCAATAACTATGGAACAAGGTTTGACTCCCCAGCCAAGAAAATAAAAGTGATTAGCGCAAAATAATCTCTAAATGCTTTTACACTATCGTTGTTATTCAAAACTTATATAACAAACTTACAAAAATAACAATGATTTAATAAAAGCTCAATACGCAATTTGGTATCCTATAAATAATGCCCTTCCTAAGCGTTTTAATATGCTTCCAACTGTTAAAAATAGTTAATAATCCTACTGAATAATATATTTCTTCGAATTATGTTTATTTTATACCTCATTTCGTAACAACTATGTCCACCTATTATACCACATCAAAAATAAGATTTCCTTTTAAAGTGTAACTCGAGTTAAAACCCAATTCTACCTACCCAGTAATCGATACCTACCCGCATTCCATTCTTCGTAAATGGCCAGAAACGCGTCAAGATATAGCGTCTCTACGAACCTTTTGTGCGATCAATAAATAATTCACGCTGCAAAACACCTATGTAGGTAACAAAGAGGAAGATAGAGCAAGGGGAATGTAAAAGTAAAGGACGGACGAAAATACCATGTAGTTTATACGGCTACTTTAAAACACCCCCACTCCTGCCACCCTAAGCCCCGCCCACTTCCCCCTCCCTCCCCGCAGGGGGGCGTGGCCACGCCCCCTTCCCCTCCCCTCCCCCCTCTCACCCCCGGAGGCGTGGTCTTCCCCTCCCCTCCCCCCGAAGGGGGGTAAAAAAAGATGGCGGCCATCCAATGATAGGCGAAGTGGGGGACCCTTATTTTAAGGGTCGACCAATAGGAAGCGACTTCCCCGAAGGGGGGAGGAGCCAAAATGGCGGCAGCAGGAAAAAAAAAGATCATTGGTCAGCCGATGATCGACGAAGTGGTGGACCCTTATTTTAAGGGTCGACCAATAGAAAAGCAAGCTTTCCTCGAAGGGGGTGGGGGGAGAGGGGGGTCAACATGGCCGTCGACCATTGGTTGGGTGGTTTTGAAGAGGCCGTATAAACTACATGGTATTTTCGTCCGTCCTTTACTTTTACATTCCCCTTGCTCTATCTTCCTCTTTGTTACCTACATAGGTGTTTTGCAGCGTGAATTATTTATTGATCGCACAAAAGGTTCGTAGAGACGCTATATCTTGACGCGTTTCTGGCCATTTACGAAGAATGGAATGCGGGTAGGTATCGATTACTGGGTAGGTAGAATTGGGTTTTAACTCGAGTTACACTTTAAAAGGAAATCTTATTTTTGATGTGGTATAATAGGTGGACATAGTTGTTACGAAATGAGGTATAAAATAAACATAATTCGAAGAAATATATTATTCAGTATTATTAACTATTTTTAACAGTTGGAAGCATATTAAAACGCTTAGGAAGGGCATTATTTATAGGATACCAAATTGCGTATTGAGCTTTTATTAAATCATTGTTATTTTTGTAAGTTTGTTATATAAGTTTTGAATAACAACGATAGTGTAAAAGCATTTAGAGATTATTTTGCGCTAATCACTTTTATTTTCTTGGCTGGGGAGTCAAACCTTGTTCCATAGTTATTGAAATTGATTATTATTGGTGTAGAAATAATTAAATTTTACTAGTTGAAGCACATTTGGCAAAAAAAAACCCCTCTAAAAGTATGTAGGTACTTACTAATTACCTGTATAAGGTTACTTTAAGATACATAGGGCTTTTCTTTAACATCAAATTGATGAAAATAATGAAAAATGCGTTTGCCTGTTCACGTATATGGTTCAGCTAAGGTTACTTAAGGCAATTTAATTTAAGGCTTCTCTAATCCTCAAATCCACGAAATTCATAAAAAATACGTTTACAGATTAAACTAGTGCATGTTAAAAAAATTTAAAAAAAAAGCTTTGGGCTTTGTTGTGCGAAAAATGAAATTTTATCAAACATGTATTATTTTTAACTGTTAACTTTACAGGTGTTGAAGGCTGACGACTTGTTGAAACTTGTCTGAATCGCTTCCTCGCCTGTGTTATAGTTGTTGTGTTGGTCGTTCTGTCGGTCGATCTGTCTAATTATTTCGGGTTTAGACGCAGAAACTCCTCATAAATTATCTAAAAACTAATTAAAATTAGGTGTAAGACTTATTTAAAAAAGTAAACTAATCCTTCACAAACACATCATTGCCTAAAATACAAACGATTTCTTATTTTTGGCATGATTTATGTGTATTTAAAATTATAAACATACATTACGTAGGTATGCTTAGTATTAAATATTTTTTTTTTGTGACATAAATGCTAATTATAATGGTATTAATAAATATCCATGTTATTTAAATCCGATTTCTTTAATGAATGGACTGACAAAAAGGACCAGTTTAAATTATTATGGTGCCAAAACTATCACTCCTCCAACTTGTGCCAGCATTCCTTTGTCATGGCAAAATTGCGTTACCGAATGTGCTACCTCTACTTTCTTGTAAATATCATACAACTTGTGGTAAAACTGTGATCGATCTACATATAGATGGATGCTCAACTTGTTATTACATATCTTTTGTATCTTGTGAACTTTTTGTAGAATTGACAGTTACTTTGATAAAATGCAAAAACACGTGTCAAAGATAACAAAAGATAAAAAAATTCTAGATCGCGGAAACATCAAACATGCAACTCATTGATCATTCTCGCTCTCGTTTCTATCTGTAATCATCATGATTGTATGTATATTTTATATACTTGGGAATCCACGAAAAATACATACAAAAAATACTTATAACGATCGTGACTTAAAAAAATACTAGTGAGTGCGCAGGCGCAGGCAAAACCATAATATATTACTGGTTAGATAGACCATAACGTACTTACATACTACCAAAGATATTAAATAACTTAATGAAATATAAAACAAAAATATTTTAGTTTTTAAGTTTTAGGTGATTTGTTAAAGAAAAATTAGAAGGCTACGCTAAGGACTATGAAGCTGTTAACTAAAAAATGTTTTAATCTTTTTAAGTTTTTTACACTAATGGATAAATTCTAAATTAATATTGAATAAGTTGCAGTACCAAGTTTGGTATCTTATATACCTGTCAAAATACCGTAAAAAGGCAACTATTGCTTAGTCAATTATTAAAATATAGTACGCAAAGCAAAAAAATCTTAAAAGTTATATCTCTTTAAAAAAAATGTATAATGAAAAAAGTATTAAATTATCGACAAAATACTAAAAATTAAATCAATCGTAAAACGCATTATAATAAAGATTTTTAAAAGAAACATCTAACAAATATGTCACTTCTCCAAGGCCTCCTCGTATGACGTTATTACTTGTTAGTTACTAAAAATGTTTCAAAACTAGTGAAAAAATTAATCAGGGTGTTTTAACTTAAAAATCACTGGTTGTTTCGTCATCTGTTACTGGTTGAGTACTAATCTATCGTCTGTTACTAAAAAACATTTAAAATCGCAAAAAAATTTAAAGTAGAATGATTAAACCTAAATAATAATAACACAAAATTGTTAAAAACGACACTGGTCGCTGCTCATTATGTCACTCGTCGATTGATCTTAGCCATTGATTATTTATTATTACACCACCTACCGATTTATTCGCCTAGTATTGTTTAAAATCCTCAAAAGTTAAACAAACTGTAAAGTAATACACAAACTTGATAGCTATGCGTAAAGAAAAATCAGCACATTCTTTATGATGTGCTTAAAAGATATGCAAAAATTAAATAAAAATAGGTCACAAGAATAATTTTAATCTTTTGCCTAGTACAAGTTTTATTCCTCTAAATTTTAAAAATAGAAAATTGCGTAAGCAGTTTAAGTTAGAGGACTTAATAGTAAATAATATAATCAAGTAAAGTTTGGCTAACAAAATATATTCTCAAAATTGTATGATTGTCCTTGCCAAGACCCCAATAGTAAATATAATAAACATTAGTAAAAGATGTTTACATGCGAAAATAAAAAATATATATGATAGAAAGAAACAGAGAGAGTTAGCACTCGAAGGCATGAAAGTTATGACTCGAAGGGGGGAAAGTTGATACTCGAAGAAGAAAAAGTTGGAACTCAAAGGGGGGAAAGTTAAGACACGAAGGGCGAAACTTAAGACTCGAAGTGGGAAGTTAATACTTGAAGGCAAGAAAGTTGTTGGGTACTCAAAAAATGAAAAGCCGATTCTCGAAGAAGGAAAAGTTGTGCTTCGAAGAGGAGAAACTTGACACACGATTGGTGAAAAGTTGAGACTGGAAGGGGGGAAAGTTGATACCCGAAGAAGACGAAGTTGGTACTAAAAAGGGAAAGTTGATACTCAAAAGGGGGAAAGTTGTGCCTCGAAGAGAAGAAACTAGACACACGATTGGTGAAAAGTTGAGACTCGAAGGGGCGAAAGTTGAGACGCGAAGGGAGGAAAGTTGATATCCGAAGAAGATGAAGTTTGTACTAAAAAAGGGAAAGTCGATTCTCGAAGAAGGAAAAGTTGTGCCTCGAAGAGAAGAAACTTGACACACGATTGGTGAAAAGTTGAGACTCGAAGGGGGGAAAGTTGAGACGCGAAGGGGGGAAAGTTGGTATCCGAAGAAGACGAAGTTGGTACTCAAAGGGGGGTAAAGTGGGTACTCGAAGGAATAAACGTTGCTACTCAAAGGGGAAAAAGTTGGTATCCGAAGGGGGCAAAGTAGAGTCTCGAAGGGGGTTCGGTTCGATTGGATGGTACTCAAAGAGAATAAAGTTGATACTCGATGGGTGGAAAGTTGAGACTCAAAGGGGGAAAGATGGTACTCAAAGGGCTAAAAGTATGTACCCGAAGGTAAAAGTATTACTACTCAAGGTGGGCTGTAGAAAATATCTAAAGGAAGCAAACAAAACAAATAAAAATTGACGGAAACTTGTACTATGCCTGCTAATTAACAAAAAAACATATATTTTATGATTGTTGGTACTAAAGTTTGCATGATTTACTAAAAACTTTGCGGTAAATGTATTGGGCTAAAACAGCTGCAACCCATTTCTAACAAGTATAAACCTGTTTTCGACAAGTCTTAACGTAAATCTGAAAAGCACTTATAAAAGGGCGGAGCGTGTTGAACTGCAGTCAGTTAGGTATAACTTTTCAAGGAAAGTGCATTATTGAGTTCTATCAACACAGTGTTTTAGTGAAGTTGGTGCTATTCAAAAAAATAAAATGAGTTTTGCAACGAAATTGGTTTATAAAATTATGTGTCAGCTTGGTATGGTAGAAGATATGGATAAAAATGTTTCAATTTTAAAAATTCTAAAAGATTGTGCTTTGGCCAGTAGACAAATAAGCATTGCTTTAAAAAAAGCTTCTTCAGTTGCTGAAAAATCTCATTTGACGGCGTGCCTGGGACAAGTTAAACAGTGCAAGCACATTTTAAAACAAAAAAGCCTCAAGTTTGGTGGTGCGATTGGCACCAAGGAAACAGCCAAACATCGCGTACAATGGGAAGACATAAAATCAGCCTTTGAAAGCCGAGTAAGAAGTGCTGTCATTACAAATTTACATCATAAGGATCCCAAAAAGTTTTTAGAGGATTGTTTTAGTTTATTTAAACGAAGAATAGAAAATACATTAAAAAAAGAGGATATGTTAAAAGTTAACACTATTTTAAGTGGAGATTTTCAAATAATTAAACAAGGACAACATGGAAGTGAGACAAAACACTTTAATACCGCTAATGCGGTTATTGACCGTAATACAAATTTAAAAAACTGGTTTGAGAAAAATGTAAAAACTTTGCTTTTGACTGACTTGGAAGAATTTGAACAAAATCAATCTGGATGGTCTCTTACAAAAATTAATAATCTTATTGTTGCTGTTAATAAATATAACTGCATGAGAGCCGGATCTTATTTAGAGCTACCCAAAGAAATTCTTAAGCGTAAAGCTTGTGTAAATGTGGAAAACAATGACGATTTATGTTTTGGTTGGGCTATTGTGTCAGCATTATATCCTGTTGAAAAAAACTCAAATAGAATCTCATCCTACCCGCATCCTCAAGAAGTGTTAAATTTAAAAGGTCTAAAATTTCCAATTACTTTAAACCAAGTTGCCCGATTCGAAAAGCAAAATAATGTCTCCATAAACGTGTATCGCCTGCAAAAACTTCATACAGACAGTTTTAAAGTATTGCCTGCGTACATTTCTGAAGAAAAGAACGAGGAACATGTTAATTTGTTAATGATACAAAATAATTATTATTTGGATAACGAAGAGATTAACGATCTTTCTCCACCAACTTACCACTTTGTTTGGATAAAAAATCTTTCAAGGCTACTAAGTAATCAAATCAGCAAATGCAAAAAAGCAAAATATGTTTGTGACAGATGCCTGCACTACTTCTATTCTCAAGCTGGACTCATTCAGCATATCAAAGATTGCAAAATTATTGGCAGTGTCGTAGTTCCGAAATTACCAAGTAACGAGAAAAAAGTTGTTGAATTTAAAAACTTTAAAAATAAACAATTTGCATCGTTCATTATCTATTCGGATATTGAGTGCTTACTGCTTCCTGTTGCAGAAAATAGTGGTAAAAGAACCCAAAAATATCAAAGTCATGTGCCTTGTTCGGTAGGATATTATGTAAAATGTTCCTACGATGATTCTTTATCATTTTATAAATCTTATACGGGGCCTGACTGTATGGAATGGTTTAGTAAACAATTACTGGATTTTGCCGAAAACTTGGAAACTGTATTTCTCTGTGATTTACCCCTTGAGCCTTTAAGTAAAAGGCAAAAAATTGACTTTAAGAATGCTAAACAATGTCATATTTGTGAACAAGACTTTTTAGTTGGTGAAAAGAAAATACGCGATCATAGTCATCTTACATCGGAGTATCGTGGTCCAGCCCATGAAAGCTGTAATCTGAACTTTCAGGATAGTCATACTGTCCCTGTAGTATTCCACAATCTTAGCTCCTATGATGGACATTTGATAATTGAAAACATCGCCAATTTGGACGGATCAATAAATTTGCTACCAATTAACAAAGAAAAATATATAGCATTTACCAAAAAAATTAATGAAAATTTAATCGAATTTAGATTTATTGATTCGTTCCGTTTCATGGCCAGTAGCTTGGAAAAGCTAGCTTCATATCTTGAGGAGTACCCACTGGTTAAAAATGAATTTCAAAACTTGTCTGACGAACAATACAAACTTATTTTTAAAAAAGGAGTCTTTTGCTATGACTATATGAGTAGTTGGGAAAAATTAAGAGACACATCTTTGCCTGAGCAACTTAATTTCTTTAACACGCTCGAAAGTAGAGAAATATCTCCTGCTGATTATGATCATGCCCAAAATGTATGGAGAAGCTTTGGTTGTAAAACTCTACAAGATTACATGGAACTCTACATGAAAGTTGACATAATACTTTTAATGCAGGTATTTCAGAAATTTAGAGAGAGCTGTCATAAAACGTATGGTCTGGATCCTGCTAACTATTATACGCTTCCTGGTTATACGTGGGATTGCATGCTGTATTGCACGCAACAAAAATTAGAGCTTTTGACCGACTATAATATGGTAACTTTTATAGAACGCGGCATTAGAGGAGGGTTAAGCCAGTGCTCTAAAAGATATGTAGAGGCCAATAATAAATATATGCCCAACTACGATTCAACCAAAGAAACATCTTTTTTGATGTACTTTGACATTAATAACCAATATGGGTTTAGCATGAGTCAGTATTTGCCATTTGGCGACTTTAATTGGTTAGAAACTGATGAAATACTTAATTTTGATGTTAATAAAATCGAAGATGACTCGACTAATGGATACATCCTAGAAGTCGACTTGTGCATTCCCGTGAAATTACATGACTATTTCTCAGACTTGCCTTTATGTCCTGAACATCGCTGCTCCCCTAAAGAAAAGAACTCAAAAAATATAAAACTGATGGCTACATTGTGTAATAAAAAGGAATACGTAATTCATTATAGAAATCTAAAGCAGGCATTAAAAGTTGGTATAAAACTCGAAAAGATTCATAGAATTTTATGCTTTAAGCAATCTGCATGGCTGAGACCCTACATTGAGTTAAATACTGAATTAAGACAAAATGCTAAAAATGAATTTGAAAAAAACCTTTTTAAATTAATGAACAACGCCGTGTTCGGTAAAACCATGGAAAATATTAGAAATCATAGTATTGTTAAGTTAATCAAAAATTGGGATGGACGATTTGGAGCTGAAGCTCTGATTTCTCGACCTGAATTCAAAAGCATTACAATATTCAATGAAAACTTGGTTGCCGTAGAACTTCAAAAAACCGAAATATATTTCAATAAACCGATTTATGTGGGTATGTGTATTTTGGACATTGCCAAAACAACCATATATGATTTTCACTATAACTACATGGTGCCGGCTTTTGGAAAGAATTGTACTGTTACATACACAGATACTGATAGTTTAGTTTATAACATAAAACATTATGATATTTATGAATCAATACGACGCGACTGTGACAAGTACTTTGACACCTCGGATTATGCTGAAAACAATATATATCATATACCAAGGGTAAACAGTAAAGTGTTAGGTATGATGAAAGATGAGAATAACGGAAAAATCATGACTCATTTTGTTGGGTTGAGAGCAAAAATGTATGCATTTAAAGCTCTTGATGGTGAATCGACTAAAAACAATATAGGCTTGAATGATATGTCAGCTGAAAAAGTGACTAAGAAAGCCAAGGGTGTAAAGCAAAACGTTGTGAAATCGAAAATATTATTTGAGGACTATGTCGACTGCCTAAATAACTTTCAAGAAAAAATGTTTACGCAAAATCTTATAAGATCGGAAAAGCATAAACTATACTCTGTAAAACAGACAAAAATTGGACTAAGTCCCTTGGATGATAAAAGATGTATTTCAAAGGACTCTTATGAAACGTTACCGTGGGGGCACTACAGTATTGAGTGATGACTTAGGTTAACTGTAATTTTAATAATGGGGCATTTATTTATATTGTGTTTGGTTAGATATTTTTAATAGTGAACTATATATAAGTATAATCTAAATTTAATCTTAGTTTTGCCTATATAATTTATTATAAACCTGTAGAATTAGCATAAGTCTAGTAACGCCTATGTTAATGTAAAAATAAATATTTATATAATGATAATCATAGTACCTATAATGTTATTATAATATACCATCTAAATATAATTAAAAGAAGAACTGATAAAAATGCTGGAAGAACTGGATACAGCAGCTAAAAATATAGACTTGACTATGAACCGAACCAAAACTAAAATCATAAACACTTCAAGATATCACGACCAGAATAAACCAAGAGAAAATAAAACAAGTAGAGGAATCTATATACCTGGGACAAATTATTAAACTAAAAAAAGACAACCAAACAGCTAAAATCAAGAGACGACTAAGATTGGCCTGGGCAGCATTCGGTTAATTAAGCTACATATTAAAAAATATAAAAAATCCCCAGTACCTCAAAACGAAAGTGTCTAACCAATGTATCCCTCCTCTACTTACCTATGAATCCCAGACCTGGACACTTGCAAAATCAAACATGGATACGGTAACAAAAGCCCAAAGATCAATGAAAAGACAAATGTTACATGCAAAGCTTACAGATAGAAAAAGGAATTAATGGATAAGAAATAAAATAAACGTAAGGGATGTCAGGGGAAAAGTAGCAAAATTAAAAGGGAAATTTGACGGTTATAATATCAGACAGACCTTAGGAATATAAAACAAGTAGGGGAAGACACCAAATGAGATTGCCGCAATAGATAAATAGATACGTAGATTCCTTCTCTTCCATTCAAGAATTCATACACAGAGAGGGCAGATTGGAAGGCTTTGGTTAATCAGGCTAAAATCCTACAGGGGTTGTCATGCTACTTGAAGAAGAAGACGATTAAGTCCCAATTACTTCCGAAGCAAAACAATATTGGTTTAGTTTCTACTGTAATATTCATGTTGTGAATTATTGTAGAATGTATGTGCCGTTTTC
The DNA here is from genome assembly GCA_963576565.1 of Aspidapion aeneum. Taxonomy (NCBI): domain Eukaryota; kingdom Metazoa; phylum Arthropoda; class Insecta; order Coleoptera; family Brentidae; genus Aspidapion; species Aspidapion aeneum. Next base: position 27,445,721 of record OY755048.1, read on the forward strand.
CGTGATTTCGATATACAGGGTGTCCCAGAACTAATGGTACATAGTAAAACTGTAGATTCACAGGATCAAAATATTACGATTTAGCCAAACTTATCTTAGTTCAAAAGTTCGTACTAACCGAGATACAGGGTGTTAAACTTTATTTTTTCAATTCGATTTTCTTTAATAAGATTTTTACTAATTAATATTTTTGCAAAAAATGACCAGCGTGTAAGTTCTTTTATAATTGGAAAGACGATTCCGTCGAAAATTTTGATGTACAATGTACAGGGTGTTCCTTGGACCCCTAACATTACATTAAAATCAGTGTATTTTTTTGTGCCTCGGTGTATACCAGTTTTTATGTAAAATAATGGTTTTTCCGTCCTTTTTATGTAAAAAAGTTATACTGTTTTAAAGTCGCTCACAGCAACGGTTTTTGAGATTTTTACATTTAAAGTTTTTATTGCATTTGAGTCATATGCCTAATTTATGTATGATACTTTCTTCAATTCATTCTACTAATTATTATTTTTGCAAAAACTAACCAGCATATAGGTTTCTCTGAAATTTGCAAGACGATTCCGTGGAAAAATTTGATCTACAATGTACAGGGTGTTCTTTGGACCACTACCATTTCATTAAAATCATCAGTATATTTTTTTGTGCGTCGGTGTATACTTAAGGAGGTTTTTAAACAGAATATTATTTTAATTATTAAAATTTAATTATTAAAATTATACATATTTTATTACAAAAACAAATTTTTAGAGAGAAAAACAAAAAAAAATCGACAATAAATGTTCAAACTGGCCACCGTTAACCTGAATACATTTCTTTATTCGCTTATTATACGAACGTCTGATTTTAAAATAAAGATTTGCATTTCTGAACGCCTCTCAAGCATTTTGAATTTTTTGAAATAGTTCTTCTCGGGTATTTATCTTGGTCTTATAGACAAATGATTTCATATAGCCCGATATACAAAAATCCAGGGGGCTTAAGTCTGGGGTACACAGTTGCAATAACGGACAATAACTTACAATTGTTTTCACACACTTATGATAATTCAAGAACCACCCTGTATATTTTTTAACTTAATATTTCTTAAGAAAACATCCAATCTTAGAATGCTATAAAAAGTTTTGATTATAGCTAATACGTATGAAGTAAGTCAGAATTTAATCAAAAATCTTTTACGCATACAATAAAAACTTTTAATTTAAATATCTTGAAAACCGTTGCCCTAAGCGACATCTAAACGCTATAACTTTTTTACTGAAAATAAAACATTAATGTTTTTAATAGAATCTTGTATACACCGAGGAACAAAAAATTTAGTCCTATTTTAATGTAACGGTACCGACCCAGAGAACACCCTGTATAATATATTTTTTTCTTTTTTACCAAAATTAAATTGTTCATGCCCAAAAACCACCAAACCCAATTTATTGTGCAAAATTATTAATTAATAGAACGAATTAAAGAAAGTATCATACATAAATAAGACATATCAGTCACATGCAATAAAAACTTTAAATGCAAAAATCTCAAAAACCGTTACTCTGAGCGACTTTAAAATAGTATAACTTTTTTACATAAAAAGGATGGGAAAATCATTATTTTACATAAAAACTGGTATACACCGAGGCACAAGAAAAATACACTGATTTTTATGCAATGGTAGTGATCCAAGGAACACGTTGCACAATGTACATCAAATTTTTCAACGGAATCGTCTTGCCAATTTTAAAAAATCTTAAGCGCTGGTTAGTTTTTGCAAAAATATTAATTAGTAGAAAAGTTATTAAAGAAAATCGAATTAAAAAAATAAATTTTAACAGCCTGTATCTCTGTTAATACGAACTTTTGGACTAAGGCAAGTATGGCTAAATCGTAATATTTTGACGCAAGGAATCTACAGTTTAACCATGTACCATTAGTTCTGGGACACACTGTATAGGTATTAATATGTACCTGGTAGAGGTGCTAGGAAATTGGCCGGATAAGGATAGTTTGCCATAACTAAGTTGACTAAAGACTCCTCCAACCAATTCAAGAAAATGTCGACGTCATCCGTCGTTGTTAAATTTTTGCACAGCTTAAAAATGGAAGAGACGTATGCTTTTCCCGTGTTGTTTTTCGTCAGAGCCCTAAAACAGTTAAAAATCAAATTAGATAAAACACGATCATGGTTTGGTGAAAGGTCAGTTTGAAATCGTGCCAAAACAGCAGCTAAAACTAACCTTATAGCTGCCCAACTATTTCTAAAGGTTTCCTCACAATGTTTTGATCCCAATGACCTGTACACATCCGTCACAATTTTATTGAAGTTTTGACATGGTGTCAACCCCTTGAACTGCCAAATGGGTGCCGAAGATGCAATGGCTCCCGTGACTGCGTATGGGTATTTCATTCTTATCCATGCTGACAGCATTCCACCTATGGTACAAACATACAAAAAACTCATTTAAGTTACAAACATACAAAAATATTCGGAAATTAAAAATGAAAGTTTTAGCTCTTTGTTTGAAACTAGACAATAGTGGAGTAGAAACGAAATTTTGGACTTCCATTGTCTTTATTTCTTCTTGTTACTCCTTATGCACAACTTTAGCGACAATTACATCCTGTGATCATTTGACCAAGCTAACCCAGATTTTTCAATACCCCCTAATTAGGTATTTTTTACACTATACACATAAAACAGTACCTAAATTTTAAGTCTAACCATTGTTCCAGTTATAAGAAGTTATAGATATTTGTATTAATAAAGAAGAATTAACCAAAAAAATCTACAACATCAAAAAGGATTTACAACAGAATGGTTATCCCGAGAAATTAATAAACTCAACGATCTCTAGAATTAAAAACAAACCAATGTAGCAAGTTCTCAGAATAATAATACGTTGGGTGTTATTAACATTCCATTTGTTCAAGGGGTTTTAGAAAACATAAAAGGAATAGCCAAACACTATAATATTAAAACAGTATTCTCATCGGTAAATACAATAAGGAGTTTTGTTGTAAAAATCCGGCTTAGCGGATCGGTTTGGCCAAATGAGCACAGGACCCAATGGTCTGAAGCTAAAGTTTTGCATAAGGAGTCGCATTGGCGAAAACAAAATTTCAAAAGACGTTTGCAGTCAACCAACGCACATATCAAACATATGGAAACAACTCTTTTTGGAAAGTAGTAAATATGTAGACTATATTGTGTAATGTAACATGAAGCCTCAGACCTCGGGCCTCGGGACCCCCCCAAGACATATTTCTGGGTGCGCCACTGGTTTAGTTTATATTTAAAACGGCTGGAGATACTTTCCACATAGCACAAATCAAAACAACGTTAAAAACACACACTTTTTTAAGTTTAATAGGTCGCTTTTCAACGTTATTTTCAACACCACGTTACTTCGGTGTGATTTTAACGTGGTTTTAAATAAATTTTTGTTTTCGCCAATGCGACTCCTTATGCAAAACTTTAGCTTCTGACCATTGAATCCTGTGATCATTTGGCCAAACCGATCCGCTTAGCTGGATTTTTACAACAAAACTCCTTATTGTATTTACCGATGAGAATACTGTTTTAATATAATAGTGTTTGGCTACTCCTTTTATGTTTTCTAAAACCCCTTGAACAAATGGAATGTTAATAACACCCAACGTATTATTATTCTGAGAACTTGCTACGTTTGTTTGTTTTTAATTCTACAACTAAACTTCTTATTTTATTAACTGATCAGAAAACTGTTTTAATGTTATAGTGTTTGTAATAAAACCCAACGGATTATTATTCTGAGAATTTGCTACGTTTGGTTTGTTTTTAATTTTAGAGATCGTTGAGTTTAATAATTTATCGGGATAAGCATTCTGTTGTAAGTCCTTGTTACCCAACTCAGAAACGTCCTATTTAAAGTAAATAAAGACAATAAAAGTCCGAAATATGTTGCTTCTAAAATATACTAACCATATGAGCCTCCAAAAGCTATGACAGGCAATTTTTTTCCATGATGTTTTTTCGGAGCGTAGTTTATTTGTAAATCATTTATAAGATAAACAAAGTCGGACAGAGCTTGCTGAGAACTTAAATAGCCGAGATACTGAGGACTGGAATATGACTGATTTCCAAATGGCAAAGATTCACCATAGTACCTAAAAAAAATTGGTCCTTGCTAGCAGGTGCGTACAAGCATCCACAAGACTAGTTTTTCTCGGTGTTAAGGGTAAATGACATGATTTTGTAATAATTTCTTTATCTTAATTTAAAAACCGCTTTTTTCTAGGTGCTGTGGTTCTTGAATTACATTTTTTTTATTGTTAACCCCCCCTTCTACCCCTTGCATCTCCAGCACTAAGGCAATAAACTAATAGCCGGTTCCCAGACAGACAAACAGAGCACAATCCCAAAATTGAGTAGTTGAGTTGAGCTAACCCAAATAACTTATTTTAAAATAAAAAAATATAAAATTTAATGATTCAAATATAGCAATGGGTGGCTAAAAATGGAGGCTATCAGTTTCTTGATAAGTCGAAAGATGGCTATCTACTTGGAGTTTATTTTTAAAACTTGAGTAAAACTCTTCAATTTCTTTATCTTTATTAAGGTACTTGTCCTAACTTACGTCATCTTAAGCTACTTAAAACTTATTTCTTATTTTTAAATTAAATTGAAAAAAAATTTGAGAGATTTTAAATGATATAAATATTATATATTATTACTTTGTAACCTGAGAATCTTCTAATTTGTTTAAATTGATTTTTTTTTAAAATAGGTAAATGTATATAAAATAAAAACAAAGTATTTGCATGTATCTCTTAGTGCGTCATAGTCCCACTCCTCGTCAATTCATGTCCTTTTCGTCATATCTTTATTTTCAAATATAAAAATAAACATAGAAACCTAATAACTTCAAAACAAAAAAAAATCACTAACACCCACCTTTCGTCACCGCTTATTTCACAAACCCTGCAGCCACCTTTTTTACCCAATTGCAGCACGGCAAAAGGAAGGGTAATGTTTTTTGATTGTTGTATGTATATAAGTATGTTTGTGTCACGCTAGAGGATAAACGACTGAACCGATTTTGACAAAAAAGGTGTCGTGAAATTGCTACTGATTCCGAAGGTACTATAGGCTATATTTTTTTAAACAGGAGTTAACATAGAAATAACAGGAAGATGTGGTGGACGAAGAAAATACAGGAAATGGTCAAAGAGAAAAAACGCACATACTTGAAATGGCTCAGTACTAAAGAGCAAAGAGACCTAGAAATATACAGGGAAACCAGAAGACAGCTAAGAAGTTTGATACGCACAGAAAAAAATGAAATGTTTGAGCGCAAATGCCACGATATAGATACACACGTAGGAGGTAGGCAGAGCTCTGAAGTATGGAAATTCATTTCTACAGTAAAAAACCCAACAAAAGAAAAAGTAAACATCCAGATCATCAAACCAGAACAATGGACAGAACACTACAAGGGACTGCTGCAGGAGACGAGACCCGAATATCTAACAGCCTCTCCGAGGAGAGACATAGAAGTACATGGAGAGGAAGTAATCATCGAAAAAGAAATGATAAAAAATAGTGTAAAAAAGCTTAAATCCGAAAAAGCTAGCGAACCTGGGGGAATATATGCTGAAATGCTCAAATATAGATCAGAGAAACTACTCGAAAATCTCACATATATTATCAATCAATGCATAAACGGACATCCACTACCTAATGATTGGAAAATTGCATTCATATGCATAAAAAAGGAAACAAGCTGGATTGTAACAATTACAGAGGAATTTCAGTCACCAGCACTCTAAGTAGATTGTACGGTAGGATTCTTAGAGATCTAATAGAGAATGATTTTCATGAACAAGAAGAAGAAGAGCAAAGTGGGTTTCGTGCAGGCAGATCTTGTAGTGATAATGTTTTTTGTCTTAAACAAGTAATTGAGAAAAGAAGCGCCAGAAATATAGAGACTCATATTACCTTTGTGGACCTACAAAAAGCATATGATACCGTTCCAGTAGAAAAATTATGGACGGTGTTGGAACAAACTAATATCAATCATACATACATAAAAGCGATAAAAGAACTATACAAAGGGTCAAAATCTAAAATTAAAATTGGAAATCGACTTTCAAAAGAATTCCTGGTAACAAAAGGCTTAAGACAGGGATGTTGTATCTCTCCAACTCTTTTTAAAATATATATCGCGGTGGCTCTAAAAAACTGGAAACGTAAAGTGCACGGCATGGGAATACAACTTAACGACCGATTTACTATATACACACTACAGTTTGCTGACGACCAAGTAATTGTAGCTAATGATAAAGAAGACATGGAGTATATGATGAGAAAGTTAACGGAAGAATACCAAAAGTGGGGACTAACAGTGAACGTGGACAAGACACAGTACTTATGTATTGGAAACGAATCCAGTGAGTTAGAACTAGACAATGGACAAACAATATCTCCATGCAATGAGTATGTATACTTGGGTGTCACATTTGATAAGACAGGAACATACTGTAAAGAATTGGAAAAAAGAATACTCTGCCAATATATGGGCCCCTAAGCTCACACTAGGTACTATAGTTATAGTGTACGTGTGAGCTAATATAACTAAAAACTGAAATATATTTTATTTAACTCCAGACTAAATTACCTTTTGTTTGATACCACACAAGCCATGTTTTGACTTCAAATTTTTGAAATCTACCCCACCCTTAAAAAAAACAAAAAACTAAAATGTATTTTGTTAAACTCCGGACTCAATTACCCTTCATTTGATATCACACACGCCATATTTTCACTTAAACTCTAATTTTTAAAATATACCCCACCCTTTTTTTTAAAATAAATTAAAATGTATTTTGTTTAACTGCAGACTCAATTACCTTTCGTTTGATATCACACACGCCATATTTTCACATAAACTCTCATTTTTGAAATCTACCCCCACCCTTTTATTTGGTTTCTGTTTGGTGGATTTTGTTCATTTTTAAATGGGACCATCTCGACCCAAGACCCAGCCTAGGTACCAAATTTCATTAAAATCGGCCAAGCGGTTTTTGAGTTATGCGCGTTGGTCGTTACAGACATACAGACAGACAGACAGACAGACAGACAGACAGACAGACAGACAGACAGACAGACAGACAGACAGACAGACAGACAGACAGACAGACAGACAGACAGACAGACAGACAGACAGACAGACAGACAGACAGACAGACAGACAGACAGACAGACAGACAGACAGACAGACAGACAGACAGACAGACAGACAGACAGACAGACAGACAGACAGACAGACAGACAGACAGACAGACAGACAGACAGACAGACAGACAGACAGACAGACAGACAGACAGACAGACAGACATACAGACAGACAGACAGACGGCGCAACAAAAAAGTTTCAAAATCATCTGAAACGCAATATCGCAAATCGGAGCATCTTTTTTTTCTCGAAAAAATTAGGATCACCATAGCTTACACTACTATAGTATAGTATATGTGTGAGCTAATAGTAAAAGCAAAAAAGGTTATTGGATGTCTTAACAGTATTTTATGGAGCAGAGATTTAAGAAAGAATGTAAAATTTAACATATATGAAACAATGGTAAAAAGCACGCTGTTGTATGGAATAGAGACTTTTCGCGTAACAGAAAAATACAAAACAAAAATGGAAAGTGTGTCGAAATGGATGCAATAAGAAGATCAATGAGAATATCTAGATTAGATCACATAAGAAATGAGATCATAAAAGAAAGAATGGGAATCGAGGGAAGCATAACGGATGACATCACTAAAAGGCAATTGATATGGTACGGCCATGTACAACGGATGAACAACGAAAGATTACCAAAACAGGTCCTAGAGTGGCAACCAGTAGGGCGCAGAAAAAGAGGACGTCCTAAACTAGAATCGCAACAGTCAATCCAAAGATCAATGAGTCAAAAGAATCTGACAGAAGATGATTGTCAGGATCGAAGGAGGTGGAGAATTGGCGTCGGACAACGTAGAAAAACGTTCTAAACCGACATAGTAGTAGTAGTAGTAGTTAACATGGCGGTCTTCAGACGCCATTTTGTCACATGATGTAGGTTTTAAGGCATACAAATTATCTAAATTTCCGGCGATTTTATTAAAATTCCTTTGATTACCCATTGCAAATGTTCTCTTATTTGCTGTAGTTACTTTGTAGTCCTCCCTGCTCCCACCCATCTCCCCTCCTGTCATTCCCTCAATTTTATTAAATATAGAGCGATTTTAAAAATTCTTTCTGCATACGCTTTCAGATTTTGTTTCCAACACCATTTTACTAACTACCCCCCCCCCCCGCCTCTCCCTCCCTCCTCCCCGCCATCCTTATTAGTAATAGTTATAGCTATAACTTTCACAAATATAGAGCAATTTCGAAAGTTCTTTCTTCACACGCTTGAACACTTTTTTCCAACATCATTTTGCTAGTTTCCCCCTTTCTCTCTCTCTTTTCTCCCCACCCTTCTCATTAGTAATAGTTGTAGCTATACCTTTTACAAATTTAGAGCAATTTTATTAATTCTTTCGGCACACGCTTTAAGATTTTTTTCGACACCATTTTACTAGTTCCCTCCCACCCTCTCTCCTGCCCACTTTAACTCAATGGAATATAACACTGTTCGCGTCCGTAGAAAATCTACACGTACATTTTGGGCAAAGCTAAATGAAATGTAAATGCATAGTGCTTTTTATAAGGCTGAATAAGAATCAAACCGAAAAGTTGGAAATAAAAATTTTTCTATAAAAAAAAACACCCAACTGCTAAACTTACTTGTAACTAACGTAAAAGCACCACATTCCGTCCACTGATAACACATATAAGAAAATCTGACAAAAAGATACAGAAGAAAATATATGTCGCGCCTTCAAAAAGTTTTATATTACAAAAAACTAATTAAATTAACGTATTTTTTTTAATTTTGAAAAAATAGGCCCATTTGGTAAGAAAAAAAATATATAAAATACTCACATCTAGAAAAACCTCAAATCCCCTTAAGCCGTCCGCCCTATTAATGATTTCTCTAATTCCGCCCGTCAGGGCCCCCTATTCCGTCCTATGGGTTTAACACTTGTTGGTTTGGATACAAATACTGTTTTCCGTTCTTTTTAGATCAGCATCAAATTTTAACTTTCTCATTTAATTGTTAATAACATAACCTTTGTTTTATTATTATATTAGTTTATTAAATTATTAAGAAAAAAAATTTAATACTGAACATTAATAAAAACTTAAAGCTGTGAACATTTAGAAAAACATTAACAAAACTTAAATTTGCATATAAAAACCTTTTTTGGAAATATCATCCATTTCTGGAACACTGTAGATTCCTCTGTTGGATATTTGTGTAGGTACAGGTATTTTTAAAATAACATCGTCACATGCATATACCAAGACATTATCGTTTTAAAGCCATTTCCAAAACTTTCCACTCACTCTCATAGATTTTATGCGGACATTATCTTTATCTTGTTCAAGTACTATTCCTATTCCTAATACTCATCATCGTAACGAAAAATAACAAACTCATCCTTTTTGTAGCATATCTCATTTGACCCTAAATTTTCTTGTTGATTCTCTGGTTCCAGAACTGCATTTGCTTTTTTTGTTTTCTTTTATGCAATCTCATCCTTTTTTTCTTTCTCGTTTGCATTCTTTAAATTTTATCGTTTTTTTTCTGCTTGAATTCTTCTTTCATACTCCATAAATTCATCGCATATGGCAACTGTTGGGTACATTTTGGGTTTCTTTTGGGTCTTCTGATCTTTTGATTCTTGTTTTCTTTTACCTGTTTCTTCTGGCCAGTACAGCCTTTTGAAGGTTTTCTTTCGGATATTGCATATTCTTCCTGCCAACGTCTGACATTATAAAGCTAAAAATAAAACACACACATCCTACTACACATCCATATAAAAAACATGGAACGGATTTAGGCTTCATTTTGATGCCAGGCTCCCAATTCCGTCTTTTTTGTATTTTTACCAAATTTCTGATGTTCTCTTGTGGAATAATTTAAATTTTACAACAAATCGCTTTAAAATACTTTAGTTTATAGCAATTAGCGAATAAATGAAGTTAATTTAAACAAAAAATAGTTACTTCAAGACTTATTATTGATAAAATTTTACCCAAAGAATTATTTTCAAAAACCAATTTACCGTATGTTTAAGCTCGCAAAAACCAAAAAATATTACAACACTAGGACGGAATTAGGTTAGCAAAAAGAGCAATAGTTCTAAATTTTAATAAATTTATTATTTTTTGTTTAACTAATCAATTTTAAAAAATATAACAAAAATTTACTAGGCCTTGTAAAATCCTGATTCCGGCCGCGTGGACGGAATCAGGAGAAAGAAATCTCATATAAAAGGTTTATTTTTACATTTTTTACAAAAAAAAGTTACTTAGTTCATGACTAAGACATACCAAATTACAAAAAATTAAGTTAAACTTACCTGGAATTTGTTTTTCTTTTTGAAAAATTCACTTTTTGTATTTATCGCGAATTAACTTTTTTGAAAGCTCAAATAGACTAAATTAGTACATGTCGCCATAATTCTTTTAATTAAACTAATACAACGAAATGTTTTAGAGTTTCGTACAGGTGCATAGCCGGAGCGGGGATGTCGGATCCGAAATTCTAACGTTTCGAAGACGTAACGTTAGGTGTGCAGTAAATATCGTGTATTAAGTGCGTTGACCGGAATTGGGAGGGTGGACGGATTCGGGTGCATTTACGTTACTAGTCGCAGTTGGGTACAAAATTAACCTGATTAATGAAAATACAACACTGTATAATTTTGTAAATGCGCTTTGGGCATCAAAACTAAAAGTTGAAGCATGTCGTATATTATAGGTATACCTATCAATTTTGTACTCAACTGCGACTAGTACTTGCGAGTAAATTTAGCAGTTGGGTGTTTTTTCATAAAAAAAAATGTTTATGCATTTTATTTTTTTTTTAAATCTGTCAAAAAAAGGGTATGACGAAATAAGGCTCTTATTTCGTCATACCCTCATCCTCGAATTTTTCGTAATATGTCGCAATTTATTTTAAAATAGAACAAAGTAACATTTTTTGTCCCAAAGTTCGTCACCCCCTGTTTTTTTAAAACTACAAAAACATTCAACAAAAATTAAATTTGAACTTTTTAGTACAAGTACTATATCCATAATATGTTTTCCGAAACCAAATAGTGTCCGTCACCCTCAGTTACTTTATTTACAAAAATTTGTCTGCATGTAGCCAGTGTCGGCGCATGGTGTAAAACTTTGAGGGTGCACGCACACCCAATAAGCCCTTGCGACGCAGACGATTTTTTTTGTGTACCATTACCAACTTTTTGGGCCATTGAATGGGCCATTATATCATATAGTTTAGAGCAAATAATTAAAAAATTAGATATTTAGTTATATATTAATTATCTATTATTATTGTTTTTATAAATAAATAATAAATATATCATACCAAGTTTTTATATTTCACAAACACGTTTTCTATTAAAAATTGAAAGCGTCGTTTTTTTAAATAAATTTTTCAATGACCAATTCATTCCATTAAAATTTTGTGAATTATTTTTTCTCAATTGATAAACTTGCGAGGGCGGTTAATCTATTCTATAAGAATAATAATAATAATAAGAAAATTTAATCGCGCTATTGTCGACCGATAACGCCAAGTTGTCTCAGTGCACTAATTTAAAGTGCACATGAGGTACAGTAACAGCCAACGCTATTCGTTGACCCGGGGGGATCACGGAAGTGCGGCGATCCTTGCAATTTTTGCAAAAGAGCACAGCCGAAGTAAGGCTATCTATCTATATACTGTAAAATTCTATAGGGACATGTCGTCTTCTCTATATTCCGTATTTAAGTCTTTGGTGGATTCCTTTTGGGGTTTATTGATACTTTATGATAAAATTATTAATTAAATGATCAAATTTTAATATTTTTATTACAAGCTTTTATTTATTTATGTAATCAAATCTTGCAACTCATTTTTGAAGAACTTCCAAACATCCGATTGACTTCAAATTTCGCATACCGTTATAGTTTCGATGACAATCCAATAATATGGTATCACTGACTGCCTACCTCACCCCTAACGTGGAGGGCGGAGAGGGGGTAAAATTTTAGTTTGTTGGATTTCCACCAAAATTGGTGTCTGGGAGTTTTTGAGGATGAGGATTACGAATTTTTGACCAGATTACAAGAATTCAATATGGTGGATTCAAAATGGACGATTTCATGTTAAGTATTTCTGATTACTTTCAACTGACTTCCACGTATCCGATTGACTTCAAATTTCGCATACCGTTATAGTTCCAATGACAATCCAATAATGTGGTATCACTGACTGCCTACCTCCATCCTAACATGGAGGGCGGAGAGGGGGTAAAATTTTAGTTTGTCGGATTTCCACCAAAATTGGTATCTGGGGGTTTTTGAGGATGGGGATTACGAATTTTTGATCAGATTACAACTGTTCATAAAATGCAGGGTAGTAGTGTTGACTATGCTGTGATTTACTTGGGACCTAAGCTTTTTGCTCCTGGTCAAGCTTATGTCGCCTTGAGCCCTATCAAATCGTTGGACGACCTTCTCACCGAAGAGTTAGATATTTCAAAATTGACAGGAAAGACTCCCTGCAATATCGATGCGCTAGCTGAAATGCATAGACTTAGATAAATCTAAAAATTAAAAAATAAATTTAGAAAAAAAACTGTTTGAAAACAAGCTTTTATAAAATGGACTAAAAAGCATAAAATAATTTTTTGAGTGTTCTGATATCATAATAATAAAAGCGATGGGCGTATTTAATATTAGGTAAATGCTTTTCCATGCGCATTTGGTCGTTCACAACCGATGATGGGCCGACTCTTCTTTTTCAATGTGACAAAATAAATCGACACACTGCCGGTCGCGGATGATCTGCCTAATATGAAGCAGGCGTAATAATGTCCATCCATATCAGAAAAATGTAAGGGTAGCTTGAGTAGGGTTGGGTTGGGTTGGGTTAAATTGTCTACCCTTACATTTCTCTGCAATAATATAATGAATTTGGATTTTCACTAAACTTCGACTTAACAAGGCTAAAACAAAAACGGGTAAATTTCCTTTAATACGCCCATCGCTTTTATTATTATGATATCAGGACACTCAAAAAATTATTTTATGCTTTTTAGTCCATTTTATAAAAGCTTGTTTTCAAAAAGTTTTTTTTTCTAAATTTATTTTAAGTAAAATTTGGTAGTGCACGTGCACAAGTGCACTTATGGAGGAACCGCCACTGCATGTAGCAAACTTTAAGCCCAGACTTATTAAAAACAGCAAAATTGTTTTTTTTTGTTTTTGCTGCTTGCTTGGCACATCTCCCCTCTGGAAATACAGGATCCGCCACTTAATTTTACCTGTGTTCCGCAAAAACTAGCAGAGCATTAAACTGTTGAAAAATATCAAACATAAAGCCTGTGTTTTCGGCAAACATTGTGATACTTCCTTCGTTGCCCGTGTAGAAAAATATGGGTCCATCTTCTTTGAAGAAGGTATCATTGATCAGGTATCTCATCTTAAAGGTCTTATTTGATACAAAGCTAAAAAATAAAAAATGTTGGATCAGTGAAGTTTTTTTTCAAAGGGGAAATAAATATTAACACTTTTTCGGCATAAAAAAGTCCAACAAAGGGATGTATTTTCGATGCAAATATTTCTTTTTATTTTTGGGTTTTTTTTATTGGTCATAAACTTTTCTTCCATTAAAGTAAAAAAAAATTTAAGAGAAATTGTTTTCGGCCATAATTTTTTTTTCAATCAAAAAATACAAAAAAAATTTTTTGGCCAACTCGGTGCTTTTGTTGATAAACTAAAAATTTTTTGAAATTATAATTTTTAAAGTTTGGCCATTTTGGTCTTATGGGATTTACCCTGAAACTCGTTAAATTACATTTTTCCGAATCTTAACACAGGGTGTGGTTTCTCGCATCTCTATGGCCCTACCATACTGCAACTCGGTGCTTTTGTTGATAAACCATAAATTTTTTGAAATATGAATTTTCAAAATTTGGCCATTTTGGTCTTATGGGATTTCCTACCCTAAAATTCGCTAAATGACATTTTTCCGAATCTTAACACAAGGTGTGGTTTTTTCGCATCTCTATGACCCTACCATATTGCAACTAGGTGCTTTTGACGATAAACTATAAATTTTTTGAAATATGAATTTTCAAAGTTTGGCCATTTTGGTCGTATGTGATTCCCTACCCTAAAATCCGCTAAATGACATTTTTTCGAATCTTAACACGGGGGTGTGGTTTTTTCGCATCTCTATGGCCCTACCATACTGCAACTCGGTCCTTTTGTTGATAAACTATACATTTTTTGAAATATTAATTTTCAAAGTTTGGCCATTTTGGTCTTATGGGATTCCCTACCCTAAAATTCGTTAAATGACATTTTTCCGAATCTTAACTCAGAGTGTGGTTTTTTCGCATCTCTATAGCCCCACCATACTGCAACTCGGTACTTTTGTTGATAAACTATAAATTTTTTGAAATATGAATTTTAAAAGCTTGGCCTAACTTGTGAGATGCAAGGTGTTTAAAGACTTTCAGAAAATCTCCTTTTTTATTAATCTGTGATACTGCTCTAGATATTGTTGTAAAGTTTTATATTCTGTATGCCTATATTAAATACTAAGTACCTATTAACATAATTAATATCTAATTTTTTCACAAAATGAATACTCAAAAAAAAATAAAAAACGTACAAAATTTCAACATACAACAGCACTGCCCCCGTTAGTTAAAAGGCTTCAAGTAAATTTTTTTCGAATTTAGGTTTTTGGTCTCGACGAATTTCCATCATGTCCTCTGTAATAAAATTTTAAATTAGATGATGAGTATAAATACTTAGGTCTAAAAATTACAGCTGACGGAACACTAGACAAAGCTATAAAAGATCGAAACGCACAAGGAAGAAAAGCAATAACTTTATTAAATGGAATAATTTGGGACCAAAGTATATCATAACATAACAAAAAGCTTATACATAACACCATTATAAAAAGTATTATTACATACGGCTCAGAAGTATGGCCAATCAAGGATAGAACAGAAAAAATGCTTTCCGCTACGGAGATGGACTATTGGAGAAGAGCAGCAGGGAAATCAAAAAGAGAAAGAGTTACAAATCAAAGAATAAGAGAAATTATGACAGTGGGTGAACGTACTTTAGTGGATGATATAAGAACAAAACAACTGGTGTGGTACGGACATGTACAAAGAATGAATGATGAAAGACTACCTAAACAAATACTACAATGGAAACCAACTGGCCGAAGAAAACGAGGACGGCCAAGGAGAAGCTGGAGAGAAGGAATAGACAGTGAAATACGAATAAGAGGCCTAGATGATGAATTATGGGCAAACAGAAACGAGTGGAGATTGGGTATCGGAAGACGTAGAACGTTGTGAAACCGATAAATATATATATACATTATACTTATTTTAATATAAAAGTAACTGTAACAATCAAACGAGTAACGCAGGCCTGGAGTTACTGCGTACAGATTTTTTAAATTTAAATGTTTAATGTTTTAATTAGTTCGTTTGTCAAATATACAAAAATAAATATTAATAATTTGGAATAGTTACATCGGGCCTGCAGCCCAACAGGCCCTAAATTGTACCGGCCCACCGGGCATTTGCCCGGTTGCCCGCCTGTCCCATTCAACCCTGACGTACCATGAAGATATAGTCGTTCCAGTACTACTTTATGTTACATAAAAGTTCAATAAAAGTGGTACGCGCTACTTTAATTATATTAAACATTTTGGGAATTTCATGAATATGAGCAAAAATTCAAAATTTAATTTTCGAATTTTGGAAAAAATCAATATTTCAGTATTTTAGGCACGACTACGTTTTCCTAATGTCTTAGTAAAAGTATCGAACGCACCTAATCTGGTGATACGTTCCTAATATCTTCTTGTAAAGGGGCCTACAGACACGCGATCATTTCTAGAGATTAGTGCGCGCGTACAAGTTTGCGCATACTAATCTCTTCGTGTGTAGACAATATCCGCCTAAAATATCTCTCGAAGATTTGTTCGCGCGCACGATGTACGCGAGCAAATCTCTCGGTGTCTAGGAAAAACGCATTGATAATATTGTGTTTATGTTTAGAACGTCCAATTTTGTCTTCGTGTGTGTAGGCAATTCCACCAAACGTACATGTATGCAGAGATTAGTTCGCGTACTAATCTCAAGTAATGCTCGCGTGTCTGTAGGCCCCTTAAGGTTTTCAATCAGCCTCTGTTATCGGCAAGTACTACCTGCACCCTGTATCAATGGGTTTCACTCTTCAAAAAATGACCTTTTTTTATATGGTTAATTCGAATGGGGCACTATACCAGGAGGATTATTTTACCTAAAATGATCCAGCGGCATCTCAATATATTTGGTTTGATAGTCATAACCATTTGCCCCTAAAAAAACTGCACAAAAAACTAAAACTAACAGACTGTAGCAACACATTTTGTTCTGGACTATTTATTTATTGTATCTATACCCGCTTTCAATGTTTTAATGAGATAAACGTCCAATAATGTAAATATAAATACAGAATTGATAATGATAAATTTGAATAAAAAGTACTTGAACCCTAGCGTAGAATGGGGCTATTTGGTATCGAAATAAACTTTTTACTGCCCATTTGAAATTCTTGGTATATAAGGTGGTTATAAAATAATTTTTTAAAAATCTTGACGTTTCTGAAGGAGAAGCTTCCTGTGTTATATGTACCTACTACTAAAAAAAAACTAAAGTCGACAAGTACCGGTTTTTTTTTAATTGTTGGAAGAATTTATTTAAAAAAACGGGTATATGTTAGTTCCATGGGAATATTAAATGTAAATATCTCAAAAACCAATCGTTACAATTTTTAAATTTTAACACATCTGTAAAGGTTTTTAAAAGGTCCCCAGGAAATGGTGCCACTTGACTGACTTTCCTTATTTAAATTCTGGGAGTTACTTTTTTTTTGATATGTGTGTCCTTCAGAAACATCAAGATGCTTACATTAAAATACATATTGACGTGTCCTTTTTCCATAAATCGTACTCTAAATTACCCAAAAATGCTTCTGTTTTCTTATTTGTGTAACACTCTGTATAGGTTGGTATAATGATTCGACTACAAGTCCATCGACCAACTTTCAGGTGTTCTACCTCTGCACCGAGATTTTGGAGCAGTCCCTTGAACTTAGGTTGGCAGCATTGCTTTACGCCAATGAAATTGAAGGTAAAAACAGGGGTACGTTCAGATTGAAACGTCGGGCGAGACGTCTTGCCGAGCGAATGACGTCATGGGTAAATCGCCGGACGTCTTTGTGAACGGTATGGATGTAATAAACATAACCTTAAAATATATTTTTTTATATACTTTTGGTGGCTGACAGAGTTTTATTAGAGAAATAAAGTTTTTTTTTAGATTTAAAAATTGTGTTTTCTGTAAATGTATTTTCTTTGTTGTACAAGCAATACAGGTTTTAAGTTCCTCTGCTCAACACTTTCAAAGGAAATAAATAAATTTGAAAAGTAATAGTTATATGTACATACATGTACAATATAATATAATAGCGTATGACAGTGAGAATGCGAAAGAAGACAAATTCTCAAAGTGTTTGCTGGGGCGTTGAGAGATCTTCAATTACATTATATCAAACCTCTTTATATGGTTACATTATCTACTATTAAATAAAGAATACAAATATACATAGTTTAAATGTCTAATTTGAAAGCACAAAGTAATATCTAGGTATAATATTATAAACAGTCAAAATGAAATTCTGTAAAGGATCCATTTGCATCTGAAAGAGTGTTTTCCTAAAAAGAGCGCCGCTGCAAGAGGATTCTGCTTGAAAAAGTGCTAGATACTCTAAAAACAACTCACACTGCCAAGGGTTATTCCTAAGGCAATTGTCTTTATTGCATGGAACGATGTGAAACCTGTAACCAATACAGTTTTGAGGGTCGATTTACACAGCAACATAACAAAAAATGGAATTTATGGTTAATTTTGGTATTTTCGTTTATTTTCTGCCAGCTGATTATGGTAAAATGGAGCTTTAAAACAAGGCATTAACTTTATCCATTGTGCTATGTTACTATGGGTAAACCATCATGCATACCCTAGCAAAAATCCCACAAAGAAAAATACTCTGTCAATCTATGGGCACCTAAGCTCACACTAGATACTATAGTTATAGTGTGCGTGTGAGCTAATATAACTAAAAACTGAAATATATTACCTTTCGTTTGATACCACACAAGCCATGTTTTGACTTAAACTCTAATTTTTAAAATCTACCCCACCATTTTTTTTTCAAAAAACTAAAATGTAGTTTGTTTAACTCCAGACTTAATTACCTTTTGTTTGATATCACACACGCCATATTTTTACTTAAACTCTAATTTTTGAAATCTACTCCCACCCTTTTATTTGACTTGCGTTCGGTGGATTTTGTTCATTTTTAAATGGGACCATCTCGACCGAAAACCCAGCCAAGGTACCAAATTTCATTCAAATCGGGCAAGCGGTTTTTGAGTTATGCGCGTTGGTCGTTACAGACAGACATACAGACATACAGACAGACAGACAAACAGACACACGGCGCGACAAAAAAATTTCAAAATCATCTGAAACGCAAAGATATATCAATTTTTTTTTAATCATCAATTCAATTCATTCAATCAATTTTTTTTTCTTAGGAATTAGGATCACCATAGCTTACACTACTATAGTATAGTAGTAGTGTGAGCTAATAGGTAACTAAATTTAATATTTTATATTCGGGATATGAAACAAACCCAACCATAACAAATTTGGCTTCTACAATCTTTTGTGATGTTTTTATGTGGGTTTCTTGTCAAAGGTCACTATGATGAATGGTCTCGAGTTTATAAAAGAGACTTAACCCTTCTAAAGAAACTTAGAACTCACCTGTCAAAAGTCAAACAAGTGTTTCTTCAAGAAAAAGTAAAATTTGATTACAGTGAAGTCCGCTTCAAATTCAAATTCAAATTCAAATATTCTTTTATTTAAAAAATTGTACACAATCAAAAAGAGCATTGTTACAATTGGATACAATAAGCGTCAAAAAAGTAATATTTAACCTAGCTTTACACTAAATATAGTAAAAAGATTTGCATAAAGTATAGTATAACTAGTGACTAGTCACTTATTTCTACAATGAAGTTAAATAATAGTATATATAGTTATGCTGCCTACCTATTTCACCCAATAGACTGTCACTATACCCTACTTGCATTCAAAACATGTACAAAAAAAAAATCACAAATACAGCTAAAATCACAATACAATTTAAAAACAATATTACGTCAGTAGAAGTTATTAAAACCTGAGATCAAGAAATTCTTGAACCGTATATGGCTCCAAATTGAGCAAGATAGTTTTGATTTTGTTTTTGTAATCTTTTAAGCTTTTTTCTGTTTTTAATTCCTGAGGTAATTTATTGAAAAATCTGATACAGGAGTAAGTGGGGCCTCTTTCTGTAGCTGTAAGCCTGTGCAAAGGGAAATTGAGGCTAACAAACCTAGTAGGAATCTCATGTTGTGATTCAAATAGTTCAAACTTTTCCCTGTTCTTGTGCAGAAACAGCAGGCACTCATATATGTACAGACCTGTTGTGGTTAGAAGTCCTAACTCCTTAAACCTACCCCTGCAAGAATGTCTTTTGCGAAGATTTAAAATAGTTCGAATGGCTCTTTTTTGTGCCACAAATGCTCGTTTTGCATCCACACTTCCACCCCAAAAAATGATTCCATATCTAAGAACAGAATAGATGTTTGCATAATATACAGTTTTGAGGTGTTCTACATTTAAATATTTGGACATAACTCTTAAGGAATAGCAGGCTGAATTTATCCTCTTACAGACATCCACCAGATGCACTGAGCAATCTAAGTTGTTGTCAATATGCATACCCAAGAATTTTGTGCTTTTAGACAGGGATACAATCTGATTTGTTATCACTGCTTCATCTGGTATATCTCTGTTCTTCTGCTTCGTCCGGAAACAAACAAAGTTTGTTTTATCAGCGTTCAAAACTAGCTTATTCCTTATGAACCAGTCCTGAGCAACCATCAGGCGATCTGAGGAGATGTCGAGGAGATCCGACAATGTTGCTGCAATCACTAAAAGATTCGAATCATCAGCAAAATTCACAAGATGTGATTCATTATTAAGAATCTCATTGGCTAAATTGTTGACATAAAAAATGAAAAGTATCGGACCCATGACACTTCCCTGGGCGATACCAAGATGAAGACAACCCTCCTCTGAGAAATGTTGCCTTCCATTACAACTGATCATGACTTTTTGTCGCCTATTGGACATGTAAGATCTCAACCAATCCAAAAGAGGGCCTCTAAATCCATATCTTTCAAGCTTTTCCAACAAAATTTGATGATTCAAGGTATCAAATGCTTTAGATAAATCCAAAAATATCCCCATTGAAATGCTGCCATCCTCCCAACTTCCCAAAATCCTCTCTACAAAATCATAAACAGCTGTCTCAACAGACCTGCCACTGAGGTAGCCATGTTGTGATTTACTAATCAATTTTTCTTCATAAAAAAACCGAAGAAGTCTTGTGCTCATAGCTATCTCAAAAACTTTAGAAAATGTTGGCAGCAGACTAATGGGTCTATAGTTTTCAATTAAGCTCTTGTCTCCTTTTTTGTGCAATGGTTTTACTAAGGCTAATTTTAATTCATCTGGAAACATGCCATATTTAAAAGAATTATTTATAATAAAACATAAGGGCTCTGCAACTTCTTCAGCACAAAGCTTCAACAAGTTTGCAGATATTTCATCATGACCTGCACTTTTTTTATTTTTGAGTTTGCAAATGATTTTCAAAATTTCATGTGGTGTGATTGGTGTTAAAAAAAAAGATTTATTGTGAAAAGGAATATTGCAAGAAAATTCTATTTTTGGCTGGTTTTTTATTAAATTTGGCGCCGCTTCAATAACAAACCTGTTGAAGTTCGAGCAGATAGTATCTGGGTCTCCAGGAATTTCAGAAGTTTCATTTGGTTGACTTGAGTTTGAGCCATTTAGTTCCTTGACAATTTGCCAAACACATTTTGACTTGTTTTCGCTATTGTTGATGCGCTCTGTATACTGTTCACCTCGCACCCTCCTCAGTAGTTGATTGTATTCCTTCTTTTTCATTCTATACACATAACGAACCCGTTTATAGCGAACTTCTGGTTAATACGAACCTTTTTTCTCGTCCATAAATACTCATGTATTGTCTTACTGGTTATAACGATCCCGCTTATAGCGAACTTCCGGATATAGCGAACCTAATAATAATCTAGAATATGTATTTTTCTTTTAAAACGAACTTTATATAAGCAGACAATGGGCGTTTTCACATCTAGACGATACGGCAACGACACGAATAGTTGCAAAGACATGCACAAGACCCAGAGTATGATCACGAGTATGAATTCGATAATGATATGATTGATTTAGTAGAAGAACAAGCTAAGAGAACTGTGACTATTGATAAAGACATTGTAGCAAGAGAAACGTTGACTGATGAGCAAATTATAATCTCTCCGTAACCTCAAACATGGTTTCAAGTGATAATGACGAAGATAATGATGATCCTGTTCAAGATAATTCTGTTGAAGTCACTAAGGTTTATGTTCCAAATATGGGCATCATTTTGTAACCTTGAAAGCTATATAAACAGGGAATATTTTTCAAGTAGAAATGTACAAACAAAAGTTATGGATTTCATAATAATAAAAAAAAGATTTAGCTCGTTTAGCCTTCTTTTATGTACAGTACCGGCCAAAAGTGAAGAAACTTTATTAAATTTTAAAGTTCTTATAGTCTTGCGTTTCAGTCGTCAATTTTTATCGGATTTTACAACAAAATAAATAAGTAATTAAAAGACAACAACACCTTTTACAAATGGCTTATATTTTGTTTATTAAAAAAATCAATGTTTTTTATTCTATGGTCAAAAGTGGAGAAACTTAAAAAAAAATCTAAAAGCTCTACAACATTTTAATATTTTGTAGGAAATCCCTTGCTAGCTATTACTGCAGCACATCTACGAGGCATTGAGTCAATAATATTTGCAATATCTTCTTTCTTTATTTCTGCCCAGGCTCTAGAAAGTCCTTCAAATAATCTGTCCTTGTTTGTAAATTTTTGAGGATATTTTCGCCTTAGATCACCTTCCAATTTATCCCACAAATTTTCTATGGGATTCAAATCTGGGCATTGAGCCGGCCATTTCAAAACATCCACTACTTCATCTTCCAAAATTTTTTTTACAATCTTTGCTGTATGCTTCGGATCGTTATCATGTTGCAAAGCCCAAATTACTGGTAAATTTTCTTCAGCATAAGGAAGCATATGATCTCTTAGAATTGACAAATACTGATATCGATCCATTTTTCCCCCAATCCTTACCAGTGGGCCTGTCCCTTGACTGGAAAAGCATCCCCAATTCATGACATTCCCACCTCCATGCTTTACAGTGGGAATGGTGTACTTTGGATTAAATCTTTCATTGGCTGGACGTCTTACCCACTTCACACCATCTGATCCAAACAAATTAAACTTGCTTTCATCTGACCACAAAATATTTTTCCACCGCTCTGAGGTCCAGTGCAAATTTTCTTCAGCAAACCTGATACGAGGCCTTCTATTTTTTGGAGAGATAAATGGTTTCTTCACCGGTCTTCTAGCGTTTAGATTTGCATCCTTCAGGCGCCTCCGAATGGGCCGCACAGACAATGGAATATTCGGGTATTGCCTTTTAATGTCTTCTGCAGTAAAAAATGGATATTTTTTCTGGGTCTTCCAGATTTCGGGAGACTTGCAAATGACCCACGACTTTTAAACAACTTGATTTGCTTACACACAACAGTTTTATGCAAGTTAAGATCTCTTGCAATTTGGATATGCGCCAGTCCCTTGCGATGTTTTTCTATAATTTTTTCTTTAACATTGTACAGACAAATTAAAACCACGTGGCATTTTTAAAACCCTAATTCTTTTTAAAACACCTCGTCTTAAATCTTAATAGGAACTAAACAAAAATTTGTGATAAAAATAAAAAAAGTTTCTCCATTTATGGCACAGCAAAAAATATACTTTTTTTATTTCTAAGAAATTTATGCTGATAAAGAGATAATTTTTTTGTATAAAAATTAACTACTCATGGTACCACATATTTTAAAATAAATAGATAAAACATGAATCAAACAATATTTGGCAATATCCAATTTTCAAAAAGTTTCTCCACTTTTGGCCGGTACTGTATGTATTACATACCACCATATTATGTACTTTACATATTTATATGTATAACAATAATAATAAACGTCTTTATTCATATATATTCTGCCTTTTTCTAAAAATATAAAAATTTATAGTATTTTTTGTAATATTTTTAGTTTTCTTAATCTTGGATACTATTAAAAAAGAAACACAAAAAATTAAACAAAATTTATTTATTACTGTTTATAACGAACCTCGGATATAACGAACCGTATTTGGTTCATTTTTGAGGTTTGTTATATCCGGACTTCACTGTATTTATTTATGGAAAATTCCACTTTTATGTAATGTTTTCGAAAATATAAAACAAAAAATAAAAAAAATTGGGGGGTTGGTTTATATACCTACTGCGCAAGTCGAGCGTTTGTCACCCTCCTCATAGAGAAGGGTGTAAAAGGCGATTCGCCCGACGTTATTTTCGGCCAAGGACTGTACACAGAGAACAGGACGGTCCACTTCCATAAGCCCCATATATTCCAAATTTCGCTACGTCACAAAATCCTCAAGATGTCGAGCCATCCTTCTATGAACCTACTCATCCTTCTCAAAAGACCCTTGATCTGTTTGATAGGGTGGTCTTTCCTTTTCTATTCACATTAAATGAAAAAGGACAACCGAACTTATTGATTTTTTTCGCGAATCCAAAGTGAGGTTAATTTTTCCGTGAGGGCTGTCCAACGATGTTGAATTTGTTGAATTAGAAGGATGCGCTGCATCAATTCGATCTGCCTAGCAAAAGTGGTTGCACTAGGCGGAGCCTATTCTAGCACCTACATCGCGCTGAGCCCAGGGCCGGACTACAGTAATTTCCTGTTTAATAGGGCATCGCTATTAAGAAATTGGGCATTGAAATGTGTATGAAAGAGATTCCTACATATAAAATAAGCTTTATTAAATGGAGGGATGGACAAGAGTGCCAAAATATCTAGATATAAATTGTCACTTGCAGCGGTGAGTCCAAGGTGGGGGACTAGGAGCAAATGCCTCCCGCCAAGAATTTTTTCTATATACGCTAAATAGGTAAAACATGAAAGCGTCTTTTTTAGTATTATTATTATTATTAAAATTGTACTACTTAGTCATACTGGAATATATTTACCCTGAACAACGAACCTGCAGAATTTTTTGCCTGCGGTGCCAATGGTGCCATAAGTACCTACTTACCTTGAAATATGATAAAAGTATGAAAAAAATTAAAAATCAGGAATGAACAGTGACAGATCAGAGATAGAAAGAAAAAAAAAACAGGAATTAAAAGGGACCGTTTTGGAAATAAAAAGTAAAAATTAAAGATGAAAAGTGACAGATCAAAGATAAAAAGTATAAAGCCCTGAGAAAACTACGAACACCTAAAAACTTCAAAAAAATGTGTTAATTGCCTTTTTAACCCTTGACAATTGTTGCCCTCGCAACACTCGTAGTACAAACCTTTCGCCTTGAAATAAAAAGTTCCCAGCTTATCCCTTAGTATATAATATAGCCATAACAAACACAAAAAAAGCACTTCTGATTCCGCCACTGATTCTAGGTAGCACAAATGCAAAATCTGGGGGTAGCTCTACAAGGTAAAGCTGTAGATTACTTGGTTCAAAATTTTAAGATTTAGCTACACTTACCTTAGCCCCAAAGTTGCTATTAGCTGAGATACACAGTGTTAAACTTTATTTTTTTCATTTCAATTTTTTCAGTAAATTTTGTACTAATCAATAATTTTACAAAAAAATTTAAGGTTTTTTTGAATAGAGCGATTCGATTTTGATAAAAAATTTGGTGTATATTGTACAGTGTGTTCTCTGGATTACTACCATTATATTAAAATCGGTGTAACTTTTTGTGCCTTGGTATTATGTAAAAAAGTTATACTATTTTTATGCGGCTCAGGGCAACAGTTTTTGAGATTTTTGCATATTAAGTTTTTATTGCATGGGTCAAAAGTTATTAAAGAAAATAATAGGTGAAATAACAAAATTTGCAAAAATGCAATAAAAACTTTAAATGCAAATATCTTGAGAACCGTTGCTCGGGGCGACGAATTTATTTACCTTTTTTACATACAAATAATAGGGAAAATAATATTTAAAAAAAACTAGTATACGCCGAGGCACAAAGAAGTTACACTTATTTTAAATGTAAGGCTAGGAACCCAGAGAACACCTTGTACAAGTTACACCAACATGTCTACCGAAATCGAATCGCTTGTTACAAAAAAATTACTACCCAATTTTCAATGTTAATTGTAAAAAAGTTATTAAGGAAGGAAGACGTGAATTAAACATGTCACAAAATTTTTACCCATGCAATAAATACTTTGAAATGCAAAAATCTCGACAGCTGTTGCTCGAAGCGACATCAAAAAGTATAACTTTTTGATATAAAAATGAAGGCAAAAATCATATTATAAATAAACACTGGTATACACCTAGACACAAAAAAATTACACCGATTTTAATGTGACCCAGAGAACACCCTGTATTATGTACCAGAATTTTTTTGCCGAAAACGAATTGCTCATCCCAAAAAAATTCCAATTTTTTTGCAAATATATTGATTTGTAAAAAAGATATTAAAGAAAAATTAAATGAAAAATAAAGTTTAACGTCGTGTATCTTGATTAATATCAACTCACTTGTACTAAGGCAAGTGAACCCAATTCGTAATATTTTGATCCAAGGAATCTACAGTTTTATTATATACCATTAGTTCCGGGACACCTTGTATATATGATATTCTTATTTTTTATAATTTATACCTACCTGCAATACTAATTGTACCATTATAAAAATATATGAAATTATATAGTACGGGCCAGTATTATGTTTACAATTTCATATGAAATGGTATTCCACTAATTATTTATTTATCGACGCCTTGTCAACTTCTACAGGCAAGCACTGCATATCAAGCCATTCTTAAACTTCACAATTTTCGTCAAAAATATCCAAAATAGTTCAACTAAATTACTAAAACCCAACAAAAACCGCACACGAAACTCGAACAGCTGACTTGACGTAAATCTAGCACATACAAGTGAAAAGTGAAACCGTTTTGAAACAGGCATGACGCCTCCCTTCTATTCGTTGCTCAGATATTTTTTTCAATTTCTCTCAAAAAAATTTGGGTTCTAATATTCCTAATGGGTCATATGCTGTTACGCCCAATTGTAGAGTAGAGTATATGTTTATTTGCATAAACTTTTAGATACATAATTGAGCAAATATTGTTACAAAAAAACAGTAATAAAAGTAATAGTAACAGTAGTAATACAACAGCGAATATTGTACTGTTGTAAAATTTGAACAGTACTTACTGTTGTGAGCTGATGAATTTGACCGTACTTAAGCCCTATGTATTATAGTTCATGGAAAATCATATGGTGATGTACGGTGTGTGAGGCCAATGACAAGAAAAAACTGTATTTTAATTTTGCAAGTTTTTTTTTTATATAATGTTTACTTATATTTTTTTAAATAAACATATTTTGTAAAGTACTTATTAGAAGTTTGCTTGACCAACCTTGGTTGGAACTTATATGTGCATATTGATCTGTTGGACTGACCTACCTATAAGTTGTGCCTCTTTTTCATTTTACTACTGGAGGGTTAAAACAATTAAACCACGGATCACCTTTGTTAAGATGATCCGTGATTAAACTTTGTCTAAACCTAAAAATCATAGTGAAATATTTTTCACAGTTTAATGCTATAGAAGGCCTATTACTTAGCAAAAGGTTTAGTCAAGTACAACAAAAGATCCTAATAGAAAACCTGAATCTGATGAGAAAAGTTTAGTCTATTTCAATTTCGTCTCTGTTAAGTGAGCCTTGAAGTGAGCTCTTTGAATAGAACTACTTTCCCCTACCTTGGGCTGATAGTTCATTGATTCATTGGTCAAAAAACTTCAAAAACCTTTGGGGGGGCCCCAGAGGTCTCATGATGTACTTTATGCTATTTTTTCTGTTTACTCATGAAATATATGGAAAATATCTAAAAAAATATGTGGTTTGGGGGGTCCGGCCCCCTAGCCCCCCGCCCCCTTGGTGCGCCCATGTAATAATTCAAAATAAGTGAAAAAACTAGAAAAAAAGTTTAAAAAAAACAAAATAAACAAAAACATAACCTACTTTTTTGAAGAAAACATGGTCCCTTTTATTTCAGATTTTCTCGCTTTAGTTTAATATTTTTAAGAAAAACGCATTTTTCTCATATGCACAAAGGATCTATTCTTAAAACTGATTAATTTTTGAGACTAAAGCTCTTGTCGTTTTTGTAAAATTTACGTTTTTGTTAACATTACGGCTTATGGGAAATCGGTTTGTTTGTCCCATGGAAGACATCTTGGATTTGATCATATGTTTTGTTAGACAGCCCTATTTCGCATTTTTATTTATTTTAAGGGAAAAAATTTGTGGAATCTTGGTTTTGTATTGGTATTTTCGATATTTTAAACAATTTTCGGAATCGCAAAATCCCAGGAGCATCCTGTGCGGTTTCTGGATGTAAATCCAACTATTCGAACTTAGAAGTTCTACGTTTATGAGTTTTTTTAAATTTCCACCTTCCAATGACTGTTCCCAAGACTATTTTGCAAGAGTGGCTAAGGCGTTGTGGAAAAGACAATATGGATCCCACGAAAGCATTTCTACAGAACAGTTTTCGAAATTCCTTTTCAAGATAAATTGCTAGGTAAATATCATTTTTAACATTTTTTTAAATATATTTAGGGCCACATTCTTTAATTATGTAAGGTTAAAATTCAGGATCTTTTGCCGCCCTTCTCCTGTCGTAACGCATTTTCAAGAAAAATATAAAAAAATCATTCAGTGTATAGTCCTTGCCATAGGCAGTTACACTTTTGTGACTTTGACATAAAAATACCTATTTCCGAGCCTATTTCCAAGCATATTTCCTAACCACAAATATATTAAAAATTAAATATGTTGTGTAGGTATACCTTATGTTGTGTTAAGCCTAAATCATTTAGTTGTAATCTGCCGAGTTTTTTAAGTGCTGGGTGGAAAAAAAATATGCCACTTTAGTCAAACTCAGTATGTAGGTATGTGGGCACAATAGATCCATATGTGGTCACAGTGCATGGAGGTCCAGAAGGGTCTGCCACCACTTTCGAATACATACATACCTTATGTTGACAAAAAAAATGTTCTCATAAAAACAACTCAACAACATACCATTTTTCAGATTTTTTGATAAAGAATAGGTTAAAAATGTCACAAAAGTGTAACCACCTATGGCCAAGACTATGACACAAAGGTAACCCTCCCCCCCCCCAGAGATTACTTAATGTAACACTAAGCCACATGTGAATTTATTTAGGCCTGTGTGTTCATCTATGAACAAGGCGTGATCAGCTGAACCAAATTTGTTCACCATCCTACAGGACTTTAATTAATTCTTGATCCTGTAGTGTATTGTAGTGTCCTATGGAGTCCTGTAGACCTACTGTGGGCAGCTGATCACCCCTTGTCTATGAAGAAACCTCTACAACCACAAAAATTAGACATTAAACATACTTTTTAATTTTTTTTTCTGTAAATGTGCAATTTAATTGTTTTTCTGTTTTGTACTAATTTGACTCCAATAATAGTGAAGTTATCAATAGTGCCAACTTAATTTGGGATACCTACTGTAATTTTGACAAAAATGTCATAACAAAATAATACTTGGACAATCAAGGCCAACACAAAAATAGAGGCCACGACCCTGAAAAAATCAGCTGTTCTCCCGGGGCTGAATTTTACATTGGGTCTTATGGGAGGTCAGACGTTTTTGTATGATATTTTTAAAATGGCACTACAGATTTCCGCGAAATTTCACTGAAATATTCTCAGACACCGTCCCGATATTCCACCAAAGTTTTGTAAGGAATCAACATGATTAAAAGGTTAAAATCTTCGAGATTTAGCATTCTTTATTTTGAATTCAAATTACCCGCCATGAACCAAATGCCAACTGTTATATTTGACTTTGTCATCTGTGATTGTCACATTCGCTTCTGCTTTAAACTTAATTTTTGTCTGAGCTAATGAAGCGGCTCTGAAAAATTAAGGATTACTATGGATTAAAAAAAAATTGTTCTAAAAGAATATAGTAAAAACAATCTCAAAACCGGGTTTATTTAAAAATAAATCAAATATTCATGAACCGTCATTCCAACTTCAATATTTTAATGACAATCAGCTGTGTCGTAACGTGACCATCAAAAAAAAATCAGCCCCGGATGTGACGTCAACAAAGTGGAGGATCGTGGCCCGTCCGTTTTGATAGCCCTGGGACAATTGCTAAAACCTCATGTTTTTTTGTGAATTCCATATGTACTAGAGTACAAAATTTACACTGTAGAAACTACCTATTTTTAAAAAAGTTCCTTATATATGTTTTTTTATTACAGGCTTATGTACTTCCAAAACAATACTAAGGAATACATCTGTGCCAAGTCAAAACCTATCAGTGAAACCAATAGAAGTTGATCCTGAAGAGCCAACTGCAGGTACAAGCATCGAAATCAAGGAACATTTGCTGGTTGATGTTGGTACAAAAGAAAACTACTTAGTTAAAGTCTGATTTTTTTTTGTTTTGTGCAAATTGATAGAGTTATTGTTGAATTTTTTGTATCGGAGTCTGCTATTGTACGAAAATGAGTATTCAGTTGGTTTGCGACTGTTAGTGTGTGTCTTTAATAGTTTCAGAATTTTTTGTTTTGTCAATTTTAGTTTTTGCACAATGGAGATTTTGCTTTAGCACAGTTTTTTTAAAGATATATTTATATTTTTTATATATATTATTAAAATGTAATATATTATTATATTTGTTTCAATTCTTTAGAAGCTAATGTCACTTAATAAAAACAAAATGATGCTGAGAAGTAAAAAGGTTTTGCAGTTGGGTAAAAAATACTAGGACATTTCTTAGAAAGGTAAAATACCTACATGTCCTAGATTTTTTGCCCCCATGGTTCATTCTTCTTACATTTCATTTATCAAATTCAGGATTTGTTATCCTGATGTTTATGGTAACAAATTCCTTATTGCTTCTAATCAATAACCCCACTTAATATTGTATACAGGTTTGTTATTTTTTTGCTATTATGTGTGACAACAAAAAAAATTCTAAAAATGTATACAGATGCCTAAAGACTTTATCTACTTAGATAATTTCTAGTATTATAAATCAATAAATATAATAAATTTGGTCAAAATTAAAATAGGAAAATAACTTTTATTTAATCATTTTATTTTTTATCTTTAAATATGTAAACATGTATCCTGAGATGATATCTTTGGGGGCACTAACATATACCTCATAAAATCAAACCTATATGTAACATTTAGATGAAGCAATAGGTTAAAATACTGATAACTACAAATTGCTTCAACAGGACAAAAAGTGAGATTTTAATTACTAAAATAATAAGGGACAAAAAGCTAGTACTGCTGCTAGTTAGGTGAAATTGAGCAATATACACACCTCAGTAGGTACACATGTTATTACCTTTTAAACATAGCAATGTTGTAGAACACTACATCAGTTGAAAGAAAAAACTGTATAATGTATTGACAAAACATTTAATTTATCATGTCATGTGGAATGAGGTTTCATACTGTACAAATGACATGATAACTGAACATTTTTGCCAACAATATCTCGTTTTTACCAAAGACAGTCAGTTTATGGTCCTTGGTTTTTTCTATTCAACTGATGTGCCATGTTCTACCACAAGCCGCTACTGACTGAAAGTGAATATTTCTTAAGTGCAAAAAATACCTCTGGGCCTGTTGCTGATCAATAGCAAAAACTTACTGTACTGTACAGGGACTTAATAAACCATATTTTTGTTGACCCTGTTAGTCCTTAAAGGTTGTGCCAGGTCCTGATTCTTATCAGTCCTGAGTGGTCATTAAAAGTGTCGAGATATTGTATAGGTCCTTACATATTGATGAGCCCCTCACTTTAGGTGGTACTACTAGGTGATAAGTGGAATGAAATGTATGCATTGTTCTACAGGAATTAGCAATAAATTTTTGGTCCTGTAGTGGATTGCAGGGTGCATGTATACTGCTTAAGCTAGAATGCCACTATCTACCTATAAAATTTTCCTAGTTTTGATTAAAAAAACCTGAAAAATAATATACAAATGCTACTTTCTGATAATGGTAAGTTATTTGCTTCTTAAAAACCATAAAAGCTTAAGAAGATTTGCTAATAGAAATTGATAAGTAGAATAATGTAGTGATTAAGACAGCAAAAAGCCAGGCAATATAGTGTCCTGCACAGTCCTGTAAATGAATTTTGTACACCTACTATGGGCAGCTGATCACCCCTCATTCTAGGCTTAGGTATTCTAATGGGGAGTAAAATACTATTCACAAAATATTCTAGATGATATTCCAAATATTAACATGTTTTTTTAAGCAAATGCTGATGAATGACAATGAAAAAATTTATTTGATTTTATTGATGATTGAGGGGTTCTGTAAACTATTTTCTGCAGAAGATACACCTAGGATATTTTTACATAAAATTGTATATTATTATTATCTTTCTACATTACAGCGAGACATGGTTTAAAAAAAAAACGTTTTAAAATTAGTTTTTGTTTATATTTTACGAAAAAGTGAGGTTATGTCGTTGAGTATTTTGTGACCTATTAAAAACCGTCTGACAGATTTCGCGAAGTGGACCATCCTGTTCTCTGTGTACAGTGTCCTTGATTTTCGGCCAATATGAACGAGAGTAACTTTCACCCAGTATGTAATCTGAACGGATTTGAGCGCGCCGGACTACATCCGACGTGCTATCTGAACGTACCCCAGGGGATGCAGATTCTAAGCAAGGACTGTACACAGAGAACAGGATGGTCCACTTCGCGAAATCTGTCAGACGGTTTTTAATACGTCACAAAATACTCAACGACATAACCTCACTTTTTCGTAAAATATAAACAAAAACTAATTTTAAAACGTTTTTTTTTTAAACCATGTCTCGCTGTAATGTAGAAAGATAATAATAATATACAATTTTGTGTAAAAATATCCTAGGTGTATCTTCTGCAGAAAATAGTTTACAGAACCCCTCAATCATCAATAAAATCAAATAAATTTTTTCATTGTCATTCATCAGCATTTGCTTAAAAAAACATGTTAATATTTGGAATATCATCTAGAATATTTTGTGAATAGTATTTTACTCCCCATTAGAATACCTAAGCCTAGAATGAGGGGTGATCAGCTGCCCATAGTAGGTGTACAAAATTCATTTACAGGACTGTGCAGGACACTATATTGCCTGGCTTTTTGCTGTCTTAATCACTACATTATTCTACTTATCAATTTCTATTAGCAAATCTTCTTAAGCTTTTATGGTTTTTAAGAAGCAAATAACTTACCATTATCAGAAAGTAGCATTTGTATATTATTTTTCAGGTTTTTTTAATCAAAACTAGGAAAATTTTATAGGTAGATAGTGGCATTCTAGCTTAAGCAGTATACATGCACCCTGCAATCCACTACAGGACCAAAAATTTATTGCTAATTCCTGTAGAACAATGCATACATTTCATTCCACTTATCACCTAGTAGTACCACCTAAAGTGAGGGGCTCATCAATATGTAAGGACCTATACAATATCTCGACACTTTTAATGACCACTCAGGACTGATAAGAATCAGGACCTGGCACAACCTTTAAGGACTAACAGGGTCAACAAAAATATGGTTTATTAAGTCCCTGTACAGTACAGTAAGTTTTTGCTATTGATCAGCAACAGGCCCAGAGGTATTTTTTGCACTTAAGAAATATTCACTTTCAGTCAGTAGCAGCTTGTGGTAGAACATGGCACATCAGTTGAATAGAAAAAACCAAGGACCATAACTGACTGTCTTTGGTAAAAACGAGATATTGTTGGCAAAAATGTTCAGTTATCATGTCATTTGTACAGTATGAAACCTCATTCCACATGACATGATAAATTAAATGTTTTGTCAATACATTATACAGTTTTTTCTTTCAACTGATGTAGAGTGTTCTACAACATTGCTATGTTTAAAAGGTAATAACATGTGTACCTACTGAGGTGTGTATATTGCTCAATTTCACCTAACTAGCAGCAGTACTAGCTTTTTGTCCCTTATTATTTTAGTAATTAAAATCTCACTTTTTGTCCTGTTGAAGCAATTTGTAGTTATCAGTATTTTAACCTATTGCTTCATCTAAATGTTACATATAGGTTTGATTTTATGAGGTATATGTTAGTGCCCCCAAAGATATCATCTCAGGATACATGTTTACATATTTAAAGATAAAAAATAAAATGATTAAATAAAAGTTATTTTCCTATTTTAATTTTGACCAAATTTATTATATTTATTGATTTATAATACTAGAAATTATCTAAGTAGATAAAGTCTTTAGGCATCTGTATACATTTTTAGAATTTTTTTTGTTGTCACACATAATAGCAAAAAAATAACAAACCTGTATACAATATTAAGTGGGGTTATTGATTAGAAGCAATAAGGAATTTGTTACCATAAACATCAGGATAACAAATCCTGAATTTGATAAATGAAATGTAAGAAGAATGAACCATGGGGGCAAAAAATCTAGGACATGTAGGTATTTTACCTTTCTAAGAAATGTCCTAGTATTTTTTACCCAACTGCAAAACCTTTTTACTTCTCAGCATCATTTTGTTTTTATTAAGTGACATTAGCTTCTAAAGAATTGAAACAAATATAATAATATATTACATTTTAATAATATATATAAAAAATATAAATATATCTTTAAAAAAACTGTGCTAAAGCAAAATCTCCATTGTGCAAAAACTAAAATTGACAAAACAAAAACTTAGAACATTATAAATAAATTATTGGGGAGGCAAAGAAAACAACTAAATTAAACTTAGAATAGATTCTGAAACTATTAAAGACACACACTAACAGTCGCAAACCAACTGAATACTCATTTTCGTACAATAGCAGACTCCGATACAAAAAATTCAACAATAACTCTATCAATTTGCACAAAACAAAAAAAAATCAGACTTTAACTAAGTAGTTTTCTTTTGTACCAACATCAACCAGCAAATGTTCCTTGATTTCGATGCTTGTACCTGCAGTTGGCTCTTCAGGATCAACTTCTATTGGTTTCACTGATAGGTTTTGACTTGGCACAGATGTATTCCTTAGTATTGTTTTGGAAGTACATAAGCCTGTAATAAAAAAACATATATAAGGAACTTTTTTAAAAATAGGTAGTTTCTACAGTGTAAATTTTGTACTCTAGTACATATGGAATTCACAAAAAAACATGAGGTTTTAGAAATTGTCCAAGTATTATTTTGTTATGACATTTTTGTCAAAATTACAGCAGGTGTCCCAAATTAAGTTGGCACTATTGATAACTTCACTATTATTGGAGTCAAATTAGTACAAAACAGAAAAACAATTAAATTGCACATTTACAGAAAAAAAAATTAAAAAGTATGTTTAATGTCTAATTTTTGTGGTTGTAGAGGTTTCTTCATAGACAAGGGGTGATCAGCTGCCCACAGTAGGTCTACAGGACTCCATAGGACACTACAATACACTACAGGATCAAGAATTAATTAAAGTCCTGTAGGATGGTGAACAAATTTGGTTCAGCTGATCACGCCTTGTTCATAGATGAACACACAGGCCTAAATAAATTCACATGTGGCTTAGTGTTACATTAAGTAATCTCTGGGGGGGGAGGGTTACCTTTGTGTCATAGTCTTGGCCATAGGTGGTTACACTTTTGTGACATTTTTAACCTATTCTTTATCAAAAAATCTGAAAAATGGTATGTTGTTGAGTTGTTTTTATGAGAACATTTTTTTGTCAACATAAGGTATGTATGTATTCGAAAGTGGTGGCAGACCCTTCTGGACCTCCGTGCACTGTGACCACATATGGATCTATTGTGCCCACATACCTACATACTGAGTTTGACTAAAGTGGCATATTTTTTTCCACCCAGCACTTAAAAAACTCGGCAGATTACAACTAAATGATTTAGGCTTAACACAACATAAGGTATACCTACACAACATATTTAATTTTTAATATATTTGTGGTTAGGAAATATGCTTGGAAATAGGCTCGGAAATAGGTATATGTCAAAGTCACAAAAGTGTAACTGCCTATGGCAAGGACTATACACTGAATGATTTTTTTATATTTTTCTTGAAAATGCGTTACGACAGGAGAAGGGCGGCAAAAGATCCTGAATTTTAACCTTACATAATTAAAGAATGTGGCCCTAAATATATTTAAAAAAATGTTAAAAATGATATTTACCTAGCAATTTATCTTGAAAAGGAATTTCGAAAACTGTTCTGTAGAAATGCTTTCGTGGGATCCATATTGTCTTTTCCACAACGCCTTAGCCACTCTTGCAAAATAGTCTTGGGAACAGTCATTGGAAGGTGGAAATTTAAAAAAACTCATAAACGTAGAACTTCTAAGTTCGAATAGTTGGATTTACATCCAGAAACCGCACAGGATGCTCCTGGGATTTTGCGATTCCGAAAATTGTTTAAAATATCGAAAATACCAATACAAAACCAAGATTCCACAAATTTTTTCCCTTAAAATAAATAAAAATGCGAAATAGGGCTGTCTAACAAAACATATGATCAAATCCAAGATGAGTTCCATACTCGCGGCTACAGACGAAAATGCACTCTGGCTCCTTCGATTTCGAGGTTATGTTTTAATTGTTTTGTTTTTGTTTAAATAGCCTGGAGCATGGAATAAATAAATTTCTTCGATGGTGGAAGTGTTTGAAGTCCTTTCGAGTTTTAAAAATTAGTATTAAAAATATTTGTCGTGTCGTTAGTTCGGTCAAATTTAGTTCAAAATAGCGCTAGTAACGAAATAGGGTGTCTTTCTAACATATTTTTTCAAAAAAAAGACTTCCCTGACTTCTTTCGCGGGATCCTAGCGGGTGTGAAACAAAACCGAACCGAACCGAACTTAACCGAATCGAATTATCGGTTTAGTTCGGTTTGGTTTCACAACCTCTGGGATGCCGGTTCGGTTCAGTTCCGTTCCGTTCGGTTCGGTTTTGTTTCACACCCGCTAGGATCCCGCGAAAGAAGCCAGGGAAGTTTTTTTTTTGAAAAAATATGTTAGAAAGACACCCTATTTCGTTACTAGCGCTATTTTGAACTAAATTTGACCGAACTAACGACACGACAAATATTTTTAATACTAATTTTTAAAACTCGAAAGGACTTCAAACACTTCCACCATCGAAGAAATTTATTTATTCCATGCTTCCAGGCTATTTAAACAAAAACAAAACAATTAAAACATAACCTCGAAATCGAAAGAGCCAGAGTGCATTTTAGTCTGTAGCCGCGAGTGTCATCCATGGGACAAACAAACCGATTTCCCATAAGCCGTAATGTTAACAAAAACGTAAATTTTACAAAAACGACAAGAGCTTTAGTCTCAAAAATTAATCAGTTTTAAGAATAGATCCTTTGTGCATATGGGAAAAATGCGTTTTTCTTAAAAATATTAAACTAAAGCGAGAAAATCTGAAATAAAAGGGACCATGTTTTCTTCAAAAAAGTAGGTTATGTTTTTGTTTATTTTGTTCTTTTTTAAACTTTTTTTCTAGTTTTTTCACTTATTTTGAATTACTACATGGGCGCACCAAGGGGGCGGGGGGCCGGACCCCCCAAACCACATATTTTTTTAGATATTTTACATATATTTCATGAGTAAACAGAAAAAATAGCATAAAGTACATCATGAGACCTCTGGGGCCCCCCAAAGGTTTCTGAAGTTTTTTGACCAATGAATCAATGAACTATCAGCCCAAGGTAGGGGAAAGTAGTTCTATTCAAAGAGCTCACTTCAAGGCTCACTTAACAGAGACGAAATTGAAATAGACTAAACTTTTCTCATCAGATTCAGGTTTTCTATTAGGATCTTTTGTTGTACTTGACTAAACCTTTTGCTAAGTAATAGGCCTTCTATAGCATTAAACTGTGAAAAATATTTCACTATGATTTTTAGGTTTAGACAAAGTTTAATCACGGATCACCTTAACAAAGGTGATCCGTGGTTTAATTGTTTTAACCCTCCAGTAGTAAAATGAAAAAGAGGCACAACTTATAGGTAGGTCAGTCCAACAGATCAATATGCACATATAAGTTCCAACCAAGGTTGGTCAAGCAAACTTCTAATAAGTACTTTACAAAATATGTTTATTTAAAAAAATATAAGTAAACATTATATAAAAAAAAAACTTGCAAAATTAAAATACAGTTTTTTCTTGTCATTGGCCTCACACACCATACATCACCATATGATTTTCCATGAACTATAATACATAGGGCTTAAGTATGGTCAAATTCATCAGCTCACAACAGTAAGTACTGTTCAAATTTTACAACAGTACAATATTCGCTGTTGTATTACTACTGTTACTATTACTTTTATTACTGTTTATTTGTAACAATATTTGCTCAATTATGTATCTAAAAGTTTATGCAAATAAACATATACTCTACTCTACAATTGGGCATAACAGCATATGACCCATTAGGAGTATTAGAACCCAAATTTTTTTGAGAGAAATTGAAAAAAATATCTGAGAGAACTTATTTGTTTTTCTTGTGGTCATCAAAGTCAACAAAGATTACTTTTTTATCCATCTATTATTAATGATGCCAAAAAATTTTTTTTTGGTAATAAGCTCAGTACATTACCGGAGAAATTTCACAACAGGACTTGTAGTAGGTCCAGTCAGATACTATACAAATTTTACGGTGTACAAGTTTTAGGTGTCAAAAAGCATGGAAATAAAGGAAAATTTGCACCAAAATAGTTTAAGATAAAAAGAGGTTTGAGTTAGGGAGACTGTCAAACTCACCAGTTTATTCTAAACTGTTTTGAGGTCTGTAAAATAAATATTTATTAAAGAAAAAGAAACTTTGATGATACAGGACTTCACTCGACACTATACAGGACGCTACACTACCAAAAGTTTATTTAAGGTTCTGTAGGATGGTGTACAAATTTGGTTCAGCTCATTATTCACACTTTAACCTCATATTGTTTTCCTTTTCTTTCTTCTCGGGACCCTTTTTTCAACCATCATTTTTAAAATTTTTCAACCGTTTTGAAACAATAATCCATTCAGGAGAGACCCAGTCATGATCATTGCTGTATTCTAGTTTTGAAAGTTGCTTGCCTAGAATAGTAAAAAAATCATAGTGAAATATTTCTTACAGTTTAACACAATTCTATGTTACACTTCTGCAAAAGGTCCACTCAAGCACAAAAAAAGATCCCAATAGAAAATGTTGCCAAAATGGCAGTTGCACATTTATCCAAAACAAACCTGACAAAAAACTTTCGAATATTTCAATTTATCCTCTGTTAAGTCAGGTAATAGAGCACTTATCCACTTTCTTTTCCCTTCTTTGAGCTGATACCTAGTTCATTTAAATCAAGATGATTTTTTAAGGTCAAAATACTTGGCATTCCATCAAAACTAACATTATCAAGCTCTCCCCAGCTGCCACAATTCATAACAGCACAGAAACTAATAATAATGATTCAAACTGAGTAAAAAACTGGAAAAAAAGTAAAAAAAAACAAAAGTAAATAAAAACATAACCTGACTTTTGAACAAAACATGGTCCCTTTTATTTGAGATTTACTGGCTTCAATTGATTTTTTTTAAGGAAAACGCATTTTTCCCATGTGTACAAAGGTTCAATACTTAAAACAGCATCTTTGTTGTAAGTTAAATCGTTTCACTTTTTTTAAAAATTACGTTTTTGTTAACATTGCGGCTTATGGGAAAACGCTTTGTTTGTCCTATGGCGACCATCTTGGATCGAAAAACAGCTGATCGTGACAGTTCGTTAGACAAGCACGAGTCGTTAAATACCGAGATGAATTCCAAAACGTGCGCAAGCATTGATCTGTCTCTTCTGCCAACCAATCAACTGAGAGATATATCAGTATGGTTTTATACAGCAAAACTTTAATAATTCCCAGTTCTTTTTGATGAAAATTCGTCGTTTTTGTGCTGTGAAAATGCCGGTGACGTGCAAGTTGTGTGACAAATTATTTAGTGCCCAATTTAATTTGAATAAACACTGTCATCGGGGTTCTACTGTATGTCTATGCTACGATAAACATTTTTTTAAAAGATTTAGCGCATTTAAATTTGTCAATACTCCCATGGCAAAACAAAATAAACGTGAAATGCATATAGAAGAAATACTGCATATACCTCAAAAAATATTAATCGCAGCACATAGATATTGTATATTTTTGAAATCAAAAAGAAAAGACGAATCTTAAAATGCAAAAATATACAGGGTGTTCCCTCTCAAAAAATCGACTTTATTGTCACACCCTGTACAGGGTGTCCCAAATTCGTTGTTTTTTTGTCGTGTCGGGTATTTCTAGGGGAGAAAGAAAAAAACTGAGCCCCCTTTGCGACGCTCAAATTTTAAGAGAAGCCTAAAGGTGAAAACTACATTTAGATATAGCAAGCCGTTTTTAAGCTACGGAGTGTTTTTGTCTGCATTTTGCTTTTGTGTAAATAGCTTTCTTATAGATCTTTTCTTGAAGAATTGACAGATGTAAACGGTTTTTATTTATCTCTTTTGGTTTTTAAAATATTGCATAAAGTTGTTATTTTTCTTACAGAATAACTCTAAAACTCTCTCTAAAATTTCCTTTAAAATGATCTATAACACTCAATATTTTAATTTTTAATTTTTTTTTATTATATTAATGTTTTCTTTATTTTTATTTTTTAATCACCTCTTTATTATTGTTTTATTTTTATAATTTTATAATATTAAAATATTTTTAACCCATTAAGCAAACTAAAATATGTGGTAAAAATAAAAAAAAAACAAAAATATAAGGAAATCCCACTAATCCCATAAAGAAAAATTAATTTTATGTGATATCTCAAAAACTAAACGTGACAAATGAAATTGAATTTAACAGTTGAATTCCTCTTAAAAAAGTGTCTAAATAATGTTTTCACAGAAATAAAAATATTAATAAATAAACAAGTTATAGACCCCTTCCCAAAATGCAGACTTTTTAAAAACACCCCGTAGTTTAAAAACGACTTGCTATATCAAAATGCGATTTTCACCTTTAAGCTTCTTTTGAAATTTGAGTGTCGCAAAGGTTGATCAGGTTTTTTTAGCCCCTCTAGAAATACCCGAAACTCCCCAAAAACATCGAATTTGGGACACCCTGTACATGGTGACGGATAGAAAAAAATTATGTTGGCTTTTAAAGTTCATCATCATCATAATTAACCAAAAAAAAATCTACAATTTATTATAGCCCTTTATTTTCAATGAAAAAGTTGCTGAGTGCTCCGGTTATAAAAAACCTCCCGGTACCTATATAAAATCATACCTAAAAATTAGAATTGACCATTATTTTATACCTTGAATTTTTCATTATACGTTAAGCTCTTCAATCTCGCGCCAATCCCGGTATTCGCGCCAATAATTTAAATTAGACATTTTGACGTTAATTTTGGCGCATGCTTCTTTGATGGAATTCATCTCGGTATTTAACGACTCGTAGACAACGAAAAATTAACCTCACTTTGGATTCGCGAAAAAAAATCAATAAGTTCGGTTGTCCTTTTTCATTCAATGTGAATAGAAAAGGAAAGACCACCCTATCAAACAGATCAAGGGTCTTTTGAGAAGGATGAGTAGGTTCATAGAAGGATGGCTCGACACCTTGAGGATTTTGTGACGTAGCGAAATTTGGAATATATGGGGCTTATGGAAGTGGACCGTCCTGTTCTCTGTGTACAGTCCTTGGATTCTAAGTATGAACGACAAACTTGCAGAGTCTGTTCTGTGCTTTATATTCCATGGTTTGACAGAAAAAGAAGAGGTTATGTTTATGTTTTTTTTTAACAATTTTTCCCTTGTTTAACGGTCTTCAAGAAAGTGAAGGTTTGAAGAATACTATGAAAACTACGAACTGGTCGAATTAACATTTATTGTAAGTAAAGTGTCTACATAACTATGTATACTGTGAAAATGGAGAAAGTAAATGGCGATAAGGGTGTCACAACCAGTCACGACTACAAATCTGCTGAGTGTACATCATCTAAGAACAGCGGTAATATAACAAAAATAACGAAGACCTTTAATGTAATGAAGATAATAAATGGAGGAATCAACAGTATTGTGTTCGATTATAACCTGGCACCAGAAGTGGTTGAAGAGTTTAAACAAGACTTGGAATATTTCTTAGCACATTGCAGAAGTAAAGAAACCCCAATTTGCTCTACATTTGACTATAAGGAATGGAAGAAATATGCTGTTTATAAAGTAAGATTTGGCTTTATTTATAATCCATCAAGATTTTATGTAGTTCGTGAACATGAAGAGCTAGATTATTTTCATAGATCCTTGTACGATTTTTACACAAATCACCCATACTACAAACTAAAGCAAATCCTTTTGGAACGGGATATGTATGTTGTTGTGTTTACAGAAAATGCATATTACAGAGCAATTTTGGTTGCCATTCCTTATCCTGGAACCTATGCTGCGTGTTGGTTGATTGATTTTGGATACACTGCAAAAGTTGGAATGAATGACATATATTTCATGAAAAAGGAAATGTTTTCTGTTGCTCAGTTTGCTGTTAGAGGTGTCCTAGCAAGTATGGGCCCTGTTTCAACACCAAGATGGACCTTAGAAGCCGCTAACAATTTTGCTGCATCAGTAGAAAACAAGATTCTACTAGCTCAAGTTAGAATCACAAATGTTGAAACCAAAACAGTTTTTTTGGATTTGGGATATGATAATCCAAAAACTGGGTTAAGAGAAGATTGGGCAGAGGAACAAATTAAAGCAGGATGGTTAAAAAAACTAAACTGGATTGATGTAAAAGAATATGCTTACCAAACTAAAAAGAAGCGCAAGTCAACAAAATCAGAAGTACCCAAGCACTTAAAGATTGATTTTCTGTATCCTTGTTTTGTCACTTTAGAGAGTGGTCGTTTTCCTGACACTATTGAACAGTTGGGAATAATTCAACGTGCCTGTAGACTTAAGGAGTATGATTTTTTTAAATGTTAAAGATTATAATACAGTTTATTAGTCCAAAAAACCGTTTAAAAGTTACTAATCATCACAAGTGATTTATTAATTATTAGGTTGAATATAGAGTTATTTGTTTAGTACCTACGATTTTAAATGATTTATTCACATTAATTAGAGTTAAAGAGTAGGAATTTGTTTTTTATGTTTACCCACTTGTTTAATATGTTATCTTTAATTTGATTAAACTCGTCTGGAAAGTCCGGTGTTTCAACGGACTTTAAGAACTGCTAAAGAAAATCGTTTGCTGCCAATTAACGTACTGTTTTTTTGTATTTTACAAATGTGAGAAAAAGAAGTTGACATTAAAAATGTGGTTTCGGATTTTTTTTATAATGTATAGTTTTTGCAAAGTCACTTCAATAACTCCTAATACGGGGTTCTATCGATTTCATGAAATTTTGCTTCATTCTGCCCTGTAGAGACTCTAAAATCTATTTTTGTAATGTTTGTAAAATGGTATATCCGTAAATAAAATCTATTCTATTCTATTAATCTATTCTATATATATATTCCTTCAAAAGTTATCCAAAGTCATATAAAATCTTCCTGGTATAATTTCAACCCTACCGACAAAGAAAAGGCTCTTTGCGGTCCGAGCAAAAATATTTGTTTTCTGACCGACCTAGCACAGGTGGATAGACGGCACCTGATAGGCAGATTTTTTTGAGATGCGCTTTTAATTGCTTTCAGGTGTTCTTTTCGGGATTTCTTTAGTCGGCAGTATGCAGAGTTAGAAAATAAATCAGTGTCGTTTCTGTAGGTGTAGGAATAGAAAGTTTTATTATCTATTTTTATTTCTTTAGTTTACGCCATAATTAAATGAAATACTTTTCATGAGTATATCTACCTCCGCCCATGTCACTTTCTTTAAAGGATATGCCGATGGTCGGCTTTTATCTTTGTTCAACTGAC
This sequence comes from Aspidapion aeneum, assembly GCA_963576565.1. NCBI lineage: Eukaryota > Metazoa > Arthropoda > Insecta > Coleoptera > Brentidae > Aspidapion > Aspidapion aeneum. The sequence goes on from OY755048.1 coordinate 27,489,219, forward strand.
TTTGCAAAAACTATAGAACCTACAGAGAGTTCAGAGTAGCAATTTGTTTTGTTTGGTATGAATGAGCCCATGCATATTATTTATTAATATTCAGACTTTTTTTCAAATATGTTAAGAGTTTTGGTAACTTCAACTTAAGTACTTATTTATTTAGCTTGTTACTATTTTATCTACCAACTTACGTACCTATATTTGTTTGGAAATAGTAGTTAAGAAGAATTTTTATATTATAATATGTAAAGAAGTATCTACTGTTGTGTTAATGTTTTATTTTACAGATACTTACCAATAATACAATATTAAACCACTTGATATCAGATTTTTTTGATCCACTCATCAAACCCTGAAAAACATTGAAAGTTTCTTAAAATCGGTTATTACTTCCTCAGAGTAATTATTACTTCCGCAGAGTAATAAATGTTACTCTAAGATTCCTTTTAAATTAGGGTGACCTTACGTCCAGATAAAGCAGGATCCGTTTGTATTGCAAAAATTGTTTTCTACCTATATTTTTGCGAAGTGGTAAATTTTGTTTTCCGCCTCGTTTTTACAAATATTTTTGTGGGGTGCAATATTTTTTTTAAAAATATAAATTTTTTTCATCAAATTTTTTTGGGACGGCTTTTTTTATCGACTAAACACATATGGTCACTCCATTTAAATCAATAATTCAGTTTAATTTTTTTTTGCAATTTTTTCATATTTTTAAATAAGTAAAATAAAATAAATAGTAAAATAACAAAGGTATAGGGCTGTCTAACAAAACATATGATCAAATCCAAGATGTCTTCCATGGGACAAACAAACCGATTTCCCATAAGCCGTAATGTTAACAAAAACGTAAATTTTACAAAAACGACAAGAGCTTTAGTCTCAAAAATTAATCAGTTTTAAGAATAGATCCTTTGTGCATATGAGAAAAATGCGTTTTTCTTAAAAATATTAAACTAAAGCGAGAAAATCTGAAATAAAAGGGACCATGTTTTCTTCAAAAAAGTAGGTTATGTTTTTGTTTATTTTGTTTTTTTTTAAACTTTTTTTCTAGTTTTTTCACTTATTTTGAATTATTACATGGGCGCACCAAGGGGGCGGGGGGCTAGGGGGCCGGACCCCCCAAACCACATATTTTTTTAGATATTTTCCATATATTTCATGAGTAAACAGAAAAAATAGCATAAAGTACATCATGAGACCTCTGGGGCCCCCCAAAGGTTTTTGAAGTTTTTTGACCAATGAATCAATGAACTATCAGCCCAAGGTAGGGGAAAGTAGTTCTATTCAAAGAGCTCACTTCAAGGCTCACTTAACAGAGACGAAATTGAAATAGACTAAACTTTTCTCATCAGATTCAGGTTTTCTATTAGGATCTTTTGTTGTACTTGACTAAACCTTTTGCTAAGTAATAGGCCTTCTATAGCATTAAACTGTAAAAAATATTTCACTATGATTTTTAGGTTTAGACAAAGTTTAATCACGGATCATCTTAACAAAGGTGATCCGTGGTTTAATTGTTTTAACCCTCCAGTAGTAAAATGAAAAAGAGGCACAACTTATAGGTAGGTCAGTCCAACAGATCAATATGCACATATAAGTTCCAACCAAGGTTGGTCAAGCAAACTTCTAATAAGTACTTTACAAAATATGTTTATTTAAAAAAATATAAGTAAACATTATATAAAAAAAAAACTTGCAAAATTAAAATACAGTTTTTTCTTGTCATTGGCCTCACACACCGTACATCACCATATGATTTTCCATGAACTATAATACATAGGGCTTAAGTACGGTCAAATTCATCAGCTAACAACAGTAAGTACTGTTCAAATTTTACAACAGTACAATATTCGCTGTTGTATTACTACTGTTACTATTACTTTTATTACTGTTTTTTTGTAACAATATTTGCTCAATTATGTATCTAAAAGTTTATGCAAATAAACATATACTCTACTCTACAATTGGGCATAACAGCATATGACCCATTAGGAGTATTAGAACCCAAATTTTTTTGAGAGAAATTGAAAAAAATATCTGAGAGAACTTATTTGTTTTTCTTGTGGTCATCAAAGTCAACAAAGATTACTTTTTTATCCATCTATTATTAATGATGGCAAAAAAATTTTTTTTGCTAATAAGCTCAGTACAGTACCGGAGAAATTTCACAACAGGACTTGTAGTAGGTCCAGTCAGATACTATACAAATTTTACGCTGTACAAGTTTTAGGTGTCAAAAAGCATGGAAATAAAGGAAAATTTGCACCAAAATAGTTTAAGATAAAAAGAGATTTGAGTTAGGGAGACTGTCAAACTCACCAGTTTATTCTAAACTGTTTTGAGGTCTGTAAAATAAATATTTATTAAAGAAAAAGAAACTTTGATGATACGGGACTTCACTCGACACTATACAGGACGCTACACTACCAAAAGTTTATTTAAGGTTCTGTAGGATGGTGTACAAATTTGGTTCAGCTCATTATTCACACTTTAACCTCATATTGTTTTCCTTTTCTTTCTTCTCGGGACCCTTTTTTCAACCATCATTTTTAAAATTTTTCAACCGTTTTGAAACAATGGATGAATGGATATTCAGGAGAGACCCAGTCATGATCATTGCTGTATTGTATTGCCTAGAATGGTAAAAAAATCATAGTGAAATATTTCTTACAGTTTAACACAATTCTATGTTACACTTCTGCAAAAGGTCCACTCAAGCACAAAAAAAGATCCCAATAGAAAATGTTGCCAAAATGGCAGTTGCACATTTATCCAAAACAAACCTGACAAAAAACTTTCGAATATTTCAATTTATCCTCTGTTAAGTCAGGTAATAGAGCACTTATCCACTTTCTTTTCTCTTCTTTGAGCTGATACCTAGTTCATTTAAATCAAGATGATTTTTTAAGGTCAAAATACTTGGCATTCCATCAAAACTAACATTATCAAGCTCTCCCCAGCTGCCACAATTCATAACAGCACAGAAACTAATAATAATGATTCAAACTGAGTAAAAAACTGGAAAAAAAGTAAAAAAAAACAAAAGTAAATAAAAACATAACCTGACTTTTGAACAAAACATGGTCCCTTTTATTTGAGATTTACTGGCTTCAATTGATTTTTTTTAAGAAAAACGCATTTTTCCCATGTGTACAAAGGTTCAATACTTAAAACAGCATCTTTGTTGTAAGTTAAATCGTTTCACTTTTTTTAAAAATTACGTTTTTGTTAACATTGCGGCTTATGGGAAAACGCTTTGTTTGTCCCATGGCGACCATCTTGGATCGAAAAACAGCTGATCGTGACCAGTAGAAACTTCAATATTTTGATGACACAAAAACAAAAATATTTTGTTGATCATGACGAATTTTTGACCCAAAATCCTTTTTATAGATAAATTATTAAAATTTTTTAATAAGTATACACAATTAGGTGCTAGGATTACGTCTTAGATATCACAATGTCAGCCTTTTTTCTGAATAACAAATTTGTATAATTTTTGGATAGGTAAGCATATTAAAATTTTAATATTTTTAATTTAAGGTGGATTTATTCTACAAAACAATGGAAATTCATTATGTACACAAACGAGACATGAACCAAATTGCTATGTTCACACCATTGAGATATACTACTTATCAAAAAAATTTGTACACCTGCAATATAAAAGCCCATGATAGGTGTACAATTTTTTTTGAAAAGCAGTATACATAAGTGAGGTATGGGTGTCATTGGTTTACACTCATACATTACTATTTCTGTTTACATCATATAATATTTGTGTTTATGCATTGGATAAGTATTATCTGCAATATAATATTTAAGTTTGAGTTTATCTAGGTCTAGGTACTAGCAGTGTGAATTTTCTATTGTTTTTTTTTTTCGAAAACTTTATTATAAAAAACTCAACAGTTATATTCATAAGCCTCAGTTGAGGGGTGAACAGCTCTCACAATCAGTGTACACATTTCTCACAATCTGTTCACAATCTTTACACAATCCTTCCCAATCACCCACAATCTCTCATAATCTTACCACAAGCCCTCACAATCTTACCACAATCCCTCACAATATTTACACAATCTTAGCAAAGGATTGTGGATTTTCTTCACAATCAGAGTACACATTTTGGGGTTAGCTGGTCACCCCTCGGTTATTAAGGAGCAGGACCAGTAAATTAAGAGGGCGGCCAAGGAAACTATAGACATGATGACCTTTTTTTTGTTTTTTGGTCGTCAGAATTTTTGATGGGACGGCCGCCCTTTAGGTATGCAGATCCACTACACAGCTGCACAGTTCTCCACAATCCCTCACAATCTTAGCAAAAGATTGTGGATTTTCACAATCAGTGTACACATTTTGGGTTAGCTGTTCACCCCTTGGGGTTAGCTGGTCACCCCTCGGTTATTAAGTATTAAGTAGCAGGGCCGGTAACAGTAAATGAAGAGGGCAGCCAAGGAAACTATAGACATGATGACCTTTTTTGTTTTTTATTTTTTTGGTCGCCAGAATTTTTGATGGGATGGCCCCCCCTTCAGGTACGCTACACAGTTGCACAGTCCACAATCCCTCACAATCTTTCCACAATCCCTCACAATCTTTCCCCAATCTTAGCAAAAGATTGTGGATTTTCACAATTGGTGTACACATTTTGGGTTAGCTGTTCACCCCTTGGCCTCAGTTTTTCTAATCAGTGCTTATAGCTCTGGCCTTGAGAATTTGTGCTTACAACACTTGGTTTGTTGGTGGCGTGGCAGGACAAACCCGCCCTTAACAACAAACATAAGTCTTGATTAGATGAAGTTGTAAACTGAACTAAATTTTAACTTGACCCCATTTAAAGTCCCATTCTGCAAAAATAAAAATTTTTACCAAAATGTATTTGTTTATTCAGATTTTAAAAATAAATAAAAGCCTTAATAATGGACACAAGGGAACAAAACAGAAACAGAGATATTGACTGGTCAAAATATGGTCTTGGTTCAGAGACAGCCCAAAGAGAAAGAAGAGCCAATACCAGTGGATTTGTAGACTTGTCTACAGATGGCAGCTATGCAGCTGGGGGTCACCAGGCTTCCGGAGCTAATGAACTTTTTGCTGAAGAGCAGGTAAGCTGATGAAAAGTGTTATGTCTAAAGAGCTATTTATTGACACAAAAACTTTGCCAAAAACTGGGTGATTGATCCTAGTATGGATTTAAAAGTCCCAGTATAAAAAAAATTAAAATACACTACAGGACCAAAAATTTATTTAGAAGTCCTGTAGGATGAAAAAAAAAATTGCAGTTGGGTATAACATATACTAAAATAATTTAGACTAAAATAATTTAGAATATCTCAAGAACTTGTTACATGAGAGTAGTGATATATGGCTTTGGGTTGTTTCATATCAAATCATCTAGAGGCAAGAGCGGATTTGAGGGGGGGGGGTAATGTGGTAATATCCCTCCTTAGAAAAAATATTATTTTGAAAAAACCTAAAAAATACTTTCTTGACAACATTTAAAAACAATTTTTTTTCTTCAGTTTTGTTTAAAAAAAAAACAAAGCAATGATTGAAATAATTCAGTTATTTTTTATTTAACTATATGTTTTTGAAGAAAATGATTCTTTTTAGTAGGAAAAAGGTGTTTCACATAATTAATATCAAACTTCACTTAAGGTAAGTTCATTTGATATATTAATTTTTCCATGTATGTAATGTATTTTTTTTTCAAAATGAACTCATCTTTTCTCCATCTTGAAATTTGGTGAGAATCTTGCAAAAACATTAAGTGCCGCACAATGGGTTATGGAGGAGCACTACATTAGCCCTGTATATGTTTTTTAAATTATGATAACCAAACCCACCCAAATGTATTGCAGATAGTCCCGTTAATAAAAAAAATGCAACTGATAAAAAAAATCTTATTGTATTTGTTTGTAACCGAGCCCCAAAGTTGAAAAAAATTTGGGGAGAAAAATTTATGTATTTTTACAGTATTTTTAAATAAAAAAAAATTACAATACAAACAGCACTTTTTGGGTATATGGGTATAAAGTGGGCTTAAGCAGTAATTGCACTTTTTAAAACTACTAGTAATTTCCTAATTCCAAAACCCTTTTTATGGTAAAAATTTTTTTAAATATATTACTTTTTATTTTCGTCTCTATTTTTCTTTGTAAAGCCTGCAGAAACAAGCTTAGCAAGGCTTAGTAAAATCTCCACCAGAATATTAGAGAGTTTTTGGCCAGAAAATGTAATTTCTAGGCCATTTATATTCAGAAAAAAACATCAAAAACAAAATTTTCAGTTGTTTCAACCTCCTACAAACCTAAGGGAGCTTTAATATTTTTTTACCAAAATGTTAGAGGAATAAGAACTAAAATCAATAATCTTATGTGCAATGTACTTGTCGAAGACTATGATGTGATATTGTTGACAGAAACCTTTCTGGATTGTTCCATTTTGTCTACTGAGCTGGGTTTAGAAGGCTATCAGGTCTACAGGTGTGACAGGTCAATAAAAACTAGTACATGTAAATCTCAGGGGGGTGTACTGATAACAGTCAAGAGTTGTCTTTTATCTAGAATATTAACGGCACCAATTGAAAATGCTGAACATCTTTTTATTTCAATTACCATTGAATCACAACAAATTTTGGTTGGTAATGCTTACATACCAGGAACATCACCTCTAGATATATATGAGAATTTCTGTCTTTCTTTAATCCATCAAATAGAAAATCATAATTTTACCAACATTTTCATTTGGGGTGACTTTAATCTTCCGAATATAAAATGGGAGAAAACTTTTGAAGGATCGGTGCCTGTAGGCTCACTTTCCAAGGAAGTGACATGTATGGCTGATTGTGCAGCATATTTATCTTTATTCCAAATGATAGATATTCCTAATGTATATGGAAATTTTCTTGATCTCATGTTTTGTGATAACTGTGATGTAAAAGTCAATATATGTAACAATCCTATGTTAAAGTTAGATGCTCCGCATCCTGCATTTGAATGTTCATTTGTCATGACAGAAAAGCTGTCAAATCTTTCTAGTGAATATTTATATCTTAACTTTAAGTGTGCTAACTTTAAAGAAATAAATTTTTATCTTTCCTGTGTCAATTGGGACTCAGTTTTTGAGTGCACAGATGTGAATACCATAGTTTCCAGATTTTATGATATCATTTATGGTATTATTGAGGCTTTCACCCCTTTATCAAGATTTAAACCTTCAAAATTTCCAAAATGGATGCCAAACAACTTAAAAAATTTAATTGTTGAAAAAAAGATTGCACACAAGAAATATAAATCTACACAATCTCAAGATGACTATAATAATTTTGCTATTCTAAGAGCAGATTGCTATAACATCTCTCAGTCGTCGTATAAAAGTTTTATTAAAGATTTAGAAAACCAGCTACAAGATAAACGTTCCTTTTGGAACTTTGTCAATTCTAAGAAAGATTGTGCAGAATTTCCAAAATGCATGTTCTTTAATGAGTGTGAATCTGATAATGGGCAAGAAATTTCAGAAATGTTTAAGTCTCATTTTTCATCTGTGTACTCTGACTTTGACTTTGATAAGCCATTGTCAGAAAAAAATTTTAATTGTGATAAATGTCTTAATGTAGGTTTTTTAGAGTTGTCAATGTTTGATGTTTTTAATAAAATTGATATGTTAAAGAAAAATTTAGGAATGGGTCCTGATGGGATTCCTGTGTCTTTGTTACAAAACTGTAAGTATGTTTTATCTGACATTTTGTGTAAAATTTTTAACTTGTCTTTAAGTTCAGGTGTTTTTCCAGATCTTTGGAAAAGATCTTATGTGTCTCCTTTTGGAAACAGAGCTGATGTAAAAAATTACAGAGCAATAAGTAAAATTTCATTAATAGCAAAGATTTTTGAATTATTAGTAGCTGACAGATTGACTCCTCTTTTTAAAAATATTATAATTAATGAACAGCATGGCTTTATGAAAGGAAGATCCACTATATCTAACCTCTTAACATATGAACAAACTCTGTTGGGTGCCTTCGAGAATAAGTATCAGGTTGATGCTATTTATACAGACTTCTCAAAGGGATTTGACAGAGTGGATCAGAAAATTTTACTATCTAAATTAAAGGCAGTGGGACTTCATGGCTCTATCTTGAGTTGGTTTGAAAGTAACCTAATTAATCGCAAGCAAGCTGTAAAAATAAAAAATTATATATCTTCAGAAATCACTGTAACATCAGGTGTACCTCAAGGTGGACATCTGTCGACTCTATTATTCAACATCTTTGTAAATGATGTGAAAAATATTTTTTATGACTGCCAGTTTAAGGCTTTTGCAGATGACTTTAAAGTTTATAAAATTATTGTTAATCCTACTGACTGTCAATCTTTGCAGGATCAATTGAATTTGTTTTCTTCTTGGTGTACAGAAAATACTCTTACCTTAAATATTAAAAAATGCAATATCATTACTTTTAATAAAATAAAACAACCTATTCTATTTAATTATTCTATTGACTCTGAAGAGTTAGAGAGAAAAACCTTAGTTAAAGATCTAGGAGTGTGGAAAGAAAGTGATCCATCATTTAGCACACATATTGAAAAAACCACCAACAAAGCAATGAGATTACTGGGGTTTCTCTTTCGCACTCTGAAAGATATAGATAATATTTATGTGTTAAAAGATGTGTACTGTGCACTTGTTCGTTCGGTGCTCGAATATGCCAGTTCAGTTTGGCAGCCTTTTTATGGAGTTCATAAGGAGAGCTTAGAGAGAGTGCAGAGAAAATTTTTAAGAAGAGTGGGACTTAGGCTGGGTATTCCCTATGAAGAAGTTAATTGTAATGAGATAATGAAACTTTTAAATCTTACTTCATTAGAAAGTCGAAGAACGTTTTTTGATACTTGCACTCTCTTTAAAATTCTGAACGGTATGATTGATGCCCCAGAGCTTCTTTCAGAGGTTAGCTTTCACATTCCACCTAGGAATTCCAGAAATAAAGATCTATTTAGTCTAACATTTCATAGAACTAATTATGGTACTAATATTCCTATAAAGCGAATGTGTAAAACTGCAAATTTTCTAATGTAAGAAAATAATTGACATTGACTTTTTTAATTGTAGTTACAATGTATTTTGCAAACAGGTTAAAAAAAATTTATTTGCCTGAATTGTTATCTTTTTAGATTTGTTGTAAAAATTACGTTTTAATTGGGATGGTTCTTGTTGTTTATGCTGTCCTCTTAATTAAGTACATTTTTATGTGTTAAACCGCCATCTTGATGAATGATGTGATAAAGTGTGATAAAAAGTTTTACTCCAACTGTGTGAGTTATTGTAACTTTTACTTGTAATTTTATTTTTGAAATGACATGACTATTTTTTAATGTGACACTATTAGTTAGTCCTACTTTTGTATTTGTAACTGCTATATGCGTTAATAAAGATTTTGATTTTGATTTGATTTTTGAGAGGGGTCTATTTGACTAAAGAAACAAAAAATTTGCTGCCCCTCCCTGCCCCTGTTTTTTGGGGGTAGCCCTAAACACTGCCATGTACGTGGTCTTTATACAATCAGTGTATCAGCCAAATGGAATAAATTCGACTGCGGATTGAATTTAGATTATTCTGAAAAATCCAAAAGTACTTCAACTAAGATTTTTAACGAGCAATATTTCTGTTCAAAGTTTTTTTGTATAGATCCCCTGCAAAGGGGTCTACTCGCATAAAACTTTTTTTTTTAAATTAGATAACCCCACTTGTGGCACCTTGCTCGAAAGATTATCAAAAAAGAAAAACGATGAACTACTTTTTTTTTGACACGTGTCAAATATTAAAAAAAGCTAACGTTTACTTTTTTGCCATTTTTAGACAAAATATCATTTTAAGTAAAATTTATAATTTAATTAAAAAACTTAAGTAAAAAGTTAGTAACATCCAACCTCTTTTGCAACTGGTAGACCCAACTTGTGAAAATTTGTTCGAAAGCTTATTAGATAAGAAAAAATATGGTGCATGATCCTAAACCCCGAAAACCCTTCCACTATCCTTAAAGGTGGAGAGTTTCCAACTTTAGAGCTTTATAATATTGTATTGTCACTGTAACTATAAGTCCATACCAAATTTGATGTTGATAGGATACGTACAAGTTGGTCAAAATTGACTTACAAGAGGGACAAGGGCGGCGTCAATTTCATAATTTTAAAAATATAATTAAAAGTTCGTGATCCCTATCTCCAAAAGTCCCTACATACCAATTTTGAACAAAATCGGACATACTTAGATGGTCAACTTCCACCCTCTTTAAAGGGGTGAGGGGTTGCCAACTTTAAAGCATTATAATATTGTATTGTATTGGCACTGTAACTTATAATAACTACAAGTCCACAACAATTTTGATGTTGATCGGATATGTACAAGATGGTCAAAATTGTCCAAGGGGGAGGGGGCGTTATTTTCACAATTTTAAAAATCCAATTAAAAATTCTTGATCCCCATCCCCAAAAGTCCCTGCATACCAATTTTGAACGATATCGGACATACTTAGATAGTAGCCCCCTCCAGCATTTTCAAAGGGGGGGGGAGCTGTGAAGTTCATAATATCAGTATATTGTATTGTCATCGGAACTTTAGGTGTGTACCAAATTTGAAGTTGATCCGATGTCTAGAAATGGGTTAAAACTGAGTTAAAATTGTGCGCCGGTACACACACGCGTTTTTCTGCAGCGCAGTACCGCTGCTACATCGCGCTGCAGAAAAACGCGAGTGTGTACCGGCACCGCATAACGCAACTGCGGCACCGCGCTGCAGAAAAACGCGTGTGTGTACCGGCGCTAAGGAAAAATTCAAAAAAAAATATATTTTTTTTTGAAAAAGGTAGTTTAAGGACAACCCATATATTACTAGCTTGGTGTAAGTGGTTCTCGAGATAACTTAATGTTTGTTAGTACATGTTTGAGCCAAATGGGCAGTATTTTAGATTTTTAAAATTTAATTAAAAAAAACTACTTATCAGAAAAATTTAAAATTTTTGGTGACATGGTCTGCCAAATCTCAATTTTTTTTTATTTATTTTATATGAAATGACCCTTATTTGAGAAGTATTTAAAATACCTTTTAAATGAGGCAACATCTGATGTATTTTTGACAAAAAAAATTTTTGTTTTTTCAAAAAAGTAATTTTTAATTATTGTTATATTCATTTTAATTAGCCTTTCATTGACTGCTTCCCAGTTGGTGATAAATTTTCTAAATCTTTTGTTGACCAAAATAGATACTCCTTGTTGGGCATGTTTTTCTTTTGCCACTCCGCTATAGAAATGGTCATATTGTCCTAGGTTTTCAGATCCTTTTCCTTTCTTTTTCGTTTCTGTTAGTACAGCAAGGTCTACCTTCATTCTGCTGCACTCATGTACTATTTCATTCATTTTTCGATTCATTCCTTGTACGTTCCATGTACCAAAAATCATATTCCTGTTTCTTTGCTTGGTTCGTCTTAGGTTTTTCATTTCTTTCCGAGGCGTTTGATTGGGTTTTTTTAACAGTGTACGTTTTTTCCGGGTATCAGAGAGTTAGTCTGATGCCCCAACCCCCAACCTGGAGGACCAGGTGATTTTTGATCGAGGTTTTCTTCCCCTAGCCTTTGACGATTCCAACGCCGGTACTACAAGGCAGTAGTCTTTTATACTATCCCTAAAAGAAAGGGTTGCCACCTACGCTATGATCACCGTACCGAGGTCCATTCTCTCCGCCTTTCATATCGATGTGGTCTTCTCCCGTAACCCTGGGAAAGGGACCCCATACAGGTGCTAACTCTCCGGGTCGAAGAGTACCTGGAATCTACGGAGGGCAGGGGTCGATTCATTTCCCCTGATAGACATCTGACGAGGTCTACCCGTACCCTTGAGATGAGACTTACGATTTTTGGAATCTATGCGTATAACGACGATGCAAATGTAGCCGTGAAAGACAATTTTTTTGAAGAAATACACAATGAAATATCAGCAGTAAGTGCATCTAGAGAAATTGTCATATAATAGTAGAACCGGTAACAGAGTTAATGATCTGACAGTTGGCCAATATGGAGAAAATCTTGTTAATGACAATGGAAACCGGCTAATTACAGTATGTGAGCAATTAAACCTAAAAATCCAAAACGGTTTTTTTCAACATAAGGAAATACACAAATATACCTGGACCAAACCCTCACAAAACCTGAAATCCGTCATTGATTATCTTATCACTAAACAAAAGACAAAACTAAAAATTCAAGATGTCAGAACAAAGCGTGGATCAACATGCGGAAGTGATCACTATTTTCTGGAGTCCAAAATTCTCTTTCCTTATCAAGGCCGAAGCCTGCATCAACAACATCTTGATGATACAGTGATTGAAGAAATTGATCACTGTAAATATAATCTACTAAGCCTAGAACATGACAGCGTAAAAAACTTATACAAAAAGAGACTGAACGAAAAACTTAATACAAGTTCAGGTGAAACCCCAGATGAGGAATACGAATGTATTACATTAAGCATCCACCAAGCTGCAAAAGAAGCACTAGGATTAGTGGAAGAAACTTCTAAAAGAAGAAAACCATACTGGTGGGATGCTGAGATTGAGAGAGAAATAGAGGAAAAAAGGAAATTATATCACACCTACTTATCCCAAAAGACAGATAGAAGCAGACAAGAATACAAAATCGCGCAATCAAAGGTGAGAAGAATGATCAGTGATAAGAAAAATCATTCGTGGACGCAAAAGTGTCAGAAAATAGATTCTTACTTAGGAGGTAGGAGAAGTACCGAAAGCTGGAAAACTATAAGATCGATTAAAAAAGAAACATGCAGAGATATCATTTCACCAATACCAGACAAAGAATGGGATGAGCATTTTAAAAAACTTTTAACTGAAGATAGAGCAGAATTCAAGGAAGACGCAAGAGACAATATAATTAGAACGATGGGATCTCCAGTACCCCTCACAATCTCTGAGGTCAAAAACGTGTGCACAACCTTAAAAAGCGGTAAATCTGCCGGACCCGGAAATATCCCAGCCGAACTTATTAAATATGGCACTGAAGAACTGTTTTGGAGATTACGGAATCTTTTCCAAAAATATTTAAATGGAACTGTAGTCCCAAATGAGTGGAAAACGTCATATATATCCACAATACACAAAAAAGGAAGGAAAGATATATGTAACAATTATAGAGGTATATCTGTGACTAGTACGCTAAGCAGAATATACGGTAAAATAATAAGAAATAAAGTAGAGAGCGAATATAAAGACATGGAGGCAGAAGAACAAGCTGGTTTCAGGGCGGGTAGATCGACTTCAGATCATCTCTTTTGTATAACCCAAGTTATTGAAAAGAAAATGGCATACGGTCAAGAGCTGCATCTGCTTTACGTGGATTTGCAGAAGGCATATGATAGTATACCACTAAATCTACTTTGGAAAGCGTTGGAAAACACAAACATAAGCGTACAACTAATTAAGGCCATCCAAGAGTTATACCGCAATAGTAAGGCAAAAGTTAAAATAAAAGCAAAACTAACCAAAGGCTTTCAAGTAAATAAAGGTCTTAAACAAGGTTGCTGTATCTCGCCTACGCTCTTCAAGATATACTTGGAACAAGTCCTTAAAGTATGGAAGAGAAAATGCCAAAACATGGGAATTCCGTTGGACGAAACCACCTTGTATACTTTATGTTTCGCCGATGATCAGATAGTAGTGGCTCAGGATTATGACGACCTCGAATATATGACACGAAAACTAATAGAAGAGTACAATAAGTGGGGACTAGAGGTTAATCTCAATAAGACAGAGTATATGTGTATTGGTGGAATGAAACAGGATCTAATCTTAAATACTGGGCAGCGAATTCACTCCTGTGATGAGTATAAATACTTGGGTCTAAAAATTACAGCTGACGGAACACTAGACAAAGCTATAAAAGATCGAAACGTACAAGGAAGAAAAGCAATAACTTTATTAAATGGAATAATTTGGGACCAAAGTATATCAAAACATAACAAAAAGCTTATATATAACACCATTATAAAAAGTATTATTACATACGGCTCAGAAGTATGGCCAATCAAGGATAGAACAGAAAAAATGCTTTCCGCTACGGAGATGGACTATTGGAGAAGAGCAGCAGGGAAATCAAAAAGAGAAAGAGTTACAAATCAAAGAATAAGAGAAATTATGACAGTAGGTGAACGTACTTTAGTGGATGATATAAGAACAAAACAACTGGTGTGGTACGGACATGTACAAAGAATGAATGACGAAAGACTACCTAAACAAATACTACAATGGAAACCAACTGGCCGAAGAAAACGAGGACGGCCAAGGAGAAGCTGGAGAGAAGGAATAGACAGTGAAATAAGAATAAGAGGCCTAGATGATGAATTATGGGCAAACAGAAACGAGTGGAGATTGGGTATCGGAAGACGTAGAACGTTGTGAAACCGATAAATATATATATATATAATTTTTAATTAAAAAAAACACCTATATAATTATCTTAGAGTAATATCCATATTTCTGTCTTCAAAATTTTACTAGAAAACGACAAAATTTTAGACTGAAGAAATATGAAGGCTTCAAGATGATAAAAATTATTGTTAATCATAAAGATACTTACATACGAGGTGTGACAATAAAATTATAAGACTGTGGTAAAAAATCTGCTTTATTTAAATACTAATACAACTTATTGATGTTCCCCATCAATGTTGTCCCCTTCTCTATCAACGCAGCGTTGCATGCGTTTTTTTCCAATATTGGAAGAAATTTTAGAAATCATCAGAAGAGAGGCTGTTAAGAAGTCTTGTCGTTTTTTCCTTGACGTGTTCTAATATTTCAAAACGGGTGTCTTTTAACGATTTTTTCACTTTCGGAAACAGGCTGAGGTTGCAAGGGGCCAAGACTGTTGAATATGGTGGGTGGTTAACGACGGGAATCTTCTTATTAGCTAAAAACTGCTTAATGGATAGGGTATTGTGGGCCGGTGCATTGTCCTGCTAGAGCAGCCATGCGTTGTTCTTCCACAAATCTGGACGTTTTTTCCTTACACGTTGCCTTAGCTACATAAATACTTCCAAATATAAATGTTGGTTCACTGTTTGACCCTCACGCGCCCATTCAATAAGAATAACACCCCTAATATCGTCCTTACCTCCCCCCCTCGTAACGCATTTTTAAGAAAAACACATTAAAAAAAAAATTGAGTGTAACGCAAGTTTTTTCACCTAGAACCATTCAACCCTCCTGAAATTTAGTAAATATATCTGGGTAAATTATTGAAAAAATTAACATATTTCAAACGTGAAATTTCATACCCGTGAATTTAAAAATCAAACAAGTTTCATGGCTAATCGGGCAAAAAGGAGTTTTTTGTTTCCCTTATGTTTTTCCGTGGGTAGCTTGAAAGCTTAACCTCACGGGGGTCCAAGATCTAATGGACACCTAATAAGTGTTGACAGTTAACCGTTTCGTCCTTATGGGACTCCTCAGAACACTGCTGGTCAAGTGACAAATCTTGCGAAGTTAATCAGACGGTTTTGTCTCTAATTAAATGTAATTAGTGAGCGAACTATAGCAAGAGGCGCCATCTACCGAGATACGAGAGAAACAAAAAACCAAAAGCAGGGAAAAACACTGCTATACAATATCGATCAATGAAAAGATCGAATGCAAATAAAAGAAAACAACTATAGTCCGTGACCTACGACAGCTCTTTGTCTTTTCAGGCCGGATCAACGCATTTTGCATTTTTACCCGTCATCAAGACAGTGAGCGTCAATCAACGGAATTTTTAAGCCAAATAATACTAACAAACGTGAAATTTCATACCCGTGAATTTAAAAATCAAACAAGTTTCATGGCTAATCGTGCAAAAAGGAGTTTTTTGTTTCCCTTATATTTTTCCGTGGGTAGCTTGAAAGCCTAACCTCACGGGGGTCCAAGATCTAATGGACACCTAATAAGTGTTGACAGTTAACCGTTTCGTCCTTATGGGACTCCTCAGAACACTGCTGGTCAAGTGACAAATCTTGCGAAGTTAATCAGACGGTTTTGTCTCTAATTAAATGTAATTAGTGAGCGAACTATAGCAAGAGGCGCCATCTACCGAGATACGAGAGAAACAAAAAACCAAAAGCAGGGAAAAACACTGCTATACAATATCGATCAATGAAAAGATCGAATGCAAATAAAAGAAAACAACTATAGTCCGTGACCTACGACAGCTCTTTGTCTTTTCAGGCCGGATCAACGCATTTTGCATTTTTACCCGTCATCAAGACAGTGAGCGTCAATCAACGGAATTTTTAAGCCAAATAATACTAACAAACGTGAAATTTCATACCCGTGAATTTAAAAATCAAACAAGTTTCATGGCTAATCGGGCAAAAAGGAGTTTTTTGTTTCCCTTATATTTTTCCGTGGGTAGCTTGAAAGCTTAACCTCACGGGGGTCCAAGATCTAATGGACACCTAATAAGTGTTGACAGTTAACCGTTTCGTCCTTATGGGACTCCTCAGAACACTGCTGGTCAAGTGACAAATCTTGCGAAGTTAATCAGACGGTTTTATCAGTTTAATCAGTCCTTTTTGCCCGATTAGCCATGAAACTTGTTTGATTTTTAACATATTTCTTTTATATTTAAAAATGTAAGTTTTTAGAAAAAAAATATTTAAATATTTTTTATAAAAGTTACATTCAAAGGGTATTTAAAATACCTTTCAAATAAGCCATAAATCATTATCCTAGTTCCTAGTATGAGTAGTTCCTGAGGTATCATGCATGCAGAATAAGATGACATCTCAAAATGACTCATTTTTGAAGGGGCTTAAAAATATGTTTTTTAATATTGTGCGTGGTTTGATTTGGGTTGGTTTGGAAAAAATAGAAGACAAGTTTAAATAAGCTTTATTGTCAAAAAACTAAAAAAAAGTCTGTTGACAAAACATTACACCAGGCCTACCAGAAAATACATATTTAAAAATATAACGAAACGACAAAACAAAACAAAATTATTGAATAAAACAAAATAATCAAACAAAATAAAATTATTCAACATAATTCAATATTTAAAAAGGTAAAATTGGTAAAAAAAGAAATGATAAAAACATGAAATCTAAGTCAAATAAAATTCAAGATTTTTAAAATTTAATCAAGACTGTAAACTGCCACTTATTAAGAAATTTCTTGTATTCACTGATAGACTTTATGTCATCAGGAAAAAATTAAATATTTTAATGCTCTCATATAATAGTCTTTGATCAACGATTTCGGATTGGCAAAGGCAAATCATTTGAATCGGTGAATGGAAGAAGGGTCCAAGCGCAGAAATAAACATTTTACAGGAAACGAAATTTTAAAAAAAATTATTATTTCAAAAAGGAAGAAAAATTTAGCGTTGTTGTGCACAGCAAACTTATTCCATATGCTAGTTGGAGTTGTTTTATAGAAAAATAAGATTTATTATCTAACCGGAAATGTGACTTTTTGCCAAAAAAAAATACGGTTTTGGACCCTTATTTCACTCAGTTGGACCCTTCTTTCACTCAAAGATTCATTTGTATGTCTTAGATTGTATCTTGATTCTCTGCTATAGCTTTCAAATTTATTAAATAATAATGAAGCAGTCTCCAGAATAAATAAACTTGGAACAGTTAGAATTGCCTTAAGTACAAAAAGTTATCTACAACTATCTCTGGTGTTAACATATGTACCTAATGGCTCTTTTTTGCAATATAACAATTTTTAAATTAAACAATTTCTGTAAGTAATTCAATTTTGCCAAATGTTAAGATGTCTTCTTTGTAATGAACGATATCTATATCTCAAAATATTTTTTTGGGGTCATGTTTACCAAATCAACAGATTCCAATTTTCAAAATTGTAAAAAAAATACTCATCTGAAAAATTTAAAATTTGGGATTTTTTCCCCTTGATGGGAGAAATGGATGTAACAAAAATCAACAAAATCGCCCCTCCCTTTATACACGCCACTATACATAACATATGTATAGGTGGTTTGGTATTGTTTTTGACACTATTCATTGTGGACTAACATTTTTAGGGAGATGTGCCTTGGTGGAAATCAAACTTTTTTATATCCCAGCCAGTCCTATTTGGGACTTGGGATGGAGTTTTCACCACATGTTTAATTAATATATTTGGAGTTATTGTGTTTCTCCGGTCAGGTTGGATCGTGAGCCAAGCTGGAGTTATCAGTGGAGTTGTGATAGTTTTATTTACAGGTAAATATTTGGAAAATATGTGTCTTCTTATTTAAAAACTATATGAGATGGTACCAAAACCAATGTTAATACCTAATTTTAATTTATTCTCTGTGTCTCATCTCATCATCAAGTTATGTTTTTCAAACATACCCTGTTCAACAAATCAAGTTTATATAAGATATAGTTTAACTGGGTGGGTATCAAATATATGACAAAACTTTCGGATGTTTCAAAACATAGTACTCCTAGTACCTTGCAAAATATCTCAAAATCGTGTGTGCCCTGGATCAGTGTGACAATACTTTTTATAAAACCGTAGGCTTTATAAGAGTAACAATAAGACTTTATAAAATATTAAAATTTATAGGAGTTACGACAACGCCATTTATAAAACCTTTCATTCTAAAAGTGTTAAAAACAGAGTGACCATTTTCTAGAAAGCGAAGGAAATCATGAAAAAAGAGGAAATTATGATTTTGCAAATTAAAAAAAAACTATTTTAAGTTGTAATCTGCTGTTATTTCTGCAGTTTTAAATATATTTTCAAATTGGAGTATTTTTTAATATAGGTAAAGAAAAATATAAAATTTTGTATATTTTTGTGATTTTTTCATAAATGGTGATCATTATCTCATCAAATTCACAGAAAGCATGTCACACCTGTTAATTGTACTGTATCAAATTAATAAAACTAGTATTTTTTTTGGAAGGGTCAAAGAAATACTACTACTACTATTTCGGTTTAGAACGTTTTTCTACGTTGTCCGACGCCTATTCTCCACCTCCTTCGATCCTGACAATCATCCTCTGTCAGATTCTTTTGACTCATTGATCTTTGGATTGACTGCTGCCATTCTAGTTTAGGACGCCCTCTTTTTATGCGCCCTATTGGTTGCCATTGCCATGCTTTGGTAATCTTTCGCCGTTCATCCGTTGTACATGGCCGTACCATATCAGTTGCCTTTTAGTGATGTCATCCGTTATGCTTCCCTCGATTCCCATTCTTTCTTTTATGATCTCATTTCTTATGTGATCTATTCTAGATATTCTCATTGATCTTCTTTTGCATCCATTTCGACACTTTCCATTTTTGTTTTGTATTTTTCTGTTACGCGACAAGTCTCTATTCCACATAACAGCGTGCTTTTGACCATTGTTTTATATATGTTAAATTTTACATTCTTTTTTATCTCTCTGCTCCATAAAATACTGTTAAGGCATCCAATAACTTTTTTTGCTTTTACTATTATTTTTTCAAATTCTCTACAGTCTGTTCCTGTCTTATCAAATGTGACACCCAAGTATACATACTCATTGCATGGAGATATTGTTTGTCCATTTTCTAGTACTAACTCACTGGATTCGTTTCCAATACATAAGTACTGTGTCTTGTCACGTTCACTGTTAATCCCCACTTTTGGTATTCTTCTGTTAACTTTCTCATCATATACTCCATGTCTTCTTTATCATTAGCCACAATTACTTGGTCGTCAGCAAACTGTAGTGTGTATATGGTAAATCGGTCGTTAAGTTGTATTCCCATGCCGTGCACTTTACGTTTCCAGTTTTTTAGAGCTACTGCGATATATATTTTAATAACCCCAAGCCTTTTGTTACCAGGAATTCTTTTGAAAGTCGATTTCCAATTTAATTTTAGATTTTGACCCTTTGTATAGTTCTTTTATCGCTTTTATGTATGTATGATTGATATTAGTTTGCTCTAAAACTGTCCATAATTGTTCTACTGGAACGGTATCATATTGTACAGCTATTCCAGCCAAACTTCTTTACGTTCAATTGCCTAAGACTCATTTGCAGCCGTAATAGTTTAAAAAAACATTTCCAAACTAGTAAGAACCATTCATTTTGAAATTTGTATTGTAGAACTTGGCTTTACTTTAATCTCAATTCTTTTTACGGAATATCACTTTCGCGTACTTGACTTTTTTTACATGAAATATTTTTGTTATGAGAAACCTTTAGAAATGTGAATTAAGTGAATTTATATAAAGAAAGCACATTAATTTATTGTTGAAATAAAAGCTTTGTGTTCCCTCTTTCAGTGTAGAAATATAAATATATATACTGTTATATTATTATATTTATATAAACTTTTAATTTTTTTTGGATTTTTGGAAACTCTTTGCTCATTAAATTAATCATATTGAAGAAAATTGGCAATTATGCCGCAAACGTACTTCTTTTATTAAACTGATTTTTGGAAAGTTTATTTTGTAGACAGTTTCTCCATGTTACAGGAGAAGGAGTGAAAACGGGCGCTGGGTGGGATAAAAACAACTCATAACACAAACGTAAATCATTTGAAAAAAAACATGAAAATCTATTGATTTAAGGCATAAGAAGTTGAAAAACACATCTTATTTGGCTGTTTTTTTCCAAAAACTGACTGGTTTTTGATATAATAATATAATAAATATTGCAATTTTAGATCTGAAATATCAAATAAATACCTTTTTGTTACTACATAATATAAGTGTATTTTATTATATCCGCAACAAAAACAATAAATTATACATCTAATGATTTAAATTGATTAAACTTTTAGAAAAAAATCCTACTTTTATTCTAAAACTTTCAACTATTTAAAAAAGAAACTCCAACATATCGTCTGGTAAGAAAATTTAGCTTTTCAGAGCAACCTCTTGATTTATTAAATCATTTGTTTTGAATGAATGAAATTATTAATTATATTTACTATCACGAATAAAAAATTTGTTTGCAAATAAGCAAGAAAAAAGCGGGAAAAACTCACGATTGCAATGTGTATTAAATGAAGCGCGCTGAGCAGAGGTCCACTAGTGACGTCGGCAAGGCGCCGCCTACCGCTGAAAGATTCGAGCTAATAGATAGTTTAAGTTGTGCTACGTATTTTTACGTAAGCATGAGATTTGACAGATACGCAAGCGCACTTCGTCACACCGTCATCAAGGTCACGTTAGGAGCTTACGTATTTACGTTAGCTTACGGCAGTCTGCGGGCACCTTAACGTTACCAAAGAATAGAATTGGTTGATTGACCGATCGAAAAATGAGGCCCAGACGATAATTTCCGCTTCCAGTACAAACGATTCTTTGCAAATTTATTTCTACTGTAGTTGAAAAGACAAAAAACAAAATTCTAACATCAAAAAAACACAGTGCAGCATTCCATATTCTCTGCTATTAGTAGACTTGTTATGGTAACGTAAAAACATTCAACTTAAACTCAAATTTGGAATAAAACGTAGAGCGCTTAACGTGCAGTTTTACGTAAAAATACGTAGCACAACTATCTAATAAGCAATCCTGTGTGTTTATAATCGTTGACCTAAGCCTACCTCTTACAGTTTTTAAGTTGAAATCATGTTTTTTTAGTTTCCAACGCACTCATATCAGTATTATCCGCAGTGGGGATTTGCGAACGGTGTAGAATAGAAAGTGGTGGTGTATATTTTGTGTTGGGCCATGTCTTGGGCTCGAGGTTGGGTGGGGCTCTAGGGCTGCTTTATGTTTTTGGACAGGTAATTTTTAACCAATCATTTCTATACCTTAGAGCAAAAGGGTATTAACTTACAAAGCACGAATTTTACAAAGAGAATTGCTTGTATTGCTTTAGAAGTGATATAGTGGACTCATTACGCCGGGATGCGGAAGCTTTGGATTTTATACACTTTCGCTCTGGGGTGCCAATTTATATCATAGCCACAAAGTATACTTTATTTCATAGCTAAGAAAGTATTAAAATTTCTAAAAACATCGTATTTGTGTCTAACATACCTACTTGCTAGGTACTGGGTGCTCATCAATGTCATTTTGAAACCATTGGCATGGGTGCCAAAGTTTGATTCTCATTTATGTACTAATTCTACAAAGTTTATAAGAGTTGCGTCAATCCCTTTTATAAAACTTAAGTTTTTATAAGAGGTGCGACAATATCTTTTATAAAACTTAAGTATTTATAAAAGTTACAACAATGCCTTTTATAAATATTTTAATTTTAATTAGCTCTAGCTTTATTTTTCCATCACGGATTTTATTTGCGATTTTTAAAAAAGGAAGGAAGTAATATATTAGGTGGCTTAAAAAAATAACTTTTAAAAATGTTTGCTTCAAATTGATATATTTTCCTTTAAGGCAGTAGGTTGTGCGCTAAATGTTCTGGGTTTCGGAGAAACTTTGGCCGAATTGATAGGTTTTGGAGATTCAAAGTGGGCGATCAGAACCATCGGAATCATGGCAGTACTCCTCCTGAGCATAATCAATGTGGCAGGAGTTAAATGGGTGATCAAGCTGCAATTTATTTTGTTGCTGATTTTACTCTGTGCCGGTCTTGATTTTATGGTGGGCAGTTTTGTTAATGAGGATATAGGTGAGTACTGGTAATTGTACCGGTCGAGGCGAAGCTCGCTGCCCCAAAAAACGTTGTGGTTTCCACTTTTAAAGATATTTCCAATAATTACCAGCGAACCCTGGTGATTCTCAGCGATTCTCAGTAATTCCCAGCGATTTATAGGATCCCCAGTAATTTCCAGTGATTCTCAATGATTCACAGGTGATTCCCAGCGATTTACAGGTCACTCCCATGTGATTTCCTAAACATGTAAAGTACAATCCACCCACGAGTTTCCCCGGTACCGAATGTCCCAATTTATTTAATTATTTTGGATGTTTTTATTAAAAATTTGCAACTTTCAGCTAACGGATTTGATGGATGGACAAGCTTTAACTTGGAAAAAAACCTGTGGTCAAATTACACAGAGGGATACACCTGGTTCGCGGTTTTCGGTGTCTTTTTTCCTACCGTAACCGGAGTTCTGGCAGGAATTAACATGAGTGGTGATCTGCGGGCGCCTTCTACCAATATACCTAATGGTACCCTGGCTGCTGTTAGTGTGGGTACTTTTTTGTATCTGGTAAGTCAACATTTTTACGAAAAGTTTTTTAAAATTAATGTAAACGTAAATACATATCTTGAAAACGACTTGTGTATATAAAAAAAATACAGTTGTGTCTTTTATTTTTTACAATCGTTTTGCCACAAAAATTTTATTGTTTTTAATTTTTTTATTTATATAGGTATTTATAGTATTTTTGGGTGCCACATGTCAAAGATCATTCCTACAAGAAGACTTTATGATAGCACAAAAAGTGTCCGCTATTGGAGTACTTTTCTTAGCTGGAGTGTATGTGTCTTCGATGTCCAGTTGCCTTGGTGCCATGTATGGTACTCCGAGAGTACTACAGTCAATTGCCTTAGAAAATGTCATACCTGGAATTAGCATTTTAGGAATGGGGGTACGTGAAATATATGGAATTTTACTTGTCAAAATCATAATCAGAAATAACAGAGATATTTTTTCGAAGGTCCTGTCTCTTTTTAGCCCCTTGAACATTTTTGGAGTATGCCACTGGATTTTAAAATAGAAAATAAGTTATTTCTTTTGTCTGGAAACTTTTTGATACTTTGTGTTTTTTTGTATCTGCGATTGTCATCAAAAAATATATACAGGGTGTCCCAGAACTAATGGTACATAGTTAAACTGTAGATTCCCTGGGTCAAAATATTACGATTTAGCCACACTTACCTTAGTCCAAAAGTTCGTACTAACCTAGATACAGGGTGTTAAACTTTATTTTTTCAATTCGATTTTCTTTAATAACTTTTTTACTAATTAATATTTTTGCAAAAAATAACCAGCGTGTAAATTTTTTTGAAATTGTCAAAACGATTCCGTTGAAAATTTTGATGTACAATGTACAGGGTGTTCCTTGGACCACTACCATTTCATTAAAATCACTGTATTTTTTTTGTGCCTCGGTGTATACCAGTTTTTATGTAAAATAATGGGTTTTCCATCCTTTGTATCTAAAAAAGTTATACTGTTTTAAAGTCGCTCAGAGCAACGATTTTTGAGATTTTTGCATTTAAAGTTTTTATTGCATGTGAGTGAAATGCCTAATTTATGTATGATACTTTCTTCAATTCTTTCTACTAATTAATATTTTTGCAAAAACTAACCAGTAAGTAGGTTTTTCTGAAATTTGCAAGACGATTCCGTTGAAAAAGTTGATGTACAATGTACAGGGTGCTCTTTGGACCACTACCATTGCATTAAAATCATCAGTGTATTAGCTCACACATATACTATACTATAGTAGTGTGAGCTATGGTGATCCTAATTTTTTCGAGAAAAAAAAAGTTGCTCCGATTTCAAAAATTTTTATATATCTTTGCGTTTCAGATGATTTTGAAACTTTTTTGTTGCGCCGTCTGTCTGTCTGTATGTCTGTCTGTCTGTCTGTCTGTGTGTCTGTATGTCTGTCTGTAACGACCAACGCGCATAACTCAAAAACCGCTTGGCCGATTTTAATGAAATTTGGTACCTAGGCTGGGTCTTGGGTCGAGATGGTCCCATTTAAAAATGAACAAAATCCACCGAACACAAACCAAATAAAAGGGTGGGGGTAGATTTCAAAAATTAGAGTTTATGAGAAAATATGGCGTGTGTGATATTAAACGAAAGGTAATTGAGTCTGCAGTTAAACAAAATACATTTTAATTTATTTAAAAAAAAAAGGGTGGGGATATATTTTAAAAATTAGAGTTTATGTGAAAATATGGCGTGTGTGATATCAAACGAAAGGTAATTGAGTCCGGAGTTTAAAAAAATACATTTTAGTTTTTGTTTTTTTGTAAGGGTGGGGGTAGATTTCAAAAATTTGAGTTTAAGTCAAAACATGGCTTGTGTGGTATCAAACAAAGGGTAATTTAGTCTGGAGTTGAATAAAATATATCTCAGTTTTTAGTTATATTAGCTCACACGTATACTATAACTATAGTACCTAGTGTGAGCTTAGGGGCCCATATATTGGCAGAGTATTGTGCCTTGGTGTATACTTAAGCAGGTTTTTAAACAGAATATGATTTTAATTATTAAGTTATTTTACAAACAGTTCTGTAGTTGTAAGAAAGTTTGACAGAATAGACGCAGACAGCAACTTTTTATTTTCAAAGCCTACTATAATAAACAATTTTAAGTTTGATTTACTATTTGTCAATTTTAAAATTTTAACTTTGTTGCTGAGTGCGCCTTTTACTTAAGAAATTTTATATTTTTTTTAATAAATAATAAAATATTAATTTTATTAATAATTATAATTTTCTTTCAAAACAATAAAAAATACTCTGCCAATATATGGGCCCCTAAGCTCACACTAGGTACTATAGTTATAGTGTACGTGTGAGCTAATATAACTAAAAACTAAAATATATTTTATTCAACTCCAGACTAAATTACCTTTTGTTTGATACCACACAAGTCATGTTTTGACTTAAACTCAAATTTTTGAAATCTACCCCCACCCTTAAAAAAAAACACAAACTAAAATGTATTTTGTTAAAGTCCGGACTCAATTACCTTTCGTTTGATGTCACACACGCCATATTTTCACTTAAACTCTAATTTTTAAAATATACCCCCACCCTTTTTTTTTTTAAATAAATTAAAATGTATTTTGTTTAACTGCAGACTCAATTACCTTTCGTTTAATATCACACACGCCATATTTTCACATAAACTCTAATTTTTGAAATCTACCCCCACCCTTTTAGTTGGTTTGTGTTCGGTGGATTTTGTTCATTTTTAAATGGGACCATCTCGACCCAAGACCCAGCCTAGGTACCAAATTTCATTAAAATCGGCCAAGCGGTTTTTGAGTTATGCGCGTTGGTCGTTACAGACAGACATACAGACACACAGACAGACAGACAGACAGACAGACAGACAGACAGACAGACAGACATACAGACAGACAGACAGACAGACAGACAGACAGACAGCGCAACAAAAAAGTTTCAAAATCATCTGAAACGCAAAGATATACAAAAATTTTTGAAATCGGAGCAACTTTTTTTTCTCGAAAAAATTAGGATCACCATAGCTCACACTACTATAGTATAGTATATGTGTGAGCTAATAGTTGCGTCAATAAAGTATACGTACTTACCATTTTTAAAAACACTAATACGAAGAAGTTTTGTTCCTCATTAAAAACATCGCCCCACACAGTTGCAATAACGGACAATAACTTACAATTGTTTTAACACACTTATGATAATTCAAGAACCATCCTGTATATTTTTTAACTTAATATTTCTTAAGAAAACATCCAATCTTAAAATGCTATAAAAAATTATTGATTATAGCTAATATGTATGAAGTAGGTAAGAATTTAATCAAAAATCTTTTACGCATACAATAAAAACTTATAATTTAAATATCTTAAAAACCGTTGCTCTGAGCGACATCTAAACACTATAACTTTTTCACTTAAAAAAATAAAAAAATTAATGTTTTTTATAGAATCTTGTATACACCGAGGAACAAAAAAGTTAGACCTATTTTAATGTAACGGTACCGAGTCAGAGAACACTCTGTATAATATTTTTATTTTTTTTTACCAAAATTAAATTGTCCATGCACAAAAATCACCAAACCCAATTATTTGTGCAAAATTATTAATAAGTAGAAAGAATTGAAGAAATTATCATACATAAATTAGGCAGATCACTCACATGCAAAAAAACTTTAAATGCAAAAAACTCAAAAACCGTTGCTCTGAGCGACTTTAAAACAGTATAACTTTTTTACATAAAAATGATGGGAAAACCATTATTTTACATAAAAACTGGTATACACTGAGGCACAAAAAAAATATACTGATTTTTATGCAATGGTAGTGGTCCAAGGAACACCCTGTACACTATACATCAAATTTTAGAACGCAATCGTCTTGCCAATTTTAAAAAAACTTACACGCTGGTTAGTTTTTGCAAAAATATTAATTAGTAAAAAAGTTAATGAAAATTGAATTGAAAAAATAAAGTTTAACACCCTGTATCTCGGTTAATACGAACTTTTGAACTAAGGTAAGTATAGCTAAGTCGTAATATTTTAACCCAAGGAATCTACAGTTTAACCATGTACCATTAGTTCTGGGACACCCTGTATATATATAAAATACCATTGGCTCAATGACTACTATTTTCCAAAAAAAGTACAAAAAAATCAAATTTTCTCATTTCATAGGGTTTAGTTAACTTTAAAAAGTGTATAAGGGTTGCGAATACATTTTATACAACATTTGTGTTTATAAGAGTTACAACAATACGTATTATAAAACATTTAAATTTATAAGAGATACAACAGTACCTTTTATACATATTTTACTTTACCTTTACCTTTTTATTTCTTTTAATCTCAAAATAAGCGAATTAAATATCCTTCTGGGTTTATACATTGTATCTTATACGTTATTATCTAGTATTCTAACATTTTCTTTTTAGAGGGGCCCCAATAAAGTACCTCTATACGCAATGGCAGTTGTAGCAGCAGTAACATTTGCCTTTATTATGATTGGTGAAATCAATACGCTAGCTCCGATAGTTACGATTCCATTTTTGATAACATACACTTGTGTTGATTATTCTTATTTTGCTCTGGCACAGACTTTTGATATACAACATCAGAGAGAACAAAGGTAACTTTAAAGGCAAATTTTTTTGTCTTATTTATTTTTCAAACGGTTTTATTTAGCTTGACCCTGTATATTTTAACAGCTTTCTCAGCTACTTCCCGTTTTTTTTATACTGAGACTTTCCATCCAATTAGGATCAATCGCCCAGTTTCGCCAAGTTTTTAGCAAAGTTAAAGCATTTTTAAACAAACAACCACGTACCTAGCCAGGAATCGAACCCGTGTGTCCACGATGCCGAGGGCGACTACTTCCCGTTACACTAGAGACTTGAAATTCGGTTAGTTTTCGAGAAAATCGCTAAAAACTGATTTTTAGGACCTTTAAGGCGTTATATCTAGCGAAGCTCAAGGGGGATTTTGGCAGAGAATATGTAAAAATGTGTCCCAGATGCTACGGTATAAATATACAAAAATCCAGCTTGAACCTATTTTTTTTTCCACTTTCAGGGTTTTTTTACCTAATATGGTGTTCAAGTGCTAAAGATTCAAAATGTCGCTTAAATTCCAAACTTTGCGGTATTTAAGGGCATTTATTAAATATTCTTTAAAAATATATTATACTAATTTTTTTTTTATTTTTTTTTTTTACTAAGGTTTTTACTAATTTTTATTTTATTTTTTCTTTTACGCTATTTTTTTTTTTAATTTAGATTTCATAGACCAAGAATTCAGACTACAGTCAGTGTAGATTCAGATGATTTAGACAGGTTATTTCCTGAACGTACTAGACATAAGAATTTAGGGGTAAGTTAATTTAATATCCCTTAGTTGGGGATATCTTTAGGGCGAATACTCGCGCCCGTTAATTAATAAAATGCCGTTAATTACTTACACGATATGAACGCTACCTTACTAAAAGGGAAGAGAGAGATCCAACATGGCTGCTAGCATCAATTGTCATAATTTGAATTTTCGCGGGTTATTACATCCCGCCATGCTAAGATTGGTGCTTGTACAGTCGGGGACTTAATAAATGGCCGCTGCCGTTTTCAGAAGAGCTTGGATAAGAATCCTAATACCGGCCGAGGTTATTGACCGGATTTCGTAGCGCGTCGTTCAACACATATAATTTATTCGCATTCCTGGGTTAAATTTATTCATGAAAAATTTCGCTTAGGTCTGTATTCCATTTGAATGTTCGGTTAAAAAAATACACATAATTGCAGAAAAAATTAGCTTTGGTCTGTAGTCCGTTTGAATGTTCGGTTAAAAAACTTAACTTTGTAAAAATATGTTTTATAATACATTAAATTAAACTTCTCGTTGCCCTCTATATCACCATATAAAAGGTAAAGGACAAGTGTTTATAATATTGCCGCGAGAGGCCGCCAAAGTCACTTCAATTTTGAGTTTTGGCAATTTAAACTTTTATTTATTTCTTACAAGCACAAACCTTTAGACCAACTTTTGGGGTCTTTTTTATTTCTTTGTGAGGCAAGCAATAAAAATATAACAATTGTTTTGACGTATATCCAATAGCAATAAAGTTGACTTTTTTTTTCAAAATTTTGAATTTTTTGAAAATGTTCAACTTTTGATTATATTTTTCTCGATAACCATTACATCTACAACTGTAATATTTTCAGGTTAGTATAAGGGACTCGGTAGCTTCTTCGTGGCACAGTATCAACTATTTTTTTAAAATTTTTGGTGAAAATTTTCCTGACCAAAGGGGTACCCAAAAAGTGCAGTTTTTTAATTTTTTTAAATTGCTAACTTTGTAAAAATATATATTATAATACATTAAATTAAGCTTCTCGGGCCCCTCTATATAACGCTATAAAAGTTAAAGGACAGGTATTTATAATAATGCCGAGAGAGACCGCCAAAGTCACTTCAGTTTTGAGTTTTGGCAATTTAAACTTTTATTTATTTCCTACAAACACAAACCTTTACACCAACTTTTGGGGTCTTTTTTATTTCTTTGTGAGGCAAGCAATAGAAATATAACAATTGTTTTGACGTATATCCAATAGCAAAAAAGTTTACTTTTTTTTGAAAATTTTGAATTTTTTGAAAATTTTTAACTTTTGATTCTATTTTTCTCGATAACCATTACATCTACAACTGTAATATTTTCAGGTTAGTATAAGAGACTCGGTAGCTTCTTCGTGGCACAGTATCAACTAATTTTTCTTTTTAATTTTTGGTGGAAATTTTCCTGACCAAAGGGGTACCCAAAAAGTGCAGTTTTTTAATTTTTTTAAATTGCTAACTTTGTAAAAATATATATTATATTACATTAAATTAAACTTCTCCGGGACCTTTATATCAGGACAAGTGGTTATAATATTGCCGCGAGAGGCCGCCAAAGTCACTTCAGTTTTGAGTTTTGGCAATTTAAACTTTTATTTATTTCTTACAAACACAAACCTTTAGACCAACTTTTGGGGTCTTTTTTATTACTTTGTGAGGCAAGCAATAAAAATATAACAATTGTTTTGACGTATATCCAATAGCAAAAAAAATACACATAATAGTGATTTTTCAGGATTTTAATTTATTGTTTTTTATTACATACTTACATAGAGAAACACAAATGCAAAATGTTTGTATTCCTAGCTATTTTTAAAATGGTAAGTTTTAAAAGTGTAGAGCTAAAAAAAATACTCTGCCAATCTATGGGCACCTAAGCTCACACTAGGTACTATAGTTATAGTGTACGTGTGAGCTAATATAACTAAAAACTCAAATATATTTTATTGAACTCCACACTCAATTACCTTTCGTTTGATACCACACAAGCCATGTTTTGACTTAAACTTTAATTTTTCAAATCTACCCCACCTTTTTTTTAAAACTAAAATGTATTTTTTTTAACTCCAGACTCAATTGCATCTCGTTTGATATCACACACGCCATATTTCCACATAAACACTAATTTTTTAAATTTACCCCCACCCTTTTTTTAAAAAGTAAAATGTATTTTATTTAACTCCAGACGCAATTACCTTATTTTTACATAAACTCTAATTTTTGAAATATACCCCCACTCTTTTATTTGGCTTGTGTTCGGTGGATTTTGCTCATTTTTAAATGGGACCATCTCGACCCAGCGTAGGTACCAAATTTCATTAAAATCGGGCAAGCGGTTTTTGAGTTATGCGCGCTGGTCGTTACAGACAGACAGAGAGACAGACAGACGGCGCAACAAAAAAGTTTCAAAATCATCTGAAACGCAAAGATATATAAAAATTTTTGAAATCGGAGCAACTTTTTTTTTCTCGAAAAAATTAGGATCACCATAGCTCAGACTACTATAGTATAGTAGTAGTGTGAGCTAATAAATACAAGCAAAAATTGGTTATTTGAGTAAGGGCGATTCGAAAACAGCTGTGAAGACGGCCTTTACTTTAAGATTTGAATTGTTTTAAATGTGTAACTACCCCGACTTCTGGATGCACAAGAACACTATTTTTGGGGGTGGCTAAATAGTCCAGTCATTATAGAATTTTAGCTTGCAAAAGGTGGTGTAGTCGCCATTTTGACATATGTTGTTGACATTGGAGTCCTAAAAATAAACTTGAGTTTTCGACCTTGGGGGCGGCCGGCCACACATCCAATGCTAATAAACAAGAAATCAGCTAAAAAAAGAAATGTGTGTATCCAAAAAACGTGTATGGCTTAGCCCGTTTATCGGCCAATATTCCAAATAGTTATTAATTTCAGCAAAAATTGCATTGCACAAAAGTGCACAGCGACAGCCGATCGACGTGGAGTCAAAGAAATGAAAGCGCGCGATACGATGTTTAATAATTCATTCATTCATAAACCTCGCCCGGTATTGGGATTCTCATCTAAGCTCTTCTGAAAAATTTTTTTTACACTGGATTTATGTTTGTGAACATTTTTATTTTAACACACTACATTTATTTTGTATATAAACACTTACAACATTTAACATTTATTTTTATTTATTTATTGCAGAATAAACGGTTGTGTCTAAGTTTAGTATTTTTTATTTATATTTCTTTCCGAACGCCTCAGGCACTTATTTGTTTCTTTTTCTGTACTCAAAGGAGTTGTCATGTCGTAAGCGGAATATTTCTTAGATTTTAGGTCAAATGGTTTTCCAAAATCGCTAATTTGGATTTGTTTAGATGGACTTGTATTAGGGCTATGAAAATCTGTAAATCTTTTATTTATTTGATTTGCATGTCTTTTCCATAACTGTTGGCTTGGCAATCGACATAAAGACACTGTTTTTCCTAGATTTTTCTCAATAACGGCTTCTGTCAATGACTTTTTGTTTGCGTCTCTGTAATCTCTAACAACTACTCTTTCCCCCTCTTATTTCGCGGGTTATTACAGTTAACAAAATTTTGTTGGAATGCTATTTTGGTGGTCTATCTATCTATTTAGCCTTCTTCAATCCATCTTTGGACATGCCTCCCACAATATCTTCCACTTTTCTCTGTCTATCGCCGTGTTTATCCATCTAGTTCCCGCATGTTTGTTCAAATCGTCCGCTAATCTCATTAGGGTTCTTCTCCTACTTCTTTAATTCTCCCAAGGTCACCAGTTTACAATACATTTGTTCCATCGATCGTCTTTCTGTCTGATATTATGATCGGAAAATTTCCATTTTAATTTTGCTACTTCTCCTCTGACATCCCTTACATTTCTTTTATTTCTTATCTATTCATAAATTTTTTTATCTGTAAGCTTTACATGTAGGTAACATTTGTCTTGCCATTGATCTTTAGGCTCTTGTTACCTTATCTATAGTTGATTTCGTAAGTGTCCAGGTTTGGGATCCATAGGTGAGTATAGCAAGGATACATTGTCAACAAGTGAAATTAAAGAAAGAAAAATCAGAAAAAAGTTTTCTGCTTCGGCCGGGTATCGAACCCGCGATCTCTTGCTATCCAGGTAAACATTCTAACCACTGAACTACCGAAGCCATACATAAATTTTCGGAAAACTTCCATTTATGCAGGCTGCGGTGTCTGAATACAAGAACGAGAAATTCTCAGGGTATTAACTCGACCAAGTCATCCAACTGATCTCTTTAATTCTTCTTTCCCACTGTCAGGTATGATAACTCAAATTAGACGTAAAGAATCAACGTCTGAAAGCATAAGATCACCTTTTCGTGTGTTAAAATTTTTGATCGCAAAATGGGCGATTGCCAATATAATTATCAAATACCAAATTGAAAATAATGCAAGGACCTAAAACTATAAACAACAAGTGAAATTAAAGAAAGAAAAATAAGAAAAAAAACTTTTGACAGTGGGAAAGAAGAATTAAAGAGATCAGTTAGATGACTTGGTCGAGTTAATACCCTGAGAATTTCTCGTTCTTGTATTGAGACACCGCAGCCTGCATAAATGGAAGTTTTCCGAAAATTTATGTATGGCTTCGGTAGTTCAGTGGTTAGAATGTTTGCCTAGATAGCAAGAGATCCCGGGTTCGATCCCCGGCCGAAGCAGAAATTTTTTTCTTATTTTTCGTTCTTTCATTTCATTTGTTGTTTATAGTTTTAGGTCCTTGCATTATTTGCAATTTGGTATTTGAAGGATACATTGGTTATACACTTTCGTTTTGAGGTACTGAAGATATTTTTTAGTTTTTAATATGTAGTTAATTTACCGAATGTAGATTTCTACAGGGAAACCAGAAGACAGCTAAGAAATTTGATATGCACAGAAAAAAATTAAATGTTCGAACGCAAGTGCCACGACATAAATACACACGTAGGACGTAGGCAGAGTTCTGAAGTATGGAAATTCATTTCTACAGTAAAAAACCCAACAAAAGAAAAAGTAAACATCCAGATAATCAAACCAGAACAATGGACAGAACACTACAAGGGACTGCTGCAGAAGACGAGACCCGAATATCAGGCAACCTCTCCGAGAAGAGACATAGAAGTACATGGAGAGGAAGTAATCATCGAAAAAGAAATGATAAAGAATAATATTAAAAAGCTTAAATCCGGAAAAGCTAGCGGCCCTGAGGGAACATATGCTGAAATGCTCAAATATGGATCAGAGAAACTACTCGAAAATCTCACATATATTATTAACCAATGCATAAACGGACATCCAGTACCTAATGATTGGAAAATTGCATTCATATCCTCAATACATAAAAAAGGAAACAAGCTGGATTGCAACAATTACAGAGGAATTTCAGTAACCAGTACTCTAAGTAGATTGTACGGTAGGATTCTTAGAGATCTAATAGAGAATGATTTTCATGAACAAGAAGAAGAGCAAAGTGGGTTTCGCGCAGGTAGATCTTGTAGTGATAATGTTTTTTGTCTTAAACAAGTAATTGAGAAAAGGAGCGCCAGAAATATAGAGACTCATGTTACCTTTGTGGACCTAAAAAAAGCATATGATACCGTTCCAGTAGAAAAATTATGGACAGTGTTAGAGCAAACTAATATCAATCATACATACATAAAAGCGATAAAAGAACTATACAAAGGGTCAAAATCTAAAATTAAAATTGGAAATCGACTTTCAAAAGAATTCCTGGTAACAAAAGGCTTAAGACAGGGATGTTGTATCTCTCCAATTCTTTTTAAAATATATATCGCAGTAGCTTCAAAAAACTGGAAACGTAAAGTGTACAGCATGGGAATACAATTTAACGACCGATTTACCATATACACACTACAGTTTGCTGACGACAAGTAATTGTGGCTAATAATAAAGAAGACATGGAGTATATGATATATAAGTTAACAGAAGAATACCAAAAGTGGGGATTAAAAGTGAACGTGGACAAGACACAGTACTTATGTATTGGAAACGAATCCAGTAAGTTGGTACTAGAAAATGGACAAACAATATCTCCATGCAATGAGTATGTATACTTGGGTGTCACATTTGATAAGACAGGTACAGATTCTAAAGAATTGGAAAAAAGAATAGTAAAAGCAAAAAAAGTTATTGGATGTCTTTAACAGAGACATAAAAAAGAATGTAAAATTTAACATATATGAAACAATGGTCAAAAGCACGCTGTTGTTTGGAATAGAGACTTGTCGCTTAACAGAAAAATACAAAACAAAAATGGAAAGTGTTGAAATGGATGCAATAAGAAGATCAATGAGAATATTAGAATAGATCACATAAGAAATGAGATCATAAAAGAAAGAATGGGAATCGAGGAAAGCATAACGGATGACATCACTAGAAGGCAACTCATATGGTACAACCATGTACAACGGATGAACGACGAAAGATTACCAAAGTAGGTCCTAGAATGGCAACCAAAGGGGCGCAGAAAAAGAGGGCGTCCTAAACTAGAATGGCAACAGTCAATCCAAAGATCAATGAGTCAAAAAAATCTGACAGAGGATGATTGTCAGGATCGAAGGAGGTGGAGAATAGGCGTCGGACAACGTAGAAAAACGTTCTAAACCGACATAGTAGTAGTAGTAATTTACCGAATTCTGCCTAGGCCAATCTTCTCGTCTCTTGATTTTAGCTGTTTGGTTTTCTTTTTTTAGTTGTCTCATATATATTCTTCTACTTGTTCTATTTTTTCTTGATTTATTCTGATTGTAATATAGTCATTTGTGTTTGCTCTGATTTGAGTTTTAGTGTAGTTGATACTCAAGCCTATATTTTTAGCTGCTTTATCCAGTTCTTCCAGCATTTTTATCAGTTTTTCTTTCTTTGGTGATAGTACCCATTAAAAAGAAGATTATGACCTGAAATTATTTAATCTGACAAAAAAAAAAACAGAATTTATTTCTGTTTGTAATTTTAGGGTGAATCCAGTTCAAATTCCCCCACCAGTCCACTTGACAATAATGAAACTACGCCTATACAGCCTAAGAACCATATACATTCTAAGCAAAAAAATTGGTATTCTAATTTGTGCAATAGGTGGCTGTCACTTTTTGGTGTAAGTAAATTGTGTAATATATTTTTTTAAATACGGGAATAGTTCGTAACGTTGAAGAATTTTGTTAATTTAATAAATGACAAATTTGACATCGTTATACTATATATACAGTATGTCTCCCTAAGTTGGAATCATATTGAAAACTTTTTATTATTAATTTTAGGAAGAAAAGTATTCTTCATAAAAAGTTCTGCATTATCTAAAACCTAGAATACAGTCATCAAATATCAATTTTTTTCAGTGTGATACGAGGTTTGTTAAAAAAATATAAGTTTTGCTCAAGAGTAAAGTACCTTTAAATTTGACAATATCCAAAAATGTTACTAAAAAAAGTTGATCAGAATTAAAAATTACGTTTAAATTTGCAAGGACATCCATCTAAATTAAAACTTCAGATTATTTTATTTTTTACTAAAATTTCTATTTTGAATGAACATGTATCTCTTGTGATTACGAAACACATGTTAACCTTTTAGTTTTTCGATGTTTTCTAATAATTTTGCAATTAAAACGTGTAATAAGTGCATATTCATTTATTTTGCAAATTTAAAGGTACTTTATTCAAATTCAAATTCAAAAAGTTTATTTCCAAATTATATACAATATGTAAATTGGATCGTCATCTTAGTTACTAAA
This sequence comes from Aspidapion aeneum, assembly GCA_963576565.1. Classification (NCBI taxonomy): domain Eukaryota; kingdom Metazoa; phylum Arthropoda; class Insecta; order Coleoptera; family Brentidae; genus Aspidapion; species Aspidapion aeneum. The sequence continues at coordinate 27,525,501 of OY755048.1, forward strand.
ATCATGCATACATTGATAGGTATGTAACTCTATATGTAGGTATATAACTTATACTTTATAATTAAAATAATTGTTAAGATATTTTCTACAAAAAACTGTTAAAAGAGCTTTTTTGTCTGGTAAAATAAAATGTAAAATATTAAAATTTTTTATAACTCAAGTAAAAAAGTTAAATTTGCAGCAGTAAAATAAAATAAAACACTAACCTAAAATTTGCACAAACAACCATAAAAACAAAAATATAAACATGACTGAAAATAAAAAATGAACTATTACACCACAAATTCATTATAATTTAAAAACTCACTTATACTATAGGGTTCTATATTGCAAATTAATTTGAAGCACTCTTTTTAAAAAAGTTGGTAGCTTTGGATACCTTTTAGCCTGTTGGGAAGTGTAACTATTTTTGAGTAAAACTCATATTTTTTTACAAACCTCGTATACCACTGAAAAAATTTGATATTTGATGACTAAAATTAATAATAAAAAAGTTTTCCATATGATTCCAACTTAGGGGGACATACTGTATATATGTATAGTTTATAAGAGTTGCGACAATGGTTTTTATAAAACACAACTATTTCCTTTATAAAACATTTAAATTTATAAGAGTTACCACAATACCTTTTAAAAAACTGTTAATTTTAATTACCTCTACCCTTTCATTTTCCTTATGGATTTTATTGGTTATCTCTAAACCGAGGGGGATTTCACTGGCCGCAATATATGTACGCATTTTTTCGCATTTTTTCACATTTTTTCAAATTTTTTCGCATTTTTTCGAATGTTTTCGCATTTTTTCGAATTTTTTCGCATTTTTTCGAATTTTTTCACATTGTTTTGCTCTCCCCGAGTTCAAACAAACAAACGGAATTAGTGTTCGGTAAATATTTTAGTAATCACGCATTTTTTTTTGCCCATTTAAATGAAACCTAAATTAGCCCTGATTACTGCTGAGTCTTCAACGAGGTCTTCAAGTTATATTTTTCTAAATGCAAAAAATAAGGACGTGTTAAATTCGTTTTTAAAACTGCCATTAATAAAGGGATTAATAAAGAACGCGATTCTTCCGCGAAATCGCTTGTTACCAGGAGGAATTGTAAACTCTTATGTGCTTACATTAAGGTTGATTTTCGTTTATTTACTAAAAATCAGGTATGAAAACTATTTCCATCTTTGTTGCACTTTCGATATGTATATAGCACCTGCTCTTTCTTTTCCTCAAAAATGGGACTCCTGAGCTGACGCGAACTAAAGTCCGCGTCAGCTAAGAAGTGATATTTTTAAGGCAATAGAAAGAGCTGGCGCTGTACGCAAATCCACATTATGCTGGTTTTACTCCAATAATGTGGGACGACTCTCGACTGACAGACTTTTAAGATTTCAAGGACCAATGACAGACCAACCTCGAACAAAACAAACAGGACAGGGAAAAACAAAGAACAGACTGACCAGCCAAATACTAAAATCAAAACAACCTTCAAAAAAAAACGCTTACAAAACAAAGACGTACAAAAAAAATGTAACAAAAAAGTGAGACTGAAACAGAAACTGAAAGTGAAACAGAATACATAAGTGAAAGTGAGATAGAAGCAGAAGATTTTGAGGACATTGATATATCAGACGATTAGGAGTAATGAGTATAAATGTATATTTTCACTTAAGAGTAGACATGCTTTTTTTCCAGTCAGTCACCTTAGCTCCGAAACGTAGAAGCGACGTTGCAAAATGCGGCAAAACGACTCACATGATATACATACCTTTTTGAGTGAAAAAAACATCAGAATTGGCTGAAATTTGAGTGGAGGGCGCATTTTGTATAAACTAAGCCACGGCTCGGAGCACTTTTTTGATTTTTTGTCAAAAATTCTTTCTAGGCCACCGATTCGAAATATTTATGTCATGAATATTTCGAATCGGTGTCCTTAGAAAGAAGTTTTTACTTATTCGGCAAAAAAAAACCAAAAAATTGCTCCGAGCCTTGTCTTAGTTTTTACAAAATGTGCCTTCCACTCAAATTTCAGCCAATTCTGATGTTTTTTTCACTCAAAAAGGTATGTATATCACGTGAGTCGTTTTGCCGCATTTTGCAACGTCGCTTCTACATTTCGGATCTAAGGTGACAGACTGGAAAAAAAGCATGTCTACTCTTAAAAAGTTTTATAAACATGATTAATAAAATACCTTTTTAAAAATTAACATACCGAAAAATTACCCTTTTCTTTTTACCCTTTTTACAACACTGCCCGAATACAATGAACTCAACAAGTCTTAATTTTATTATTTAGCATTTTTCCGCACTATTTCGCATTTTTTCGCATTATTTCGCATTTTTTCACATTTTTTCGCATTTTGTCAAACAATGCGAACATATGTACAAAAAAATGGTCAGTGAAATCCCCCTCGCTCTAAACAGTATACATATGTAAAAAAAGACAATATTAATGTAATGTGGGGTCTAATAGTTACACTCATGTTTAGATCATCAAAATTTTACTGTACTTCAAGACATGCTACAAAGCTAAAATTTGGCAGACTGTTAGAAATTATGACCAAACCCTTGGAAAAATCAAAAAACCCTAAGATTCCCCTCCCCTATACATGTAAAGTTATGTAAAAGTAACATTGTCAACTTGCAGCAACGCTAGAGAGCTGAGCTTTGGAAGGTTTATGGAACTATGATAAAACCATAGGAAAATATTAAAAACAAATTTTAATTTTAACATCGCAAAGTTTTGAACAATTCTCTGCATATTTTATTACTTTAAAACTTAAATATTATCCAAATCCTTTAAAAAAGGAGTGAAATCATAACAAAAACATTTCATGTAAAAAAAGCCAAGTACGCGGAAATGGTATTCCGTAAAAAGAATTGAGATAAAAGTAAACCCAAGTTCTCCAATACAAATTTCAAAATCAAAGGTTCTTACTACTTTGGAAATGTTTTCCTAAACTTGGCTCTGACGGCTGCAAATTAACCTTAAGCACAGTGTGCTGAATTGATCATGATAGCAAAGTTTAAAAAAACACTTCCAAACTAGTAAGAACCTTTAATTTTGAAATTTGTATTGGAGAACTTGGCTTTACTTTTATCTCAATTCTTTTAAGAAGTACCATTTTCGCGTACTTGGCTTTTTTCTAATGAAATGTTTTTGTTATGATATAAGCGTTTTGAAAAAAAAATTATTTCTATTTTTTTTGTAAATAGTTAAGAAATTTTTTTATTAAGTTATGTCATAAGACCAAAAAAAAAACTGCCAATATATGGGCCCCTAAGCTCACACTAGGTACTGTAGTTATAGTGTGAGCTAATATAACTAAAAACTGAAATATATTTTATTCAACTCCAGACTAAATTACCTTTTGTTTGATACCACACAAGCCATGTTTTGACCCAAACTCAAATGTTTGAAATCTACCCCCACCCTTAAAAAAAACAAAAACTAAAATGTATTTTGTTAAACTCCGGACTCAATTACCTTTCGTTTGATATCACACACGCCATATTTTCACTTAAAACTCTAATTTTTAAAATATACCCCCACCCTTTTTTTTAAATAAATTAAAATGCATTTTGTTTAACAGCAGACTCAATTACCTTTCGTTTGATATCACACACGCCATATTTTCACATAAACTCTAATTTTTGAAATCTACCCCCACCCTTTTATATGGTTTGTGTTCGGTGGATTTTGTTCATTTTTAAATGGGACCATCTCGACCCAAGACCCAGCCTAGGTACCAAATTTTATTAAAATCGGCTAAGCGGTTTTTGAGTTATGCGCGTTGGTCGTTACAGACAGACATACAGACAGACAGACATACAGACAGACAGACAGACAGACGGCGCAACAAAAAAGTTTCAAAATCATCTGAAACGCAAAGATATATAAAAAATTTTGAAATCGGAGCAACTTTTTTTTTCTCGAAAAAATTAGGATCACCATAGCTCACACTACTATAGTATAGTATATGTGTGAGCTAAAAACTGCTAACTTTGTATCTTGTCTCCTGCAAACCAAAAAGTTTTGAGCACCTCTTTTAGACGTTTCAATATTAAGATTTTTATTTTACAGGCAGCCCTGAAGATTTTTATCCTGTTCCTAGTAAACTGGCTGTATGCAGCGGTATGCATCAGCGTCGTATTTTTAGTGTGGCTGTACATCGGTACAGCCAATCCAGCTGTGAAGCCAGGCCTGGCTTCCGAATTCCATTTTTTGAGATGGATCAAAAACTGTATATTGAGGTTATGTGGGTAAGTTGCTTTAAATTAAACGATTTTATTATGTAGAAATAAAATTTCGGACTTCCAGTGTCTTTATTTATTTTAAACACGACGTTTCGGTTAGTTAGTATCTCAATCTAGTGACTTATAAACCAAAAACGGGAGTTTTCGAAGTTGCTGACATAAATACAGCCACATTTTATTTTATCAATATAATCTTAAGCAACTTACAAATAAAAATACAACAAGCATAAGACAAAATAACACCAAAAATGGAAAAAACTAATGGATAACAAAATATCTTCTTAATAAAATTAATGAAAAATACTCTGCCAATCTATGGGCACCTAAGCTCACACTAGGTACTATAGTTATAGTGTGAGCTAATATAATCAAAAACTGAAATATATTTTATTCAACTCCAGACTCAATTACCTTTCGTTTGATACCACACAAGCCATGTTTTGACTTAAACTCAAATTTTTTAAATCTACCCCCACCCTTTAAAAAAAAACTAAAATGTATTTTGTTTAACTCCAGACTCAATTACCTTTCGTTTTACGCCATATTTTCACCTAAACTCTAATTTTTGACATCTACCCCACCCTTTTTTTTTAAATAAACTAAAATTCATTTTGTTTAACTCCAGACTTAATTACCTTTCGTTTGATATCACACACGCCATATTTTCACATAAACTCTAATTTTTGGAATCTACCCCCACCATTTTATTTGGCTTGCGGTGGATTTTGTTCATTTTTAAATGGGACCATCACGGCCCAAGACCCAACTTAGGTACCAAATTTCTTTAAAAACGGACAAGCGGTTTTTGAGTTATGCGGGTTGGTCGTTACAGACAGACATACAGACAGACAGACAGACATACAGACAGACAGCAAAACAAAAAAGTTTCAAAATCATCTGAAACGCAAAGATATATAAAAAATTTTGAAATCGGAGCAACTTTTTTTTTCTCGAAAAAATTAGGATCACCATAGCTCACACTACTTATATAGTAGTAGTGTGAGCTAAAATTCTTTGTACTATGAATCGCTTAAGTATCCACAAAATGAAAATCTTAAAAAACAGATACCTAACATGCAAACGTAATTTACTGACAAATATAAAAAAAGCTAAACAACAATATGCCGAAAAATTAATAACTCAAGATAAAAATAAAAACAATAACATGTGGGAGACTGTAAATAAAATATGTAAGAAAACAAGAAGAAGAAAAGTTCACTCTACACAAACCAATTAAATATTAGCCGATAAATATGAAATTTCAAACTAATTCAATAATTTTGTCTCTGAGATTGGAGAAAATTTGGCCAAAAAAATAGAAAATATTGATTTTATTGAACATTTTGAGGAAGTACCGTACAGAATAAACTTTTTTAAAAGGGTAACATGTAAAGAGATTAAAAAAATCATAAAACGACTTAAACTAAAAAAAAACTCCCGGGTTAGATGAAATAAGAACAGAGACATTAAAAGAAATTTGTATTGAGATTACTCCTATCCTAGCATATCTAATTAATTTTAGTTTTCAGATAGACGTCTTTCCAAAAGTGTTGAAATTGGCTGAAATTAAGCCCGAGGGGGATTTCACTGACCATTTTTTTGTACATATGTTCGCATTGTTTGACAAAATGCGAAGAAATGTGAAAAAATGCGAAAAAATGTGAAAATATGCGAAATAATGCGAAATAGTGCGGAAAAATGCTAAATAATAAAATTAAGAATTGTTGAGTTCATTGTGTTCGGGCAGTGTTGTAAAAAGGGTAAAAAGAAAGGGTAATTTTTCGGTAGGTTAATTTTTAAAAAGGTATTTTATTAATCATGTTTATAAAACTTTTTAAGAGTAGACATGCTTTTTTTCCAGTCTGTCACCTTAGCTCCGAAATGTAGAAGCGACGTTGCAAAATGCGGCAAAACGACTCACGTCATATACATACCTTTTTGAGTGAAAAAAACATCAGAATTGGCTGAAATTTGAGTGGAAGGCACATTTTGTAAAAACTAGACAAGGCTCGAAGCAATTTTTTGGTTTTTTTTGCCGAATAAGTAAAAACTTCTTTCTAAGGGCACCGATTCGAAATATTCATGACATAAATATTTCGAATCGGTGGCCTAGAAAGAATTTTTGACAAAAAATCAAAAAAGTGCTCCGAGCCGTGGCTTAGTTTATACAAAATGCGCCCTCCACTCAAATTTCAGCCAATTCTGATGTTTTTTTCACTCAAAATGGTATGTATATCACGTGAGTCGTTTTGCCGCATTTTGCAACGTCGCTTCTACGTTTCGGAGCTAAGGTGGCTGACTGGCAAAAAAGCATGTCTACTCTTAAGTGAAAATATACATTTATACTCATTACTCCTAATCGTCTGATATATCAATGTCCTCAAAATCTTCTGCTTCTATCTCACTTTCACTTATGTATTCTGTTTCACTTTCAGTTTCTGTTTCAGTCTCACTTTTTTGGTACATTTTTTTTGTACGTCTTTGTTTTGTAAGCGTTTTTTTTGAAGGTTGTTTTGATTTTAGTATTTGGCTGGTCAGTCTGTTCTTTGTTTTTCCCTGTCCTGTTTGTTTTGTTCGAGGTTGGTCTGTCATTGGTCCTTGAAATCTTAAAAGTCTGTCAGTCGAGAGTCGTCCCACATTATTGGAGTAAAACCAGCATAATGTGGATTTGCGTACAGCGCCAGCTCTTTCTATTGCCTTAAAAATATCACTTCTTAGCTGACGCGGACTTTAGTTCGCGTCAGCTCAGGAGTCCCATTTTTGAGGAAAAGAAAGAGCAGGTGCTATATACATATCGAAAGTGCAACAAAGATGGAAATAGTTTTCATACCTGATTTTTAATAAATAAACGAAAATCAACCTTAATGTAAGCACATAAGAGTTTACAATTCCTCCTGGTATCAAGCGATTTCGCGGAAGAATCGCGTTCTTTATTAATCCCTTTATTAATGGCAGTTTTAAAAACGAATTTAACACGTCCTTATTTTTTGCATTTAGAAAAATATAACTTGAAGACCTCGTTGAAGACTCAGCAGTAATCAGGGCTAATTTAATTTTCATTTAAATGGGCAAAAAAAAATGCGTGATTACTAAAATATTTACCGAACACTAATTCCGTTTGTTTGTTTGAACTCGGGGAGAGCAATCACACGATTTTTGATTTATAAGAAAAAAAATTATAACAAATAAGAAACAATGCAGAAAAATGTGAAAAAATGCAGAAAAAATGCGAAGAAATGGGAAAAATGCGAAAAAATTTGAAAAAATGTGAAAAAATGCGAAACAATGCGAAAAATTGGGAAATAATGCCGCATTATTTCATCAAAATTTGTACATATATTGCGGCCAGTGAAATCCCCCTCGGTTAAGCCTTTGTTTAAAGGTGGACTAAAAACAGATACTAACAATTATAGGCCGATTTCACTAATTTGAAACATTGCAAAGATTTTTGAAAAGGTTATTAAAGAACGGATGGTGGGTTTCATGGATGAAAACGAAATTATATCCAAGAAACAATTTGGCTTTCAAAAAAATAAATCAACAGAGGATGCTATATTGGAATTAACATCAAATATATACAAAGGAATTTATACCAAGAAAACGTCACTTTGTGTCTTTATTGATTTCAAAAAAGCTTTTGACTCAGTTTCTCACGAAAAGCTTACATCAAAGCTAAATAGATATGGTCTTGGAGGGAGTGCTCTTAGTCTTTTCAAAAATTATTAACAAGAAGAGAACAGTGTGTTAATATAATATTGATGGAGGCAAGAGTGAACTAAGAACTGTAATTTGCGGGATACCACAAGGGCCGGTATTGGGACCAGTTTTATTTATTATATATATATATATATATATAGTCTTTTAAAACTAAATAGTCAGGGAATAACATTAAGTTTTGCTGATGGCACCGCGGTTTCCTATTCAGCCGATATTTGGGATCAACTTAAACGCAAGGTGGAGGAAGACCTCGTGAACATTAGCAAATGGTTTTAATCTAATAAATTAACATTAAACAAAGATAAAACCAAATTTGTAACTTTTACTTCCAATACCTTGCTAAACTTTAATTCAAGTAAAATTGATTTGAATATAAATATCCTAAAAACTGATTTAACCAAGTATTTAGGAATTATAATAGATCAACACCTAAGATGGGACAAACACACAATATTATAAATAAGACAATATTTCTGGTAACTAGATTTTCTTATCTTAAAGAATACCTGAGCACAAACCACCTAAAACAAATATATTACGCTCTTTGTCAATCACAACTGGAAGACATAAACGTCTTAGAGAAATGGGCGTTAAAAATGATCGGATGATAGGAATCGGACTTTTTGTACTGAGCTTTTATATAAAGAAAGTAAAATTTTTGACCGCAGACAACTTTATTTTAGTACTCTTCTAATGGCCATACACAGGAAAAATTATACTTGAAGCGGTTATTACACACCAACACAACACGCGTTTCAGAAATGATTGTGCAGTGATCCCTTTAAGTAACAAAACAATTAATCAGCGATCATTTAGCTCACACTACTACTATACTATAGTATTAGCTCACAATACTACTATACCATAGTAGTGTGAGCTATGGTGATCCTAATTTTTTCAAGAAAAAAAAAGTTGCTCCGAATTCAAAATTTTTTATATATCTTTGCGTTTCAGATGATTTTGAAACTTTTTTGTTGCGCCGTCGGTCTGTCTGTCTGTCTGTAACGACCAACGCGCATAACTCAAAAACCGCTTGCTCGATTTGAATGAAAATTGGTACCTAGGCTGGGTCTTGGGTCGTGATGGTCCCATTTAAAAATGAACAAAATCCACCGAACGCAAGCCAAATAAAAGGGTGGGGGTAGATTTCAAAAATTAGAGTTTATTGGAAAATATGGCGTGTGTGATATCAAACGAAAGGTAATTGAGTCTGGAGTTAAACAAAATACATTTTAGTTTCTTTAAATAAAAAGGGTGGGGTAGATTTCAAAAATTAGAATTTAACTGAAAATATGGCGTGTGTGATATCAAACGAAAGGTAATTGAGTCAGGAGTTAAACAAAATACATGTTAGTTAAAAAAAAGGGTGGGGGTAGATTTTAAAAATTAGAGTTTAAGTCAAAACATGGTGTGGTATCAAACGAAAGGTAATTGAATCTGGAGTTAAATAAAATATATTTCAGTTTTTAGTTATATTAGCTCACACTTACACTATAACTATAGTACCTAGTGTGAGCTTAGGTGCCCATATATTGGCAGAGTATTTTTTCTTGCGTCAAAATTTTTTTATGCGTTACCTGCTTTTTTAAAGAAATAGCTTATCAGAAAAACTTTAAAATAAAAAGATAAAATAAAATAAATATATAAAAGATTGGGTACTTAGCATAGATCAAAGAAACAAAGGTTGTACAAATGAAGTAATTAAGAAATGTATATTATGATTTATACTGTGATTAAAATTAAATGAGGAAAAAGGTTTAAAAACTGAAAAAGAAAGTGTGAATAGGGGAGTGCTGTAAACAATGTAAGAAGGAAACAAAAAAATAATCCCAAAACAAAAAGCACTAACAAGCAATTCTTCATTGCTTCCGTGCTAAATAGTTTATTTATCATAATATTCATTAATAAGTATTGTAAAAGCTGTTTGTTTTCTTTTTTAATAAATAAACTTATTATTATTATATTAGTCTCTAGGCTACTAATTATACTACTTGGTGTGCAGTAGAAAGTCTGTACACCAACGTGGCAATAAATGAGTCACTCAGTATCATCAAAAGCAATTTACAAACTGATGATACACTTCACGCGAGAACAACGCTATCGGTGGAGGGGGTGATGGATCTGTTGGGGGGTAATGAATAATTTTCTTGTGTACAGCGTGTCCCATTTTCGATGGGATTAAATGGGAAACTCGGTTATTATTAAAGATATTGATATTCTGATTGCACCTTGCCTTGCTTTTTTTTTAACTCTTAAAAATGATGTCATCAGATTTTTGCTATACCTTGTAGTTTCGCCAAGGCCAACACAAAAATAGAGGCCACGACCCTGAAAAAATCAGCTGTTCTCCCGGGGCTGAATTTTACATTGGGTCTTATGGGAGGTCAGACGTTTTTTTATGATATTTTCAAAATGGCACTACAGATTTCCGCAAAATTTCAGTGAAATATTCTTAGACACCATCCCGATATTCCACCAAAGGTTTGTAAGAAAGCAACAAGATTAAAAGGCTAAAATCTTCAAAATTTAGCATTCCTTATTTTGAATTCAAATTACCCGCCATGTACCACATGCCAACTGTTATATTTGACATGTATTTGACTTTGTCATATGTGATTGTCACATTCGCTTCTGCTTTAAACTTAATTTTTGTGTTAGCTAATGAAGCGGCTATGAAAAATTAGGGCTTACTATACATTAAAAAAAAATTATTCTGCCAGAATAAAGTAAAAACAATCTTAAAAACGGCTTTATTTAACAAAAAATCAAATATCCATGAACCGTCATTCCAACTTCAAAATTTTAAAGACAATCAGCTGTGTCGTAACTTGACCATCAAAAAAAAATCAGCCCCGGATGTGACGTCAACAAAGTGGAGGATCGTGGCACGTAATTTTGATAGCCCTGGTTTCGCTAATACAGGAAGTTTTTGAAAAAATTACATTTTTAATAATCCCTTATATCTCGCTTATTTTTATTCTGTAAAAACTTAAATAATGACGCTGTCAGTTTTTTAAAATATTGTTTAGTTTTTGAGATATGGTATTTATCATAAAAAAATTAAATACGGACCTGTATTTTTTTATCACTATTTTGATTGGCTTCATGCTATTATTATCACAAAATAATAAAAATCTAATATTTTTTTGTTTTAAGATTTTTAAAAAAATATTTACTATTTTGAAAAAAAATTTGTCAGAACCTGAAAATTTCCAACATAAATATAAATTAAAAATTGCTAGTTGAACGATTTGTAGTTTAACTGTTTTGATTCTTAGCAAATTAAAATGGTTTTACGTTAATTTAAGGATTTATTTGAAACTAAGTCTACGACAAATACAAAAAAAATAATGAATTACAAAAAATAATAACTAATTTTTCTTTAATGATATAAATGTTCATACTAATTGCCATTATGTTTGAGATATTGTTGGTATTTTTGAGCAATTTTTCTTAACGCATTTTGCTTAATAATATTTCTGCCGTTTAAATATTGGGATTTTGTTGTTTGAATAAAGCAGTAAAAAATATTACATTTTTCAAAATCTGGATATGGTCGATTTCTAGCCATTTTAGAATAATTTTGAGTGAGCTATTCACAAAAATGACACGTAAAATGACAATGTCAATTCCACGCTTTTGTTTTTCCATGTTGAAGTAAATTTCATTCATAAATCTTTTAATTAATGTTTCAAATCAGATAAATTAAAAATCGTCCAACTAGTCTTGCAATTTTTAATTTATATTTACGTTGGAAATTTCCAGGATTGGACAAAAATTTTTTTAAAAATATTAAATATTTTTTTTAGTCTTAAAACAAAAAGTTTTTAAAGTTTTATAATTTTAAGATAATAATAGCATGAAATCAATCAAAATAGTAATAAAAAAATCCAGGTCCGTATTTAATTTTTTTATGATAAATACCATATCTCACAAACTAAACAATATTTTAAAAAATTGACAACGTCATTATTTTGCTCTAAAAAAGTTGCTATGGAGAGGTTTTTACAGAATAAAAATATTTTACAAAATAAGCGAGATACAAGGAATTATTAAAAATGCAATTTTTTCAACAACTCCCTGTATTAGCGAAACCATGGGGTATAGCAAAAATCTGATTGCACCATTTTTAAGGGCTCAAAAAAAGAGCACGGTAAGGTGCAATGAGAAAATCGATATCTGTAATAATAACCGAGTTTCCCATTTAATCCCATCGAAAATGGGACACGCTGTACATTGGATTAATATTTTTTGCAGGAAAAGAGTAACAGACTACGAACAAATAGTTGTGACACCGGTACATCCTGGTATGGATGTGGTATCGGCACAGCTAAATGAAGACAACGAAGACTTTTCAAACAGAAGGCGGTACCACCAATCCGCCACTGTTACCGGTCATTTAGTTAGCATCGATAATTAGAGTTAGAGCTTATAAAAAGTGAGTGTATTTTTTTTGGAGATTCTTTTACACGGGATTTTGTGAAAATATTGTATTATTTTGAAATGGGTACTATAACTAAAAATAGGTATCACACGGTAAGAAAATTTGTCTACAATAAAAAGACGTTCTTTTCACAGTGTGCCTGAACGAAGTATAGGTTACATAAAAATGGTTCCAAAAACTAATTGCACATTTTGAATATGGACTCTTTCCTGACTTCAGAGCGATATTCATATAAATCCTAGCTGATCCTCTTCTCGAAATTTTATTAATTTTTTGCCATTTTTCTAGTTAGTCTAGGCGCTGGCTCCTGTCATGTGTGACCTAATATGTGCGCTCAATTTGACTGCGGGGCATTGTTAAGCACTCATAGGTGTATAAAAAAGTTTGGTCACGTGGTCTAACTCATGGTCGTTTGGCCGCCATCTTTGAAAATGGCCGCCAAATTAATAGATTTTTTTGTTTAAGCGTATCTCCCTACCCAGTCATCCCATTTTAATTTTTTAAAGCTTGTTATCCTCCTTTTTTAAAGGCAAATAAATTTTGTTATTGCACATTTTTTAATAAATTAACTTGTTTTTGAGATATATCACGATTATTAGTATTTCGGCTCGCAAAAGAATTAAAATAATACCCATGCTCATTTTATTGTAGCTACAATATTATTGACATTTGTTTTTTTTTGTTACATAGAAGGCTTTAAACCTTTCACAGAAGAGGCTATTGACTTTATGTTTTTAAAGTTCGATGGATGGTACCCCTAAAGAATGACTTAAAGAGGGTGGTTTCTAAAACTGTTCACAAGATTATACAAAAAGCGAAAATTTGCAGCGAAAGGATGCATCCTAGCGAAAAACGTTAAAAATAATTTTTTATAGTACTTTTAATTTTGCTTCTTTTGATCATTGTCATATCTTTTACAATTTTTAAGAAAAAAATCGATTTTGGGGCAAAAACATGGAATTTTTTCAAAATTGTATATTTTAGCTAGCTTGCACAGCTTACCATCAAAGCTAGAATGTTAAGTGATACATCAAAAGAAGCGAAATTAAAAGTACTATAAAAAATTAATTTTACCGTTTTAGGAAGCATCGTTTCGCTGCAAATTTACTTTTTTATAATATTGTAAACAATTTCAGAAACCACCCTTTTTAAGGCAGTCTTTAGGGGTACCAACCAACAAACTTTTAAAAAATCTAGTCAATATCCCCTTCTGTGAAAGGTTTAAAGCCTTCTATGTAACAAAAAAAACAAATGTCAATAATATTGTAGCTACAATAAAATGAGCATGGGTATTATTTTAACTAGTTTTCGAGCGGAAATACTAATAATCTTGGTATATCTCAAAAACTACGTAATTTATCAAAAAATGTGTTATGATAAAATTTATTTGCCGTTCAAAAAGGAGTAACACAAGCTTTCAAAAATTAAAATCGGATAACTGGGTAGGGAGATACCCTTAAACAAAAAATCACGAGTCGTTAAATACCGAGATGAATTCCAAGACGTGCGCAAGCGTTGATCTGTCACTTCTGCCAACCAATCAACTGAGAGATATTTCAGTATGGTTTTATACAGCAAAACTTTAATAATTTCCAGTGCTTTTTGATGAAAATTCGTCGTTTTTGTGCTGTGAAAATGCCGGTGACGTGCAAGTTGTGTGACAAATTATTTAGTGCCCAATTTAATTTGAATAAACACTGTCAAAGTAAACATGGCATACAAAAACAAAGGTCTTCCTATGCAGAAAGTGTTTTTATGGTTAGATGCCTAGAATGTAAATGCTCCTTCCTAAAAAACTTGGATCTGTGTGATGATTTGAAATACAAACACAATCAAGAAATACTTGAAGAAACATTGAAGTTGAGAGTCAATACTCCCATGGCAAAACAAAATATACGTGAAATGCATCATATAGAAGAAATACTGCATATACCCCAAAAAATATTAATCGCAGCACGTAGATATTGTATATTTTTGAAATCAGAAAGAAAAGACGAATCTTAAAATGTGCAAAAATATACAGGGTGTTCCCTCTGAAAAAATCGACTTCATTGTCACACTCTGTACAGGGTGTCCCAAATTCGTTGTTTTTTTGTGGTGTCGACTGACCCCCTTTGCGACGCTCAAATTTAGAGAGAAGCCTAAAGATGAAAACCACATTTAGATATAGCAAGCCGTTTTTAAGCTACGGAGTGTTTTTGTTTGCATTTTGGGAGGGGGTCTATAACTTTTTTGTTTATGAAAATTTTGTTTTTGTGTAAATAGCTTTCTTATAGACCTTTTCTTGAAGAATTGACAGATGTAATCGGTTTTTATTTATCTCTTTTGGTTTTTAAAATATTGCATAAAGTTGTTATTTTTCTTACAGAATAACTCTTTTTTTATTCAATTTTTAAAATCAGCTTAAAATTTCCTTTAAAATGATGTATCTCACTCAATATTTTATTTTTTTATTGTTTTCTTTATTTTTATTTTTTAATCACCTCTTTATTATTTTTTTATTTTTATAATATTAAAATATTTTAAACCCATTAAGCAAACTAAAATATGTGGTAAAAATTTTAAAAAAATATAAAGAGATAAAGGGATCCTCCCATAAAGAAAAATTAATTTTATGTGATATCTCAAAAACTAAACGTGACAAATGAAATTTAACAGTTGAATTCCTCTTAAAAAAGTGTCTTAAGAATGTTTTCACAGAAATAACAAATATTATTAAATAAACAAGTTATAGACCCCTTCCCAAAATGCAGACTTTTTAAAAACACCCCGTAGTTTAAAAACGGCTTGCTATATCAAAATGCGATTTTCACCTTTAAGCTTCTTTTGAAATTTGAGTGTCGCAAAGGGGGATCAGTTTTTTTAGCCCCTCTAGAAATACCCGAAACCCCCCAAAAACATCGAATTTGGGACACTATGTACATGGTGACGGATAGAAAAAAATTATGTTGGCTTTTAAAGTTGTCATAATTAACCAAAAAAATCTCAATTTATTTTCAATGATTAAGTTGCTGAGTGCGAGTCGTTAAATACCGAGATGAATTCCATCAAAGGAGCATGCGCCAAAATTAACGTCAAAATGTCTAATTTAAATTATTGGCGCGAATACCGGGATTGGCGCGAGATCGAAGAGCTTAACGTATAATAAAAAATTCAAGGTATAAAATAATGGTCAATTCTAATTTTTAGGTATGATTTTATGTAGGTACCGGGTGGTTTTTATAACCGGAGCACTCAGCAACTTTATCATTGAAAATAAAGGGCTATAATAAATTGTAGATTTTTTTTGGTTAATTATGATGATGATGAACTTTAAAAGCCAACATAATTTTTTTCTATCCGTCACCATGTACACGGTGTCCCAAATTCGATGTTTTTGGGGGGTTTCGGGTATTTCTAGAGGGGCTAAAAAACTGATCCCCCTTTGTGACACTCAAATTTCAAAAGAAGCTTAAAGGTGAAAATCGCATTTTGATATAGCAAGCCGTTTGTAAACGACGGGGTGTTTTTAAAAAGTCTGCATTTTGGGAAGGGGTCTATAACTTGTTTATTTATTAATATTTTTTATTTCTGTGAAAAACCGAACCGAACCGAAACCGAACCGAACCAAACCGAACCGAACCGAACCGAAGACACTTTTTTAAGAGGAATTCAACTGTTAAATTAAATTTTATTTGTCACGTTTAGTTTTTGAGATATCACATAAAATTAATTTTTTTTTCCCTTTATTTCTTTATATTTTTGTATTTTTTTTATTTTTACCACATATTTTAGTTTGCTTAATGGGTTCGGTTCGGTTTAATATTATAAAATTATAAAAATAAAAAAATAATAAAGAGGTGATTAAAAAATAAAAATAAAGAAAACAATAAAATATTAAGTGTGATACATCATTTTAAAGGAAATTTTAACCTGATTTTAAAAATCGAATAAAAAAAGAGTTATTATGTAAGAAAAATAACAACTTTATGCAATATCTTAAAAACCAAAAGAGATAAATAAAAACCGTTTACATCTGTCAATTCTTCAAGAAAAGATCTATAAGAAAGCTATTTACACAAAAACAAAATTTTCATAAACCAAAAAGTTATAGACCCCCTCCCAAAATGCAGACAAAAACACTCCGTAGCTTAAAAACGGCTTGCTATATCTAAATGTGGTTTTCACCTTTAGGCTTCTCTTGAAATTTGCGCGTCGCAAAGGGGTGTTAGTTTTTTTTCTATCTCCCCTAGAAATACCCGACACCACAAAAAAACAACGAATTTGGGACACCCTGTACAGGGTGTGACAATGAAGTCGATTTTTTGAGAGGGAACACCCTGTATATTTTTGCATTTTAAGATTTGTCTTTTCTTTCTGATTTCAAAAATATACAATATCTATGTGCTGCGATTAATATTTTTCGAGGCATATGCAGTATTTCTTCTATATGATCTTATGCCTTTCACGTTTATTTTGTTTTGCCATGGGTGTATTGACTCTCAACTCCAATGTTTCTTCAAGTATTTCTTGATTGTGTTTGTATTTCAAATGATCACACAGATCCAAGTTTTTTGGGAAGGAGCATTTACATTCTAGGCATCTAAACATAAAAACACTTTCTGCATAGGAATACCTTTGTTTTTGTATGCCATGTTTACTTTGACAGTGTTTATTCCAATTAAATTGGGCACTAAATAAATTGTCACACAACTTGCACGTCACCGGCATTTTAACAGCACAAAAACGACGAATTTTCATCAAAAAGAACTTGAAATTATTAAAGTTTTGCTGTATAAAACCATACTGAAATATCTCTCAGTTGATTGGTTGGCAGAAGTGACAGATCAACGCTTGCGCACGTCTTGGAATTCATCTCGGTATTTAACGACTCGTAGTACGACCACGTGACCAAACTTTTTTTATACTGCTATGAGTGCTTAACAAAGCCCCGCAGTCAAATTGAGCGCACATTAAAACATTTTTTTGAATTAAAATATTTTTTTTTAGTTCAACGCCGTGTTTAATCTTGAAATGAGACTTTATTTTTCTTCTTTGATTGTTTGGTTTCAGTATACTTCATTTTGTAACAAAGCAAATTATCTTCATATAAGTAATATTTTGCTCACAGAGAAAACGGTGTCTTAGATTAATTCAGTTCCAATTTATTATAAAACAATTTCTGTTTCACATTAAAATAAAGAGGCAAGACATTTTTTGTGCTAAATCAAGAAAATATTCTTTTGGTGAATCGGAAAGCACAAATTATTTTACTTCAAAGCATTTTGCTTTGATCTAAGACAATTTTTTTTACTGTGCATTTAGCGACAAATTTAATAGAAAATTTTTTGTTGAGAAAATTAATAAATTTAAAAACCCTGAAACGCGATCCTCAATTGTTATTTTTAACATCTTAAATTTCGTATTTTTTATAATAACAACCTTAGAAATGCTAGACACATAATTTGGCATACAACATGTATACCTAAAACAAAAAATTTATTTGAATTTTTTTTTCTTTTGACTGTGTATTACCAATTTTAGTGGAATACCTTATTTTCAAGACCCTGTACATTTTCAATTTTCTACCTTTTGCTTTGTGTTTATCCACAACGTTAATTTTCGTGCTATAAAATTGAAATTATCCAAAAAAACATTAATATGGTGCTAAAACAATATTTTAAATTTTATATTTTTAAACCAAAATAATTTAACATCTAAAATTAAACAATAACAACATATATTGTGGTGGGTGTGCTTTCGGGCTGTTCGGCCGTCGTCGTTGTTGCCCTTTCTTCTTGCGTAGTGCGTAGATGAAGAGTGGAAACTTCCTCCCCGTAGAGGCGTCGTACAAATTGTGAAAGGCTTTCGCGGCCATCATCCAATGGTGGGTGTGCTTTCGGGCTGTTCTCTCTCAACGACGACGGCCGAACAGCCCAAAAGCACACCCACCATTGGATGATTGTCGTGAAAGCCTTTCACAACATATATTGTACTTACAATTTGACGAACATGTTATAGTAGTCAAACTGTCAGTAAAGTTTAGTTTAATTTTGGTTTTATAAAGTATAAAATATACTTTTTTGTACTAAATAAAAAATTGTCAAGTCTTCTTCGCAAACAATCAATCAGTACAAAATCATTAATTATTATTCTACAGAAAGTATAAAACAATTTTTTTTGGGCAAAATCGAAAGAAAAAAATATTAAAATCTCTGTAGATCCGTAACGAAGCGTTTGAGGACCTACAGCTAAAAACTATTAGTCAAGAAATAAGTCGTTTTTACAAGGAAATCCTTTTATATTGCCAAATGCAGTGGCGTATATAAGGGGGGGCGAAGCTAAGTTTTTTTTTTAGATATTTACCACATATTTCATGAATACAATCATAAAATAGCATAAAATACGGCCACATGGGGTCTCGGGCCATGGGCGTAGTCAGGGTCTCGCTCCCCTTTAATTCTCGTATTACTAAATGAGCTAAAGCCAGGATGGGGCAGGGTTGGGCAAGTGCCCCAGCCTGACTACGCTCATGTCTCGGGCCCCCCTCCAAAACTGTCTTGGGCCCACCCCGAAACTTTTTTCTATATACGCCACTGGCCTCATGTGTCTTAGATGTGTAAAACATGGAAACCCTTGGAGATTTTGGGAAAGATAAGAAATATCTAACCTTTTGCGAAATTCCGCTTTTAGTTGCTTTTATCTGGAACACTCTATATTGAAATGTAGTAAAATAAATATAAATATAACATAATATTTTGCTATATGATTATAAAGGGTTCTAACACATATCTGACCACACAAGAAGTAATTATCTTTTCCTATTTTTCTAGGCTAATTTTATGCACACTTTTTTCTTTGCATACGTAAATAATGTATTTAATTTTTCTATTAATTTATTAAAGAAAGTCGTAACTTTGTGATATATTTATAAATAGTAGGCTTTGCTATTTAAATAAAACATGCTTTAAGTGTAAAAAAGAAATTATAAAGCTTTACTTAATTGAAAAGAAAAACTTAAAATACTAATTTTTCTATATTGTATTTAAAAAACGCATTTTTTGTAGCTATTTTTTAAATACCGATTGAAAATGTAATTATTTTTTAAAATAAACAGTTTAACGAGTAAATTTTTTTATTTTACCATTGAGTAAATAACCCATTATTTACTCAATGATTTTAAATAATATTTAGATGAGCAAACTTTGAATATTCATATTTTAAAATCCTTTAAAAAAGAAGTTATTAACAAAAACATTTCATGAAAGAAAAGCCAAGTACGCGAAAATGGTGTTCCGTAAAAAGAATTGAGAGAAAAGCATAGCTAAGCATTGGCTATAAAAGCAAAGTTAAATAAAACATTTACAAACGAGTAAGAACCTTTCATTTTGAAATGTGTTTTGAAGAACTTGGCAATACTTTTATCTCAATTCTATTTACGGAACGCCATTTTCGCGTAGATGGCTTTTTTACCTGAAATGTTTTTGTTAATTAATGTTTTCCAAACTATACATTTAACAGACAAAAGTCATATACATAATATTCCAATAACCACGGTAACTGCTCATTCATGATGCAGACATGAGGGCATTGGGGTCCTTAAGCAAAAAAGACCTGATTGGTTGCTTTCAAAGACATATGCATATTATTTTCATATAGTACGTATTATTGCAATACCTACGGTACCTTACGATGCAGAATGCAAACATATTTGAAATAGCAATATCAATGGGTATAAGTCTATCCTTTTTGCGGTCCTTAAGATAAAATGTCCTGATTGGTTATACTTTTACGCATAAATATTATTTTATTCTTGTATTCGTTACGTCAAATCATCGGCGTACAGTTGACAAAAACTTTTTCTATGTAAATTTGGTATCTGTGCATTTTTCGTACCTTTATTTCTGAATGTTTGCATCAAACGCCAACCATTGTGTAAATAGGTAACAGGGAGTATTGGAATATTACGTATATGGTTTTTACAAGGAAATCCTGTTATATTGCCTAATGCAGTGGCCTATATAAGGGGGGGCGGCTAAGTTTTAGCTCACACATATACTATACCATAGTAGTGTGAGCTATGGTGATCCTAATTTTTTCGAGAAAAAAAAAGTTGCTCCGATTTCAAAAATTTTTATATATCTTTGCGTTTCAGATGATTTTGAAACTTTTTTGTTGCGCCGTCTGTCTGTCTGTCTGTCTGTCTGTATGTCTGTCTGTCTGTCTGTCTGTATGTCTGTAACGACCAACGCGCATAACTCAAAAACCGCTTGGCCGATTTTAATGAAATTTGGTACCTAGGCTGGGTTTTGGGCCGAGATGGTCCCATTTAAAAATGAACAAAATCCACCGAACACAAACCAAATAAAAGGGTGGGGATAGATTTCAAAAATTAGAGTTTATGGGGAAATATGGCGTGTGTGATATCAAACGAAAGGTAATTGAGTCGGGAGTTAAACAAAATACATATTAATTTATTTTAAAAAAAGGGTGGGGGTATATTTCAAAAATTAGAGTTTAAGTGAAAATATGGCGTGTGTGATATCAAACGAAAGGTAATTGAGTCCGGAGTTTAACAAAATACATTTTAGTTTTTGTTTTTTTTAAGGGTGGGGGTAGATTTCAAAAATTTGAGTTTAAGTCAAAACATGGCTTGTGTGGTATCAAACAAAAGGTAATTTAGTCTGGAGTTGAATAAAATATATTTTAGTTTTTAGTTATATTAGCTCACACGTACACTATAACTATAGTATCTAGTGTGAGCTTAGGGGCCCATATATTGGCAGAGTATTTTTTTAGATATTTCCCACATATTTCATGAATACAATCATAAAATAGCATAAAATACGGCCACATGGGGTCTCGGGCCATGGGCGTAGTCAGGCTCTCGCTCCCCTTTAATTCTCGTATTACTAAATGAGCTAAAGCCAGGATGGGGCAGGGTTGGGCAAGTGCCCCACCCTGACTACGCCCATGTCTCGGGCCCCCCTCCAAAACTGTCTTGGGCCCACCCCGAAACTTTTTTCTATATACGCCACTGGCCTCATGTATCTTAGATAGAAGTAAAACTTTGAGATTTTGAGAACGATAAGAAATATCTAACCTTTTGCGAAATTCCCCTTTTAGTTGCTTTTATCTGGAACACTCTATATTGAAATGTAGTAAAATAAATATAAATATAACATAATATTTTGCTATATGATTATAAAGGGTTCTAACACATATCTGACCACACAAGAAGTAATTATCTTTTCCTATTTTTCTAGGCTAATTTTATGCACACTTTTTTCTTTGCATACGTAAATAATGTATTTAATTTTTCTATTAATTTATTAAAGAAAGTCGTAACTTTGTGATATATTTATAAATAGTAGGCTTTGCTATTTAAATAAAACGTGCTTTAAGTGTAAAAAAGAAATTAGAAAGTGTTACTTAATTGAAAAGAAAAACTTAAAATACTAATTTTTCTATATTGTATTTAAAAAACGCATTTTTTGTCGCTATTTTTTAAATACCGATTGAAAATGTAATTATTTTTTTAAATAAACAGTTTAACGAGTAAATTTTTTTATTTTACCATTGAGTAAATAACCCATTATTTACTCAATGATTTTAAATAATATTTAGATGAGCAAACTTTGAATATTCATATTTTAAAATCCTTTAAAAAAGAAGTTATTAACAAAAACATTTCATGAAAGAAAAGCCAAGTAAGCGAAAATGGTGTTCCGTAAAAAGAATTGAGATAAAAGCATAGCTAAGCATTGGCTATAAAAGCAAAGTTAAATAAAACATTTACAAACGAGTAAGAACCTTTCATTTTGAAATGTGTATTGAAGAACTTGGCTATACTTTTATCT
The DNA here is from genome assembly GCA_963576565.1 of Aspidapion aeneum. Taxonomy (NCBI): domain Eukaryota; kingdom Metazoa; phylum Arthropoda; class Insecta; order Coleoptera; family Brentidae; genus Aspidapion; species Aspidapion aeneum. The sequence continues at coordinate 27,547,753 of OY755048.1, forward strand.
CAATTCTTTTTACGGAACGCCATTTTCGCGTAGATGGCTTTTTTACCTGAAATGTTTTTGTTAATTAATGTTTTCCAAACTATACATTTAACAGACAAAAGTCATATACATAATATTCCAATAATCACGGTAACTGCCCATTCATGATGCAAACATGAGGGCCTTGGGGTCCTTAAGCAAAAAAGACCTGATTGGTTGCTTTCAAAGACATATGCATATTATTTCCATATAGTACGTATTATTGCAATACCTACGGTACCTTACGATACAGAATGCAAACATATTTGAAATAGTAATATCAATGGGTATAAGTCCATCCTTTTTGCGGTCCTTAAGATAAAATGTCCTGATTCGTTATACTTTTACGCATAAATATTATTTTATTCTTGTATTCGTTACGTCAAATCATCGGCGTACAGTTGACAAAAACTCTTTCTATGTAAATTTGGTATCTATGCATTTTTCGTACCTTTCTCTCTGAATGTTTGCATCAAACGCCAACCGTTGTGTAAATAGGTAACAGGGAGTATTCGAATATTACGTATATGGTTTTGACAAGGAAATCCTCTTATGTTGCCAAATGCAGTGGCGTATATAAAGGGGGGCGAAGCTAAGTTTTTTTTTAGATATTTCCCTCATATTTCATGAATACAATCAGAAAATAGCATAAAATACGGCCACATGGGGTCTCGCTCCCCTTTAATTCTCGTATTACTAAATGAGCTAAAGCCAGGATGGGGCAAGTGCCCCAGCCTGACTACGCCCATGTCTCGGGCCCCCCTCCAAAAGTGTCTTGGGCCCACCCCGAAACTTTTTTCTATATACGCCACTGGCCTCATGTGTCTTAGATAGAAGTAAAACATGGAAACCCTTTGAGATTTTGGAAACGATAAGAAATATCTCACCTTTTGTGAAATCCCCTTTTAGTTGTTTTTTTTTATCTGGAACACTCTATATTGAAATGTAGTAAAATAAATATAACATAATATTTTGCTATATGATTATAAAGGGTTTTAACACATATCTGACCACACACGAAGTAATTACCTTTTCTTATTTTTCTAGGCTAATTTTACGCACACTTTTTTCTTTACATACGTAAATAATGTATTTAATTTTTCTATTAATTTATTAAAGAAAATCGTAACTTTGTGATATATTTATAAATAGTAGGCTTTGCTATTTAAATAAAACGTGCTTTAAGTGTAAAAAAGAAATTAGAAAGTTTTACTTAATTGAAAAGAAAAACTTAAAATACTAATTTTTCTATATTGTATTTAAAAAACGCATTTTTTGTAGCTATTTTTTAAATACCGATTGAAAATGTAATTATTTTTTAAAATAAACAGTTTAAGGAGTAATTTTTTTTATTTTACCATTGAGTAAATAACCCATTATTTACTCAATGATTTTAAATAATATTTAGATGAGCAAACTTTGAATATTCATATTTTAAAATCCCTTAAAAAAGAAGTTATTAACAAAAACATTTCATGAAAGAAAAGCCAAGTACGCGAAAATGGTTTTCCGTAAAAAGAATTGAGATAAAAGCATAGCTAAGCATTGGCTATAAAAGCAAAGTTAAATAAAACATTTACAAACGAGTAAGAACCTTTCATTTTGAAATGTGTATTGAAGAACTTGGCAATACTTTTATCTCAATTCTATTTACGGAACGCCATTTTCGCGTAGATGGCTTTTTTACCTGAAATGTTTTTGTTAATTAATGTTTTCCAAACTATACATTAAACAGACAAAAGTCATATACATAATATTCCAATACCCACGGTAACTGCCCATTCATGATGCAAACATGAGGGCCTTGGGGTCCTTAAGCAAAAAAGACCTGATTGGTTGCTTTCAAAGACATATGCATATTATTTCCATATAGTACGTATTATTGCAATACCTACGGTACCTTACGATACAGAATGCAAACATATTTGAAATAGTAATATCAATGGGTATAAGTCTATCCTTTTTGCGGTCCTTAAGATAAAATGTCCTGATTGGTTATACTTTTACGCATAAATATTATTTTATTCTTGTATTCGTTACGTCAAATCATCGGCGTACAGTTGACAAAAACTCTTTCTATGTAAATTTGGTATCTATGCATATTTCGTACCTTTATCTCTGAATGTTTGCATCAAACGCCAACCATTGTGTAAATAGGTAACAGGGAGTATTCGAATATTACGTATATGGTTTTTACAAGGAAATCCTTTTATATTGCCTAATGCATTGGCGTATATAAGGGGGGGGCGAAGCTAAGTTTTTTTTTTAGATATTTTCCACATATTTCATGAATACCATCTTAAAATAGCATAAAATACGGCCACATGGGGTCTCGGGCCATGGACGTAGTCAGGGTCTCGCTCCCCTTTAATTCTCGTATTACTAAATGAGCTAAAGCCAGGATGGGGCAGGGTTGGGCAAGTGCCCCACCCTGACTACGCCCATGTCTCGGGCCCCCCTCCAAAACTGTCTTGGGCCCACCCCGAAACTTTTTTCTATATACGCCACTGGCCTCATGTGTCTTAGATAGAAGTAAAACATGGAAACCCTTGGAGATTTTGGGAAAGAAGAAATATCTAACCTTTTGCGAAATTCCCCTTTTAGTTGCTTTTATCTGGAACACTCTATATTGAAATGTAGTAAAATAAATATAACATAATATTTTGCTTTATGATTATAAAGGGTTCTAACACATATCTGACCGCACAAGAATTAATAATATTTTCCTATTTTTCTAGGCTAATTTTATGCACACTTTTTTCTTTACATACGTAAATAATGTATTTAATTTTTCTATTAATTTATTAAAGAAAGTCGTAACTTTGTGATATATTTATAAATAGTAGGCTTTGCTATTTAAATAAAACGTGCTTTAAGTGTAAAAAAGAAATTAAGTTTTACTTAATTGAAAACAAAAACTTAAAATGCAAATTTTTCTATATTGTATTTAAAAACGCATTTTTTGTAGCTATTTTTTAAATACTGATTAAAAATGTAATTATTTTTTAAAATAAACAATTAAACGAGTAAATTTTTTTATTTTACATAATTTAGATGACCAAACTTTGAAAATTCATATTTTCCAAACTATACATTTTATAAAAAAAAGTCATTTTAGGTTAACAATCCCAAGTTTCGTGGACTTCCATAAAGCATTAAAGTAGTTTTAAAAAACGTCGAATTTGCCACTTAATTTACTTCCCTTCCCTATACATGTTAATGTATGTTATGTTGGCGAAAGAAAGAACAAAGTTCTTTAACAAAAAACTCCAAATTCCTCCTTTCCTTTAAGCACAAGTTGATAGAAATAAAAATGTATTAATTTCAAAAGGAAAATTAAAAAAGGTCAAAGCTTTCGAAATAAGACATCGCAAAGGTTTTGCACAATATTTCCGCATAGTTTACTACTTTAAAACTTAAATAATATCCAAATCCTTTAAAAAAGGAGTGAAATCAATCAAGAACGCGAAAATGGTGTTCCCTTAAAAGAATTGAGATAAAAGTATAACCAAGTTCTCCAATACACATTTCAAAATAAAAGGTTCTTACTAGTTTAAAAATGTTTTTTAAACTTGGCTTTTACGGCTAAGTTTGGCTATAATAGCAAAGTTAAACAAAACATTTACCAACGAGTAAGAACCTTTTATGTTGACATGTGTATTGGAGAACTTGGCTATGCTTTTTTGCTTGCATTTTTTTTTAAATATTTGAAAAAAAGAATTATAGTCCAAACCTGGAAATTTCCAACGTAATTATAAATTAAAAATTGCAAGACACACTAGTTGAACGATTTTTAGTTTATCTGTTTTGAAATGATAATTAAAAAATTTATAAATAAAGTAAAAAACGTTAAAGTTACAAAAATAATATCATACTAATTATTGGATGGTAGCACAGCAGGTCGTGAAATTTACAAAACAAAAGCGTGGAATTGACATTGTCATTTTACTTGTCATTTTTGTGAATGGCTTACAATTATTTTAAACAGGCTAGAAATCGACCATATCCAGATTTTGAAAAATGTGATATGTTTGACTGCCTCATTCAAGCAACAAAATCCCAATATTTAAATGACAGAAATATTTTTATGCAAAATGCGTTAAGAAAAATTACTCAAAAATGCCAACAATGTCTTACACGTAATGGTAATGTAAGAAAAATGAGTTATTTTTTATAATTTGTTATTTTTTGTATTTTTCGTAGACTTTGTTTCAAATAAATCTGTAAATTAACGTAAAACCATTTTAATATGCTAAGTATCAAAACAGTTAAACTAAAAATTGTTTAACTAGCAATTTTTAATTTATATTTATGTTGGAAATATCCAGGTTCGGACTAATTTTTTTTTTAATATTAAATATTTTTTTTTACTTTAAAACAAAATTTTTTAAAATTTTTATTCTTTTATGATAATACTAGCATGAAACCAATCAAAATAGTAATAAAAAAAACCAGGTCCGTATTTAATTTTTTTATGAAAAATACCATATCTCAAAAATTAAACAATATTTTAAAAATATGACAACGCCATTATTTTCTTCTAAAAAAGTTGCCATGAAAAGGTTTTTACAGAATAAAAATATCTCGCAAAATAAGCGAAATACAAGGGATTATGAAAAATACAATTTTTTTCAAAAACTCCCTGTATTAGCGAAACTACGGGGTATAGCAAAAATCTGATTACGCCATTTTTAAGGGCTCAAAAAAAGAGCACGGTAAGGTGCAATCAGAAAATCAATATCTTTAATATAACCGAGTTTCCCATTTAATCCCATCGAAAATGGGACACGCTGTACTGTCAGGGACTTTTTAAATTGCCGTTGTATTTTTTGCTTTCAAAATTAATCATTTAAAGAAATCAAAAAAATAAATTTTTAAATATGTATGTATACAGACAGAGATAAGGTTCACAATTTTTTTGTTTTGGTTCAAAATACTTTTCCGAATTTCAAATAGAAATATTTTTTATTTTCGAGGGCGGCAATTTAAAAAGTCCCCGAGTGTACAAATACGCAAATAAATAACAATCTATGTAGCAATTAGTATTTATGTGTCTTTATTTGATAATCAAACAATAACAATAAGAATTAAAATTATCGATAAAATAATAAGTAGGTAAAGTATGATAAAGCTTATCATTTTAAACATAGCCTTGCAAAAAAAACATTGATTTTATGTAATGTGGCAACAAACGGAATAAATGAATATTTTCTTAAACTAGTTTCTGGATTCAACAACTGCGATATTTACATTGTTCTCTATAATGTAAAAATTACATTTAAATTACATTTATTGTGAATTAATAGGTACTAATCAGTTCACGTATCGCGGGGGATAGGGTCAGTTCTTTTCTATGTTGCCAGCTCTACGTATTAGTATGAAATTATAGAATGTAAACAATAAATATATTTAGGCGGGATTTTTATAATTATATCTCTCCAATCCAAGTATATGCACAGTACATAGGATTGGTAGGTATCAAATACAAATTTTGACTACTTACGACACGTCGCGTAGACCAACGTTGCCAGTTTAGCGAAAATATTAGTATAATCCGCTACTTGGTTCGCGAAAGGTCAACTTTTCAGTTTTATGTAAGTGCATTCATTAAACGGGGTAATAAACAACCAAAATAATTCCTTGAAATTCTGCTTGTTCCTAAATGTAAATAATTCACTTACTTTTACAAACAAACAGAATTTTTATGTATGTGTATCACATTCACTCAAGTTAATTTTTTTACACCACAGTTTACCAATCTATTGGTAAGCTAACTATTATTTAATTTTAGTTTTTTTGAATGTATTTTTAGTCTAACCCTAACAAAGGTAATGGTAGAGCACAGTGAACGCAGCGTGGTTATAGGACGCGGGAGAGAGGGGGGCGGTAGAGGTGGTATTGAGCCTCAAAAGTAGTTTCGCAGAGCTCATTTAGTACTTTTTTAAGACAAATATCATAATTATGAGTATTAATGCCTTTTAAACTAAAGACATAAATTTTCAGAAAATATTGAAGTACTATGTTACTTTAAATGCTCGCAGCCGACATGCGCCACAGGCAAAAATGTTTTAAATACAAAAGGAACATCTTTAAACAAAAATCGATACAATAACAAAAGTTGAAAGTTTTAAGGTAACAATGGTTAAAAAATACTTTTAACTAACCTTTTTTTTTAACCAAAATCTAATGCCGAGATAAAACTTGTGTATTGTATTGGGTTAAAATCGTTTGAGTTGTTCTTGAGTTATCGTGTATTGAGACAGACAATTTTTTTTATCCGATCTAGGTGTTTTAGGAACTAAATAACTCACATTTAATAAAATTTAAAAAACAAAATGTTCACGTTTTTAATAGTCTACTTCTTGTATGGTGACAAGTCAAGTAATAATTCTCGCCCTTAAAAAATGTTTCAGATTGTCCGCCCCTTGACGAGTGCGACCGCGTGCGCCTGTACTAATTTACCAACGTTACCTTTGACAACGCTGGAAAGCTTTCTGCGGGACTCGGACGTATCGCCGTCATTTTAATAAATGCTATCTATACTGTATCTGTTTTTTATCTTATAGAAATTTATACCCCTAGATTTGATCTTGTTCATGCGGTATAAAGTTAAATTGCACTGAAAACAAAAGAAGAAATGTTTAAAAGCTTTGGCAAGTCACGCCATCTCTTGGTAACCCTTGCAACCCGTCGGCTGACCCAGTGTTGCCATTTGTGCAGAGCTGACCCTCTCCTCAACGCTACGTGTCAATTCGGGGCTAGCATGCAAAAAAATAATAATCCCGTGTAGTAAAGTAAAGCAATCTCGAACAGTAAGGTTATATTTAAAAAAAACTGATATTATGTAGCTTACAAAAGGACTACTAGGGAGGAGGACAAGGGACAATGGCGTAATGGAACCTTTAAAGTCATTTTTTTTTTCTTGTTTTAAATATGTCTAAATGAGAGATGAACTAAATCATGGTTTGGACAATCCTATGCAAAAGTTAACCAATCTTACTAGTGGCGTAATACCCAGAAAAAGTTGTGTTTGTAAAATGAATCCGCCACAAACATATAGATTTTATTTACAATCTTAGGTACTTTTAATTTAATGAAATCTGAAATATAATTAAATTTTTATTTTATCAGTCCATGTTAAATTTGAAAGTTTTAAGGCAATTATATCAAAAACTAATGGATAGATTTTTGAAATTTTGACACGGATGTACGGACATTGAAAAGGTCTTCAAAACAAGGTATCACTAGACTCACTTTCCCTATTCAAAATATAGGGGTAAAGTATATCCCTCGAAGGGGCTACAAAAACTTCAAAAAGTGTCCCCCTCACAAACAAAATCGACGTGTCCGAGCGTTTCTCCAAATTCGCACTCTAAATACCCCAAAAGGCCTCTTTTTCGATGTTCGTGAAACACCGTGTATATTTAAAACAAGAAACAAATATACTCCGTGGTCTTTTCCCGAAATTGTTTCTTATATTTATGGCAAATGGTAAAAAAGCTATAGAGCAATTCCACGCCAAGTCATCCAATTTACAAAAAAAGTGTTGCCGTGACATTTAATTTTTTTCTTTAATCATGCTTACTAAATGAAACATTATGCTTAACCACTTTTGCACAATTTTAGATTTTACAATCCAATTAGTCTGTTGTACACGCATTTGAAAAGTCTAAAAACGGGAAAAAATGGGAATTTTGAAAACATGCATAAAGTAGTTTTCAAAAAAATGTAATGTTTAGCAAAATCTTTTATACTGGCTTGATTAGAGTAATTTAGAGAATATCCAAAAACGCAGAAATTTTCGTAGTGTTCATATTTTTTTGGGGTATAAATGTAATGTTTTCTTAAATTTGTGATACAGTGTTGGAAAGCTATACTCAAGGACTACATCTTCCTTGTATAAAACATATTTAAAAAGTAGACGTTACCTTGGAGTTCCACGAAGAAGTTAAGAATGTCTGGGAAATCCCTCAACAAAAATGACCCTGTCTATCGGGGTGCTGGTGGTAATCAAGTAGGGTAAATTTTTCACTGTATCATATACTTTTTAAAACAAGAATAAAAAATCTGGGTCTGTAATCCTTAAGGTCACTACACATTTTTTTGTTATTTTAATATTTTTAGTGATGTTAAATTGCATCACAAATTACAGGCGTGGATCTACGGGGAGGATGCCCCCCAAATCTGAAACTTTACTCAGTTTTGACACATAGAATACACCTCCTGGTCACTATTCAAATTGTTTTGTGAAATATTTATTATGATATTTTCCCCCAAAATAACGTTTCTTTATATGAGCACTGTTCAATAAATTATGATCTAAACTCTCTTCATAAGGTCACTACACAATTTTTTTTTAAATTTATTTACTTTTTTAGTAGTTACCTACTGTCATATTTAAAAAATCGGAAAAGAAGTTGAGTTCTATAATTTCAGAAACCGAGCAAATTTTTTTTCTAAGCTTGAAGTAAATTTAGCATCTATAGTTAAATCATCCAGAGGAGTGAAAGAATGGTGTCCAGTTGTTGTTTGTTTCAGATTTTAATGTAAAACAAATCGTTTTACCGTACCTCCAAACGCATCACATGGGCTTTTACCATGCGTTAGTTTTGTACTTAGTTTTTTTAATGCCCAGTGGCGTATGCAGAAATTATCCAAGGGGGTTGGGAGAGGGGGCTTGAGTAAAAGCAAAGTCCTTTCAGAAAAATTCAATCTTTAGGAGAAGTTATTTAATGGTTTTGGAAAGATTAGGCCTCCAACCCCCCTCCCTCCTGCGTACGCCACTGTTAAACCTGAACCATTTCATTTGCCAAAGAAAAAAACTAATTAATGTCCGTGTCTCACCAAAAATGTATTCTTAAAACTAAAGAAAAAATCCGACAGTGTACGAAGATGGGACTTGAACCCACAAACTAGGATCTCACGCACGCAAAACAGTATGTGGCTATAAATAAGATCCCCTAACAATGATTTTTATACATAATTTTTTTCCTTTTGCGACTCAATAAAAATTTTTTATTTTTTACATGCTTTAACCAAATAGCTTAAAAGTTGAGGTTAAAATGACAGACCCAGATTTTTTATTTTACTTTTATTTAGACGATACATTATCAAGTAAAACAACGCACAAGCGAAGTTTTAATAGACAGATAGACATGACAATTTTCTTTGTCAAAAGTTGCCAATTAAGAGGTTTTTGCGGTTTTTCCAATTTTAAAAAATTTAGTTTTCTGAAAGCAATACACCTAGAAATTTTTCTTTTACCTTGTATGATAGTCAAGCCACTGAGCTTTAATGTGCGTATAGACTTTTTTTTGATGGACCATATTCCGCACCGGTGTAAATAATTAAAAATCGAGAAAATCATAAAATTTACTATTTTTTTAAAACTATTTTTGCCATGTCAAAAAAGTGAGGTTAATTTTTTTTTCTGTATAGGATTATCCAACCAATATTAAAGATTTCTTCCGTCAAATTTGTTTCTAAATAAGATTTAATACAATAGAAACAAAAAAAAATAAGGCCACAACTGATTTTCTTCTTTTTTTTACTTTTAAAGTGGCCTGTAAAATACGGGAGGCGACATTAAAAATTAAAATTTGTTAATGTCGTATTCCTAAGGACACTAATACATGTTATCAAAATTTGGATTTTTTTCGTGACATGGCAGCTACCCCCATTGGATGATTTGGCGTGGAATTACTCTATAGCAAGAAACGCCTCAAACAAAACATATCCTTTTAAGGCTTAAAATCTGTCAACCCTGTCACTTATAAGGGCTCAAATTAATAGAACTAAGTAAATGAAATTGAGATAAATAAACGAATTAAAGGGTAAGGACAAACCAGACTATCACAAGGTTGGAGAAGTATTAATAATAATATTAACTTTTTTTAAATCTAGAGATAGAAAATTTATCTATTTTCATCACCTTCTGGGACATGTTCAGTGCCATCTATCGTGCGTTTCTCCTTCTTATTGGCCTCTGCCCTTCTTTTCGCGTTTTGGTTGTCCTGTCTTGCTCTACCTCTTAACACTCTGGAGCCTTGGCGCATTGGTTTCGGCTCCCCTAGAAAATAGAAGTCTTTTTGCATCTTACAGCATAATAGCTCTTTATATTAGCCAAACACTAACAGTGCTATTTAATTAACCAGAGATATAGAAGGGGCATAGATAGCGACACTATGGGGATCTGTCAGTCGGCCATTTTCAAGCGCGGATTTTAGGGGGGGGGGGGGTAACGTGGTAATTACCCACGGTGGATAGAATAAACCGGTGTTCGGATCTTATGCCGTATTCCATTGGGGAAATGAGTGCAGCACTGGTGGTGCACTGACACTGAAACGGTGCTGTCAAAAATTTGCACCAAGTGCAGTTTCAATGGAACACGCGGAAAATGAAAAATCGCACTCGTGTGGTATAAGGTCACTATATCACGAAGTTCCTAACATCGTGATATAGTGACCTTAGTGTGGTATGCCATTATGAGCTGTAGAACTTGTTTTTTTATGCTTGCTTTAAGCAACGTTAATATAACATTATGAATAGGGCAAATTGATTATGCAAAAATCTCATTTTTGAAAAAAATGTCACACAACCTGTAGTTTTATCAGGCCAACGACGATATCCATTTTTATTTGTTTCAAAGTTACACGCCATTAAATATTATCCTAAGATAAATAAAATTCGTCAAATAAATAAATAATGATTTAAAAAAAGTTAATAAGAATATTTTAAACCTCCTTTTTGAATGCAGGCATGTGCTCGTATACCAACAGATAGAGTAGTTTTCTATATTTCGCGCTTGTTTTTCAAAAAACCCTAACTAGAAGTGTACTTTAGGCTCCCAAAATTTGAACATAAGTATTCGAAACACCTTGTATACATATATAATATTTCACAAGTTTCTTTCAACTAAACCTAACTTTCCTGCCTTGCGGAATTTGGTCAGAAACATGTTGTTCAATTATTACTTCAATAACATTTTTTTGAAAAGGAAAATTATTTAAAAACATTTCCTTCAAACAAAAAATTGTTTGAAAACATTTTATTAAAATTTTTTTGTTCAAAAACATTTTCTTTTAAAGTAATTTTTTTTCATAAGGAAAATTGTTCAAAAAAGTTTTTGACGAAAATATTTTTGAACAAATTTCCATTCCGTAAGGGTGTTTTAACATACCATAAACATGATAAGATATGTGCCTCAGCGCTAATGGGGTTTCGTCCCCCTTGTTCTTTTTTTGGACAAAATTGAGGCTACTTGAATTTATTTATGAGGAATTCTGCAGTGCTCATCTCGAACCGAAAGTGTTTCTTGAACTAAAAAATACATTTATTTTTACTTATAATCATAGCTGCCAGAAAACCCAAACTGTCAGAAAATTAGCCCCAAGGCCCCAGTCAACCAAATCCATACAAATCTACTTACCTGTTTGTTGTTAAATCGGTAAACCACATTTTCAATAAAGTTTTTTATTTTTCATTCTCATTGTTTTTATTGCACAGAACTGTTCTTCTTCATCTTCATCGCTGCTACTACTTAGCAGCGAAGAAAATAATAAAAAATCGCTAACAACTTTATTTTCACTCATTTTTACGTCCCACGACAATAATAAGCGTTTAAAATTAATGGCGGGAAAAAGTTTTCGGTGCGGCACGAGCCCTCAGAGCCGGTGTCAAAAAAGCCGCACTCAGTGCAAAACTGAATTCATAATTTCCTCAATGGAATACGAAAACTGAAAAAGTGCATGTCAATGGAATGCAAACACCGAGCCAGTTGTGCACTAGTGCTGCACTCATTTCCCCAATGGAATACGGCATTATATATATATATATAGATCCTTATATCATTATTGCTTCCATTTAAAACGCATCGTTATTGCGTCTCCAAGAAAACGTCTGTTTTTTAAAGGTTTTAATCATATATATTTCAGTTTTTGAAATTTCTAGATTAGTCGTCTATTTTTCGTAATTTTTGGGCTAAAAATAGCAATATACGAAAAACTGTACAAACAAACATTATTGCTTCCAATTATTTGCCATTCAATGTTGCGTCCCTTGTATAATTTTTGACACTTTCTTATCATAATTGCGTCCACATCGTATAATTTTCGCTTAGCTTGGTATCATTGTTGCGTCAGCGCGTTTGCCAAATTTTATGTTAATAAGGAAACAAAGGAAATTGTGTGAGTCAACGCAACGGCCAGATATTTATTACAAATCAGTTTTAGTTTTGTTAGTTCTAGAAATTCGAGCTACGTAGAATTCAATTCAATCAATTTTTGCTTTCAAATGTTTTAATTTAAAGCTAAAATTCCAAATAACAACTAAGAATTCCAGGCTATAATCGACATTTTCATTTCAAATGCTTAAGTATTATTTTAAAAATATTAATTTCCTTGTTTGATAAGCACCTTGTTAACAAATAATCGAGTGGAAAAGACATTCGGCTATTTGTCTACTGTAGTCGGCCAGCTAGATAGTGCGTGCATTTCGCATATAATTAATTTATATCGAAGCGCAATATTTTGCTGAGCGTAAGTATACTCGACTCTGCGTGTATATTTTGTTTTGATTTAAATCGACGTCTTTTTTTGCAGTTAGGGTTTCCATCATATACATAATATTCCAATACCCACGGTAATTGCCAATTCATGATGCAAATATGAGTCGTTGCGGTCCTTAAGCAAAAATGACCTGATTGGTTGCTTTCAAACATATATGCATATTATTTCCTTATACAATACCTCCGGTACCTTATGATGCATAATGCAAACATATTTGAAATAGCAATGTCAGTGGGTATAAGTCTATCCTTTTTCCGGTCCTTAAGATAAAATGTCCTAATTGGTTATACTTTTACGAATACATATTTTATTCTTGTATTCGTCACGTCAAATCATCGGCTCAGAGTTGACAAAAACTCTATCTATGTAAATTTTGTGTCTGTGCATTTTTCGTATCTTTATTTCTGAATGTTTGCATCAAATGCCAGCCATTGTGTAAATGGGTAACAGGGAGTATGGAAATACTACGTATATGGTTTCCATACGTATGTGTCGGTGTCGACGTCAGACAAAATTAATTGTTTAATTTCCATACTTTTGTGTACATAAAATTTCTAATATCCAAATTTTAAGGAAAGTGTTATTGACCATTTTACTACTAGTAAAATACGCAGACTAGTATTTTTAAGACAGTTTGAGAGTTACTGTACACTATTAAAATAAATATTTGTTGTACTTTTTATGCAAAATAAAAATATTTTTTTTTTGTAATTTTTTTTTTTCATTTCTTCTGTCAACCTTAAAAAAATCCTTACGCCTCGCCACTGCCTTATCATATTTCCCGATGAAAAAACTGTTTTTATATTATAGTGTTTGGCTTTCGTCTTATGTTTACTGAAATCCCTTGAACATAATAATATGGAATGTTAATAACACTCAACAGATTATTATTTTGAGAATTTCCCACATTTGGTTTGTTCTTAAATTTAGAGATCGTTGAGTTTATTAATTTCTCGGAATAACCATTCTGTTTTAAGTCCTTTTAAATGTTGTAGAGTTCTGTGCGTTAATTCTTCATTATTACTACAAATATTCACGACTCTTAAATACAAACTTCTTATAACTCCTTGTTTTGTAGCAACAGACTGATTAGACTTCAAATTTAGGTACTGTCCCGTGTGTGTATGTTTCCTATATACAGTGTGTATATTTATTGAATTTATTTTGTTTTTTTTTATTTGGCTTAAAGGCACCATATAAATCGATGGTAAAATTGGTTTCCATGAAATTTGTTAAAATTTTGATATAAAAGTTGTAAAATAATTTGCCGAATATTAAGCGTATACATCTTGACAAACACTATTAGCCAAAACTGACATTTAATAACATACTAGAACGTTTTTCTACGTTGTCCGACGCCTATTCTACACCTCCTTCGATCCTGACAATATGTCAGGTTCTTTTGACTCATTGATATTTGGATTGACTGTTGCCATTCCACTTTAGGACGCCCTCCTTTTCTGCGCCCTATTGGTTGCCATTCTAGAACCTGCTTTGGTAGTCTTTCGTCATTCATCCGTTGTACATTGCCGTACCTTATCAGTTGTCTTTTAGTGATGTCATCTTCCCTCGATTCCCATTCTTTTATGGTCTCATTTCTTATATGATCTGTTCTAGATATTTTAATTTATCTTCTTATTGCATCCATTTCGGCACTTTCCATTTTTGTTTTGTATTTTTCTGTTACGCGTCAAGTCTATTCCATACAGCAGCATGCTTTTCACCATTGTTTCATGTATGTAAAATTTTACTACTACTATGTCGGTTTAGAACGTTTTTCTACGTTGTCCGACGCCTATTCTCCACCTCCTTCGATCAATGTAAAATTTTACAATATTTTTTATCTTTCTGCTCTAGTCTCACTTGATTCGTTTCTAATACATAAATACTGAGTCTTGTCTACGTTCACGGTTAACCCACACTTTTGTTATTTTTCCGTTAACTTTCTCATCATATACTCCATGTCTTCTTTATCATTAGCCACAATTACTTGGTCGTCAGCAAACTGTAGTGTGTATTTGGTAAATTGGTCGTTAAGTGGTATTCCCATACCGTGTACTTTACGTTTCCAGTTTTTTAGAGCTACTACTACTACTACTACTTGAACCTTTCGTTACCAGGAATTCTTTTGAAAGTTGATTTCCAATTTTTATTAGATTTTGACCCTTTATATAGTTCTTTTATTGCTTTTATGTATGTATGATGGATATTAGTTTGCTCTTACACTGTCCATAATTTTTTCACTGGAACGGTATCATATGCTTTTTGTAGGTCCACAAAGATAACGGTTGTTTTCCGTCTTTTTCAAGCTATAAAACAAACACAATAAAAATGTAGAATGACGTTAGAAGACAATATAGCAGTATTATTATACATTCATAAATATTATAATTATATAAAGCTAATAGGTTTATATTAGGATATTTTTCTGTTGTTTTAAGTTTTTTTTATCTATTTTATTTGTTATTACCATTTTTTTAAATAATTTTTTATTTTATTTTATTTTATAACTATTTTTATAGATTTTATCTATTTAAATTCTGTGCCTATTTATTAAGATCTACGTGTTAACCCATTAATTTTAAGGGTAAGTTATTAAAATTAAAATCCATACCAGTAGATCCATAAATAAAAAATAAAACTAATTAATGTCAATATTACCTAACAAACTATTACAATCGAATTGATTTTAATGTGATGGTGCTATTAAAAAAATTATAATAAGAATTTAAATAGATAAAATCTATAAAAATAGTTATAAAATAAAATTTAAAAAAATTATAAAAAAAAATGGTAATAACAAATAAAATAGATAAAAAAACTTAAAAACAACAGAAGAATATTAATTAATGTTATTTATTAATTGAATTAAAAAAAACCTATTAGCTTTATATAATTATAATATTTATGAATGTATAATAATACTGCTATATTGTCTTCTAACGTCATTCTACATTTTTATTGTGTTTGTTTTATAGCTTGAAAAAGACGGAAAACAACCGTCGAAACGTCGCCAGAAAATAAAGAGGGTTAAATCTCTAACGTTGTCCTTATTTCCCGCTAACCCTTCCTCGCTTTATTAGCTGTCTTCTGATTTCCCTGTAGATTCCTAGGTCTCTTTGGTCCATTCCGAGTATGGGCGTTTTTCCTCCTTGACCATTTCCTGTATTTTCTCCGTCCACCACATCTTATTGCTATTTCTTTTATCTTGGTACACAACAGCTTGTTTGCTTGCTTCTATTAAGCTTTTTACTATGTTTGTATATGTTTCTTCAAATAAGTGTTCTGTATTTATTAATTTTTCATCTAATCGCTTCTGATACAATATTTGCGTACGAGTTCGATTTCTAGACTTCTAAAGTTGTATTTTTGATTTTCTTTACTCTTACTACTCTCACCTCTATTTATTTTTTCTGAACGGGAATAATATTTTTACTTTTACCAAATGGTCGTCAGATCCACAGGTATCACCACGAAGTAATCGCACATCATGCCACTTTCATTCCGAGTGTTGTCCACCTATAGCATAATTAGACTTAAGATTTCTTGATGCCTGAATGCCCATATATTTTTAAAAAACCATTATTTATTTTTAAGTTGTAGGTTCACACAATTGCATCAGTCTGAAGCGTTTACTTCCTCTCCAAATGGTGTTACAATTTTGCTTTGGCTTTGTCTATCAGTTCGATTATTAAAATCACCAACCATAATTATTTCCCTGGTAGTGCCGATTTTGGTGATAGTCTCATCACGTTGGTCGAAGAACATTTGTTTTGTAGCTAATCTTTCGTCATCTGATGGTGCGTAGGCTATTATTATGCTTGTATTATGTCCAAGCATCTTCGTGTTAACTCGAGGTATGTTTTTATTAATGCACTCGTAGTCTGTAATCTTATTTTTGAGGTTTTTCTTGAATAATACAGATACCCCTTTGGCTGCTCTCCTTTATATTGGGACTCCAGTAAATATGTGAACAAAGTTACCGACACTACTTGTACATGTTCCTTTCTTTTTTGTCTATGTGAGTGCAATAATGTCTATTTTACTATTCTGCACTTCGGTTGCATTAATGTCCAATTTTTGGTTCACTCCCTGGACGTTCCATTTAGCTATGTTCAGAGTCCTTTGGTTTTACTTTTTTGTCTTCGAGAATTTCAGGCCATTGCTCCGAGGCTTTGTTTGGGGTTTTATTTATTTTATTTAAAAACAACTTTGAGTTATTTACTAATTTTGTTTCCAATGGCAACTTTTTATTTGAAAACTTCAGAAGCATTGTAATTAGATATGTTTTAAAGAAAAAACTAAGTTGAGTTCTATCTTCTTTGTTTATTACTTCATCATGAAGGCTGATTTTTCAAACACTGGAGGACTCTGGATTTTTCAACCCTTGAAGAAGAAATTGGAGTTTATGTTTCTGCTGAGTCCAGAAACAAAACCCAAAAATTGACAAATTTTCATGAAAAACTCGGAAAAACGACCCTGCAAACAGAGAAAGACCCTCAATGTACACAACAGCTTCTTTGCTTGCTTCTATTAAGCTATTTACTATGTTTGTATATGTTTCTTCAAATGAGTGTTCTGTAGTTATTAATTTTTCATCTAATCGCTTCTAATACAATATTTGCATACGAGTTCGATTTCTAGACTTCTAAAGTTGTATTTTTGATTTTCTTTACTCTTACTACTCTCACCTCTATTTTTTCTGAAAGGGAATAATATTTTTGCTTTTACCGAATGGTCGTCAGATCCACAGGTATCACCACGAAGTAACCGCACATCATACCACTTTCATTGCGAGTGTTGTCCACATATAGCATAATTAGATTTTAGATTTGTTGATGCCTGAATCCAGGTATATAGATGAATATCCATATATTTAAAAAAACCATTATTTATTTTTAAGTTGTGGGTTCACACAATTGGGTTTGTCTATCAGTTCGACTAATAAAATATATTATTATAATTATTTCCTGGTATTGCCGATTTTGGTGATAGTCTCATCAAGTTGGTCGAAGAACATTTGTTTTGTAGCTAATCTTTCGTCATCTGATGGTGCGTAGGCTATTATTATGCTTATATTATGTCCAAGCATCTTCAGCATTAATGCGTAGTCGGTAATCTTATTTTTGAGATTTTTCTTGATTAATAAAGATACCCCTTTGGCTGCTTTCCTTTATTTTGTGAACAAAGTTACCGACACTACTTGTACATGTTCCTTTCTTTTTTATCTCTGTGAGTGCCATAATGTCTATCTTACTATTCTGCACTTCGGTTGCAATAATGTCCAACCTTTGGTTCACTCCCTGTACAGGGTGTCTCATTATATTTTTCCCACCCTTTTACACCATTAATAATTGATATAGGAATATAAAAGAAATTGTGTTCGAATTCACGAAATTTTGACTTTTAAATCTTGACTTTATTCTTGATGCTTACCGTATTTGACAGGCGCTGAAATTTATAGTTTTTGTGAATTGGAAGCTCCTGATAATGTTTAATTAATAGATTAGCGCAGTTTTGATAAATCGTTTCTGAAATATTAGCGACAATTTTTTAAATTATAAAAGAATAACATCACTACTTTTGTGTTTATTTCAGTGTCCTTATTTCCAACGATGTTAGTCTCCATGTATAAACAGTGACAATGACAAATGTTTTTTTTTAAATGACGCTCAAAATGACAACCGGTAACGACAACAAAGTTTATATGTCGTGTCACATAATGTCATTGTCACTGTTGATGCATGGGGACTAACATAATTTGGAATAAGGATACTAAAATTAACACAAAAGCGGTACTGTTATCTTTTTATCATTTAAAAAAATAATTGCTAATATCTCAGAAACTATGGCTATAAACTACGGCATATCGGGAATTTTTGGAAAATATGTTCCAAGCCTAATCTATCAATTAAATAATATAAGGAGCATCCAATTTACAAAAACTATAAATTTGAGCGCCTGTCAAATATGGTAAGCATCAGGAATAAGGTCAAGATGCAATTTAAAAGTAAAAATTTCGCGAATTCGAACACAATTTCTTTTATATTCCTATATCAATTATTAATGGTGTAAAAGGGTGGGAAAACTATAATGAGACCCCCTGTACGTTCCATTTAGCTATAGTCCTTTGGTTTTACTTTTTTGTCTTGGAGAATATCAGGCCATTGCTCGGAGGCTTTGTTTGGGGTTTTATTTATTTTATTTAATAACATACTTTGAGTTATTTACTAATTTTGTTTCCAATGGCAACTTAATCCTGGGCTTTATTTAAAAACTCCAGAAGGTTCATTGTAATTAGATATGTTTTAAAGAAAAAACTAAGTAAGGTTCTATTTTATTATCTAATTAATCCTAGGCTGTCTACGATAAATAACTTAGACATACGTCACTATTAACATCTTAGCGAAATTAGTTCTTTCTTAGTCAGAAAGGTAGATCGTTTCCACATTGCAATTTTTTTTTATTTGAGTTAGCATTACAAAATCGCTTGGTTTGCCTTCCATTCCACAAGTTGTCAATCCCATGATCGCGACAGTTTATTGCGGAAACAGGAAGAGGATTGTATTTATGTATAGGTATGCATTTTCTAAGCACACGATGACACAGATAGTTTCATGCTAAGTGACAGGTAATCCTCTACCAGTTTACCATCTTCACTGGGTCGTCTCTATCCATCAGTATGTAGACACTTTGAACTCACACATCCGACTGATTATTTTGTCGCAAAATATCTGTATATATCCAAGAAATGGCGCAAAAATAATGTTGGCCAATCCGGTATCAAAAATGTACCGAGAAAATATATAGATAGACAGAAAACTCAAAGTTTAAACATTAAACATAAATTTTTTGTATATTGGCGTTAAATGAAAATAAGAAAACCATTTCAATCCTGGTCAAGGAATTTAGATATTGCAAACTCCTAAAATGCAGGAATATATTAAATAATAATAAACGCAATGTTGCCAAATCTGTGGAAGCAAGAATGATAGAGAAGTAAAACCAAAAAAAATATACAAAAAGGAGTGTCGCCTCTACCGGAATTATCTCAAACTAAAATTATACACCGGATTTTATTTAGTTATCATTATTGCGTCCGATTTTTTGCGGGTTTTTTTGGCGCCAATGCTTTAAATTTTGAAGTAGAGAAAAATAAGACATAGCATATTATAGCTCTCTAAAAGAGCTAAAAATATGTCTGATTGTCATTGTAAAAATCTTCTCTGTTCGCAAATAACATGGGATTGCACTATTGCGTCCGGTATTCGGACGCAACAATGTCGGTGAAGCAATAATGATATGGATTTTCGTTAACACGGACGCAACAATGATAGAAAGAGATATATATATATATATATATATATATATATATATATATATGTCGAATTTTTCATGTCTCTGGTGGTCCAGCTGATTTTTGTAAACAAAAGGTAGATATGATATGAACAACGGAACAATTAATATTTTTTGAATTTTTTGGAAACTAAGACAATTTTCCTACTGTTGTCTAGTACATTCTTATAAAATATAATTTTTTAAACATATTGTCGTTATTTTTTTTTAGCCCGCTATATTTTTTATTACACAAAACTTAAATTACAAGTCAAACTGAATGTGATCGTTTAGTATCAAAGGTGAACCAAGGACTTGGAAAGAAAACCAAGATGTAAGTCAGCGGATTATTTTGGAAGCTGAAACGAACACATTATTTTCTTCGAATTTTAATTTTTGTGTTAAGAGAAATGAAGCGGGCTAAAAAAAATAACGACTGGTATGTCTCAAAAATATTATTTTATAAGAATATACTAAAAAATAGTAGGAAAATTGCCTAAGTTTTCAAAAATTTCAAAAAATATTAGTTGTTCATATCATATCTAACTTTTGTTTACAGAAATCAGCTGGACCACCAGTGACGTGAAAATTCGACATATATTTTTAAGATCCGAACACCGGTCTATTCTATCCACCGTGGTAATTAACCCCTTAGAAAAAAATATATGCACTTTTAGTTAATAAATAAAGGACTTAACCCCCCCCCTAGAAAAATAAATAAATGCACAAATATTTTTTTCGTCGACAATTTAACTCACCGCTCCCCCCAGTAGATTCATTCCCAGATCCGCGCTTGGGGGGGTAACCACACCCTGAGTTAAGATTCGAAAAAAACGTCATTTAGTGAATGTTCGGGTAGGGAAACCCATAAGACCAAAATGGCCAAACTTTGAAAATTCATATTTCAAAAACTATACAGTTTATCAACAAAAGCACCGAGTTGCAGTATGGTGGGGCCATAGAGAAGCGAAAAACCCACACCCTAGCAGTGGCGCACCCAGGAATGTGTCTTGGGGGGGGCCCGACAGCTACAAAGGGCGCCTCTCAAAAATCCTGCGACCACAAAAAAAAAAAGTCATCATGTCTTTTTGCAACTACGCCGCTTCTTGGGGTTGGGGGGGGCCCGAAACCTCCTGATGTCAAATTTTAAGCTATTTTTCGTGTTTTATCATCAAATATGTAGAAAATATATTAAACAATCTAAGCCTTGGGGGGGCCCGGGCCCCGGGTCCCCCGCCCTGGGTGCGCCCATGCCCTAGGTTAAAAATCGAAAAAACGTCATTTAGCGAATTTTAGGGTAGGGAATCCCATAAGAGCAAAATGACCAAATTTTGAAAATTCATATTTTAAAACCTATACAGTTTATCAACAAAAGCACCGAGTTGCAGTATGGTGGGGCCATAGAGATGCGAAAAAACTACACCCTAAGTTAATATTCGGAAAAACGTCATTTAGCGAATTTTAGGGTAGGGAATGCCATAAGACCAAAATGTCTAAACTTTGAAAATTCATATTTCAAAAACTATACAGTTTATCAACAAAAGCACATAGTTCCAGTATTGTGGGGCTACAGACAGAGATGCGAAAAAACCACACCCTGAGTTAAGATTCTGAAAAACCACATTTAGTGAATTTTAGGGTAGGGCATCCCATACTACCAAAATGGCCAAATTTTGAAAATTCGTAATTCAAAAACTATAGATAGAGGATGCGAAGAAACTACATTTTCAGTTAAGATTCGAAAAAACGTCATTTAGGGAATGTTAAAGTAGGGTATCACATAAGGACAAAATGGCCAAACTCCATATTTTAAAACCTATACCCAAAGGTTCGGGATTCGAGTCCCGGCTGAAGCACAGGAAACTTTTTGTTGTTGACGATTTTGAGTAAAACCTTGCATTATTGCACTTTGGTAAAAAAAAGTGTCATGTTTGATACATACCTTCATCACTACTGGTACCCGAACCCGAAGATTCGTGTTTCAGTCGACCAGACTCCATAAGTATATTAAATGAGTACTCCGCAGTATCCCACTCAATACCAGTGGACAGGGAGGATAGAAACAGTTCCTGCAGGAAGTTACAGCGTTCCTGTCGCTCCTCGGTTGATAAGGTGCTAAGAGACCGTTCATCCAAAAGCCCTGGAAAAAGAAACTATTATCTACTATTATGTTGTAAATCACCTGTAGTTACAATTGGAGGGCTCAGATGTCAATCAGTGTAAGTCAAAAAACAATCAATTAAGATATGGGACATTTTAAAAAAAATACTGAATCGAAAAAAAATTTTACCCTTACACTTTTTGACAGTTCTGGAACTGCTATCACTTGATTATAGAAATATTAACTTGCGTGTTATGTCAAATGAAGTATCATAAAATCACATGTAGTATGTAAGGCATTTTCGGGAAAAAATTGACTTACACTGATTGGCTTCTGAACCCTCCTTATATTACTTTTTGGCAAATGGTCAATTCCTACTATTTCGACCCCACTGAATCCGAATATCCCGGTGGCCAACATGGCGCCGAAATTTTAAATTGCCGCTGAAAAACCTCAAATGTTGTGTACATTCAAAATATACAGGGTGTTCGGCACATGAACCGTCAACATTTTTTAGGATATTGTTGGGGTCATTTGCTACCTTTTCAACCTTAGAACTTGGGTCCTAAGAGTCACGGCTAAAAAAATATGAATTTTTGAATTTTTTTTCTTAAATTATCCAAAATCCCACCTTTAAACTCTCGTAAGCTTTTTATTAATGTCTGGAAAAGCACCATTTTTTTATAATTCTGTAATCTTATGCTTTTTCAACTAATTAATAGATTTGTTAAAATTAATGTACCAAAGGGACCGACGTTTTTTATTGAAGAACATTAGTGATTTTTTGAAAGAAAATTCATTTCAAAATTAAAAATCAAAAAAAGTATCGACAATTGAGAACTTCATTTTCTTTTAAAAACTTCTTTAGTTGATTACTTTTCTAACGGTATGCTACACATTGATAAAAAAAAATACATTTCTGCTTTAAAATACGGATATTCCGTCAGAAGGGCGAGACTGGCTCGGAATTGGTAAGAAAAACAATTTGATGTTTATGATCGTTTACCTACTTAAACAAAAGTTAAACTTTTAACAATAATGTATTGTGTTCTTTATTTATAAATTTTGTTCGAAACGATCATAAACATCAAATTGTTTTTCTTATCAAGTCCGAACGATTATTGCCCGTCTCACGGAATATCCGTATTTTAAAGCAGAGTTGTTTTTTTTAATCAAAGTGTAGCATACTGTTAGAAAGGTAATCAACTAAAGAAGTTTTTAAAAGAAAATAAAGTATACTTTTTTTGATTTTTAATTTTGAAATTGATTTTCTTTCACAAAATCACTAATTCTTTAATAAAAAACCTCGTATGTCCCTTTGATACATAAATTTTAACAAATCTATTAATTAGTTGAACTAGCATAAGATTACAGAATTATTTTAAAAAATGGTGCTTTTCCAGACATTAATAAAAAGCTTACAAGGGTTTAAAAGTGGGATTTTGGGTAATTTAAGAAAAAAAATAAAAAAATTCATATCTATTTAGCCGTGACTCTAAGGACCCAAGTTCCAAGGTTGAAAAGGTAGCAAATGACCCCAACAACATCCCAAAAATTTTTGACGGTTCATGTGCCGAACACCCTGTAAACATTCAAACTATTTGTCACCTAAAAATTTCGACTTATCGAGACTTCGACTTCATTTTTAAGCGGCGTTTTCGTATACATATTTTGTGAATCAAAATTTACGTGTTTTTTTAAAGGAAAAATTGGTATACTTGCAATAATTCTGATACAACCAAGTCCATATTAAAAACGTTTACCTCTAATACATGTGAATACATAATTTTTGTCAGGGTGAGGAAAAAGTACCGGGACCCCTTCAAACAAGAAACAATTTGCGATGTTTTGACACAATATTAAGATATAATGTCATTGTCACAGCTACACGCATAATAAAATACAGGGGCAATTAAATAATCTACAAGTGTTAAGGCCACTTTAAGAACAATTATTTAATTTATATTCTTCGAAATGTCATTCTGACACAAAATTACAATGTCATTTTAAACGTAGATTTTTATTCTCCATCGAATGGTAAAAGAAAGAAATATGGTTTTCATTTAAATTTTTAAAGTTGACCTCCGAAAAACTCCTAATGCTGACAGATACGTCAATGTCAATGTCACCACCAAATAGAACAAATTCAATCCTAAAACTTTTATTTAGACCATTTTTGCAAATAACTCTTAGTTATCGAGATATTTAGGGGTCCCGGTACTTTTTCCTCACCCTGTATGTAGAATGTACATATTTATTTTACCAAAAAAAGTCGGTTTTTGTTACATAGTAACATACACACACCCACTAAACGTATAGCAAATCGAATACAAGTTACACTGAATTGCGTCTTTAAAACATTGCAATGGAAACAAACAAGTTAGAACGATTCGTAATTAGAGGATTGGGGATTCCCCTAGAAAATTCGACTTATCAAAGTTGGCGCCACATACAATGTTGGAGTTATCAAGATATTTTATTAATCGAAGTTTGAGTTATTTAATACCAAATTACATATATTTCTTACCCTTGATGCCATTGCCAACAGTTTTGTTCGAATTATCAAAGCTTTTGAGTTATCGAAGTTTGACAACCCCCCCCCCCCCCAGACACCCAAAATCTGAAAATTTTAGGTTTTATCAAATTTTCTTAAAAAATAAGTATTTAAGGAAAAAATTTATATTATACTTTATTGTAGACAATAAAATTCCCTTTTTAACAAGGTATAATTCAATAAAAACTCTCCAGAGGCGTCCGATACATAAAGTAATTTAAAAAAGTTAAAAAAATACTCATGCTTTTCCAATGATTTATTTAATTTTTTCAGAAACGAACGTCTACAGGAAAATAAGTGTTCAATTTTATTCGAGTCAATGAAATGTCCTTTAAAATTATATATAACATGGTCGGATTGGTTTCATGAATTTAAAAAAATCGGAAAATAAGCCATTTTTGTTTTTTTTTCTCAGGAACTAAGCTTAAAATTCCCTTATAAACAATGTAAACTCGGTGGGGTTTGACTTATAACGAACTCTCCAGGGACGTCCGTAAATAAGGGTGATTTAAAAAAAATCATCAAAAAAACATGTTTATTCGATTTTCTTAAGCACCAAGCTCGTTATCAAAAAAAGTGTTCTATACTTCGTCGCAGACAATAAAATTTCCTTTCAAACGCTGTATAGCAAAGTTGAAGTTATTTATTTCATAGTTCCGTAATTTAAAGTAATTATTTAAAATCACCAAACTAATCAATTTTTTTACAAGTTTTATCCGATTTTCTTAAAAACTAAGCTTCCTACGACAAAATGTCTTTTTAACTTTTCGGTAATTATTGAAATTTCCGTTTAAACGGTGTATCACAAACGTGCATATATTAGGGTCACTCTCCAAAATTACCAAAAAAACATTTTTGTAAAATTTTCTTAAAAACGAAGGTCTGTAGGATAGAATAAGGTAAAAAGTAATTTTTTTTCAAAGTAAGTAAAATTGATTACTTTGGTTATTTTTGAAAATTAATTTTTATAAGTACGCCTCTGGAGGTTTACCTGTGACATAAACCCCCCATTATATTACGGCTTTTAAAAGGAAATTATATTTTCTGCAATAAAGTATACTGCACATTTTTTCACAAGAAGGGTAGTTTTTGAGAAAAATTAATAAAACCTCTAATAAACATGTTTTTTCGAAATACTCCGTCACTGAAGAGCTACTTACTTTTCCTAACCTTATCGAGCAACACATCATTGGAAAGGAAATTTTGTTCTCCGCAAAAAACTGTTCTTTACAATTTTCGATAAAAAGATTAGTTTTCGAGAAAATTGAATAAAACTGAAAAAAAAAACAGGTTTTTGGGGGTTTGGGGGGGATAGAAATAAAAAAACGCTTGTCAAACCTGCGCGGACTGGACGAAAATAGAAAGAAATTGAAATCCGCTATTTTTTCACACATTGTGCAAGGACAGCCTTCACAGGCATGATTTATTAAATCAAACTCTTGCTAAAACATCCAAGGCCAACAAAAAAATACAGGCCACGAGCCTGAAAAAATCAGCTGTTCTTGGGGGGGCTGACTTTTACATTGGGTCTTATGGGAGGTCAGGCGTTTTTTTATGATATTTTCAAAATGGCACTACAGATTTTCGCGAACTTTCAGTGAAATATTCTCAGACACCATCCCGATATTCCACCAAACTTTTGTAAGGATGCAAGATGATTAAAAGGTTAAAATCTTCAAGATTTAGCATTTCTTATTTTGAATTCAAATTACCCACCATGTACCGCATGCCAACTGTTATATTTGACATGATTGTATTTGACTTTGTCATCTGTGTTTGTCATGGCATTTGTTTATTTGTTTGTATTCTAAAACTTTTTCGATTTCTTTTATGATTTTTTACAATAAAGTTCATTTAGAATCCAAAAATACCAGCGTTAATCTTTTAAGGACAAAATTACACTACAAATTTTTTTTTGTAAACACATGTAAATAACTATATTAAGTTTTAAAAGTCTTCCGAATGCCGAATATAAACAAATAGATAAAGGTAATCCGATTCCTTTTCACGCAGAAATTAATACTTTCGCTTCTGCTATAAATTTAATTTTTGTGTGATCTAATGAAGCAGCTCTGAAAAATTAAGGATAACTATAGTATAGTTCATACTCGTCTTAGTCTTTTGTTTTTGATTAGTCTTTGTCCTTTGATTAGTCTTAGCTGTCTTAAACAAAATCGGGTGTTCATACTCGTCTTTTGTTTTTGATTAGTCTTAGTCATAACCCACTGAAAATAAAATCAATTTCAATAAAAAGGGCCCTTTTCAAAAGTCATTTTCTACACAAAACAATCTTATTTAACCTAATCTGTGCACGAAACACAGACACGAAAAAACAAAAGCGAAAACGAAAATAAAAACAAATAAAATTTTGAGGTTAGGTTAAGATTTTCTGTTAAAAACATGATTAATGGCGATAAATTCAAAATTTCGGCCGCGCGCTTGCGCTCTTCGGACGCCCTGTAAAAAAAAACAACAAATATCAGCTAATGTCTGTCACTCGTCTTAGTCGTTGTCCTAAGGATTGAAAGTTGGCAACTCCTAAGACAAAGACTAATCAAAAACATTGTATGAACACTCCCATAAGAAACAGTGGTTTTAACTTTCTTATGACAAGACATATGACTAAACCAAGACAAAAGACTAGACAAAAGACGAGTATGAACGATCCATATACATTTAAAAGAAATTGTTCTGCAAGAATATAGTAAAAAACAACCTGGAAACCGGCTTTATTTTCAAAAAAATCAAATATTGATGAACCGTCATTCCAACTTCAATAATTTAAAGACAATCAGCTGTGTCGCGACGCTACCATCAAAAAAAATATCACCCCCGATGTGACGTCAACAAAGTGGAGGATCGTGGCCCGTCCATTTTGATAGCCCTGGGCACTTTGTTGACGTCACATCCGGGGCTGATTTTTTTTTGATGGTCACGTTACGACACAGCTGATTGTCTTTAAAATATTGAAGTTGGAATGACGGTTCATTGATATTTGATTTTTTTTAAATAAAGCCGTTTTTGAGATTGTTTTTACTTTATTCTGGCAGAACATTTTTTTTTAAATGTATAGTAAGCCCTAATTTTTCATAGCCGCTTCATTAGCTCACACAAAAATTAAGTTTAAAGCAGAAGCGAATGTGACAATCACATATGACAAAGTCAAATACATGTCAAATATAACAGTTGGCATGTGGTACATGGCGGGTAATTTGAATTCAAAATAAGGAATGCTAAATCTTGAAGATTTTAACCTTTTAATCATGTTGCTTCCTTACAAGCCTTTGGTGGAATATCGGGATGGTGTCTGAGAATATTTCACTGAAATTTTGCGGAAATCTGTAGTGCCATTTTGAAAATATCATAAAAAAACGTCTGACCTCCCATAAGACCCAATGTAAAATTCAGCCCCGGTAGAACAGCTGATTTTTTCAGGGTCGTGGCCTCTATTTTTGTGTTGGCCTTGGATAGCCCTGATTTTATAAAGCGTCACTGCTTGTTTTCCACGGCGACCTCTAACGGTAGCGGGCTATACTAGGCTTGTAAGGTCACTGCGTTCTAAAGCCTGGAAAAAAATGAAGGCCAATATTCCGTGGGCCCTTTTGGAGGTTCCGCAAACGTATATCTATGGTTTGGACGTGGGGTAAGTAAAATAATACCTGATAAGAGAAATTGCGAGTTCATCTGAGACTGCGCAGTCGGTGCATTATTCGCCGGTTGTACCATAACCGGTGAAGCGTTGAGCAAAATGGTCGAAGTGCCGAAATGGGACGTGTTAGGCTCCCGTATGGTCTGACTCTGCGTCTGACGTCTGGGGAACCGCTCTAACTGCTGCCGTGCCGCGTTTACTTGTTGACGTTCGAGCTGCAGCTGCATTTGTAGCTGTTGAAGCTGAGTGGGGGTACTGCTGGTTGTGCTGCTCGTGGATCTGCGCACGCCTAGAAAGTTATCTTGGTTTTAGGTTAACAGTAGAGCGTTCAAACCTTGGAAACTATTATGAGACTCACCGGATAACTGGCTTAACAATTCCGCGATGGGGTCCACCGATTCTCTGGTAGATGGCGACAGCGACGACAAACCTGAGGAGCTGAAAACACACGAGGTCGTATTTTATGCTGTTTTATCTTTTTATTTATAAAATATGTGAAAAATATCTAAAACAATCATAGCTTTGGGTGCGCGCCCGAATTGTTCTCATTTTGTTTTAAAAATGTTGGAAAACATTGAGTTGCTGTTTTGTTTTTGTTTTGATGATTTGGTGTGGGATCGCTATAACAGTAAAGAGGGTAAAAAATCCCAAATGTCAAATTTTTATAATCAGTATATTATATTATCATTTTATATCTCGAGAACTACTTACACCAGGGTGGTGATCTATGGCTGGTTTGTCTTTAAAATACCTTTCAAATAATATATTTTTTACAAAAAACAATTTTTAAAAAAATTTCATTTTTGCTTACTTATCTTTTTAGTTCAGGCAAGATTCGGGAAAATCCACTTTCTAGAAGCATTTTATATTACTTTTTGGCAAATGGGCAATTCCCCCTATTTTGACTCCGCTGAATCTGAATATCCCTGTTGCCAACTCGAAATATTGACAGGGGCTGAGATATTCAAGATGGCGGCCAAAATGGCGGCGGAATTTTAAATTGCCGCTGGAAAGCCCAAATTGTCACAGGTGTACATTCAAAATATATATTTGTATAATTAAAAAATAATAACATATTATTTTTTTTTAGTGGCTGCAAAAACCTCCAAAAACCCCCCCAGACCCCCCAAAATCTGAAAGATTGAGGTTTTTTCAAATTTTCTTAAAAACTAAGCTTCTAAGAGAAAAATGTATAATATCCTTTATTGTAGACAATAAAATTCCCTTTTTAACATGGTATAACTTAATAAAGTAAGACTAATAACAAGCTCTCCAGCGGCGTCCGTTAATTGAAGTAATTATAAAAAATTGAAAAAATACCTATGTTTATTCCAAGATTTATTTAATTTTTTTAAAAACTAATATCTACAGAAAACCGTGTATTACGTTTTGGTATACTCAATAAAATCCGTAAATTAAATTATTTTGAAAAAACAGAAAATAAACCATTTTTGTTACGTTTTATCTAATTTTCTCAAAAACTAAGCTTAACATGAAAAAACTTGTTCTACACTTTTTTGTAGACAAGGAAATTTCCTTTTTAAAAATGTGAAACTCGGTGGGGTTTGACTTATATATAGCAATCAATTTTCTTAAAAACCAAGCTCTTTTTCAAAAAATGTGTTCTATACTTCGTCATAGCCAATAAAATTTCCTTTCAAACAATGTATAACAAAGTGAAAGTTATTTTATATTTACTGCTCCAGTGGTGTTCTTAATTTAAAGAAATTATTTAAGATCAATTCAAACTAATCAATTTTGTGTCTTATTAGCTTTTCGGTGGATAATATAGAGCGGCGGATAAAAGGTCGAAAGTACAGAAGGTCGAAAATACAAAAGGTCGAAAGTACAAAAGATCAAAAAACAAAAGGTCGAAAGTTCAAAAGGTCGAAAGTATGAGTACCTAATTATGAATATGCCCCCCCACCCCCCAAACTGTTGCATAAGATTCACCACTTTATTTTTAGTTCCATATGCTTAAAAAAATAACCAAAAACACCTGTGTCAAAGTTACTACTGTTACTTTCTGCACAAAAATATTGCTTAGGGGGGGTCATGGCCCCTATGCCCCCTCCCCTTATAACCACCGGTGTTTTTTTGCTTTAAAGAACTTATTTAGATAAATCAAAATATCTAATCTAATCAAAAAACAGTTTATTTTAATTTGGCAACATTTTATTTTAGTATAGGTATAAATTACGAACCTTTTTGAAGTATTTATCATAACATTAACCTCACTTTGTAATATATCATTTAAAAAGAAATTGTCTTACCCTCGATAAAGAATAAAGGCACATTTTTTTCTGAAAATCTTAGAATAGATATTTAAATATGCAAGAGAAACTGAATATTTCAGTTGTTTTTGAAAATAAGTTTTTATTAGTACGCCCCTGAAGCCTTAAATATGGCAACAACCCGACATTTTAATAAAGTTTTTAAAAGAAAATGTTATGTTCTACAATAAAGTATACTACATATTTTTTCCTAAAAAGTGTAGTTTTTGAGAAAATTTTTAAAAACCTATAATAAACATGTTTTTTCTAAATAATCCCAATTTACGTACGCCACTGAAGAGCTACTTGCTTTTCCTAACCTTATTGACCAATACATCGTTGGAAAGTAAATTTTATTCTCCACAAAAAACTGTTCTTTGCAATTTTTGATAAAAAGGTTAGTTTTCGAGAAAATTGCATAAAACTGAAAAAAAAACAGGTTTTTGGGGGTTTGGGGGCGATTTTCTCCGTCCCTGTCGATTTTTCGAGTTGGCAACAGAGATATTCGAATTCAGCGGGGTCAAATTTGGGGGAAATGGTCTATTGCCAAAAAGCAATATGATTTGCTTCTAGTCCGAAAACGGAAAGCCTTTTAAAATAATATGCTCTGACTATTTGAGAAATATCAATAATATTTTATTATTATGTCTCCCTAGAGACTTATTTTTATTAACAAAAAACATTCATAAATATTTATACCAAAAAAATTATTTAAAAAAATTGTTGCTCTTGTTCTAAAACATGACTTAATTTCATATTTTTACTGCGTTTTTTGAAAAGTTATTATCAAAAAGGTTAAAAAAATAGTCAACTTTGATACTCTGTATCTCAACAAAGAAGACTGTATATTGTATATACAGGGTGTCCCAGATAAAAGCAACTACATGGAGATTTCGGAAACGGTAAGAGATACGAGTTTGTTTAAATGAGAAAAAAGTTGCGCTATTCTAAGCCCAATCAGGTGCTGTATCAATATTAAAGATATCTACAACGGTTACTAAAATATCGAGTAAAAACTAAAAATTGTGTTTTTTGAAAAATTGAAATATCGCCGCCATCTTGCAAACAAATTTAATGAAATTTGGTAGTTTTGTATAAGCAACTACGGCAAATCGAATGAAGTTAGCCAAAAAAGCCAAACCATAGCGAACTTTGTTGTTTGTTATGACCGCCATACTGAATTTATACGTCAATAAATAGAGCATTGAAAGCTTCTCAACTATGTATAATAAGCCTATCTTGGAATGACGGAAAATGTGAATTTATTTAAAAAACTGTTTTTCACTTGGTTGACAAAGGTCGTAGTTGCGTTTGTTGTCATACCTGCGTAACTTTCTGTCAAAACTTTGTCATTTATTTGATTTACCTGTTGGACTTTTAAAGTTTCTAAATTACTTTTAAAAAATTTTGAGTCACATTATCAATCAAATTTAACATGGAAATGTTTCCAAATTGGGAGGAAGTAGATATGTATGAATGTTATATTTTGTCAAACAAGTTTCATGGCTAATCGGGCAAAAAGGAGTTTTTTGTTTCCCTTATATTTTTCCGTGGGTAGCTTGAAAGCTTAACCTCACGGGGGTCCAAGATCTAATGGACACCTAATAAGTGTTGACAGTTAACCGTTTCGTCCTTATGGGACTCCTCAGAACACTGCTGGTCAAGTGACAAATCTTGCGAAGTTAATCAGACGGTTTTGTCTCTAATTAAATGTAATTAGTGAGCGAACTATAGCAAGAGGCGCCATCTACCGAGATACGAGAGAAACAAAAAACCAAAAGCAGGGAAAAACACTTCTATACAATATCGATCAATGAAAAGATCGAATGCAAATAAAAGAAAACAACTATAGTCCGTGACCTACGACAGCTCTTTGTCTTTT
Source organism: Aspidapion aeneum (assembly GCA_963576565.1). Taxonomy (NCBI): domain Eukaryota; kingdom Metazoa; phylum Arthropoda; class Insecta; order Coleoptera; family Brentidae; genus Aspidapion; species Aspidapion aeneum. The sequence continues at coordinate 27,580,131 of OY755048.1, forward strand.
CAGGCCGGATCAACGCATTTTGCATTTTTACCCGTCATCAAGACAGTGAGCGTCAATCAACGGAATTTTTAAGCCAAATAATACTAACAAACGTGAAATTTTCCCGATTAGCCATGAAACTTGTTTGATTTTTAAATTCACGGGTACGAAATTTCACGTTTGTTAGTTATATTTTGTGTAATAAGAATTTCAAAACCAGGTTTGTCAATCTTCAGAATAATTTAATTGAATATAGTTCCTTTAAAAAACAAAATCGTAATCGACAATCTGAATCTGAAAATATTGAAGCTCTGGTTTTACAAAATGTCGTTGACAATCCTCGCATCTCCCATCGTGAACTGAAAAATAATGTTGAAGTCACCAAATCAAGTGCACAAAGAATTCTTAAAAAATTTAAGTATCATCCATATGCAACACATAGTCAAGCACCCCGAGATGGTGATGGTTTCTTTTGCAATTGGTTCATACAAAAATCGCAAGAAAACCCTCAATTTCCGCTTAATGTTCTGTGGTCCGATGAAAGCGGGGTGTTTAACAGACATAACTACGTATACTGGGCCGATGAAAATCCGTTCTTGAATCGTGAGGTAAACCATCAAGTTAGGTGGGGTTTGAATGTATGTCTAGAAGTCATAAACAGACACATACATAAAAACTGTTTGGTTTTCACTTTCTCCAACGTCGATCACGAGGATACGAGTGATCCCCGTCTGGAACACGTCCTGATAGTCAGGAACAAATGTTCCATGCCAATCCAAACATTTGTTCCTGACTATCAGGACGTGTTCCAGACGGGGATCACTCGTATCCTCGTGATCGACGTTGGAGAAAGTGAAAACCAAACAGTTTTAACAAGTTCCCAACGAAAGCCTCAAACCATCAGTATAATTCAATGCCGGTAGGGGTATTTTCCCTCGGAGTAGTTGTTTCTGGTGGTTTTACACAGACACATACATATTTAACATTTTTCATAATAATTTGACGGCACCTCGATATCTAGAAATTCAACAAATTATGTTGACCTCTTCAAGATGTAGCAAACATGTGGTTCCAGCAAGATGGAGCACCTCCAGATAATGCAAGAATCATAACGGACTATTTGAATCAGCAACATGGAAATAACTGGCTCGGAAATCGAGGTCCAGTTGCCTGGCCTTCACGTTCGCCTGACCTTATGCCTCTTGATTTTTGTATTTGGGGATACTTAAAGGATAAAGTTTATTCTACTACTCATAATATGATAGAAGAACTTGAGGCAGCCGTTGTTCAAGCCATAGAAGAAATTCCTGAACAAATGGTTAAAGATGCATGCATATCTCTAATTCATCGATGCAGGATTTGCATGAATAACAACGGTGGAGTTTTCGAACAACAAACTTTTGTTTCAGAAATAACAGATAGATTTTAAGAAATTGCATTATTTTTTGGCCAGAGAAAAATTAAAAAATAAGGGCCTTAAAAATTTGCATATAAATCAAATAAATGGAAAAGTTTTGAAAGGTTACATAGGTATGACAACAAACACAACTACGGCATTTGTTTCACAGCCAACAAAGTAAAAAACAATTTTTTTAAATCAATTTTTTTTTTATCCAATGATAGGCTTATTATACACGGTTAAAAATCTCCTCTTATGCTCTATTTATTGAAGTATAAATCCAATATAGCGGTCATAAGAAATAACAAAGTTGGCTATGGTTTCAAAAAAACTAGAAGGCCTAGAAAAAAATTGTTAACGTCATTCGATTGGCCGTAATTGCTTATACAAAACTACCAAATTGCATTAAATTTGTTTGCAAGATGGCGGCGATATCTCAATTTTTCAAAAAACACAATTTTTAGTTTTTGCTCGATATTTTAAAAACCCCTGTAGATATTTTTAATTTTGATAGGGCATCTGATTGGGCTTAGACTATCGCAACTTTTTTCTCATTTAAACAAACTCGTATCTCTTACCGTTTCCGAAATCCCCATGTATTTGCTTTTATTTGAAACACCCTGAATAACTAATCTGGTGTAAGTAGTTCTCAAGGTATTTTAATTTTTTTAAGCACATCTTTGAGCCAAATCGACGGTTTTTTTAATTTTCAATACTTTATTTACTTATTTAAAAAAAATAACATACTTAACTGAAAAAATTGAAATTAGGGATTTTTAATCTTCTTTATGGGTCATATCAAAAAACAGCAAGATGGTATTTCCACTAAAACGTATTTTATAAATTACCTACCTAAACTAAAAGTTTATGTGGTAAGTAAAAAACTAGAAAAAAATCCTAAAAACATTGTTGGAATATTAAAATAGTACCTAAAGTGCATATTAGATCTCCTAGGTCTTAATGAGGTGGCACCGCCCCTGGTGGCACTACTTCCTGAAGAATGAGTGGACTGGGTCTGAGGTATGCGCCTTACATTTCGAGTGACAGGCTCATCCAGAAAAGAAATCAAATCCCTGGGACCTGAGCGGTGCTCGAGTGACAAGTGTCCAGCAAAGTCATCAGTCATTAAGTTGGGGTCACCACCAGGCATTGCAGCACATAGGGGACAAACCTAGAAAAACAGAATATAAATATTTTAATTGTAAAAGAAATACCGGCGAACCTCTCTAACTCGAACCTCTATAACTCAAACCTTTTAAGTGGTCCCTGCACTTTTTACATGTATTTTAACCTCTTTAACTCGAGTTTCTATAACTCGAACTCTCCATAACTCAAACTGTTTTGGTTGTCCCTTCAGGTTCAAGTTATAGAGGTTTAACTGTACTTAAAATTTGAAAAAATTAATTAGTTAGTTTTTTAAATGTATTAGGTATCTAGAGAGCATTCTTAAATTATGTGACGCTTAAGGGGGGGAAAAGGGGTGGGCCAAGTCTTGCATTACACTCAATGTTTTTTTTAAGTGTTTTTTCTGAAGGGTTAGTCTCTTCTCTATTTACTTAGTACTTGTTGGATTTTGGATAAATTTAATAAAATTATTCCTTATCTATAAATGAATTTTACCTTTTATGTTTTTTGCCGATTCGGTAATAAGTTGTTATAATTAAAATTAATTAATATTAAATTTTTTCGCTTTATTATAATATACTTCTATGTATGTGAACCTTTGGGTGCCTTTATTGGCCGCAGTTTTCGCGCATCGTCGCGTGTGCTTCTCCCACTCTGATACTATGGAGAGAAGATCAAGAGCGAGGGATATGCCCTGCGCTCGACCTCTTTCGATTTTCGACTGCAGCATATCAGGTAGGCCAGTATTTTACTAGCTTGAAGGTTCACTGCGGAAATTATTTTTTCTATTTTCGAACCGGTCTGTTTTGTTTCACCCGCGATCCCATAAAGGGATCCAAAAGCCATTTTGGGTTTTTTCAGTACTTACTACTTCAAAGTTGGTATCCTGATGTTCCGCAGTAACATGGTCTTGCAGAGTGACATCAGTGAAGCCCATTTTTGAACAGTATGGACAGGTGTAAGATTGGGGCATCTCAAGGGTGCTAATTGCCTCACCACCATAGTAAACATCTAAGAAAAAACCCATGAATGAAAAAAAGGATATGTGGCAATGAAAATCTGACTAGGGCCTACCACAACTTTTTAATGCATACATACAGTTTATCTCTGATAATGTAAAAGGTTTAGGTTTTAGGTACCTATATAAGAACTTTTTTGAAGATAAACCAAAAATCTTACCAAAATCAGATCTAGTCAAAATGCATTGCATAGGATGATCAGTGGTATGTCTAGTATTGGTGGCCCCACTTTCGTAGCAAGCAGCACAGAGATCATAATCATAGCAGACAAGGCACTTGTACCTGCGACCCCTGAAATTGCCTTTTAGGCAAGAGTCACAGCTTACCCCTAGAAAAAAATATGATATTACAATAAATTGTTTAAAAAAAATTATTGTGTGTGCTTAAGACCACACGGCAGAAGTGTAAACTTCAACAAGGCGAAATTAATAATACTGGCCCATAACATATTCAGCAAAGCGGACCGAACCGAACTCTGGTGTGTACTGGCCTTCATCTGCATCATCATATCGCTCGCTGAATGTTTTTCGATTTCGAGCCGATTTCACCCGAATGAGCATTACATAGCTTAGCCTGACGGCTCAGTTCAATTCACTACCCACAAAAAATGGTAAACCCGCCTAAAGAAGTTTACACTTCAAAAAATCCTAAAAACATCACAGTTTTCAAATATACCTACAAATAGAAACTTTTTTTTAATTTCTTAATTCAATGAATTTCTTTACCTATATGGAAATCATTAACATCAAGCACAAAAGGCATATGAGGGAGAAAAGGTACTGTCTCTCGAAAAATAATAAAAAACTGCATGGTGATCAACAAAATAAAAAATTCTTCAAAAATTTATTTCTTTAGGTAAAGAAAAACTAACCTCAAACAACAAAATGGGTCTTAGGGCCATTTTTTGTAGGTAACTAAGTAAAATCTTTGCTAAGTGGCACTTAGATTAATTCGGTGCCCATTCACAATTTTTTTTTTATTTAAATTTTTCAAAATGAGTCTGGCAAATTACTGAGCATAATCTTCAATATGTAATAGTAAATTGGTCATTTAAATTAGAATTTTCTGTTTTTACCTATTTTTAAAAAGAAAAACATAACTAGGAGAAAAGAAGCAAACCTATGGACTTTAATTAAGGAAAAACAAAAGAACATCTGACAACACTGATTCTTTGCGATTTTCCTATCCTCTCTGCTTCTTTTGTTTTAAAGATTATGTGACATCAGTAATTGTTTATATTTAATATATCTGAAAAAACTCTTGTATTTATTTACTTTGTGAAGCCATGGAATTCTTAGATGGTGAAGCCTAAAAGGACCTCTAATCGCTTCTGGGGTGGTGACAGACCCCAGCCCATCCAGTAAGTATTAGAAATGATAAGAGGTATAGTTGCGGTTGACATGCGAATCAAAGGAACAAAATGTAGGCGGCTTTGCGCGCGATTTTCAATTATAGTTGAATCAAACTATACCTACCCATTGAAGAAATAATTTCATGACCTACCTAATTTGTAATGTAGTAATGTTTTTCTTTAAATATGTTTCTGCACTTTCTTATTTTACCTATCTGTTTTGCTTTGCTTGTTTTTTTTTTATAATTGCCGGTCCTACCCATTTCCTACTTATTTTTTGCTAGAAATTACCTAGTATTTTAAAAATGTGAACTTATTTTTATTAGTTTTACTTAATTATAATTTTAAAATATGTTTTAGTTATAAGATTGATGCTTTGTCAATAAGATTTTTTAGATTAAGACTCTGACTCTAATTACATTCTGGTATTTTGCAATGAAAACCAAAGGGCGCCTGCACTAAGGGTCTAGGGGCCTTTATGAGGCGATTTTCAGCCATAGGCCAATTGATTATTCCTTCTCTTGTTTTAAAAGCGAAAATCTGACAGATTTTTAAACAGAAAGCATCCCTTAATTTCCCGGCGTCTTTGGTTAACCATAGCAGTGAAAATACATTGATAAAGGAAGAAAGGGAATAATAGCTGAAAATTAGCTATGATAAAGTTGCTTTCTAGATTCTACATTCCAAAGATATATATATATATATATATATATATATATATATATATATATATATATATATATATATATTGTAGGCTATAATGCATTAATTATAAAGTAGGGTTATTTAAAGTGAATTTTATTATTAAACAACAATGATTTGTGGCCCTGATTGGTTCAGTGAGCGAGGTGTCTGATTGCCAATCAGAGGGTGTGTGGTTCGAATCCCATGCCTGCCACTACAAACTCGAACCTACTCTCCGTGTGTGTGAATACAGATTTACCGGAAGTAGGGGGTAAAGCCTGTCTTGGGCGAAGTTTGGGCATCAACGAAGTAGACAAAGTTGATGATGAATACAAGACCGTGATTCGGAAGTCACGTTAAGCCGGTGGTCCCGTGTTCAGAGCGTAGATGGCGCTAGCACGATAAAGATCCCTGTGCCTGACAAAGGGTATCAGGCAAAATTAAACCCTCCTTGAGAAAAGAAAATTGCCTACCACAGGGGGTGCTTAGCAGGCCGGCCTGCTGGGTCTTTATGTGGTATGAATGAATTGTGATTGTCCCCTACAGTTTTCTGATATTAAAATAGTATGCTTGTGGCCGGATTACCCCAGCAGTATAGGCCAATCAAATGAAATGAACGAACGAACAACAATGATTTAAAATTATTATTTTTACAATACATAACTAATATATAAATTAAACAAACTCCAGTGTGTATCTTTGCTTCATTTCCATATCTGTCTGCTTGCAGCACTTCAACAATTATTTTCTTTTAATTTTATTTGCCTTTTTGGGAATAAGCCTTACACCTGCTTACACCAGTATTTACTAAGATCTTAAATCTTAGTCTATAGACTTAGTAGTTAGTAGGTCAAATAAATAATCAAAGATTTGGGTAACACTAATGTAATGTATCTTACAAAAATTCAAATTAACTTTAAAAATAAAGAAAAATAAATAATTATTTTTTGGAAATCCTCTTTCATAGAAAGTTGTTGGTACTATGTTAGGGGATTGTAAGGTCACCTCGCCTTCTTGTAGTCATTGCTGTTTCCAAAGCACAATCGTGGTTAGTGGTGCATAAATCAGTATCTTTTCTCACAAACACAACTAAGCATTTAAAATAAAGAGAGGGAGCTGTTAAAAAGGCATATTAGGCAAATACTAGATGAGAAATGAGTGATAATGCAGTATATATATATATTTTTGGTTTTTCTTTTTTCTTGAACCATATATTTTATATTTTTTTTTAATTTAGTTGGTTTCTTGGGAATGTGGTCCATAAATTAAATAGCAACTTTTAGTTTAAATATTTATTGACGTTTTGGTCAGAGACCTTCTTCAGAACAGTCATTCGTTTATAATCACTCATTACATTACATAGGTCAAAACAAACAAATTCAAAACAGACATATCACAGTTTACACGAAACATTCTTAAAAACTCAACAATAAACAAACACATATTCTTTAGATGACTATTACTAATAAAATATAAAACATTATTACATGACCCAAACATCAATAAATATTTAAACTAAAAGTTGCCATTTAATTTATGGACCACATTCCCAAGAAACCAACTAAATTAAAAAAAAAAAAAATATATATATATATATATATATATATATATATATGTCATTAATTGAAATATGTCTTATGCAATCTTTAGAATAAAAACTAATAAAAAAATGCTTATATAAATCTTTTTATTATCTTATTTTTCCCATGCCTTTATGCCACTAACTTCTCCTTATTTACTTTTACATAGTATATATTTTATTGGGTAAAAATTTGTATAAAATAGTAAAACATAAAAACTAATACAAATAAAATAATACATAAGAAAAGTAAAATAATAATAATAAAAAAATAATAATAAGAACAATAATACAGTATAAATAAAAAATTTCTTCCAGACCAGACTCAGGCTTAATCTCCTCATTGTATATGAATGTTTTTGTTGAATATTTTATCAAGAGTTTAAAGCCATAGTGACATATAACTACAAATTTACTGTTTTTGAGTTACATTACTATGGCTTTAAACCCTTGTTATAAGAACTTATTTAAAATGTGAATTTAATTTTGTCTAGAGTAGGCAGCATGCAATGCCTTTCCTTCTATATTGTATGGACGAGTGTACTCTGTAGGAAAGTCACTCTTATAAAACTAATTCCGAGCAAATATTTTCTTAAATGATACTGACTCAAGACCCTCAAAAACTCCTTTCACATTAGTTTAGTCACCCAATGGCTACTTAGCTACAAATACATAATTAAGAAACACCCTTTCTAAGGAAAACACTCATGTCAAACTAAGATAAAGATCTTTCACAGCACTTGCAAGCACATAAGTCAAGTAGAATTGTGGAATTTTATATGGAAAGCAGGAAAGTATCCCTTAAATAAATTATTTTTAAATTTAGGTATGTTCTTACACAACCTTAAGGTACCAGGTTTTGTACCTGTTGGTACCTACAATATTATGAGAACACTCCGTTCAGTTTATTTTGGCAAGATATGATGCTGTTGACATTTAAATATGGTCCCAAAATAAACTGAATTAATCATATAGGAAATTCTATCTGTTCTATGATATGCCAATCCAAATAGTAACTTTAAATCAATTTTAATTTTAAACTGTATCCATTTGCATAAATGGACCTTTATTAACTAGTTTGTGAATATTTAGATTGAAGAAATGTTGATTCTTTAAGGCTTAATTTAGTACTTACCATCATGTCGGCTCATCCTATGGGGTCCTACTCAAATTGGTACAAATAAAACAATAAATTTGTTGTTAAAAACACATCATAGAAATCGGTAGAAAAAAAAAATACAGAAAAAATTGACAAGGTGTGTGCAAATTGTTATTCACACCAAAGGGATGTTATTCTGTGGTTCATTCCAACCTTAAAATGAAATCAGAACACGTTGGATTGTGGAGAGGGTCGGCTCTTTTGTCGGTTGCCAGTACTACGCTTTAGTATGAAATTATAGGATGTAAACAATAAATATATTAAGGCGAGATTTTTAAAATAAAGGGATTTATTGGAATAAAACCTGACTTTATTTTAGAGTCGCCCTTATTTTGACACATCTACACAGAAAAACAGCTGACCTCTCAAAATTGACAATTCAAAGTCAAATTTAATAATAAAGACGCTAACTTTCATTTAATAAATACCGACACTAATAAATCCGGTTTTTAATTACACAAAGGCCGAATTTTGAAGCAGAGCAGCTGCTTTTTATATGCAAATCTGTCACCATAGGGTCGATGTTTAAATAAGGTCAGGTTTTATTCCAATAAGTGTCTAAATATCTTGCCTGTTCTTTTTTTGGGAGGTCAAAATCGGAGTTAACATAAAGTAGGGTGACCATATGAGTTTCGCGTAAAAAGAGGACGTCAGAGACAAAAAAGCCGGATTTTCGATAAAAAAGCTGGACAAAAAGGGTCATTTTAAAAAACCGTCCTTAAAAAATTTGATGACCAAAAAAAATTCTGGGAACCGAAAGGCCTGAAAAAATGGCTCAACACAAATGATATACAAAATGTTGTAATCTAGAAAAAATCTATATAGGTACTAGAAAATCGAATAAAAATTAGTAGGTACCTTCTGGAAAATTTACGCTAGACCGAAGGTTTTTTGAAAAAAAAAAGGCACCGCAGGCGAAATTTAAAACAATTGAGCAAAATTAAATAAAAATTCTAAAGGAATGAAAAAAATTGCGCCACAAATGCAGGCCAATATTTCGGAAAAATTTTACACTTTTCAGAATAAATCGCGCTTAAAAGCAATTTTTTCAAAATGCAGCGGGGCGAAAAAAATTACACCGCAGTAAAGTTAAGTATCTTTCGCAAAAAATGCTGCCCCAGAACAAAATTTTCGGTTAAAAAAATATGATGCAGCAAACGAAAATTTAAAAAAAATTAAATGATGTTGGTTAGTTTTAACCGCGCCGGAAATTTTTAAGTGACTTGAATACTTTGTTCCTGAGGTTCTTGATAAATTGTTCTCATTTCGTTTGGGCAACTAATTTTAAGATTGGAGCTCTAACCCCCTAGATGCCTCCCTTCTAAGATCTCTTGGATCGCCAAAAAGCCGGACGAAGAAAAAATTCGGCCGGACATTTTCATTTTGCCCAAAAATCCGGACTTGTCCGGCTTTATCCGGACGTATGGTCACCCTACATAAAGTAACCTAACCGTGGTAAATTGATCGCAAATGTATCCTAACCGGGGCGTGCCGGGACAGGATAGGATCCGTTTGCGATCATTTGCATGACGGTTAGGCTAATACCGATTTCGACCTCCCAAAAAGAGGAAAGGGGATGATGATTCATATGTGAGTGGGCCTTGCAGAGACAAGGGGAACTATAATTTTTTAAAAAAATAATAAATAACTTCCAAAAAATAATTATTCATCGATGATAGCAATCTACTGCAGTTACCTATTTCGATTACTTAAAAAAAAATTTGGAGGAAAAAGGCTTATAGTAAACAAAGGCCGTATTTTGAAAGATCACAGCTGATCTAACAATGTGAAGTTGTCAAAATAGTGCCTAGCACTATTATAGCATTGCTTTATTCCAGTAATTCTCTAATTACTTCATATTAAATTTGAATTTAATATGAGGTTATCAGAGAATTAATGGAATAAAGCAAGGCTATAATAGTGCTAAGCACTATTTTGACAACTTCACATTGTTAAATCAGCTGTGATCTTTCAAAATACGGCCTTGGTTTACTATAAGCCTTTTTCCTCGAGGTTACCAGTCACTCATATAAGTACTTGGAGTGACCAGTTTTCTCTAAATTCATTGTAAAATACACTTTAATTTTAAAGATTTTGGAATTACCAAGTTTAAAATAAAAACAGACGCACTTAACCTTAAAATTTTGAAACAACCACGTCTGCTAAGCTAGTATAAGCCTGTGTGGTTACTTGTGACGTATGGTTAGTGTTATTTAGCGAGGAAAAACCTAAAATAAGTAACCAGGTTATCTGGTTACTTCGAGGAAAAATGCTTTATATGAATGGGACTAGTTTTAAATTCGAGTTTGGTATGTCAATTGTCAGAATAGTGCTTGGCAATATTATAGCCTGACTTTATTCCAATAATTGTCTATTTTGTATCGCAAAGTAACGGAGAAATGTTTAAAGGCTTGGCAACTGGCACCATCACCTGGACACCCGTGCTGACTACAAAGTAAAGAGCGAGGCCTATATTTTTTGTGGTGCTGACACCTGATGCACTGTTGTCATTTATGAAGAGCCGACCCTCTCCACATCCGCAGCCTACTGTTCAACACGGTGGATATCCACCTTAAATGTTCAAGGCCGACTCGTTTCGGTTTCGATTTACTCTCAGTTGCCTCTATATTCTGAAGAGGGCGCATGGAGTTTTAAAAATAGAAATCGTATTTAAAATAAAAATGACGCGCTTACAACTTTGTCGCAAAAAAGTTTGACTGATAAATAGTATTAAACTATTTTTTTTTAATAGCGTAAATATGGGTATTAACAATTTTTTAAAGAAGGGTTTAAATTCAACCCCTAAAATAGCCTACTTAAATATTGCTTTTAAAGTTTTCATTATTAATGAAGTTGCCGAAGTTTTGGCTAATCCGATAATTATTTCATGTTTGGGGATAGTCATCATCGTCGTACGCAAAGAGGGGCATTAACCCCCCCCCCAAATGTTTGAAAATAATTTTCTAATTTCTAAACAAACCGATCGATCAATCAAGTTAGAACTTTAAAGTTATTCCTACATGCGCATATAATATTATACAGGTTGTCCCAGCGAGAACACTTACATTGGCATATCCCAACAAACATTGACCTGCTGGTACTTTACTAATATTGTACTTTAACTGCTGGCATCGGCAACGATATGCATTATTTTTATTATTTTTGTATTGTCTAATTTGCATATTATTTAAAAGTACAAAAAACGCTACATTTTAGTACTTTATTTTTAGTACAACGAAAAGTTATACTTTATTTTTGAAGAATGACAAGTGCAGCGAGCGTTAGTGAAAAAAAAAACACTTTAAAAGTATATTTACGCGGTTGCTTTTAAAGCACTTTATTTTAGTACAAAACAATTAAATATTTTACTGTGAAAATAAAATACTGAAAAAAAAAACATTTTAATAACATTATGAAGAAGGTACTCTTAAAGTACATTTAATTTATTATTAAAAGTTTAAAAGTTTTACTGCAAAATTAATATACCAGTGAAAAAACATTTTAAAAGTGTTTTTAAACAGTTGCTTTTAAAGCACTTTGTTTTAGCACAAAAATATTAAATATTTTACTGTGAAAATAAAATATTTACAAAAAAACTGACAAGTTGATGTTTGCCATCTAGATGGCAAACATTAGTCAACATTTTACTGGTACACCAAGGAATGTCAAGCTTAAGAATGTGAATGATTTTATTTATTTTTAAATTGATGTGGAATTTTCCATAATCTTTGGAAATATCCTCATCTGATATAAAATATATATGATATATGAATTATGAGACGTGAGTGATGTGATGTCCTTACAATATTTACCAGTGGCGTATATACGGGGGGGCCAGGGGGGCCCGGGCCCCCCTTGAAGCTAAGATTTGTTTGGATATTTTCCACATATTTCATGAATACAAACAAAAAATAGCATAAAATACAGCCTCATGAGGTCTCGGCCCCCCCCCCCCCAAACCGTCTCGGGCCCACCCCGAAACTTTTTTCTATATACGCCACTGATATTTACAATAAAAGTAGTTTCTTTGTACTACTAAAAAAAATAATAAATACAATGCTTAAAGTACAGGTTTTTTTTTAAATGTATAAAAACTCAGTTTTTTTGTATTTATTAAAAATACGAAGAAAATACATTGCTTGAAAAGTACATGCTTTTGTGTACAAAGAAGTTTAAAAAAATGCATTACTTTAAAAGTATAGTGTTTTTTGTACTAAAATATATACATGCTGGCCTGTTTATAATCCATGTTTGCTGGGATCTTTTTAAAAAATTGAATGTATCAATCGGTGCTCAACCCCCCCCCCCCCAGAATTAATTGCTGCGTACGCCACTGATTAATCCCCTTGATTTCCTCTATATCTACGCTACTGGCTCGTAACGTTACTGCTAATAGATACGCAAAGGGCAGAAAAGGCTGCACGATGAGTGGTTCTATGTTTTTAAGTAAAAGGAATAATTTAGTAGTTTTTTCAGTTATTAGCTTTCTATCGTGAACCCTCTATCTCGCCTTTGTCATGATTTAAAGTTTAAAGGTTATTATTAGGCGGGGACAAAACCATTTAAACATTTAAAGTACCTAATCGGCAGTCATCATCCTTTAAAAAGAAAAAAAAATGCAAAAACATCTCATATTCAATAATTTTTCATAAAGTGTCTATTTGTTTTCGGTTGAATTCCTAAGAGACCCCTAGTATTGCCACTCACAACGAGGTATGGACATCGAAAATAATTTATTCCATGATATGGATCATAGAAATCGGTTAAGCGCAAGCGCGGATCTGGGTCAAAATCTAGGGGGGGTAATAGTCGACGAAATTTTTTTTTGTAACATAATTTTTTTTCTAGGGGGGGTAATTCTCCTGTTTTTCGTTATTTTATTAGGAAAAAGTGCAAATTGTCTTTTCTAGGGGGGAGTAATTACCCCGTTACCCCCCCCCCCCTCAATTCCGAGCTAGGTTAAGCGGTTCCCGAAATATTTAGCTTTTTAAACATTGTTTTTACTGAACCGATTTTAATCAGTTATAAATTAATTCAGTGCAAAGGGAATGTCCTTAAATTATACGTACCTATAGTTTTTGCAAAGTCAGTTGAACAAAGATAAAAGCCGACCATCCGCATATCCTTTAAAGAAAGTGACATGAGCGGCGGTAGATATACTCATGAAAATTATTTCATTTAATTATGGCGTAAACTAAAGAAATAGAAATAGATAATAAAACTTTCTTTTCCTACAGAAACGACACTGATTTATTTTCTAACTCTGCATACTGCGACTAAAGGGGTCCCGAAAAGCACACCCGAAAGCAATTAAAAGCGTATCTCAAAAAAATCTGCCTATCAGGTGCCGTCTATCCACTTGTGCTGGGTCGGTCGGAAAACAAATACTTTGTGCTCGGACCGCAAAGAGCCGCGCCTTTTCTCTGTCGGTAGGGTTGAAATTATTCCAGGAAGATTTTATATGAATTTGGATAACTTTTGAAGGGCAGAATGAAGCAAAATTTCATGAAATCAGTAGAACCGCGTATTAAGAGTTATTCAAGTGACTTTGCAAAAACTATAACGCAAAAATTCAGCTTTTCGGAAGATTTTATATTCCGCGCGTGCGGAAACTATTGAAAACGGAGCGCAAAGTGAACACGATTTTGCACGCTGGTAGAAAAATAATTTTTAATTTAGACGAAAATTTGATATTTCCTCGGGCGTCAGAAAAGCTCACTACATTTATGACAAATTTATCCCATGACGCTTACACATTCAATGTTACATAAAATTTTGTGTTAAGTTATAGCATGCAGTTGAGCTTCTTATAGTTTTAATTGGTGTCAATTAAAGGTCAATCAATGGTATATTATTAGAGATTGAGAATACGGCAGCAATATTTGTCGACAGAAATGCGATATTGACAAACTTCTTACAGACAGACAGACAAACAACGACTTCTGGTGAAAATTCATGTCTCATTGGTAGGGATTTAAAATTTCGGGAAAAATTGAGTCATGGAAAAAACCAGGTTTTTTTTCCGAAAAAAAAACGGAAAAATTGAAATTGTGTTAAAAATCAGTGTAGAGTACTCTGATAAGGAAGTCCATATAAGCCTCATAAAAATTTATAATTTTTATTTAAATCATTATAAAAATTTTGATGAAAAACATTGTGGATTTAATTCAAGATGAAGAAGAGGGTATTGTGGAGGCAGATTCAGATGTCGATGCTTACTCAGACTCAGAAGCCAAAGACTCAGGATCGGACTCGGAGCAGCGGCGTAGCGTGCCCGAAAGGGCGGGGGGGGGGGGGGGTGCGACAGCTAAAAAGGGCGCCTCTGAAAACTGATGAAAAATCTTGTGACAAAAAAAAAACAAAAAGGTCAAAAGGGCGTCTCTCACAAATCTTGCGACCAAAAAAAAAAAGGTCATCATGTGTGAGGGGGCGGCCGATAAGTCACAAGGGCGCCTCTCACGAATCTTGCGACCAAAAAAAAAAAAAAAAGGTGTTCATGTCGTTAGTTTCCTTTGGCACCCACTCACTTGGCCGTTACCGGCCCGACTTAATAAAGCTGAGGGCGCTTTGGCCCCCTATGGGGCGCCACTACCCTCGGGCGGGGGGGGGGGCGAACCCCCCGCGCCCCCCCTCCCCCCACGCTACGCCGCTGACTCGGAGGAAGATCTTCCTCTTAGTTTTTTTGCCAAATAATGTTTTTGTTTTGTGAAATGATAATTTAGTTTAATTTTTAATATTTTTTCACATTTATTTTGTTTAAAAACTTGAAACTAACGTTATTTTTATATTATATGAAAATAAATGTTATTTGATTTTGACTATTGACCCCACAAGAGTATAATTTGGTTAATTTACGTTTATTTGAGCTGTTTGTGCTTCTATAAATATAATTTGTGGTTTCTCAATTTTTCAATTTTTTTCCAATTTTTCCAAGGTATGTGAAAAAAACGGTAAAAACCGAGGTTTTTTTCCAGTTTTTCCGGTTTTTTTCCCAAGCGTGAAATCACTACTTAGGGGTCATTATTTAGCGGTTTTGGAGGGGGGGCGTACGCCACTGATTAAATAACAAGGATTTTTATTTATAAACATACAGGGTGTACCAGAACTAGATAAAAGTATTTACATGCATTTTTTAAACAGATCCTAAAAAAAAGTAGATGGCACGGAAAAAATTCATTTAAGTCATTCGAAACTTTTTTACAAGATGGCGACAAAAATTGAATTTTTATAAAAAAAAATTTTTGCTCGATATTTTGAAAATCTCTTTAAGGTGTCGTTAATTTCGATACGGGGGCGATGGGCTCGGAATAGCGTCACTTTTTTTCCAATAAAGTAGTTGCCGACTACTCTTTTTGAGAAAAGAGCATTTTATATAAAGTATCTTTCGCTATCTTGAAATTTTTGTAGCACGAACCCCCTTCGAGGGGTTGGTATACCCCTATATTTTGAATAGAGAAAGTAGGTCTAGTGACACCTTGTTTTGAAGCTCTCTTAAATATCTTTACAACCGTGAAAAAATTTCGAAATCCAGCAATTAGTTTTTGAGATATTTGCTTTCAAATTTAACATGGAATGAAATTCTAATTAAATTTTTATTTTATCAGTCCATGTTAAATTTGAAAGTTTGAAGGTAATTATCTCAAAAACTAATGGCTAGATTTTTGAAATTTTTACACGGTTGTAAGGACATTTAAAGGGCCTTCAAAACAAGGTATCACTAAACGCACTTTCCCTATTCAAAACATAGGGGTAAAATATACCCCTCGAAGGGGTTCGTGCTATAAAAATTTCAAGGTAGCCAAAAAGTGTCTCCCTCCAAATTCGCACTCTAAATTCCCAAAAAGGCCTCCGTTTCGATGTTCGTGAAACACCGTCTAAATCTATATTTTATATACAGTGTCCCCCATAATGTTTGCAACATATGGGAAAATTTTTTATTTGTGAGATATGGGAAAAAATTTTATATACGATCAATCCTGCTTGTTGAATAACCTAGAAAGACATTTTGACATTAGTCACGTGATCACTGTCATGGTGGCAAATTCAACAAATTAGTCATGAAACCCCACAAAGTGAGGTTAGATGGCAAAATATCGAAAAAAGTTATTTGAAAAAAGTGTTTAGAATATCATTTTAGGGTCTTCTATGAAATTTGGAGCAATAATAATAAAAAATAAGAAATACCCTATTTTTGGCACTAGCCTTATTATAAATTAATTTTATACAGATTTATTATTGAAGTAGTTCAAGTAACGCAATATTTAATGGGCAAAGGTAAAATAATTCCAAATTCTTTATTAAAGTCATTCATAAAAAATTAAATAAATATATCCGATTGGCACATTTCTTGTCGCAAGGGCCTTTTGTTTTGACAGTTTGTAAGGTTTCCGCAAATTTAGTATTAATACCACAATGGAAAAGAACAACGTCATTGATATTATTTATTAAATAAAATCAATGATGAGGCTTTTTTCTATTGTGGTATTAATACTAAGTTCATGGAAACCTTACAAACTGTCAAAAAAAAGGCCATTGCAACAAGAAAGGTACATGTGCTAATCGGATATTTTTATTAAATTTTTTATGAACGACTTCAATTAAGAATTTGAAATCATTTTACCTTTATCCATTAAATATTGCGTTACTTAAACTATTTCAATAATAAAATCTGTATAAAATTAATTCATAAAGCTAGGGCCAAAAATAGGGTATTTCTTATTTTGTATTATTATTGCTCCTTTCATAGAAGACCCTAAAATGACATTCTAAACACTTTTTTCAAATAACTTTTTTCGATATTTTGCGATTTAACCTCACTTTTTGGGTTTTCATGAATAATTTTTTGAATTTGTCGCCATGACAGTGAGCATGTGACAAATGTCAAAATGTCTTTTTAGGATGTTTAACAAACAGGATTGATCGTATATAAAATTTTTTCCCATATCTCACAAATAAAATTTTTTCCCATATGTTGCGAACATTATGGGGAAGACTGTATATCATAATATGATATATTATATCTAGGTAAAATAAAAATTCTAATTTGAATAAATCTATTTATTCAAATCAGGATTTGTGTTAAAAGAAAAACAGTCCCATTAATGGAATATTTTTTAATACGTTGAGGGGGCGTGGCAATTACCTTAAACCTTATTATCGGTCAAGGGTTCTCAAAAAGGCACTTTTGACGGGGAAAAGCGTTTTATTAAGGAAAAAATGCGGTTATATCTTGAGATAAGAGCGCGGAGGGGTTGACAAATCCCCCTCGGGAACGACTAAAAAAACACATTTCTTCAATTTTTACGTAAAACTACGTCCCACCTCACACTTTCGTTTAACGCACTTCATTATAATACTGTTCAGAGCAGCGTTGCCAAAAATTTTTAGGAAAAATTACCTGAACGAGCTTTGAAATTTCCCTAGATGGGTGTGTGAAGTAATTTTTTTTGGGAATCATTGATATTAGCCTTAAAATTAAATTTTTTAGGCATTTGGAACATTGAAAAGTTTTATTTTCTTCTTTAGTGAAGAAAAAAACTGTATCTATATAGGTATAAAGCGATATACAATATAATAAAGTGTTTGGGTAGATATAATTTTAAAATAAATAATTTTTTGATTTATAATTTCTTTATAAACTGACTTGAAAAATTTAAATGATGAAAAATTCTATTTTAAATCTCTCAAAATTTCCCTAAAATTCTTTTTACCCATAAATCAGCCAAACATTGCCCTAAAACAGGGAAATTTTCCTAAAGTTGGCAACCCTGGTTCAGGGTAAATCCAGCCAATGATTAATTACCCAACGATGATAAACACACAGGATTGCTTATTTCCATTTAACTCTATGTTAGCGTCGCTCAGCGAGTCGAACAGTGTCTGCTTACGTCACCAGCGGACCAGTTGCTTTGTTTGTATTGAGAGTTCGTGTGATTTTCAGGTGTTTTTGACGTTTTTCCCTCCGTTTTTTTTGCGTTTTTTCATTTATTTGACGGTGTGGTTGACTATTTAGGAGGTAAATAAACCTTTAGAAATGTGAATTAAGTGAATTGATATAAAGAAAGCACATTAATTTATTGTTGAAATAAAAGCTTTGTGTTCCCTCTTTCAGTGTAGAAATATAAATATATATACTTTTATATTAATTGTAAATTATCAAATAATTAATTTTTTTACAATAAATAGGTATAAAACAAGAAATAAACAATAAAAATATAATAAAAGTTAAACTCTAAACTCACACACGCAAGCATACATCCCCAAGCACATATTTAAAGAAAAATTTCGTCCAACTGCTGCATGTCGGGAATGGATCCTATGGTTCCAAGTTCTTTGACAAAATTTTTAGCTTTTTCCCCCCAAGGTCCAAAAGTCTCTACAGAAAAAGGAAAAAAAAATATAATTTTGAGATAATTCTGAATATTTGTTTATTTTAATTTGTTCCCTTATTTTCGCCGCTTCTCCCGCTTTTTTTGATGTTAAATTTATGTATGAATTAGCCATAGTATCGGAGCAAGTGGCGGCAAAACTTTTAGAAAAAATCCTACTTCTATTCTAAAACTTTCAACTAGTTAAGAACGAAACTCCAACATATCGTCTGGTAGGAAAATTCACCTCTCAGAGCAAACTCTTGATTTATCAAATCATTTGTTTTGAATGAATGAAATTATTAATTATATTTACTTTCACGAATAAAAAATTTGTTTGCAAATAAGCAAGAAAAAAGCGGGAAAAACTCATGATTGCAATGTATATTAAATGAAGCGCGCTGAGCAGAGGTCCACTAGTGACGTAGCAAGGCGCCGCCGCCTATCGCTGAAAGATTCGAGCTAATAAGCAATCCTGTGTGTTTATAATCGTTGGTCTATTACAACCAATAGCTACGTCTGGTGATTACGGTAGGCATCCAGTCATCCAGCACGCATAGGTTAAAACAGTGGGTTCATTTTTGTCGGGCACATTATTTTCATTGTTTTGGGGGTGAAGTTTTTATAAGGTAGGTGCATTATTTTCCTAAAAATGTTAGCGATTAAAACTACTTTCCAACATTCCAACCATTTTGGTTATGCTGTACTGATAAAATCTAATAAGACTCTAACATTGATGTCTGCGGTTACCACAACTACGTTCTGAGGACGAGCCCGAAAATTAATGTATTTAGTTTTTGAGTACACCTCAAAAAATTCTTTTTACACACATAAACTCAAAAAATCATGTATATGTTGGGAAAGTGTGTGACGAATGTACTTAAGCTCCAAGATCGGTAGTCATTGGGGAAAAACAGGAGTCTCGAATATATTTTCAGAAAAAAAAGAATCCCTAACGGTGTGACATGTGACAATTTACTGCCGGGCCGTTTCTTTAAGAGCCCGTCACTTTTAATTTGGATTCGGGACCGATGAAAAAAACCGTATTGCAAGCGCGATAATAAGAAAATTCGTTGAAACCAAAATAAAAAGCAAGGGGATGGGACTATTCGCCGCGGCCGATTCGCCGCGGCCGTTCCGCTGAGGCCAATTTGCCGCGGGACAATTCGCCGCAGGGACAATTCGCCGCGAGATTTTTTGTTTTATGATATTACCATTGGCAAATGTTTGAAAATTTTTATTTAGCTTCACTTTATATAATATATTTGTTTATTAGTTTGGTTATAACTTTTTTCAAACTTTTCCAACTAAGTATTTTGTGGTTAGTATACAATTGAACATTATTAAAAAAAAAGAAATGGTGGATCCAAAATGGCGGATTTTCCCATTTAATAACCGATTTGCATCAAACTCGGAACTTTGAGATCTTTCAGGTGGGTGATTATTATTTTTACCCTAAATTTATAAAAATCAAAACGGCATTTCCAAAATGGCGGATTTTCCTATTAATGAACCGATTTGCATCAAACTCGGAACTTTGAGATCTTTCAGGTCGCTTATTATTATTTTTAACCTAAACTTTTAAAATATCAAAATGGCGGTTCCAAAATAGCGTACTTTCTTATTTATAAACCGATTTGCGTCAAACTTGAAACATCCCGGCGCTTAAGGTAACTCCATACAATTTTTGTCTCAAATTTAAAAACCTGAAAATGGCGGATTCAAAATGGCGGATTTTTCCATCTTTCAGGTTCATTATTATTATTTCACTGATTAGGATTTCTAACTTAAATTTTGAAAAAATGGCGGATCAAAATGGCGGACTTTTCAATTTTTTAACCGATATGCCCCAAAGTTGAAACAATACCGTGCTTAAGGTCAATCAATACATATTTTAACTCAAACTTAAAACAATCTGCATAGAGCATTAAAAAATTAAAATATTGACACAATTATTCAAAATACGGTTTATTTCCTTATTATTTAAAAGATTTTAGTACATCTTATGATTTAAAATAAAATTGGAGAACTTTTTAATTAAACTAAGTAGCTACCCATCAAACATTAACTTGACGGAATTGTAGGTACTAATTTTGTACTTCAACTGCTGGCAAACCGATTTATAAATAAGAAAGTGCGCCATTGTGAAACCGCTATTTTGATTTTTATAAAGCGTAAGTTAGAAATTATAATCAGCAACCTGAAACTCCCCAAAGTTCCGAATTTGGTGCATATTGGTTCATAAATGGAAAAGTCCGCCATTTTGGATTAGCCATTTTGATTTTGAAGTTTAAAATAATAATTATTGACCTGGAAGATCTCAATGTTCCGAGTTTGATGCAAATCGGTTCATAAATGGAAAAATCCGCCATTTTGGAACCGCCATTTTGTCTTTTTAAAAGTTTAAGTTATAAATCATAATTTTATTTAATTTTTGAATAAAAAAAATGTTGAATTGTATACTAACCACCAAATAACTAGTTGGAAAAGTTTGAAAAAAATTATAACCAAACAAATAAACAAATCAAACAAGTTTCATGGCTAATCGGGCAAAAAGGAGTTTTTTGTTTCCCTTATATTTTTCCGTGGGTAGCTTGAAAGCTTAACCTCACGGGGGTCCAAGATCTAATGGACACCTAATAAGTGTTGAAAGTTAACCGTTTCGTCCTTATGGGACTCCTCATAAGGACGAAACGGTTAACTGTCAACACTTATTAGGTGTCCATTAGATCTTGGACCCCCGTGAGGTTAAGCTTTCAAGCTACCCACGGAAAAATATAAGGAAAACAAAAAACTCCTTTTTGCCCGATTAGCCATGAAACTTGTTTGATTTTTAAATTCACGGGTACGAAATTTCACGTTTAAATAAACAAATATATTATATAAAGTCATGCTAAATAAAAATGTTTAAACAATTGCTAATGGGAATATCATAAAACAAAAAAGCTCGCGGCGAATTGTCCCCGCGGCGAATAGGCCGCGGCGGATCGGCCGCGGCGAATTGTCCCCTACCCAAAAAAAATATCAACAAAGGAAAACAAATCAAAAAGGAGAATATTTCCGATGCTTTTAAAAAATAAATGTCAAAATGAACATTTATTATAATTATTATTAATAAGTTATAGTAGAACATAAAATAATAGTTTTATTTGCTATGAATGAGTGGATCACTAACGTATCGTTAATGGAATGGATGGAGTTTTGTATGCGAGAAATGCCCCATGCACTGAAGCCACCTTTATGAGCCCGTTGTTGCTAGCAAAACCCTTAGCCTATAAGCAAAGGAAAATATTTTTCTAGGCTGGTACCACCTGGAACTTTCTGATATAGGGCACTTAGCTAATACGTGCAAGGGATATTTTTGAATCTTTCATATAGGTACCATCGACATTCCGAGTCTTTAACAATTCCCAGAATCTCAACTACCATTGACAGTGGGAAGGAAGAATTATAGAGATCAGTTGGATGGCTTGTTAGAGTTAATACCCTGAGTTTCTCGTTCTTGTATTGAGATACCACACACATGCATAGATGGAAGTTTTCCGAAAATTTATGTATGGTCCTCGGTGGCTTAATGTAAAGAGCATTTGCGGACAGAGCAAGTGATTCCGGGTTCGAGTCCCGGCAGAAGACAAAAAACATTTTTCTTATTTTTGTTTCTTTAATTTATTGTTGTAATTCCCAGAATGTTGGAGGTACTAAACGCCCTCACACTAGTCTTAAAGCTTTTCTTTTAAGTGACGTTCCGATGAGGAGTTTGGCTTGCCTCATTCTTTCTCAGTGCGTAGCCAGCAGTGTTCCGTGTGTTCAAAATTTTTTGAGAAAATATTGTGTTTGCTTATCAACGTTTTTCCGATGCAAGTAAAAAAAAAATAATAAAAAAGTTTTTGAGGGATTTTTTTTGGTTTATGAACTCTTTTTTGATGCAAGAAAAATAAATCACAAAAAAGTTTTATTAGGGAATTTTTTTTGTCCCGATTTTTTTTGATGAGTATAATAAAAAAAATATACAAAAAAGTTTTTTGAGAGGATATTTTTTTTGGTCATCAACTTTTTTCTGGTGACATTAAGAAAAAATTTTATGACAAAAATGTTTTTTGACGGAAATTTCAAAATTTTTGGTAATGACCTTTTTTTGTTTTTTTTATTTGTTAAATAAAACAAATTATTTTCATAAAAAAAGTTTTTAGAGGGAATTTTTTTTGGTCATCTACCTTTCTTCGACACAAGAAAAAAAATAAAAAAGTGTGGAACTTTTTTTTTGATCCTCAATGATTTTTCAATGCAGGAAAAAGCGGGTAAAATAAAAAAATTTCACAAAAAAGTTTTTGAGGGAGTTTTTTTTATTCCTGAATTTTTTGCGATGCAAGTAAAAAAAACAAGTTTTTTAAGGAAATATTTTTTTTGGTCATCAACAATCTGATGCAAGTAAGAAAAAACTGTTTGGCAAAAATATTTTTTGAGGGAAATTTTAAAATTTTTGGTTATGACCTTTGTTATTTTAATTTTTTAGTCTTTAACTTGTTAGGATACAAGTAAAACAAATTATTATCACAAAAGGAGTTTTTTGAGGGAATATTTTTTTTTGCAAATTAACTTTTTTTCGATGCAAGAAAAAAAAATTGCTAAAAAAGTTTTTAGAGGGAATTTGTTTTTGGTCATCAACATTTTATCGACGCAAAAAAAAAAGTTTTTTCAATGAACTTTGTCAATTTTTTGACAAAAACGTTTTAAAAGTAAATTTTTTTTCGATGCAAGTAAAACAAAAAAAAATTTGAAGAAAAAGTTTTTTGAGAGACTCTTTAAAATTTTTGGGTGATAACATTTTTTTGTATGTTTTTTATTTCTGGGTCAACTTAAGTAAAAAATAAATAATTGAAAAATTATATTATATTAAATTACTTTAATTAACGGACACCGCTACCTATACATTGTTAAAAACGAAATTTCATTCCATAACTTCGTAAGCATTCAACCGATTTTAAAAACATTTAAATTTTTCAATAAAGAATTAAAGGAAGAAAGAAAAAAAAATTGTTAGTGACGTTATCGTCTTAGGCCCAATATCTAAAAAGTTATCGTGGGAGTGTGATAGAATTTTACATCCGTAATGTATTTATTAAATACCTACTGTGGTTAGTACGCCTCTGGGCTTCTGGAAATATCAGGATAACGGTAAGAGGCACAGTGCAAAAGAGTATAATCTCCGCCGTCTCTGATGGAGCGTTGCGACGCCGATGAGAGCTAGAAGAGAGAGTTTTAAAGTAGGCAGAGGGAGGTCGCAACTCCAGACCGCGAGTAAGTAGTGGGCGTATCTATTGACACTGTATACCAGCGGCCAATCCGGTCCAGGTCAACGGTTACCTTGGTTACCCAACTTTGTGATAAAGGATTCTTTAAATCCTTTCTTTAGCCTTTATCTATATATAAGAAGCGAATCTCTTGAATATCCCTACGGCTGCTCTGCGAGAGGGTTTTTCTGCTCTTTTTTTTTTGTTCTCAGAAAAAGGTTCTGCATAAAAGAGGGTCTGTCGACAATACGACATTTTTAGAAAAAATAGGGAATTATAAATGAAACTTAAGGAATCTTTGTCCTTGAAATTAAAAAAATTTTTACTTACCAATCAACAATCCTAGGATAATAATAAAGCTCTCAGTGGCGCACCCAGTAATATGTCTTGGTGGGGGGGCGAGACCTCTTAAGGGGGCTGAAGACCTCATCTTGTCGTATTCTATGCTATTTTACCTTTTTATTCATGAAATATGTGGAAAATATCTAAAAAAAATTTAGGCTTGGGGGGCAGCCTCCCCCTGCGTGCGCTCATGAGCTTTATATACAGTGTGTAATTTATGATGCATTAAGCTTTAAGGGGTGGTAGAAAAAAAATTCTCAAACTGTCAAATTTTTAACATATGGTTTATTTTTTTAAATAAAACATCCTGTATTTTATTTTTTCAATCGATAGAGCTCCTTTTTCCAATTTCAAAAATATATGATATGTTGACATTTGGTCCACCCGTTTTTAAAATATTTCCATTTTAAAAATCTAATTTTATTACCGAATCACTCATTACTTGTAAATTTGACAAGTGTTTGACATATGTCATTTTTGACATCAGTTTCTAATGATTCAGGCAAAATTCTTCAACTTTACTAGTTTAAACGTTACTGTCAGTTCAATATTAACGAAGATAGCTAATGAGTAAAATATGATTAATCACCCGGTACATATCTAAAGGCCCCTTAATAAAAACAGAAAATGGTAATAATAGAGACTTATTGGAATAAAGCCATGCGACAATAATGTCAGACAGTATTTTGACAGATTTGCATTGCAGGCTGACAGTTGATCTTTCAAAGTTGACATACCAAAGTCGAATTTGAAACTAAGTCATTTATTTATCTAAAATTAAAGTAGACAGTATTTATTTCGGTTCCTATAGTAAACAAAATCGTTATGTTGAAAGATTAGCTGTCATATTCCAATGCAAAACTGTCAAAATACGGCCTGATACTATTATTGCATGGCTTTATTTCAATAAATCCCTATTATCTACCAATTTTGTTTTAATACTTAATTATTACCTTTATTGTATTGTAATTTCAATTGTCTGTTATTGTTAAAATTTTTTAAGTTTAACACCTATTGTCCAAACCCAAGAGGTTTGATGCAATGTATTCTAGAAGAAAATCTTCTTTATACGTTTTTAGGCATCTCATTTTTTTTTGCTAAATTTACTGGAAATAATTTATACAGAGTGACCCACGGAACATGAAAAGCCAAATTTTTTAGGTATTTTTTTGCAAAGGGGACCGCTTTTAACAACTTCAACGAATCCTTCTTCTAAAAAATGAATAAGCAATTAAATATTGAGTGTGATGCGTCAATTTAAAGAACAATTTACGCTGATTATTTAGAGTGCGAATTTGGAGAAACGATCGGACACGTCGATTTTGTTTGCAAAGGAACACTTTTTGGCTATCTTGAAATTTTTGTAGCACGAACCCCCTTCGAGGGGTATACTTTACCCCTATATTTTGAATAGGGAAAGTGGGTCTACAGTAATATTTTGTTTTGAAGGCCTTTTGAATGTCCTTACAACCGTGTAAAAATTTCAAAAATCTATCCATTAGTTTTTGAGATAATTGCCTCCAAACTTTCAAATTTAACATGGACTGATATAATATAATAAAAATTTAATTAGAAATTTGAAAGCAAATATCTCAAATATATAATTTTAAATAAACTTTTATAAAAAACTAAAAATACATTTTTATAGCTTTTTGATAACTTAATAAAAGCGAGTCAATTTTTATTTAACAAAATATTGTATACAATGGTGAAAAATTGAAAACTGCAAACGATGAGGATGGATGGTCGTATTAAAAAAACAGGAAATGAAAATTTTTATCTGGAATGCCAGACCTTTCGACATGGTGCCGATTTGATTGACAGTTTTTTTGCGGTCCTGTTTTCAATTTAAAAAACCTACTGAAAAATGCTGCAAGGCTGGAAAACGTCAATTTACGTTATGTAGCTTCATTTTGCAGCGGAAGCATATCGGTATCATATCAATCCGAGTCGTTTGTTAATCTCCCCAAAAATAAACCCAATTAAAAAATAAACTTTAGTTTAAAAAATTATTTTTTTATTTATCAAGCACACATTGTGTGCTCCTTATTGTGTTTATTATATTACACGTTAGTCGGTAAATCTAATTAGCAATTTTGTTTTCATTTACAATATTAATATAGGAGGGTCATTCCCGGTCATCACTCATCACACAACATAAATAATGACAGGCAGTGGCGGATCCTGGATCCTGGGGGGGGGCAGAGGCAAGGGCGGATCCAGAGGTGCTTCTCGGGGAGGGCACTTTAGGTGACATTCTCTGTTGGCAAAAAACGGTATATACTTTTTAGCAGCATTTTATTGAATTAGTCAGTGGTTGTAATTTTGATGATAATAACAGACACTTTCAAGCGCCGCAGGCAAAAATTTTGAATTTTCATTAGCAAATACATTACTTTTTACTCATTTTTTGTATATTCAAAAAATTCTCGGGGGGGGGGGGCAAGTGCCCCTAGTGCCCCCCCTGGACCCGCCACTGGGCAGAGGGGCCTGCTCCCTCCCTCCCGAAGCTATAACTTATTTTTTAGTTTAGCAATATATATATATATATATATATATTTATCGGTTTCACAACGTTCTACGTCTTACGATACCCAATCTCCACTCGTTTCTGTTTGCCCATAATTCATCATCTAGGCCTCTTATTCTTATTTCACTGTCTATTCCTTCTCTTCAGCTTCTCCTTGGCCGTCCTCGTTTTCTTCGGCCAGTTGGTTTCCATTGTAGTATTTGTTTAGGTAGTCTTCCATCATTCATTCTTTGTACATGTCCGTACCACACCAGTTGTCCCACTGTCATAATTTCCCTTATTCTTTGATTTGTAACTCTTTCTCTTTTTGATTTCCCTGCTGCTCTTCTCCAATAGTCCATCTCCGTAGCGGAAAGCATTTTTTCTGTTCTATCTTTGATTGGCCATACTTCTGAGCCGTATGTAATAATATTTTTTACAATATAAGCTTTTTGTTATGTTTTGATATACTTGAAAGTTATTGCTTTTCTTCCTTGTACGTTTCGATCTTTTATAGCTTTGTCTAGTGCTCCGTCAGCTGTAATTTTTAGACCTAAGTATTTATAGTCATCACAGGACTGAATTCGCTGCCTGGTATTTAAGATTAGATCCTGTTTCATTCCACCGATACACATATACTCTGTCTTATTTAGATTAACCTCTAGTCCCCACTTATTGTACTCTTCTATTAGTTTTCGTGTCATATATTCGAGGTCGTCTTAATCCTGAGCCACTACTATTTTAGCAGCATTACTTATTTAAAATTTGTCATAAATTCTACTTAATTTTTAAATCGCGCCGTAAATCTTCTTTAGATACTAAATTTCACACCCCAGATCTATCAAAAACGGCTTATAAAAAATATTTTGATGTTTGCTGCCATTTTGGCCCCTCCCCCCCGGAAATCCTGGATCCGCCACTGATGACAGGTCAAAATTATAGGCAAAAAAACGACCTAAAACAACGTACATCTTACCCTTTTCTTACGATGTTACTTCTCACCTTCTGGTTCAAAACACATTAAACTAAGCTATGAAAGGGGTACGAGAGTTGTCTTTTAAGTATTGCATATACAGTAAATTGGATCGAAAAAGGCCTAACAAAATTGATTTGTCATAGTTAAAAAAAGTTGTGTAACGGGTCAAAAACGCTAACGTATATTTTTTTTAATTTTTAAAAGTATTTCTAGCCGCGCCCCTGGGGGGTAAAATTGGCAGTTTTTTAAAATTTTTAATTAATAACCGAATCGATCACAGATACACAGATTTAATAGCCAATATATATAGCGAAGCAACAATATCAATCAAAATCCACGAAGGAACCAAGCCAATCCACATAAGAAGAGGTAGAGGTGTCAGACAGGGTGATACAACTATTTAACCAGGCCTTAGAAGATGTTTTTAAAAACTTAGATTGGGAAGAAATGGGCATCAAAGTAAACGGGCAATACTTAAACCACCTAAGATATGCTGATGATATCGCTTTCATAACAGATAAGAAAGAAGAACTGATAAAAATGCTGGAAGAACTGGATACAGCGGCTAAAAATATAGGCTTGAGTATGAACTACACTAAAACTAAAATCATAACAAACACAGATGAAAATATCACGATCAGAATAAACCAGGAGAAAATAGAACAAGTAGAGGAATACCTGGGACAAATTATTAAACTAAAAAAATAAAACCAAACAGCTGAAATCAAGAGACGTGTAAGATTGGCCTGGGCAGCATTCGGTAAATTAAGCTACATATTAAAAAATAAAAGATATCCTCAGTAACTCAAAACGAAAGTGTATAACCAATGTATCCTTCCTGTCCTTATCTGTGGATCCCAGACCTGGTCAGAAACAAAATCAAACATGGATAAGGTAACAAAAACCCAAAGATGAATGGAAAGACAAATGTTACATGTAAAGCTAACAGATAGAAAAAGGAATGAATGGATGAGAAATGAAACAAAAGTAAGGGATGTCAGAGGAGAAGTAGCAAAATTAAAATGGAAATTTGCCAGTCATAATATCGACAGAAAGACGATCGATGGAACAAATGTATTGTAAACTTGAGACCTTGGGAAAATAAAAGAAGTAGGGGAAGGCCACAAATGAGATGCGCGGACAATTTGAAGAAACATGCGGGAGCTAGATGGATGAACACGGCGACAGACAGGGAAGAGTGGAAGATATTGGGGGAGGTCTATATCCAAAGATGGATCGAAGAAGGCTAAATAGATAGATAGATAGAAGAGTATGCACGGCAGGGTAGAAGGGAGGAGGTGGGGGTAGGACTCGATATACAGTCAGTGGCGTATATAGAAAAAAGTTTCGGGGGGGCCGAGACAGTTTCGGGGGAGCCCGAGACCTCATGACGCCGCATTTTATGCTATTTTATGATTGTATTCATGAAATATGTGAAAAATATCTAAACAAATGTTAGCTTCGGGGGGGGGGGGCGGGCCCCCCTTATACACGCCACTGTATACAGTTACCTCCACGCGGTTAGTGGTTGAAAAAGCGATGAATAAATTTTTTATATCCATTAATAATGATTATATTATATCATCTCTTTTCCAAGCGAAAAACTGTATAGGTATTTAGGGGAAAGTGCTCAGGGGCGCCGTCAAATATTATAATAATTGTGATTTTTTTTAGTGTTCGTGTTCCTTAGACACATAAGATACATTTTATAACTACAGTCGAACCTGTATAACTCGAACCTGAAGGGACAACCAAAACAGTTCGAGTTATGGAGAGTTCGAGTTATAGAAACTCGAGTTACATAGGTTAAAATACATGTAGAAAGTGCAGGGACAACTGAAAAGGTTCGAGTTATAGAGGGGTTCGAGTTATAGAGGTTCGAGTTAGAGAGGTTCGACTGTATTACAGTCCTTTACTTTAAATTTGAAATTTTGAAATATTTGGGGGTGGGGGGCGCGGCCAAATTTACTATTTTTTAGGAAAACAAAAAATCATTTATTTTCTTGGCGGATTTTACATATTTTTTTTCGACCCAACTTAATATACAGCTGGAATAAAAGGGTAGTTGTTTCTCGAAGTATTCTCCACAAAAATTAATGCACTTTTGGATGCGCTCAAACCAGTTGTCTCCTCACTCCCCCTAGTAGTCCGGGAGAATTAGCCAATAAATGTAAAAACATTGCAAAATAAAAACTAAAAGAGGTTTCACCGAAAATACAATTCAGAAAAATAATATTGACTGCTCTTTATTGTTTATGCTATGTCTTAACTCCCCACTCCCCGTAGTAGTCCGGGAGAATCAGCCAATAAATGTAAAAAAATTGCAAAATAAAAACTAAAAGAGGTTTTACCGAAAATACAATTTAGAAAAATAATATTGACTGCTCTTTATTGTTTATGATGTATCTTAACTCCCCACTCCCCGTAGTAGTCCGGAAGAATTAGCCAATAGATGTAAAAAAATTGTAAAATAAAAACTAAAAGAGGTTTCACCGAAAACACAATTCAGAAAAATAATATTGACTGCTCTTTATTGTTTATTTTAATAAATGTAAAAAAATTTCAAAAGAAAAACTAAAAAGAGGTTTCACCGAAAATACAATGCAGAAAAATAATATTGACTGCTCTTTATTGTTTATGCTATATCTTAACTCCCCACTCTCCGTAGTAGTCCGGGAGAATCAGGCAATAAATGTAAAAAAAATGCAAAATAAAACCTAAAAGAGGTTTCTCCGAAAATACAATTCAGAAAAATAATATTGATTGCTCTTTAATGTTTATGCTATATCTTAAATCCCCACTCCCCGTAGTAGTCCAGAAGAATTGGCCAATAAATGTAAAAAAATTGTAAAATAAAAACTAAAAGAGGTTTCACCGAAAATACAATTCAGAGAAATAATATTAACTGCTCTTTATTGTTTATGCTATATCTTAACTCCCCACTCTCTTTGTAGTAGTCTGGGAGAATTAGCCAATATATGTAAAAAAATTGCAAAATAAAAATTAAAAGAGGTTTCACGGAAAATACACTTTAGAAAAATAATATTGACTGCTCTTTATTGTTTACGCTATATCTTAACTCCGCACTCCCCGTAGTAGTCCGGGAGAATTAGCCAATTATTGTAAAAAAATTGCAAAATAAAAACTAACAGAGGTTTCACCGAAAATACAATTCAGAAAAATAACATTGACTGCTCGTTATTGTTTATGCTATATCTTAACTCCCCACTCCCCGTAGTAGTCCGGGAGAATTAGCCAATAAATGTAAAAAAATTGCGAAATAGAAACTAAAAGAGGTTTCACCGAAAATACAATTCAGAAAAATAATATTGACTGCTCTTTATTGTTTATGCTATATCTTAACTTCCCACTCCCCGTAGTAGTCCGGAAGAATTAGTCAATAAATGTAAAAAAATTGCAAAATAAAAACTAAAAGAAGTTTCACCGAAAATACAATTCAGAGAAATAATATTGACTGTTCTTTATTCTTTATGCCATATCTTAACTCTCCACTCCCCGTAGTAGACCGGGAGAATTAGCCAATAAATGTATTATAGGTCAAATTTCTATGCTTTTACGTTTGCAATATTTTTTCTGATTATCGATTATATCCTAAAAAAAATTCGAGCCCTACAGAGGAGGCCAAAATTTTAAAAATATAAAAGTTTTAAAAAGGTTCTCATTTTTGCACCACTTGACCCTATCAGTGGTCTGCTAGCTTAAAGGACGTTATATATCAATATCACAAATAAAAAAAGTATTTTTTTTTCAAACTACTTATCAACAAAAATCAGAAAACCTTATTGTAGGAGAATGGGAACGTCTCTAAGTTATGTAACGCAAAAATTCAGGATTCATGAAGCCCTCCCCCCCTCGTAACGTATTTTCAAGAAAAAACACATGAAAAAAACATTGAGTGTAACGCAAGGTCAAACCCCCCTCCCCCCTAGATCGTTACGTAATTTAAGGACAGTCCCAAAGTTGTTTCCCCTTCTCGAAAATATTTTGTAAATATGTCACTGGTTATAGGATAGAGGGTAGTTAGTTTTCACTCTTGATCTTAATTTTTACTGTCCTGCCTTTTCACCGCGACTGCAAAGTGTTTTTCATTAATTTCAACTCTTACCGCACCTGGGCCCTTATTTAAGAAGTGTCTGGAAGTATCTAGAAGTTTATTATTTGCAAAACCGTTAAATTTTCAGTAGGTAAAGCGAAAAGTTTTCGAAATTTTTTTTTACCGAGACCCAAACAGGTCTGACCAGTGGCGTGTCTTAATAAAATAAATCTAGGGATGGTAATAGTAGTATATTTCCAATCGGTGGACGTTTTCGTCCCGCCATGGACTTAGTGTCCTTGGTTCGCTGTCGTTTCACTCGTAGAATGAAAAATAGGTTTTACCTATTTTTTCATTCTTTTTGATTTACCTTGTATCTTGTAGTCAGTTGGTTCTACTTTGTGTCAAGCAAGCCACGCTGAGGATAGAAATGCCCTTTTCCGAAACACCGGTGTCCGTGGTTGACTATACCCCTATAAAGTTGCCTTTTATACTTTGTTAACTCATGGTAATAGTCGACGAAGATATAATTTTTTTTCTAGGGGGATTATACTGTAATTCTCCAATTTTCCCTTTAATTATTACCAAAAAGTTATTTTTTGTTTCTAGAGGGGGGGTCATTTCCACGTTACGCCTCCCCACAAATCCGCGATGGGGTGCAGTTTTTTAAACTTGTCTTAAGGCCCGTATTCATTTGAGACAGAATTCGCATGCCTCGTTGTCAGGCTGAACGAGGCATTCATTCAGCCTCGCAGCGAGGCATGCGAATTTTGCACTGCAGATTTTTTTTTTAAATCTTTATTTGGCCCTTTTATACAAAAAGAAACTGTAATTTCCACTACTGATATCGGGTGTTTCACGAACAGCGAAACAGAGCCCTTTTTGGCTATTTAGAGTGCGAATTTGAAGAAACGCTCGGGCACGTCGTCTTTGTATGCGAGGGGGACAGTTTTTGGCTATATTGTACGGTTATAAGGACATTCAAAAGGCCTTTAAAATAAGGTATCACTAGACCCACCTTCCCTATTCAAAATATAGAGGTAACCCACATAGCACAATCAGGTGTTTAACACGTATAAAAGGCGTCAGAAAAAAAACGTTGATTTTAAAAGCTGCTAGAAAAAAACGTTTATTTCATATATGAAAACAAGCTTAATAGGTCATTTATTAACGTAATAAAAAATAACGTTTCTAAAAACTGCGTTGTAATATCGCCACTATAAAATTAAAACAGCAATGTTTTAACGTTAGTTTCAAGTGATTTTTACGTTAAAATCACATTAGATTCACGCCTTTTCTGCACGAATTTTAAAACGCGACTTGCATGGCTTTTCTACTGAATATTTTTAAAATTTTACTAGCAGCAGCGCCTATTGTCGGGATTTTTCACTTTGACGAAATCTATCAGGCAGTGCTTTGGCCTCTAAACTCCAAAAACCTTTTAAGGAACTGATCCCTGATCCTTCACGATCACGTCGCATCTGTTATTAACCTGATAAAGACACATTAATATTCTGTGAAAGTGTTTACTGTTAAAAAATCTTGTTTAGCTTTAAAAAAAACATAATGTAAGATATTTTGTCTTGCCTTGAGCGCCATCTTTAAAATTGTCTTGAAGTGTTGTAGTCTTAAACTAGTGAACTTTTAAAACTTATTTTCGCGTCTCTTTTAGGGAAAAATTTTTCATTAAAAAAACGTGACCAAAAAAGACGCAAAAAGTTAGTAGGTTGGAGAAGTCTTAATCTAGTGGCGTTTTACAACATGTTGTGGAGGACTTTTCAAGTGTGAATTTGGTACATGAAAATAACGAGGGTAAAAAACACGTTACCCTTTAAAAAAAAATGGATAAAAAAGGATAAAAAAAAATGAATCCATTTTCTATCCGCTTTTTGAAATCCTTTTTCTGACCTTTGGGGGATAGAAAGTGTTAAGTATTAAAATGGATAACAAATTTTTAATTCATTTCAATACAGATCCTGGCATACAAAATAAATCCCTTTTGAAACATTCTATCCTTTTGTATACACTTTTTGGCATTCAAAGTAAATCCATTTCAATACACTTTTTGGCATTCAAAAGGAATCCATTTCTATGTCATTAAGGGGATTTATTTTTAATCCCCTTTAATCCATAAAATCTTTAACCTTTTGAATCCCCTTTTAAGAATAGAGAATGAATACATTTTAATACCTTCGAGATCTACATTTTCAATCCTTTCTTATCCAAAAAAAGGATTTCAAAAAGCGTATGCAATTAGCATTAAAAAGTATATAAACATTCAATCCATTTCAATACACTTTTTGGCATTCAAAAGGAATCCATTTCTATGTCATTAAGGGGATTTATTTTTAATCCCCTTTAATCCATAAAATCTTTAACCTTTTGAATCCCCTTTTAAGAATAGAGAATGAATACATTTTAATACCTTCGAGATCTACATTTTCAATCCTTTCTTATCCAAAAAAAGGATTTCAAAAAGCGTATGCAATTAGCATTAAAAAGTATATAAACATTCAATCCATTTCAATCCACTTTTTGGCATTCAAAAGGAATCCATTTCAATGTCATTAAGGGGATTTATTTTTAATCCCCTTTAATCCATAAAACCTTTAACCTTTTGAATCCCCTTTTAAGAATACAGAATGAATACATTTTAATACCTTCGAGATCTACATTTTCAATCCTTTCTTATCCAAAAAAAGGATTTCAAAAAGCGTATGCAATTAGCATTAAAAAGTATATAAACATTCAATCCATTTCAATACACTTTTTGGCATTCAAAAGGAATCCATTTCTATGTCATTAAGGGGATTTATTTTTAATCCCCTTTAATCCATAAAATCTTTAACCTTTTGAATCCCCTTTTAAGAATAGAGAATGAATACATTTTAATACCTTCGAGATCTACATTTTCAATCCTTTCTTATCCAAAAAAAGGATTTCAAAAAGCGTATGCAATTAGCATTAAAAAGTATATAAACATTCAATCCATTTCAATACACTTTTTGTCATTCAAAAGAAATCCATTTCTATGTCATTAAGGGGATTTATTTTTAATCCCCTTTAATCCATAAAATCTTTAACCTTTTGAATCCCCTTTTAAGAATAGAGAATGAATACATTTTAATACCTTCGAGATCTACATTTTCAATCCTTTCTTATCCAAAAAATGGCATTCAAAAGGAATCCCTTTCTATCTCAGTAAGGGTTTTTATTTTTAATCCTCTGCAATCCATAAACTACTTATCCTTTTAAATCCCCTTTTAAGTATGCAGAATGAATACATTTTTATACCTCCTAGATCTACATTTTCAATCCTTTCTTATCCAAAAAAAGGATTTGAAAAAGCGTATTAAATTGGCATTAAAAAGTATACAAACATTTCATCCATTTCAATATACTTTGTGACATTCAAAAGGAATCCATTTCTATCCCATTAAGGGTTGTTATTTTGTATTCTCTTCAATCCATAAACTATTTATCCTTTTGAGTCCCCTTTTAAGTATACAGAATTAATACATTTTAATACCTCCAAAATTCACATTTTCAATTCTTTCTTATCCGAAAAAAGGATTTGAAATGGCGTATTAAATTGTCATTAAAAAGTATACAAATATTCCATCCATTTCAATACACTTTTTGGCATTCAAAAGGAATCCATTTCAATGTCATTAAGGGGATTTATTTTTAGTCCCCTTTAATCCATAAAATCTTTAACCTTTTAAATCCCCTTTCAAGAATACAGAATGAATACATTTTAATACTTTCGAGATCTACATTTCCAATCCTTTCTTATCCAAAAAATGGCATTCAAAAGGAATCCCTTTCTATCTCATTAAGGGTTTTTATTTTTAATCCCCTGCAATCCATAAACTACTTATCCTTTTAAATCCCCTTTTAAGTATGCATAATGAATACATTTTAATACCTCCTAGATCTACATTTTCAATCCTTTCTTATCCAAAAAAAGGATTTGAAAAAGCGTATTAAATTGGCATTAAAAAGTATACAAACATTTCATCCATTTCAATATACTTTGTGACATTCAAAAGGAATCCATTTCTATCCCATTAAGGGTTGTTATTTTGTATTCTCTTCAATCCATAAACTATTTATCCTTTTAAGTCCCCTTTTAAGTATACAGAATTAATACATTTTAATACCTCCAAAATGCATATTTTCAATTCTTTCTTATCCGAAAAAAGGATTTGAAATGGCGTATTAAATTGTCATTAAAAAGTATATAAACATTCCATCCATTTCAATACACTTTTTGGCATTCAAAAGGAATCCATTTCTATCTCATTAAGGGGATTTATTTTTAATCCCCTTTAATCCATAAAATCTTTAACCTTTTGAATCCCCTTGCAAGAATACAGAATGAATACATTTTAATACTTTCGAGATCTACATTTCCAATCCTTTCTTATCCAAAAAATGGCATTCAAAAGGAATCCCGTTCTATCTCATTAAGAGTTTTTATTTTTAATCCCCTGCAATCCATAAACTACTTATCCTTTTAAATCCCCTTTTAAGTATGCAGAATGAATACATTTTAATACCTCCTAGATCTACATTTTCAATCCTTTTTTATCCAAAAAAAGGATTTGAAAAAGCGTATTAAATTGGCATTAAAAAGTATACAAACATTTCATCCATTTCAATATACTTTGTGACATTCAAAAGGAATCCATTTCTATCCCATTAAGGGTTGTTATTTTGAATTCTCTTCAATCCATAAACTATTTATCCTTTTAAATCCCCTTTTAAGTATACAGAATTAATACATTTTAATACCTGCAAAAGTTACATTTTCAATTCTTTCTTATCCGAAAAAAGGATTTGAAAAGGCGAATTAAATTGTCATTAAAAAGTATACAAATATTCCATCCATTTCCATACACTTTTTGGCATTCAAAAGGAATCCATTTCAATGTCATTAAGGGGATTTATTTTTAGTTCCCTTTAATCCATAAAATCTTTAACCTTTTAAATCCCCTTTCAAGAATACAGAATGAATACATTTTAATACTTTCGAGATCTACATTTCCAATCCTTTCTTATCCAAAAAATTGCATTCAAAAGGAATCCCTTTCTATCTCATTAAGGGTTTTTATTTTTAATCCCCTGCAATCCATAAACTACTTATCCTTTTAAATCCCCTTTTAAGTATGCAGAATGAATACATTTTAATACCTCCTAGATCTACATTTTCAATCCTTTTTTATCCAAAAAAAGGATTTGAAAAAGCGTATTAAATTGGCATTAAAAAGTATACAAACATTTCATCCATTTCAATATACTTTGTGACATTCAAAAGGAATCCATTTCTATCCCATTAAGGGTTGTTATTTTGAATTCTCTTCAATCCATAAACTATTTATCCTTTTAAATCCCCTTTTAAGTATACAGAATTAATACATTTTAATACCTGCAAAAGTCACATTTTCAATTCTTTCTTATCCGAAAAAAGGATTTGAAAAGGCGAATTAAATTGTCATTAAAAAGTATACAAATATTCCATCCATTTCCATACACTTTTTGGCATTCAAAAGGAATCCATTTCAATGTCATTAAGGGGATTTATTTTTAGTTCCCTTTAATCCATAAAATCTTTAACCTTTTAAATCCCCTTTCAAGAATACAGAATGAATACATTTTAATACTTTCGAGATCTACATTTCCAATCCTTTCTTATCCAAAAAATTGCATTCAAAAGGAATCCCTTTCTATCTCATTAAGGGTTTTTATTTTTAATCCCCTGCAATCCATAAACTACTTATCCTTTTAAATCCCCTTTTAAGTATGCAGAATGAATACATTTTAATACCTCCTAGATCTACATTTTCAATCCTTTTTTATCCAAAAAAAGGATTTGAAAAAGCGTATTAAATTGGCATTAAAAAGTATACAAACATTTCATCCATTTCAATATACTTTGTGACATTCAAAAGGAATCCATTTCTATCCCATTAAGGGTTGTTATTTTGTATTCTCTTCAATCCATAAACTATTTATCCTTTTGAGTCCCCTTTTAAGTATACAGAATTAATACATTTTAATACCTCCAAAATTCACATTTTCAATTCTTTCTTATCCGAAAAAAGGATTTGAAATGGCGTATTAAATTGTCATTAAAAAGTATATAAACATTCCATCCATTTCAATACACTTTTTGGCATTCAAAAGGAATCCATTTCTATGTCATTAAGGGGATTTATTTTTAATCCCCTTTAATCCATAAAATCTTTAACCTTTTGAATCCCCTTGCAAGAATACAGAATGAATACATTTTAATACTTTCGAGATCTACATTTTCAATCCTTTCTTATCCAAAAAATGGCATTCAAAAGGAATCCCTTTCTATCTCATTCAAGGGTTTTTATTTTTAATCCCCTGCAATCCATAAACTACTTATCCTTTTAAATCCCCTTTTAAGTATGCATAATGAATACATTTTAATACCTCCTAGATCTACATTTTCAATCCTTTCTTATCCAAAAAAAGGATTTGAAAAAGCGTATTAAATTGGCATTAAAAAGTATACAAACATTTCATCCATTTCAATATACTTTGTGACATTCAAAAGGAATCCATTTCTATCCCATTAAGGGTTGTTATTTTGAATTCTCTTCAATCCATAAACTATTTATCCTTTTAAATCCCCTTTTAAGTATACAGAATTAATACATTTTAATACCTGCAAAAGTCACATTTTCAATTCTTTCTTATCCGAAAAAAGGATTTGAAAAGGCGAATTAAATTGTCATTAAAAAGTATACAAATATTCCATCCATTTCAATACACTTTTTGGCATTCAAAAGGAATCCATTTCAATGTCATTAAGGGGATTTATTTTTAGTCCCCTTTAATCCATAAAATTAAAAGGAGAAGAAAGAAATTCCATTTACATATTCAATCCTGTTTTATCCAAAATAAAGATTGATGAAAAGGCGTATTAAATTGGCATTAAAAAGTATACAAACATTTCATCCATTTCAATACACTTTGTTACCTCCTAGATCTACATTTTCAAGCCATTCTTATCTAAAAAAAGGATTTAAAAAGGCGTATTAAATTGGCATTAAAAAGTATACAAACATTTCATCCATTTCAATACACTTTGTGACATTCAAAAGGAATCCATTTCTATTTCATTATTATTGGGTTGTTATTTTAAATTCTCTTTAATCCATAAACTATGTATCGTTTTAAGTCCCCTTTTAAGTATACAGAATTAATACATTTTAATACCTCCAAAATTCACATTTTCAATTCTTTCTTATCCGAAAAAAGGATTTAAAAAGGCGTATATATATATATATATATATATATATATATATATATATATATATATATATATATATATATATATTTCAATACACTTTTTGGCATTCAAAAGGAATCCATTTCTATGTCATTAAGGGGATTTATTTTTAATCCCCTTTAATCCATAAAATCTTTATCCTTTTGAATCCCCTTTCATGTATATAGAATGAATACATTTCATCCATTTCAATACACTTTGTGGCATTCAAAAGGAATCCCTTTCTATCCCATTAAGGGTTGTTATTTTGAATTCTCTTCAATCCATAAACTATTTATCCTTTTAAGTCCCCTTTTAAGTATACAGAATTATAACATTTTAATACCTCCGAAATTCACATTTTCAATTCTTTCTTATCGGAAAAAAGGATTTGAAAAGGCGTATTAAGTTGTCATTAAAAAGTATATAAACATTCCATCCATTTCAATACACTTTGTGTCATTCAAAAAGAATCCATTTCTATAGCATTAAGGGTTTTTTTAATCCCCTTCAATCCATAAAATAATTATCCTTTTGAATCCTCTTCCAAGTATACAGAATAAATACATTTTAATACCTCCGAAATTTACATTTTCAATCCTGTCTTATCCAAAAAAAGGAATCAATTTCTATGTCATTAGGGGGTTTTATTTTTAATCCCCTTTAATCCATAAAATCTTTAACCTTTTTTATCCCCTTTCAAGAATACCGAATGAATACATTTTAATACCTTCGAGATCTACATTTTTAATCCTCTCTTATCCAAAAAAAGGATTTCAAAAAGCGTATGCAATTAGCATTAAAAAGTATATAAACATTCCATCCATTTCAATACAGTTTGTGGCAATCAAAAAAAAAAATAATAATAAAATTACTTATCCTTTTAAATCCCCTTTTAAGTATGCAGAATGAATACATTTTAATACCTCCTAGATCTATATTTTGAATCTTTTCATATCCAAAAAAGGATTTGAAAAGGCATAATAAATTGGCATTAAAAAGTATACAAACATTTCATCCATTTCAATACACTTTGTGACATTCAAAAGGAATCAATTTCTATCCCATTAAGGGTTTTTATTTTGAATTCTCTCCAATCCATAAACAATTTATCATTTTAAGTCCCTTTTTAAGTATACAGAATTAATGGGCAGTTCTTCAGAAAACCTGTGAAATGAGCTTCCCTTTTTTTTGAAAAATATAATATTAAAAAATAAGCTTTTTATTGTCTGTTAAAAAGAAAATGCTTTAATATTTTGCATAGAGTATGTTTCCCAGAAAAAAAAATTATATTTTTGGAGAAAAAGTAAAAATAAGAAAAAGTGATTCATCAAAGCTGAGGTTATGTTAACAAAGCTGATAAATTACTTAGAAAATATATGTAGTGAACAAATTTTACATAAAAAAGTCATAACAAAACAAAACAAACTACTTTTTATCAAAAAACACAGCAAAAATAGAAGAATTTTTAAAAAAAGTATATTAACGAAACTGAGGTCAAGTTAACAAAGCTGATAAATTACTTAGAAAATATATATTGCAAAGCTTATTGTATTTAAATTTCTCATAACTAAATTTAAAAAACTACTACTACCAAATAAACAAAAATAATTATAATGAACAAAAAACCTAAAACCTATTATTTTCAAATTTTTAATCTCTTCTTAAACCACTTAAATCTTAAATGAGCAACAATATAAAAAGTTAATCTACAGATACTGGTTTGATGCTTTCGTTGGGAACTTGTTAAAACTATTTGGTTTTCACTCTCTCCGTCGATCACATGGATACGAATGATCCCCGTCTGGAACACGTTCTGACAATCAGGAACAAGTAATCCATGCCAATCCACGTCCGGTTTCGGCCTTTTGGGCCATCCTGAATGTGAATGTAGGCGACAGCTCCGTGTAGAGCATAAGTTGTGTGAAACCAACAGAAACAACTACTCCGAGGGAAAATACCCCTACCGGCATTGAATTATACTGATGGTTTGAGGCTTTCGTTAGGAACTTGTTAAAACTGTTTGGTTTTCACTCTCTCCAACGTCGATCACAAGGATACGAATGATCCCCGTCTAGAACACGTTCTGATAAGGAACAAGTGTTCCATGATCCCCATCATACATTCTCTAGATTTTGATTTTTTTTCATCTGCACCTTTTTTTGTGTCTTTCTTTTTTTTGCCATTTTTCTAGAAATCAAAAAATTAATGTTTATAAAAAAGTTTATATGTCAAAAAAATGTACCTATTTTTTAAGCTTTTATAAAATTCACTAAAAAGTTAAAAATTAATTTGTTGGTATTCCGATATCATAATAATAAAAGCGATGACCGCCTTGTAATACAGTCGAACCTCTCTAACTCGAACCTCTATAACTCGAACCTTTTAAGTGGTTCTGCACCTCAGACTAACAAATTTATTAATCTAAGTTCCGCACTTTTTATATGAATTTTAACCTCTTTAACTCGAAGTTCTATAAGTCGAACTCTCCATAACTCGAACTGATTTGGTTGTCCCTTGAAGTTCGAGTTATAGAGGTTCGACTGTAATTTTGACCATGATTTTTTGATAAGATATGTTATTACATTTATTATTGTTTGAAAAAATGTTAATTCACTATAACTAGCAAAGAAATGCAATGTTAAGTAAACCCAACCCAACCTGACCCAAGCTACCGTTAATTGACTTTTTGTGTTAACGAAAAGGGCCGAAACGTTTCAACTGTCGTTTCTGCCTAATAATTGACCCGAATAATTCGAAAATACTTTTTATTTTTTTGCTACCTAAGCTTTTTCAGTAAATTATACTATAATATTCAACTTTGTTAACACATCCTCAGCTTTGTTACCACCAGTATTAACAAAGCTGATATTAATGGAGCTGAGGAATCTATTCATATTTCCCGCCTAACTCCTTGAAAACAAAATGTTGGGATCTGTTTTTTTGCCCTGTTTTTTATTACGTTTTGCGCATTATTAAGTCACATTTAGATTATTTAAGACATTTTTTGTATTGTCAGGAACTTGACAACAAAGTTGAGAAAGTGTGCTTGTCACTTACCTGTTTTGTCACTTCAAAATTAAAAAAAAAACACCAACACTTCACAGCGAAGAATGTGACTAAAGTAAACGGAACAATGCAATGGCGGCTGCTTGTGTTGCCATATATGGATTTTAGTGCGATTTAAAAATTGGTAACAAAGCTGATGCAAAGAGGGTGTGACAATGATATTATTTAAAAAAAATCAGAGTGTCTTTTGTTGAATATTATTATTTTGGCTCAAAATAGTTTTTTTTTGAGTTGATCTTGTTAGAATTTAACTATATTAATGTAAATCATTAACCATAACTTTAAAAAATAAGTCAGAATGTACTCACCTTGGAGTTGTGACATTAACAAAGCCTGAGACCTCAGCTACTGTTAATACAGCAAAAATCCTTAATAATTAAAATATTTTTTTCTTTTTTTGGTGAGGTAGCAAATTAGATTGCATTTTATCCTATTTTAAATTAAAAAGTAGGTTTCTGCTTCAAAAAATGAGATATTTACCCCTGTGACACTGTTTCACAGGTTTTCTGAAGAACTGCCCTAATACATTTTAATACCTCCCAAATTCACATTTTCAATTCTTTCTTATCCAAAAAAAGGATTTGAAATCATATGTTTTGCTAGACAGCCCTATAAGTACCTAGTTAAACAAAAAAAATAATAATAACACCAACCAAATACCTAACCTAGAAAAATGTTTCTATTTATAGATTGGCAATAACTCCAAAAAACTTTTGTTCTTATTTCTTCTATCCTACCCATGTATACAATTTATACAGGGGGTACCATAATTAACAGAACACCTCAATATATTAGAAACTAGCAGTTTTCAAAAAACTGTTAAACAGGAGATTTTTACGGATTAAGTTCAAAGCTTCTCTCAAAACTCTCCTTTTAAACATTTTTCTAACTGCTAGTTTCCTATTTATATATAAGTATACATATTATGTAGTTTCTTATTTATGTTCTGCTATTTATGGTGCAAAAAAATAATAAAGAAGAGGACAGATTCAAATTAACCAACCTTTAATTCATAATTTCTATTCACTTAGCTGAAAAACATCCTTAGCAAAATGGCACCATAAATACTACCCTTGATTTAAAATCCATATAAACACTATCCTTGAAGCTGAGCCACAATAGACCCGAAAGAAGTCACAGTAGAAGGGCT
The DNA here is from genome assembly GCA_963576565.1 of Aspidapion aeneum. Lineage (NCBI taxonomy): Eukaryota > Metazoa > Arthropoda > Insecta > Coleoptera > Brentidae > Aspidapion > Aspidapion aeneum. Next base: position 27,623,490 of record OY755048.1, read on the forward strand.
CCAAGGCCCACTCACATATGAATCATGAATCATCCTTGAACCTCTACCAAATGGAAAAAATGGTCTCATATAACGCGTACTGTGAGAGGAAGTTCACTGGAATGTCCCTATTAAAACAAAACTTATGACTTGACTTGTTCTAAGCTAATGTTTTAAGCAATAATCACCTACCAAAAGTCTCTAGCTCACTGAGAAGTATAAAAAATATCTGTTGCAAGATTTAAAAAGTTAGGTAAAGATTCAAGTTAAAAGAAAACTTTTTGATATAATTTTTCTCAAAATTTATTAAATAAAAAAAAAACTAATTTATGGTAAAATTTACTGCTAAGAACCTTTCTGATTTCTCTTATACATCTAGTTTATAAATAGGCTCCTTTCTAAGTAGGGACCTTACAGAACACATGGATTCGAAATGAAATTTAAAACAACGTACCTGGCCAAACCGATCTGGCAATCCAAAAAACACACCACCAAATTGAAAACTCAAGAAAAATGAAAATTTTTATACTTATTTACCTAATCTGTGAATGAAAAACTGAAAAAAATATTGACATAACCACAGATTAGGTAAATAAGGACGTACTCACCCAACCAATATGAAGAACACTATGGTGTATTCGAAGAGGAGCCGCTCAAAAATTAATAAAATAAAATTTTAAAAAGTGACACTATTTTTAAAGGATTCCGAATGGCTCCCCCCGATGCGAAGATTTTTATGGTATTGTAAAGGTCGGGGTTTATTTAATAAAATATAAAAATATTTTGTCAAAAATATGAGAAGTTTCAAGATTTCCGTTTAGTTGATAATAATATAACACGATGAAAAATAAATAAGTAAAAAAAAATAAAATAAATGAGAAATTATTTTTTTTAGAAAAAAAAATAATATTCATTAATTTTCAAATTAAAAAAAAAATTAAAATAAAAAAAAATATATATAATAATTAATTTTTTTTAAGAAAAAGAAAAATATTCATTAAAACCTAAATTGAAAATATTAAAAACATATTCTAAAACTGGCAGAAAATATACAAGTATTATCGAAGCAAGAAAGTAAAAAAATCACAACAATAAAAATATTATTTTTAAAATAAAATAATAAGAACCAAAAATTTTAAATATTAAAATTAAAATAATAAATTAAAAAAATATTCAGAGACCAGGCGATGCCAAAGTAATATTTAAACCAAATTTAAAAAAAAAGAGTTAACATAAAAAATGATTAAGACTCACATAAAACAAGCTGAAGTCAAAACCCTAACACTTATTTTCACTGGAGAGCACTGTTGATCAGATCAATCGCAAAATTACAAATGAAATTAATTAAATGAGCCACAAAAGAGGTTGACAAAAATCCCAGTTTTACCTGTTTTGTCCACGCCTTAGGAAATTGTTTATATTAGGGAGCAATGAATACACGACTCTATTGTATTCATTAATTAGGGCGATATTCAGGAACACTGGCTCGATCAAAACACATTGACCTGTTTCGTCATAAAAATTTGTGGGGTAAACAAGAGGGGATCGCCTATAAATTCGATTTCTTGAATTATATCCGGGCATTATTAAAGTTCCAGTGTTGCAGCCAAAAGTGAAAAATAGTAAACAGTTAAAATTAAAGTGAATTAGTAAAAGTTGAGTTAACCATTTTATATAAAAATGTAGTCTTCAAGAAAATCTAGAGTTTTTGCTCTAGGATAAAAAAATATATTTTAGTGATTCGATGACAGAAAGTAAGTTAAAACTATTTGAACATTGATTTAAAAAGAAAATATTACCGTTTATTTAATTGCTGTATACAATTAAATTATTAGACTTTTATACGTAAATATGGATTAGTAATTATAGTAAAGATGAAAAGATGGAGATTGATTTTGAACTTTTGATAGTGCATTTATTATTTGACGAGATCTAGACTATTGGAGTAAATTTACTATGTTTACGGAATTTTTATGTGTTACCATTGAGTTAATTTCACAATATTATGTCCTACAACGTTTCTTTTTTAGACTCTATCATTTTAATTTGCGAAGACAATTTTGTGTCGGAAAAATTATAATAAAACCAATCAGCTTTGTTCGTAGATAGACTCTAAGGTATTGGCTAATGTTAATTTTAGCGCATTTTCGTAATTAATTTGAATGTTAGGACCATGCTAGACTTTGGATCTACGATTTTGTATTAATAATTTTTGACTTTAAATATAACGTATTCTTTATAACAATTGGTGTCTAATTTACTAACAACCAAAAGTCAATAACAACAACTGGCTTTAATCATAGCTATGTGCAACTAGGACGCCTACCTCCAAATAAATTTAATGTAATCGTGGAAAGGGACAAGTTGTATAAATATACCGCTCGACTAAAGCACCCCTAACCGCGGCGTTACAGTTGGCGCAGTCGGTAGGATGGATTTTCGGTATGGTGTTAGAATCAGGAATAAAATTTCCACCTTTTGAAGATTTAAATTGTGAATATTGCCGAAAAGTTCTAGGACTCCTTCAGTCAGTTACTAGCTATAGACATTACACCAAAAATTAAGAAAACAAAAAGAGTTTTCACAACGATAAGAATACAGTATAAAAATAAAGTGTTTATTCACCACAAATCTATCTCCAGTGAAGATGGTAAAAGTTTTGGGAAAGAGTTTTTGATCATAATTAAGAAATTGGAGACCATAACTACATGGACAGACCACCAAAAGATTAGTGTGACACTATGTTTGAAGTTAAAATTTAAAACATTTAAAATGACGAAAGAAGACCTGTACTTACAGCTCGGATAATCAAAAATTAGAATTGGTAAAGAAAATTTGCAGTCATTTGACTTAGTTCCGACATATGACGGTTTAACCAGCATCGACAAATATTTATCTATAGACGAAGAAAGAGCCACACTTAAAAATTTGACAGAGCAACAGAAATTTGGTAATCCGTACTTAAAACTACGATTCAAAGCAAAGCTCGACAGTGAAACGGTTTTAAAGGGCCACAAGCAGTCGTTGAGATGATCTAAAGAATGTGCTACACGTACAGTTTATTCGACCATATGCTCAGCAATGTAGACAGACGTATTATACACACAATTTTCCATACACGTTTGAAGTTATTAGCTACCCTTACTTTAACTAGCATCCAGGCCAGTAAACAAAATCTCCAAAATATGTTAAAGAATTTATTGTAATATAATTTTTACTCGATTTGATGATACCCATTATGCTTCATTTAACAAGGCACTAGAAATATACCTCGAAGGAAGTATAGAGAATAGAGACAGAAGAAATTATGTATGCAAATCTAATAAAACTCCATTCATTAAAATTAAAGTAAGAACTCACAGATGTGTATGTACAGCTTTATTCACTTCAAAAGTTGCAGCGTGCAGTATCCCTCGATATGCCTATATCCGAGAAGCCCCTATATCACAGCACGAAGTGTCCTATTACTTTGTGATCACACGCACAGAGTAGGTATCTTACCCTATGTCGCAGAAGTTCCCTATAAGATTTGGCGCCGAAGCGCGGATCTTTGTTTGGTGATCCGTGGCCAAAGTAAATGTGCAAAGAAACACCATACCACACAAGCACCGGTATTGTGTGCAATTAAGTTTGTTAAAAAAAATAAAAAGTGCTTTACCAGTTTTTTCTAAAGAGGCAGAAAGTTTTGGACCTAATGTATGGTTAGGATTAGATTTTATTTATAATTATGGAGTTAAGATAAATTGAAGAAATAAAATAATGTACGATTTTCAGAGAGAATTTTGATAAGACATGAAGCTCAGATAGTGTATGTAGTCTGATGTGCATGCAAACCACCACTTAAATTAATATTTTGAAAATATGTAATATGAGAAATCAAGAAAGAGCTGACGAAACTCACTTTGTCCGAAGAAAAAGGAGGTTCAAACTTTTACGCTTGGGTCGTCAAATCCGACCTAAAGTGGTTAACCATTATATAGATTAATTGTTTAAACCAAATGTCAAAGCAAATAAATATTGGAGGTTCCGTGAATGTTTAAACTTCTGAATATTTAATTTAAAAAATAGTAGTACAGAGACTGTAAAAGGCCTATATGAGAAAACCCTTGAGAGTAGAGGCCCGGCAGGAGCAGAAATTAAGAAATATTTAGAGGTTGCCTGTGTTGTTAAAGGAAGGCTTAAATAAGCCGCAGCATAGTCATGTAATTTGGTCAGCTGATATTTGCAACATATCCAAAGTTGATAGTTCGCAAATGATTCTGAACCCAGTAATAAATAATCCTAAGGGATTGTGTAGCTAGAGGCCTGTACAAGACAGAAGAAGCAGTTTCTTACTATTCAAACTAATTGGCTTTAACTAGAGGTTTTAAAGCAGAGCAAAAAGATGAAGATCAAGAGAAAATGTAAAGAAGTTGGGCAAGTAGCTGTCAAAAATATTTCTGAAATTTTTAAACAGTTAATTTATACGAAGTACGGAACAAGTTCAAAAAGAAAGTAAAACATTTAGTTTGCAGTTTAGTGATAAATTTCACACCCCATTTAAAACAATGACACTAGAGTTATCAGGAAAAAAATTAGCCTAGATGTGCAGTGATTTTGCAAACGGTTTTGATGGCATTTCCCTGTCCGAAATTATTTGACACGATGTGAAAAGTTTTATTGGGCATTGCAGTTTGAGAAGATTTGGTTATTTTAACGTTAAGAATGAAAAAAAAGCATACCAAGTACATATATAAAAAAAAATTAAAGAACAAAAGGCAAAAGAAGAGAAGGTTACGCACATATAGAAGTTAGATGTAGTCTAAATGCAGGATTGGATGGAGAGTGTATTTATTATGGAGGAGTTTAAGAAGGTTAGAAAATTTTTAAAAGAAATTTAAGGAAATTTGAGTTTAGCCAAAAAAAAAATTTGTTTTGAGATTCCTGAGTCATAGGCCAATGATAAAGGAACTAGAGATTTGACAGTTGGCCCCTGTCTTCCTCTAGGATGCATTGAGAGTTAGATGTAAAGTAGAAATTGATTAAACTAATAACGAAGAGATGAAAGTAAGAAGATATGGTATCATATGATACTATTTGTTGGAACAGCTGACAGAAGGTCAGATGTTAAGATGACATATAGTCATGAAGATTTGTAGAGACGGATGTCTAATATTTTAAGCAACGTGATTGTAGAAGATGGAGCTGACAGAAGGTCAGTTGTGGTGACATAGATAGTCACGAAGAAGGTTAAGAAGACCTCCAATGAAACAGAGAAATTTAGTTGTTTAAAAGGAAAAATGTGTAATGACACAACATTTTGATTTTAAAATCATAATGCAATTTCCAGAAATTATTGTTAGATGACAAGGCGGTGAAATGAGATTTCTACAAAGTTAGAATGATGATGCATAATCAATAAAGCCTTTATAACAAATTGTGTTAAAAATATGTGCGTAAGAGAAATAAAGTACAGCTGAAAAAGTTCTATTAACTTGTCGGGTTATAGCGTCATAACTTTTCTTCTACTAGCCAGTGAAGTAATCCAAAAGGGTGACTCAATCACACTACAGAATATCGCGGTTCGGTCCGCGCTGCAGATAAATTTTGAATCACACTGACGCAGAGTCAAGATTGAGTCACGAAAGATACTTTAATTGAGTCAATAGCTTAAAGAAAAGTCGACCTACGACAATAGTGAAATTGGCTACCACCACAATAATCAATAATAGTAGTAAATGCCTAGACGAGACAGTGCAAGAGTAAAGCACGCGGTTTGTTTATATTATACAACAGAGGGTTAACTTGGTATTAAAATTAGACGAGGTGTTAGTTGGGAAGAGCAACTTCGGGTGTTTGATAAAAGATTTTCGGGTGTTTCAAGTTTTGTCTTTTGCAATTAATACTCAAACTACCATGTAAAAAGAAATAGGGGTTACGTTGATCATTGCTGCCATATTAAAAAAATTATGAAATTGAAAATTTGGACTTTGTAATAGTTAAGTGATAGTTTATGTTAGATATTTAGAACATTGTTAATTTTAATTTTGGAATAACAAAGTTATAATGACGCAAGGGTTGATAACAAGCTTAAATTATAATAAAAGGAATTATAGTGCGTTTAAAAAAATATTAAGTAAAGTGTCTAAAATATATAAAGTAAAAAAAAAGAATCTTATCTAATTACAACTGAGATGGAATATGGTTAGCACGGGACGTCACCAGGTCAAGCTGAAGTTTAACATCCACATGGAAGCTAGCAGTGCAGATTCTAACCAACCACCTTTTTACAGGAAACAACGAAAACTAAGAAGAAGCAAGTAAGGTTTTGACGCATTTTAACTATAGAAAACGGATGTAAGTAGAATTTAGTTTTTGAGGAATGAAACTTTAGGTAAATTTTATTTTGTAAAGGGCTTACTTTCTGAGTTAATCATCAAAGAAAATAATAGAGTTCAGTTTCAAAATTATTAAAATTGAACGTTTAAAATGATATTTCGAGACTTAAAATTATATTGGCACTAGGTTAACTCTACTACTAGTAAATAAATAAAACTCTTTTGTTTATTTTAAATAAACATGTAATAATTAACAAACTACGGGAGAACAAAGTTTAACAAAAATAAATAAATAAGAACTTAGTCAAACTTATATCTAAGTTAAAATTTAGCACAAATTTTAGAAACACAAAATATGTTAGCAGTAAACACAACTTCAGACAGTAATATCACTCTTATATTAAAAAAATATATATTTTTTCAATTTCGACTTTAAAAATAATTTTAATTTAGTAAAGAAGTTCTCATAACTAATGTTAGGAACATTTTTTTTGTTGATGAGGTCAGAAAATTTATGTATGCGCGACATTTTATATTTATGCCGAAGCTATACCAAATGATAGCTATTAAAGAGCTATCATTTGAGTTAAAAGAAGGGAGGAATGTAAAGGTCGGGGTTTATTTAATAAAATATAAAAATATTTTGTCAAAAATATGAGAAGTTTCAAGATTTCCGTTTAGTTGATAATAATATAACACGATGAAAAATAAATAAGTAAAAAAAAATAAAATAAATGAGAAATTATTTTTTTTAGAAAAAAAAATAATATTCATTAATTTTCAAATTAAAAAAAAAATTAAAATAAAAAAAAATATATATAATAATTAATTTTTTTTAAGAAAAAGAAAAATATTCATTAAAACCTAAATTGAAAATATTAAAAACATATTCTAAAACTGGCAGAAAATATACAAGTATTATCGAAGCAAGAAAGTAAAAAAATCACAACAATAAAAATATTATTTTTAAAATAAAATAATAAGAACCAAAAATTTTAAATATTAAAATTAAAATAATAAATTAAAAAAATATTCAGAGACCAGGCGATGCCAAAGTAATATTTAAACCAAATTTAAAAAAAAAGAGTTAACATAAAAAATGATTAAGACTCACATAAAACAAGCTGAAGTCAAAACCCTAACACTTATTTTCACTGGAGAGCACTGTTGATCAGATCAATCGCAAAATTACAAATGAAATTAATTAAATGAGCCACAAAAGAGGTTGACAAAAATCCCAGTTTTACCTGTTTTGTCCACGCCTTAGGAAATTGTTTATATTAGGGAGCAATGAATACACGACTCTATTGTATTCATTAATTAGGGCGATATTCAGGAACACTGGCTCGATCAAAACACATTGACCTGTTTCGTCATAAAAATTTGTGGGGTAAACAAGAGGGGATCGCCTATAAATTCGATTTCTTGAATTATATCCGGGCATTATTAAAGTTCCAGTGTTGCAGCCAAAAGTGAAAAATAGTAAACAGTTAAAATTAAAGTGAATTAGTAAAAGTTGAGTTAACCATTTTATATAAAAATGTAGTCTTCAAGAAAATCTAGAGTTTTTGCTCTAGGATAAAAAAATATATTTTAGTGATTCGATGACAGAAAGTAAGTTAAAACTATTTGAACATTGATTTAAAAAGAAAATATTACCGTTTATTTAATTGCTGTATACAATTAAATTATTAGACTTTTATACGTAAATATGGATTAGTAATTATAGTAAAGATGAAAAGATGGAGATTGATTTTGAACTTTTGATAGTGCATTTATTATTTGACGAGATCTAGACTATTGGAGTAAATTTACTATGTTTACGGAATTTTTATGTGTTACCATTGAGTTAATTTCACAATATTATGTCCTACAACGTTTCTTTTTTAGACTCTATCATTTTAATTTGCGAAGACAATTTTGTGTCGGAAAAATTATAATAAAACCAATCAGCTTTGTTCGTAGATAGACTCTAAGGTATTGGCTAATGTTAATTTTAGCGCATTTTCGTAATTAATTTGAATGTTAGGACCATGCTAGACTTTGGATCTACGATTTTGTATTAATAATTTTTGACTTTAAATATAACGTATTCTTTATAACAATTGGTGTCTAATTTACTAACAACCAAAAGTCAATAACAACAACTGGCTTTAATCATAGCTATGTGCAACTAGGACGCCTACCTCCAAATAAATTTAATGTAATCGTGGAAAGGGACAAGTTGTATAAATATACCGCTCGACTAAAGCACCCCTAACCGCGGCGTTACAGTATTTTCCACATATTTCATTAATAAAAACATAAAATACGGCAGTGGCGTATATAGAAAAACAACACAGTTTTGGGGGCTCTGGTACAAAATAGCGCAGGACAAAATAGCGTGGACAAAATGGCGCAGGACAAAATAGCGCAGGACAAAATAGCGCAGGACAAAATAGCGCAGGACAAAATGGCGCAGGACAAAATGGCGCAGGACAAAATAGCGCATGTCAAAATAGCGCACGTCATAAATCCCAAGTCGATTTGCCCTGTCCAGCCGAAGTGGACCAGGGGCCGAGGATAGGTTAGGTTGGTATCTCAACCTGACCCGGTTAGGTTTTTTACAAAAAAAAAACTTGCCTGAACACATCAGGTAAGTTTTTTTTGTAAATAAACCTAACCGGGTCAGGTTGGGACACTAACCTAACCTATCCTCGGCCCCTGGTCCACTTCGGCTGGGGCAGTTTGAGTGATAAGGTTAGGCCTTCACTGTTTATTAAACTAACCAAGTAAGGTTAGGTTATTTTTTTAGTATCTCCGAGGATAGGTTAGGTTAGTATCCCAACCTAACCGGGTCAGGTTGGGATACTAACCTAACCTATCCTCGGCCCCTGATCCACTTCGGCTGGTGCAGTTTGAGTGATAAGGTTAGGCCTTCACTGTATATTAAACTAACCAAGTAAGGTTAGGTTATTTTTTTAGTATCTTTTTGAGATCTGCGCTATTTTGTCCTGCGCTATTTTGTCCCGCGCTATTTTGTCCTGCGCTATTTTGTCCTGTGCTATTTTGTCCTGCGCTATTTTGTCCTCGCTATTTTGTCCTGCGCTATTTTGTACCAGAGCCATTTTGGGGGGGGGGCGAGACCCCATGAGGCCGTAGTTTATGCTATTTTATGTTTGTATTCATGAAATATGTGGAAAATATCTAAAAAATAAAAATCTTAGCTACGGGGGGGCCCGAGCCCCCCCCTCATATACGCCCAAAACTGTCTCGGGCCCACCCCGAAGCCTTTTTCTATATACGCCACTGATTATGACCAAATTAGGAACCCTGGAACGCCACAGTCAGAAAGATCGGTTATAAATTTCTTAAACAGTTTGACACGCAATCACATCGTTGATTGAAAAAGTTATTCAATCAAAATTTGTAAAAATGATCTCGGCTGTGACGTCATAATTTTTTAGAAAAAATCGCCCAGCTATAAGAATTTAAGCAATTTTCAACAGGTATTTAATTATCATTTAAATTTAGAATTTTTAGAATATTCTTTACACAAGCAATATTTTTGTACAGTTTTATTATTCAAAAATGTTTAAAGAATATTGTAGTGTTTTTTGTAATGTATTCATGCCATGAATATTATTAAAATATACTATTTTCTAGTGCATTCCGGAATATTCTTAGCATGTTAATCTCAGAATATTCTTGGCACGTTCATAACTGGTATATACTATGGATGAACTAAAGTGAAACATTCTCCCATGGTATATGCCAAGAATATGGTATGCTGATTCCTAAAAGAAGATCCTTTACAGTATATTCATCGCATATACTTGGGATGTGAATCTTCTTTTCAAAATATGCTAAGCATATCACTAAAAGAATATTCTTTAAAGTGTCTAAAAAGCATATACAAAGCATTTGAATGTTCTTTCAATGCTATGTGGGAAATAATGAATTCATAAAAAGTCATTTAAATGGATTGTTTTATAGCGTATTAGTATGTATTCAGATGTATTAAAAATTAATCATTTTATGTTTATTCGGTTGTATTGAGATGAAGGAAGGAATTAAAAAGTATTCATTGGTATAAATAATGATTACATAAAAAGGTATTTAATTGTTTTGCTTTAAAGGGTATAAATATGTATTCAAATACATAGAAAATGAATACTTGAAAAGTGCATTCAATTGTATTAATAAGGGAAGGTATTAAAAAGTATTCAACGGTATAAATAATTAATTCATAAAAAGTCATTTAAATGGATTGTTTTATAGCGTATTAGTATGTATTCAGATGTATTAAAAATGAATCCTTTTATGTTTATTCGGTTGTATTGAGAAAGGAAGGAATTAAAATGTATTCATTGGTATAAATAATGATTACATATAAAGGTATTTAATTGGATTGCTTTAAAGAGTATAAATATGTATTCAAATATATAGAAAATGAATACTTGAAAAGTTCATTTAATTGTATTGATAAAGGAAGGTATTGAAAAGTATTCAACGGGATAAATAATGAATTCATAAAAAGTCATTTAAATGGATTATTCCATAGCGTATTAGTATGTATTCAAATGTATTAAAAATGAATCCTTCTATGTTTATTCGGTTGCATTGAGAAAGGAAGGAATTAAAAAGTATTCATTGGTATAAATAATGATTACATAAAAAGGTATTTAATTGGATTGTTTTAAAGAGTATAAATATGTATTCAAATATATAGAAAATGAATACATATAAAGGTATGTAATTGGATTGCTTTAAATAGTATAAATATGTATTCAAATATATAGAAAATGAATACTTGAAAAGTTCATTCAATTGTATTGATAAAGGAAGGTATTGAAAAGTATTCAACAAGATAAATAATGAATTCATAAAAAGTCATTTAAATGGATTATTCCATGGCGTATTAGTATGTATTCAAATGTATTAAAAATAAATCCTTCTATGTTTATTCGGTTGCATTGAGAAAGGAAGGAATTAAAAAGTATTCATTGGTATAAATAATGATTACATAAAAAGGTATTTAATTGGATTGTTTTAAAGAGTATAAATATGTATTCAAATATATAGAAAATGAATACATATAAAGGTATGTAATTGGATTGCTTTAAATAGTATAAATATGTATTCAAATATATAGAAAATGAATACTTGAAAAGTTCATTCAATTGTATTGATAAAGGAAGGTATTGAAAAGTATTCAACGGGATAAATAATGAATTCATAAAAAGTCATTTAAATGGATTATTCCATGGCGTATTAGTATGTATTCAAATGTATTAAAAATAAATCCTTCTATGTTTATTCGGTTGCATTGAGAAAGGAAAGGAAGGAATTAAAAAGTATTCATTGGTATAAATAATGATTACATAAAAAGGTATTTAATTGGATTGCTTTAAAGAGTATAAATATGTATTCAAATATATAGAAAATGAATACTTGAAAAGTTCATTCAATTGTATTGATAAAGGAAGGTATTAAAAAGTATTCAACAGGATAAATAATGAATTTATAAAAAGCCATTTAAATGGATTGTTCTATAGCGTATTAGTATGTATTCAAATGTATTAAAAATGAATCCTTCTATGTTTATTCGGTTGTATTGAGAAGGGAAGGAATTAAAAAGTATTCATTGGTATAAATAATGATTACATAAAAAGGTATATAATTGGATTGCTTTAAATAGTATAAATATGTATTCAAATATATAGAAAATGAATACTTGAAAAGTTCATTCAATTGTATTGATAAAGGAAGGTATTGAAAAGTATTCAACAGGATAAATAATGAATTCATAAAAAGTCATTTAAATGGATTGTTCTATAGCGTATTAGTATGTATTCAAATGTATTAAAAATGAATCCTTCTATGTTTATTCGGTTGCATTGAGAAAGGAAGGAATTAAAAAGTATTCATTGGTATAAATAATGATTACATATAAAGGTATTTAATTGGATTGCTTTAAAGGGTATAAATATGTATTCAAATATATAGAAAATGAATACTTGAAAAGTTCATTCAATTGTATTGATAAAGGAAAGTATTAAAAAGTATTCAACAGGATAAATAATGAATTCATAAAAAGTCATTTAAATGGATTGTTCTATAGCGTATTAGTATGTATTCAAATGTATTAAAAATGAATCCTTCTATGTGTATTCGCTTGCATTGAGAAAGGAAGGAATTAAAAAGTATTCATTGGTATAAATAATGATTACATAAAAAGGTATTTAATTGGATTGCTTTAAAGAGTATAAATATGTATTCAAATATATAGAAAATGAATACTTGAAAAGTTCATTCAATTGTATTGATAAAGGAAGGTATTAAAAAGTATTCAACAGGATAAATAATGAATTCATAAAAAGTCATTTAAATGGATTGTTCTATAGCGTATTAGTATGTATTAAAAATGAATCCTTCTATGTTTATTCGGTTGTATTGAGAAGGGAAGGAATTAAAAAGTATTCATTGGTATAAATAATGATTACATAAAAAGGAATTTAATTGGATTACTTTAAAGGGTATAAATATGTATTCAAATATATAGAAAATGAATACTTGAAAAGTTCATTCAATTGTATTGATAAAGGAAGGTATTAAAAAGTATTCAACAGGATAAATAATGAATTCATAAAAAGTCATTTAAATGGATTGTTCTATAGCGTATTAGTATGTATTAAAAATGAATCCTTCTATGTTTATTCGGTTGTATTGAGAAGGGAAGGAATTAAAAAGTATTCATTGGTATAAATAATGATTACATAAAAAGGTATTTAATTGGATTGCTTTAAAGAGTATAAATATGTATTCAAATATATAGAAAATGAATACTTGAAAAGTTCATTCAATTGTATTGATAAAGGAAGGTATTAAAAAGTATTCAACAGGATAAATAATGAATTCATAAAAAGTCATTTAAATGGATTGTTCTATAGCGTATTAGTATGTATTCAAATGTATTAAAAATGAATCCTTCTATGTTTATTCGGTTGTATTGAGAAGGGAAGGAATTAAAAAGTATTCATTGGTATAAATAATGATTACATAAAAAGGTATTTAATTGGATTGCTTTAAAGGGTATAAATATGTATTCAAATATATAGAAAATGAATACTTGAAAAGTTCATTCAATTGTATTGATAAAGAAAGGTATTAAAAAGTATTCAACGGGATAAATAATGAATTCATAAAAAGTCATTTAAATGGATTGTTCTATAGCGTATTAGTATGTATTCAGATGTATTAAAAATGAATCCTTTTATGTTTATTCGGTTGTATTAAGAAAGGAAGGAATTAAAAAGTATTCATTGGTATAAATAATGATTACATAAAAAGGTATATAATTGGATTGCTTTAAATAGTATAAATATGTATTCAAATATATAGAAAATGAATACTTGAAAACTTCATTCAATTGTATTGATAAAGGAAGGTATTGAAAAGTATTCAACGGGATAAATAATGAATTCATAAAAAGTCATTTAAATGGATTGTTTTATAGCGTATTAGTATGTATTCAAATGTATTAAAAATGAATCCTTCTATGTTTATTCGGTTGCATTGAGAAAGGAAGGAATTAAAAAGTATTCATTGGTATAAATAATGATTACATAAAAAGGTATTTAATTGGATTGCTTTAAAGAATATAACTATGTATTCAAATATATAGAAAATGAATACTTGAAAAGTTCATTCAATTGTATTGATAAAGGAAGGTATTGAAAAGTATTCAACGGTATAAATAATGAATTCATAAAAAGTCATTTAAATGGATTGTTTTATAGAGTATTAGTATGTATTCAGATGTATTAAAAATGAATCCTTTTATGTTTATTCGGTTGTATTGAGAATGGAAGGAATTAAAAAGTATTCATTGGTATAAATAATGATTACATAAAAAGGTATTTAATTGGATTGCTTTAAAGTGTATAAATATGTATTCAAATATATAGAAAATGAATACTTGAAAAGTCATTCAATTGTATTGATAAAGGAAGGTATTGAAAAGTATTCAACGGTATAAATAATGAATTCATAAAAAGTCATTTAAATGGATAGGTTTCAAAAGATATTGAGAAGTATTTAAATGTATAAAAAATGAATCCAGAATTTGGTATATACATGTAACCAAAACAGTTTTGGATAAAAATGTATTGGTTGGAATAAATTCTGAATACCTATCGTCTGCTCAGGGAATTGAGCAGGATACATAGTTATTAAAAGGTATAAAAACTGAATACTTTTTAATGCCATTGAATCCATTATTTTTTATAGGGTATATACACAGCACCAGAAACTTCAGCAAAAAGTACATTTTTATAGCTTGATGCCTCCTTGTTTTTAAGTTATTTTTAAGCATGTAGATTTAACAAAATAAATATTACATGGTATGAGGTTGTTTTCAAGTAAAAAAAACTTTGTTATTTTTGTTCACGTTAATTCAACGTTTATGTGATTTTTGTGCTATGTGAGAAAGGATACCCCTCGAAGTGGGTTCGTGCTACAAAAACTATAAGTCAAACACGGCCCCCCTCGCAAACAAAATCGACGTTTCCGAGCGTTTCTCCAAATTCGCACTCTAAATACCCAAAAAAGCCTCTGTTTAGATGTTAGTGCAACACCTTGTATTTAGAAAGCATTTCTATTCCTGATTACGAAAATACCAGTTCGATATTTTTATTGTTTACCAATTGCCATAATTTTACATTATGCATGTAAAAAGAAATTGGACAATATATTTGATAATATGTATTAAAATTTAAACGGTTTAGAGGGTCTCAAAATTATAAAAACCTTTCATACGAGGAGTACAAAAAAAGTTTAATCATAACAAAAACATTTCATGTAAAAAAAGGCCAAGTACGCGAAAATGGCATTCCATAAAAAGAATTGAGATAAAAAATAAAACCAAGTTCTCCAATACAAATTTCAAAATGAAAGGTTCTTACTAGTTTGGAAATATTTTTTTAAACTTTGCTATTACAGTCAAACTTCTTTATGTTCAATTTAGCACTGTGCCTAAGAGTCATTTACAGCCGTAATAGCCAAGTTTAGAAAAATATTTCCGAACTAGTAAGAACCTTTCATTTTGAAATTTGTATTGGAGAACTTGGCTTTACTTTTACCTCAATTCTTTTTACGGAATGCCATTTTCGCGTACTTGGCCTTTTTTTATAGGGAAAGGAAGTAAATTAGAATTTTGGGATGTTTTAACTTTTTTCTATAACTTTATCATAGTTGCCATCGGTCTTCCAAAGCTCAGCTCTCTAGCATGTCTGGAAGTAGGCAATGTTACGTTTACTTAACTTTACATTTATAGGGGAGGGAAGTAAGTTAGATTTTTGGGGTGTTTTTTCCTATAGTTTTATCATAGTTCCTATCAGTCAGCCAAAGCTCAACTCTCTAGCATTTCTGGAAGTGGGCAATGCTACTTTAACATAACTTTAAATGTATAGGGGAGGGAAGTAAATTAAAATTTTGGGGTTTTTTGATTTTTCCTAGGGGTTTGGTCATAATTTCTATCAGTCTGCCAAATTTCAGCTTTGTAGCATGTCTGGAAGGACAGTAGAATATTGATGATCTATACATGAGTGAGTCAGTGAGTGAGTGGCAATTTCGACGTTTTTTGAAATTAATTACTTTACTACTTTATGGAATTCCATGAAACTTGGAGGGGTTGTTAATTCCATGGAGATCTACGACTGTGCAAGTTTGAGATTCGTAGCTCATTCCGAAGTAGAGTTTTAGGTAGGTCAAATATCGGCTGAAATGTTTCCAGAAAAGTAGGTTATGGCGCGCGAACTTGGCGAGGCACTTCCGTGCCCTCAGATTTAAAAAAATAATGCCAAGCCATATAATCAGGTTCGGTTCGGTTCTTCTTAACAGAAAACCTATTTTTTAGTTTTAGTTAAAACAGCAAATACTGCCTAGCTTTTTTATTTATTTCACAAAAATTTAAATTACTATTATTATTTTGTTTTTTTTTATTATTTTTATTTCCTCTTGTAAAACGACGTTTTTCTTAACTTCTTAGAACTTTATGTTAGAAAACTTTTAAATTTATTAAATGTCAATATTTTCTAAATATATTGTCTAAATAAAAATTTATTTTTCAATCATTAGTTTTTCGTGTAATCGATTTCGATTTGTTTGGAAAAGAAAAATTGGTATTACTTTATAATAATATGATGTTTTTGCTTTTTCTTATGTATTTTGGTTAATACTACAATAGTTTTAATGTTGTGCTTTAGTAAAACTTACTATTTTTTATAATAAGGTTTTAGCATAGATACTACAGGTTAAAGGTTTCAGGTTTTCCTCCGTTGTAAAATATAAACACAGTTTATTAATACAATTATTTTTTTATTTGCTATTATTTATAAACTTATATACAAGATTTCTTTACAAACTAAAACTTTTTATATTTTGTGGTTGGCACATTTTTTTTATAATAGATAGCGCCAAAAGTACGATAAAAAAATCATAGCCCGAAAAAAGTTTTTGAAACAATAAAAGTGATTAAATAAACATTTTAATTTTTATATAAGTAATCCATTGCACTACAAAATCATCTAAATACTATTTAAAGTACAAAGAAAAGCTAACAAAGTAAAAATCTAAAATTGTTTAAAAATTCGTGTTTTTGGTGCGAAATATAAATAAGAAATTTTTAAGTGATCTAAACTTACAAAAAAAATTGTGAATAAAACATTGTGAAGAAATAAGTAGAGGTACAACAAGTACGTGAACACACATGTTTAAAAAACAAAAAAAGTCATTTATTTTGTCTATAGAAAAGAGCCTTTAAAAAATTGCACAATTTCATTAAAAGCCCCAATAAAAATAAAAACAAAATATCATAACAAATCGACATACTAATACATAACAACGATTTTTTAACAACTACTTAACTTTAAAAATCAACAGCTGCTTTAAGTCTCTGACTATAAGTAAAAAATAATGAGAAAAAAATAAAAATAAAACAATCAAGGTAACTTTATTTTTGTTTAACTTTATAGAGCGAAATATACAATAAAATTATACAGGGTGTCTCATAACTTAGGGGCCATAGTGCAGCAGGTAAAGGAGGTTATTTTCGAGAAAAAAGTTTATATAACATGGGGTTCAGGAGTGTTAGGAGTGGAAGAAAAAGGAAAAAGGGTTTTAGAAAAAAAAGTAAATCTGTCAAAATACTCAGGTAATTGTGATTTAAAAATGTATTATTTTTTGATAAAATTACAAGTTGAGAGGATGCAGGCTATCAAAATAACCTCCAAAAATATATAAAAAATAATAATAAAAAAAAATTTTTTTTGCTACTTATTCTTTTAATAATATCAATAATATTTTACTACTATGTCTCGCTAGAGACTTGTTTTTATTAACAGAAAAACATTGTTGGGTTTTTTATGGTATTCATAAAAATTTATACCAAAAAAATAGTTTTTTTCTAAAAAAAATTGACCGACTAATTTTTTTAAAATTATTTTTATTTTAATTTATTGCTCTTGTTCTAATACATGACCATACCCAGTTTCATATTTTTACTGCGTTTTTTTAAAAAGTTAATCAAAAAAGTTTAAAAAAATCGGCGCTCTGTATCTCGACAAAGAAAGAGTTTTGACCCATTACATGTATTATAGGAACTTTTTTATCAGACATGACCTCGAGCACCTATTGATCTATCACCTATTGACCTATGGCCCCTATGTTATGGGAAACCCTGTATTACTGGATAAAGACAAGTTAAAATATTATTTTATTTGTAAAAAAATGCTTAAATATTTTTTACCAACCAAGTTAATGTAATATCTCTTAAAGTGGCAAATAAAATTTAGTATGATAGCTAGAATGTTTTGAACAAAATCTATTAAAAAAGCAGTTTACACAAATGCAAACCTGTCGAGACCCCCGTAAAGATCAAGGCCCACAAGTGGGGATTAGATTTTTCCGATCTTCCCTAGAATTATCTGAAACCCTCAAAAAATCATTGAACCCCTGTATATTTTTTTGCCAAAATCCTGCTGAGGTGCCACCCATTTCCGGCATAATATTTTAACTACCCTTTATCCAATATAGAATACAGGGTTGTTTAAAAGTTGAGTAAGGAGGTATCTATAGTACGATATAAAGTTTTTGAGCAATATCTAATAGAAATTGTAAAACGCCCTGTTATTCTATTTAAAAAAAATTAAATTGTTATTTTTTGACTATTTATAATACGTTTTTACCCTATAAGATTATGTATTATATATACTATATATACTTATATTCACAGTTAACAATTTTGTTTTATTTACAATTCTATTGTTTTATATGTACATTCTATGTCCAATAAAATTTTTATATATACCTAACAAATAAATTTTTATACCTAGTTTTCACGATTTTTTTAACTAAAATTTAGTTTTTTTATTACTTATTTTAGTTCATTGTGATATAAAAAGGAACATTATTTTTCAATCTGAGTATGACCCAGCATATACATGACATCTCAAAAAATTTTTCTAAAAGTTTACAATATTTTTTGAAACGCCCCTGTATCTTGACACATGTTTATTTTAATTTTATTTGGAAATATTTTGATGATAAAAGTCCTCGCTGCGGCTAGTGATATGTCACTTTATTTGTAATAAATTTATTACTATTACTTTCGTAATAAAATTATTTTGATTTCTTAAAAGAAAATGCCCATATAAAATAAATAAGATTATCTATGTATATACGCAGTTAATTATAATTATTATTTATACTCAAAACAATTCACCGAAAATTTTTATAAACAATATGTTTTACTAGAATAGGTTTTTTTCAGGTTTACAGGAAAATTATCGATAAAAATTTGTTTGGGAGAAAATCTAAAAATGGCTGCCATTTCAAAACTTATAAAATAAAAATTTAAGCAGCTACCTATTTAGAAAATCAGGCATTTTTAAAAACTGGACAAAACTGGCACATACGGAAATAAACTTCTTAACATAAATAAAGAAACTTTATTGAACGCGAAGTTTGATTATTATTTTCTTTAAAGTCCGACGTACTTTAATTTGGCACTGTGCGGGAATGTGTAAAAATCTATTTTATTTTTATAAAAATTTTTTATGTAATGTAAAGTAATCTGTGCGCAACTGAATGTTTCGACTCAATGCGCGGTATCTGGTAATTTTTTTCGGTGAAGTGTTTTTAATTTAAAATGGACTGCTACAAAAATGAAATGTCTACACTACGGTTCTTTTTGAATCTTTTCAAAAGCAGTAGGGTATGATCGTAATCAGTTACTAAAATATGACCTTTTGATTGTCGAAAAACTTCATAATATTTTTATTGTTTAACCAAACTGTTTAAACAAAAAAATCAATAAATAAAAACGAATTATTATTTTTGACCAAATAAAAAATATTCCGTAATTTTGTTTCGCTTTGTTTTGGCGGTTTATTATCCAAAATTTTCATGGGGTCATCTAAAGTGACACTACAATCTACACTGTAGCAATACTACTATACCAAAGGGTTATTCATAATTTCAAAGTGTATTATTATGTCTTTAGGTAAAAGTATCGAACGAACGTAATCTGGTGGTACGTGATCCGTTTTTGTAAGGCTTAACAGAGGCCACCGAGACATACTACCTGCAACAACACATTTTACTTATTACAGTTTTTTATGTGAGATTTTTGATTACCGCAACTATAATTTAAATGATACACCAAACTTTAAGGGTTGTTCTAACTCATTTGTTTCCAATGCATAAGTACTGTGTCTTGTCTACGTTTACTGTTAACCCCCATTTTTGGTATTCTTCCTTTGACTTTCTCGTCATATACTCCATGTCCTCTTTACCATTAGCTGCAATTACTTGGTCGTCTGCTACTTTAGTATGTATAAGGTAAATCGGTCGTTAAGTTGTATTCCCATAGCGATACAACATCCCTGTCTCAAGCCTTTTTTTACCGGGAATTCTTTTAAAAGTCAATTGCAATTTTAATTTTATATTTTGACCCCTTGTATAGTTCTTGTATCGCTGTTATGTATGTATCATTGATATTAGTTTGCTCTACCACTGTCCATAATTTTTCTACTGTAACGGTATCATATGCTTTTTGTAGGTCCATAAAGATAACATGAGTCTCTACATTTCTTGCACTCCCTTTCTCAATTACTTTTGTTTTAACTTCTTTAAAAATTACGTACAGTGGAAATAATTTTTTTTTTGGGATTATGCTATAAAATCAAGTGAATAATTGAGAGTCAAAAATATAAAAAAAACTTAAATATACTATCAAAAATCTGTTTTTTTATTAAGTTATTAAATGTGGTGCTACTAGTGCTATTTTCTGCAATTATTAAGGGTCCTCTTGATATGTAAAAAAACCTATCTTAAATTTTTTTAAAATTTAATAGCACAAACTAGTTTTTAAAAAAGTTGACAAATTTTTACCTATTACAAAGGTTATTTGGCCACACTGTAACTGAATAACCTATATAAAAAAAACAATAAATTATGATCACAATGAATCAAAAAAAATTCGACGTTATTAATTTTCATTTTTAAAATTTACAATTTTCCCATTGTCTTCAAACTTAACAAATGCTATAACTTCTACTTCTACTTTCGACTTTCACCACCTTTTCTTATAGTTTGGTGCATTTTTTATTTAAATCCATCGTACATGGGACAACCTGTAGTACTACTAGTTTTGACAATATGATCCATTTCAAAGAACCGTAGGTATTAAAAAAAAATTAAGGTACAAATCAAATTTTTAAAATAAAATTAATTAAAAAAATTGACTAGTACAACTAGTACAATTTTAAATATCACATATACGGCCACGAAAACGAGCTGCCCGATAAGAGCATATCTCTAATTAGCGTTTCGATAGGAGTTTTCCCCACTAATCTAACAAAAAACAGCTGTTCTATCACGGCAGAACTCACGGTTCTGAGACTGGGTAATCGTAGGAGTAATTTTCCGAACCTCGTAGGCTGATTCGGATATTGCGACCTACAGTACTCTTCCAAAGCACACTGCGATTTTTCCTGAATCGACTCTATATGGGCCACGTCACTTAGACCACAGGCATCTGAAACAAAAGAAATATATTTTAGATAGGGAAGCATCGGGTAATTTCGTTCAGCGGGTAATTTGGTTTAGCGGGTAATTTCGTTCAGCGGGTAATTTCGTTTAATGGGTAATTTCGTTCATCCAGTAATTTTGATCAATGGGTAATTTCGCGCAACGGGTAATTTGACGCAACGAATAAGTTTAATCAGTAGATGAAATAGGTCACCTTATTAAATTATTTTAGAATCTAAATAAAATGAAATACGAGTGTAAAAATTAATCAAAAACGAATATATAGACAGCAGCTGGGTTCTGTTTCATTTACAGGGAATACAGACATAAATTGGCTCAAAATTTGTATAAGAATTTCACGCCCCAACGCACGACATTTGATACACTTATAGAAAAGGTAAATGCGTTAAACTACTTCCACGCCTCTTGAAATTTTGACATATATTAGGCATTTTATTTTACCTAAAAACCTTTAAAAACGGTCAACAATAATTTGTCGAGAATAGATTATGAATGTGAAAAAGGATCTAAAGTTCCAGATGTTTGCCTAAAGTCAATTCGTTAAAAATCTATAGATTACCTTCAATGTTGGTTCTGAAAGCGTCACGAAATCACAAAAAAAAGCAATCTTAAAGAAATTGGGCGTGTGCTTAGAGTCAAAAGGGAACGATCATTTTATATTAGATATACAGGGAGTCCCAAATAAAAGTAACTATATATATCGGGATTTTGGAAACGGTTTCTAAAAAACGTAGTAATTAGTTTTGTTTCTCTCATATCTTTCCGTGGGTAGCTTAAAAGCTTGACCTCACGGGGTCCAAGATCTAATCGACACCTAATAAGTGTTGACTGTTAACTGTTGCGTCCTTATGGGACTCCTCAGAACACTGCTTGGTCAATGTGACACTCTTGCGAAGTTAATTAGACGGTTTTGTCTCTAATCCTGTGTAAATAGTGAGAAAAGTTTCGCAAGAGGTGCCATCTACCGAGATACGAGAGAAACCAAAACAAGAGCAGGCGAAAATAAACTGCTATACATATCGATCAATGAAAAAACTGATTACAAAATAAAAAGAAACAAACTAATCCGTGACCTACGACAGCTCTTCTGCCTTTCAGGCCAGATCAACGCTTATCGCGTTTTTATCCACCATTAGACACGTGAGCGTCTATCAGCGAAATTTTTAAGCCAAATAATACTAAACATAATAACAAACGTGAAATTTAGTACTTGTGAATTTAAAAATCAAACAAGTTTCGTAGCTAATCGGGTAAAAAGGAGTTTTTGTTTCTCTCGTATTTTTCCGTGGGTAGCTTAAAAGCTTAACCTCACGGAGGTCCAAGATCTAATGGACACCTAATAAGTGTTGACAGTTAACTGAATTTAAAAATCAAACTAGTTTCGTGGCTAATCGGGTAAAATAGAATTTTTGTTTCTCTCATATTTTTCCTAGGGGTAGCTTAAAAGCTTAACTTCACGGGGGTTCAAGATGAATGGATTAGCTAATTAGTTTGTTTCTTTTTATTTGTAATCGGTCTTTTCATAATTTTCGCCTGCTCTTGTTTTGGTCCCAGGTAGCAAGGGGTCATCAAATGACGTCCTTTTTTCGTCGAAAAGTGGTCATTTGGGTGACCAGCAGCTCATCTACCAAAAAATGTTGTCTTTAAGGCGTCAATTATTTGACGTCTTTTCGTAGTGTAGTTTTTGAGGTCTGAAAAACGTCATATATTGGTCACTACCCACAGTGCACACTTTGTCCAAGGGACATACACTCATACTTACATAGATGGTGCCCCAGGCAGTACTTGACCGGATTTATACGAAATGTGGGGATACGTATATAAAATAAATTAAATATTAAATCAAGACAAACTTCGAGGCTTCTTTCGCTTCAAGGTGAAGATGTGTAAGTCTGGGTTTAGGTCTATTTTGATCTGTCCCTCACAGAACACCGCTGTACCTGTTCCAGTACTTCCAGGTCTAAGTCACAGAAGTCGCCTTCTGTGTCCAAGTTTCCTTCAGTGTTCTCAACAGCAGGGAATATTTCATATATTCCGGCGAGTTTAAAAAAAGTCATAAATAGGTCTGTGTGTGTGTCTGATGTTCTGATTTGGTCCCAAATACGTCATTGGTTCGTCCCGCCTTCCTTTTTGTAAATATGTTCTTTTTACTATAATTTACCAAATTGGTTCGAATTAGGCTATTTGGTGATTCACTAGAGCATTTTCTATTTTTTGTTTATTTAGTATTAATTAACTAATTAAGTACTTAAAATTACTGGGTTATTTGCATTTGAAACTCCCGCGGTTTTAAAGGCAAATATTACAATTTGCTATAATTAATTTACTTTACATAAAATGCATTTTGAATTACTAAGGTTCCTAGTTCCTTTAATATGGACCTTCGTAATCTCATTCCTTCCTACTTATTCCTTTTCTCCTACGCCTATGGATTAACGACGCCACTGGGCGACATGTGGGAGAACGAACGCAGTAGCGATATCTGCTGCAGCAGAGAGAACCGTTTCGCCTTCGAACGATAATACACGCGTGTTAGCGACTCTCCTACCACATGAATGTGGGTGCAAAAAATACGGTTTAACAGCGCGTCCTCCCATGAGTTCCGCTTCCTGTATAAAAATGGTAAGTGAAAATGCATTATTTTTACCTTACATACATTTGTTTATTGCTACACTAACCTAGAAGGTAAACTAGACCATTTCAGAATCCCTTGTACCAGCTTAGCCTATGACCTTATTCCCTTAACTTTATACAGTCCACACCTGACACCGTTAAATTCCAGACAATCTCCTTTCTGGACCACCAGGGAACCCCATTTTTGATCCTTAGCGACCCGGATTTCTGGAATCGTTTTTTTGCCTTTTTAGGTTAGTTTTTTTTTACTGGTTTCAAATGCAAGAAAAACCCTTGTTTTTCCTAAATGCCTTTTTTACTGGTTTCAAATGCAAGAAAAACCCTTGTTTTTCTTACATGCCTACTTTAGAAAACCCCTAGGTTTCTAAAATACATTTTGCGATTTTTTTTTGTGTAAAAACAAATGCAAGAAAAACCCTTGTTTTTCTTACATGCCTACTTTAGAAAACCCCTAGGTTTCTAAAATACATTTTGCGATTTTTTTTGTGTAAAAATTAAATATTTTTAACAATAAATTTAGCCTTTTCATGCGAAAAACCAAACACAGATAAAATCTGTAAACTACTATGCTTTTTTTTGTTTCGAATAAATCAAGTTTTTTCGTTTCTTTTTTGTAAAAAAAAAAACCGTATGGAATTTGGGTGTTTTTTTGTTTGTCACTGGAAATAGTTTAAAATAGTGTCTGCAAAGTGCTATTATTTTAGCCGTTGTGCCTTCACATTTGTGGATTGCTATAATTATATCCAATTTGCTCGAAAAAAATCTCCAAATTGCCATATTCATTTTTGCTTATTGCAAATTGCTATGACTATATCCGATTGCGGATGCTTTACTATATTCGTTTTTGCGTAAAAATTGCTATGAATATATCTATTTCTAATTTACTATTATAATATCTGTCTGCAAATGGCTATGATTGTATCCATTTTTTGCGTGCATAATAAATTTTGAAGGAAATTTAATTCTTAACTTGAGAATTTGTTTTCGTGTAAAGGCAGATAAATAGTTTTACCAAATTAAATGCTTTTGATTTGTAGGTATTTATTTTTAAATTTAATACATAGTAGGTACCTACTTATTTGAATTCGCGAGGCGAAGATAAAAAAAACTTATACACAAGTTTTTTGTTATCATTAGTTTGCATCGGGTATTTTCTTTACTTTTGTGCGCTTATAGTTTGATTATTGTAATTAAACGTAGGACATTAATATTTATACAGGGTGTCCAAATTTTGATTTTTTTTTCAGTTTACCTAATTTTTGTCAATTATTTTTTGGATTTTTTTTTAAATCATGTCTAGTTCGGATAAAAATTTAAAGGCTAAAGCCTTGCGCTATAGTGCGATTTCACAGCTAAATTTGATCATTGAATCCGCGACCCTCGCAAAAAATGACCCTGCCTATCACAGCGGCTTTAAAGTCAAATTTCGGACATTGTCAAAAATCAAAAAAGATTTTGAAAAGCACCATAATACTTTGTTGACGTTGGTAGCCTCTGATGAGGATCGCTTAGTAGTAGAAAACAAAGTGTTTATGGACTTTTGCAAGCGCTGTGACGAGATTTCCACTATATTTTACGAACTTTTCGAACTACCCTTTGAAGATGGAGGGCTTTTGAGCAGTACGATAAATCCCATGGGCAGTCCCTGTGCCTCCACAGACCAGCATGGTTTACTGCCTAGGATAAAAATACCTCTTTTTCAAGGGGAATTTAAGGAGTTTCCAACCTTTTTGCAAGCCTTTAATGCTACCGTGCACAATAATAGGTCGCTGGGAAACTTTGAAAAATTCAATTTGCTTTTTTCTAATTTAAAGGGCCCTGCCCTGGATGTCATTTCTGACATTCCTATCCTTGCTGAAAATTATTTAAATGCCTACCACACCTTGGTGGATAGGTATACAAATAAACGATTACAAGCTTACCTTCACTGGAAGGCAATTGAAGGCTTCTCTCCTCTTACTAAAGAGAATGCTACGAATTTGAGGAATTTGCTTGATTGTTTTTCGAAAAACTTAAGTGCTTTAAAAGTCATGGGTTTTAAAACGGAGTTTTGGGATTATATTATGGCACAAATGCTCTTGGATAGGTTGGACCCAACCACGCGCAAGGCATTTGAGCAAAATTATTGCTCCAATGAGATCCCCTCTTATGATAAAATTCGTGCTTTTGTTTCTAGCCATTGCATTGCGTTGGAACAAATACAACAAACTCAAGATTACTTAAAAAATAAAGATTTGTCAATTTCAAGTCAGAAAAATCAAGCAAAGTTTCAAAATCGATCTGCTTTGTTTGCTAATACTCAGAGAGCCTCCAAAAATGCCTCCCAGTCTCCAAATGGCCAAAGTGGCTTAAATAATACTCCAAACCCTCAAAAATTTTGTTTTCTCTGTAAAAGTGGCGATCATATAATATACAGATGTCCTAATTTTTTGGCGAAAACTCCCCAGCAACGTTTTGAGATTGTTAAACAACATAAAGCGTGTGTCAACTGTTTGGCCTCAAAGCATAATTTACCCCAGCAATGCAAATCAGAAAAAAGATGTTTACATTGTGGCCAATTTCATCACAGTCTCTTACATTTTTTTCCTATTAATTCTACACCTAGTTCTGCGAGTAGCCCCTCTACTTCTGCAGTGCAACCCCCGAGGAGCCCCGTGGCTACCGAATTTAATAGAACCACTAACACCATTGTTACTGGTATGTCTTTAAATGATCGCGAAGTACTTCTCTGTACCGCTTTAATACAAATACAGGATGTTTTTCAAAATTGGCACACAGTGCGCGCCATCTGTGACTCTGGTGCTCAATCTTCATTTATATCTAAGTCATGTGCTGATAGTTTGGGCCTTCCTAAATTTAATATCGCCATGACTCTACAAAGCTTAGATCGAATGACAACTTCGGCAAAATCTGGAATTAATTGCAATATCTCCTCTTTGCGTGATAATAATTTTGTTTTTAATTTTGATGCGATAATACTCGATAAAATTTGTAGTGATTTACCTCATTCCTCATTTTCGATTAAAAGTTTTCCTTTTCTCGCCAACTTAGAACTAGCTGACCCAGGCTTTAATAAAAGCGATAAAATTGATTTATTGTTGGGCGGCGATGTGTACCCTTACATTTTGCTAGATGGTCGTTTGTCTACGGGACCCAACAACCCCGTCTGCATTAATACTATTTTTGGTTGGGGAATAATGGGCAATCTTTCACTTTCACCTTCAACTACAAATCAAATTAAAACATTTTTTACTACGTCAATGAACGATTCTTTTGTCAATTTAGATAAAAATCTACAACGATTTTGGCAAATAGATGACATACCTAATGTCAAGGCCATTGACCCCGAAGATGAGTTTTGCGAAAATTATTTTTTGAAAACTACCTCAAAAAATGAGGAGGGGAGATATATTGTATCTTTACCATTTAAAGTTACTGCTCCAGATTTTGGCGACACTCGATCCATTGCCGTACGTCGTTTTTTCTCCCTTAAGAAGAAATTGCTACAAAACCCTGATTTTTATGCTGCCTACAGCTCTGTTTTACAAGATTATTTAGATAATAATCATATGCAACCGGTTTCTGCACCTTTGCCGACCGAAATTTCAAATCATTTTTATATTGCACACCATGCGGTGTTTAAAAAAGATTCTACTAGCACCCCCCTGAGGGTGGTTTTTGATGCGAGCATGCACGCCCCTGGCAAAATCTCGCTCAACAACGCTGTTTATACTGGGCCCCCTTTACAAAGGGACTTACAAAAAATTTTATTACTTTATCGTTTGCATAAATTTTGCTTTTGTTGCGACATCCGTCAAATGTACAGGATGATTTTAGTTGACCCTAGTCAAACTAATTTTCAAAGAATAGTTTGGAGGTTTGATCCTAACCAGCCTATTCAAGACTTCGAAATAAATAGAGTTTTATTCGGGGTCTCTTGTAGCCCCTTTTTGGCTATCAGAACTTTGCTGCAACTTGCTAGAGAGCATGAGGACCTTCCTCTTGCCTCAAAAATCATTGAGGAGGCAGTTTTTGTCGATGATGTGATTTCGGGAAGTGATGACTTTTTTAAGGCCACTGAGATGAAAAATCAATTAATCGAGCTACTTAGCCGAGGTGGATTCGAATTGCGTAAATGGGCGAGCAATTGTCCCGAGTTACTATCCGATCTTCCTGAGTCACACATTTCGATGAAGGCTCTTTCTCTCGATTTAGATGCTGAAAATTCAACTTTGAAAATTCTCGGTTTAAATTGGAACCCTCATACTGATGAATTTTTTTATACTTTCGACTGTTCTCTCCAAACATGCACTAAAAGAACAATTTTAAGTAATTTGGCCCGCATTTACGACCCTCTGTCTTTTTTGGCGCCAATAGTTTTAATTTTAAAATTAATTGTTCAATACTGCTGGGCAGAAGACTTAAACTGGGACGACCCTGTCAGTCCGGAAATTGTTTTTAAATGGGAAAAATTTAAAAATGAATTAAAGTTTTTGCATTCTGTTAAAATTCCTCGTCAAATAATTTTGCCTAATGCTAGTCAAATCCAGCTAGTAGGATTTTGCGATAGTTCAGAACGGGCCTATTGTGCTGTCGCTTATATTCGAATTTTTTATTCTGATGGAAACATTAAAGTTTTTTTTGTTTGTAGTAAATCTAGAGTCGCACCGTTGCGTCGTAAACTAACTTTACCAAGACTAGAGCTTTTAGGAGCTGTTTTGTTGGCTAAATTAATGGATTTTTTACTAGAAACGTTCTCGGAAAAAATTAAATTTGATAAAATTCTTGCTTTTACTGATAGCACAGTGACCTTATCTTGGATTCAGGGATCTCCTCACAAATTTAAAACATTTGTTTCGAATAGAACTGCCTATATACAAGGAAGAATTAGCCCTGAGTTTTGGCATTATGTTCCTACTGAACAAAATCCTGCTGACTGCGGTACTAGGGAAATGTATCCCTCTGATTTACAAAGATTTTATTTTTGGTTAGAAGGGCCTTCTTTTCTAAACCAACCTACAAATACTTGGGATTTTATGACAGTTACTTACGATGGGAATGCAGTTTTGGAAGAACAGCGAAAAAATATTTTTAACGTTTTTACTTGCGAACAAACAGTTGAATATTATGTAAACAACTTGTTTGAAAAATACAGTTCTCTTTTTAAAATTAAGAGAATAGTTGCTTACTTTTTGCGAGGGTTACAAAAGTTTAAAAATCCCTCATACAATTTTGCTACTGATTACCTTACAAATCAGGATTACTACAAAAGCTTACTTTTTATTTCGAAATGCGTACAATCTTTTTCTTTCCAAAAAGAAATTGAATTACTAAAAGATAAGAAACAGCTTCCAAAAGCTTTTCAAAAATTATGTCCATTTTTGCATAATGAAAGCTACGATTTGCTTCGTGTTGGAGGCCGTTTATGCCATTCAAATTTATCATACGATAAAAAATTTCCAATTCTTTTGCCTTCTAGTGCAAAATTCACTGAATTACTGATTTTAGATTTGCATCGCAGCAATCTTCATTGTGGTATACAGACCACAACTTTTTTACTAATGCAAACCTTCTGGGTATTGTCTGCTAAAAAGGTAGTGAGAAAAGTTTTAAGTTCTTGCCATACTTGCTGGAAAACTAAACCTAACTCCCTTCAACCCCCTATGGGTAACCTACCGAAATTTAGAGTTTCCGAAGCAAAGATGTTCGAAAATGTAGGTATAGATTTTTGTGGTCCGTTCACGATTACTCTTGGTCGGACCAGAGGTGCAAAAACCATGAAAGCATATGTCTGTTTATTTATCTGTTGCGCTGTTAAAGCCGTGCATTTAGAGTTAGTCTCTGATATGACATCAGAAGCCTTTCTGGCTGCTCTGCGCCGCTTCATAGCTAGAAGAGGACTATGCTCAAAGATCTCTTCAGACTGCGGGACCAACTTCGTGGCCTCTGAAAAATACTTGCGACAAATTTTTTCTGATTGCGTGAAGGGGGAAGGTATAGTTTGGTCTTTTAACCCACCTGCTGCTCCCCACATGGGAGGCATTTGGGAATCAAACATTAAATCTTTAAAGACTCATCTTCACAGGGTAGTTGGAAATCAAATACTCACCTATGAGGAATTAAATACGGTTTTAACCCAAGTTGAAGCCATAATGAACTCACGTCCTTTATGTGCCTTAAGCACCGATCCTACTGATCTGGCGGTCTTGACTCCTAATAATTTTTTAAATTTGAGGCCTCCAGGTACAATACCCGATCCAAACTACTGCGATATTGCGTTAAACAGGCTGTCCAGGTGGCAACTGTTGCAAAGAATGCACCGCGATTTTTGGATTCGCTGGCATCGCGAATATTTGCACACTTTGCAACAGCGAGCCAAATGGCACCAACCTCTTGCTTCCATTGATATTGGTACTATGGTACTGATCAAAGATGAAAATTCCACTCCATTGGATTGGCCCCTAGGCCGCATTGAAGACCTTATTAAAGGTTCTGATAATGTTCCACGGGTTGCTATTGTAAAGACTACTAAAGGTACCTACAAACGGCCTTTGGTAAAACTATGCGCCCTGCCTACAAATTAAACTCTCTGAAATGCCCCTGGGCATTCTCAGGGGGGTGGGAAATGGTTCGTCCCGCCTTCCTTTTTGTAAATATGTTCTTTTTACTATAATTTACCAAATTGGTTCGAATTAGGCTATTTGGTGATTCACTAGAGCATTTTCTATTTTTTGTTTATTTAGTATTAATTAACTAATTAAGTACTTAAAATTACTGGGTTATTTGCATTTGAAACTCCCGCGGTTTTAAAGGCAAATATTACAATTTGCTATAATTAATTTACTTTACATAAAATGCATTTTGAATTACTAAGGTTCCTAGTTCCTTTAATATGGACCTTCGTAATCTCATTCCTTCCTACTTATTCCTTTTCTCCTACGCCTATGGATTAACGACGCCACTGGGCGACATGTGGGAGAACGAACGCAGTAGCGATATCTGCTGCAGCAGAGAGAACCGTTTCGCCTTCGAACGATAATACACGCGTGTTAGCGACTCTCCTACCACATGAATGTGGGTGCAAAAAATACGGTTTAACAGCGCGTCCTCCCATGAGTTCCGCTTCCTGTATAAAAATGGTAAGTGAAAATGCATTATTTTTACCTTACATACATTTGTTTATTGCTACACTAACCTAGAAGGTAAACTAGACCATTTCAGAATCCCTTGTACCAGCTTAGCCTATGACCTTATTCCCTTAACTTTATACAGTCCACACCTGACACCGTTAAATTCCAGACAATCTCCTTTCTGGACCACCAGGGAACCCCATATTGCTGACGTCTTTAAAACGTCTGAAAATGAAGTCATTTTGGGTGTGTCTTTTGAACGTCATTTAAAGGTCATTTACACGTCAGGCTAGAGACGTCAATGGTCATTAAAAATTACCTGTTTTTGACGTTTAAAAAACGTGACCTTGCTACCTGGGGTTTCTCTCGTATTTCAGTAGATGGCGCTTCTTGTGAAAGTTTTCTCACTATTTAGACAGGATTAGAGACAAAACCGTCTAATTAACTTCGCAAGAGTGTCATATTGACCAAGCAGTGTTCTGAGGAGCCCCATAAGGACGAAACAGTTAACTGTCAACACTTATTAGGTGTCCTTTAGATTTTGGACCCCCGTGAGGTTAAGCTTGTAAGCTACCCAGTACCCACGGAAAAACATGAGAGAAACACAAACTCCTTTTTACCCGATTAGTCACGAAACTTGTTTGATTTTTAAATTCACGGGTACTAAATTTCCCGTTTGTAAGAAAATAAGTTTCCAAAGTCTTCAATGCCTCCTCTATAATGCTCTGATTATTTGGAAGTTGAACGGCTTTTTACAAAGAATAAATAAGGAAGGAAAATATATGGGATAATTGAACCTAAGTACATGTTGTACATACACAGATTTATTTATAATTAGACAATATGTCAAACGTATAAACGGAGGTCAAGAATTTTTCAGTCTAATATTAGACGCAAAATGTAATTAACGTAGTGGCTGCTATGTTAATGGGATCTTTTTTATTTGCCCTTTTAGTCATTCATTTGCGATCGTTACTTTAAGCACAAAATATGTTAAAACTTTTTAAAAGTATTTCCTTTTAAAGGATTTACCACGATACGCCTATAAACACAAGGCGATGTGGAAATAGTCCAGATTACGTCGGATCGGTTCGGAATTTTGTATGTATAGTTTTTGCAAAGTAACTTGAATAACTCCTAATACGGCGGCAAAGAGTCGCGCCTCGCGACTCTTTGCCGTTCGACCACAAAGTATTTGTTTTCGGACCGACCGAGCACAGGTGGATAGACGGCACCTGATTGGCAGATATTTTTGAGATGCGCTTTTAATTGCTTTCGGGTGTGCTTTTCGGGACCCCTTTAGTCGGCAGTATGCAGAGGTAGAAAATAAATCAGTGTCGTTTCTGTAGGAGTAGGAATAGAAAGTTTTATTATCTATTTTTATTTCTTTAGTTTACGCCATAATTAAATGAAATAATTTTCATGAGTATATCTACCGCCGCCCATGTCACTTTCTATAAAGGATATGCCGATGGTCGACTTTTATCTTTGTTCAACTGACTTTGCAAAAACTATACATAGCTTTATTTTGTTGAGGTGCCCAACTTTAGTGTTTCCGCGAGACGAGACGAGAGAAGGCGTTCTCTCGTCTCGTCCCGTTATGCGAGATAAAATGTCGCCGTCGTGGTGTAATGGTAGCAGTGTTTGTTTCCCACACCAGCAGCCCGGGTTCGATTCCTGACTAGGTACTTGGTTGTTTGTGTTTGTTTAAAAATGCTTTAACTTTGCTAAAACTGCGAAACTGGGCGATTGATCCTGATTGGACGGACTCTTTTATTGCTCGAGAGAGCTTTTCTCCCTTTTGGTCTCGGCTCTAGTTTTTAAAACACCCTGTGTAAAAGTGTTTTTTTAAGGCGGATTTTATTATTTATGGTATTTAGTTTTTTCCAAAATAAAGTGTTAAGTCCATTCTAGGATATACTCTGTATATGCATATAATTTTTTAATTTTTTTTCTCAAATTACCCTTTTACCCTCGTTTATAATTCTGTAATCTTATGCTACTTCAACTAATTAATAGATTTGTTAAAATTTATGTACCAAATTATTAAAGAACATTAGTGATTTTGTAAAAGAAAATCAATTATAAAATTAAAAATTAAAAAAATTATCGACACTTGAGAACTTCATTTTCTTTTAAAAACTTCTCTAGTTGATTACCTTTCTAACGGTATGCTACACATTGATTAAAAAAAACAATTTTGCTTTAAAATACGGATATTCTGTGAGACGGGCAATAATCGTTCGGACTTGATAAGAAAAACAATTTGATGTTTATGATCATTTCGAACAAAATGTATAAATAAAGAACACCATACATTATTGTTAAAAGTTTAACTTTTGTTTAAGTAGGTAAACGATCATAAACATCAAATTGTTTTTCTTACCAATTCCGAGCGAGTCTCGCCCTTCTGACGGAATATCCGTATTTTAAAGCAGAAATGTTTTTTTTATCAATGTGTAGCATACCGTTAGAAAGTCAATTGTCGATACTTTTTTTGATTTTTAATTTTGAAATTGATTTTCTTTCACAAAATCACTAATGTTCTTCAACGAAAAACCTCGTATGTCCCTTTGGTACATCAATTTTAACAAATCTATTAATTAGTTGAAGAAGCATGAGATTACAGAATTATTTTTAAAAAATGGTGCTTTTCCAGACATTAATACAAAGCTTACGAGGGTTTAAAGGTGGGATTTTGGATAATTTGAGAAAAAAAAATTAAAAATTCATATCTCTTTAGCCGTGACTCTTAGGACACAAGTTCCAAGGTTGAAAAGGTAGCAAATGACCCCAACAATATCCCAAAACATTTTGACGGTTCATGTGCCGAACACCCTGTATAATAAATAAAGAAGTAAATACAATACATTACTAAAATATCACGTTGATGCCGATTAAATAAAAGCTGTGGAAAAGGTTTGTATAGCTTTATTTATTTAAAACTGTACCTAAACTCCAAAGTGTTTTTTGATAAAAGATTATTTTGTGTTTTTCCAATAATATAAATCCTTAAAAATAAAGCATGCCAATGGCGCGGCGGCGACGAATATTAAATTGTAAATAAAAATGTTGGAATATTTTTACCACAGGTTACCTAACAAACAGATAAATAAGCCGGCTAGCGGTCTTTCATCTTGGTGAAATCAACGATGGCTGGACATTCGAGGGTAATCTCAGAGCCGGATTAAAAAATTTGCTATAAATTATGAATATGAATGGTTTACATTATTTTTACGAAAAAA
This sequence comes from Aspidapion aeneum, assembly GCA_963576565.1. Lineage (NCBI taxonomy): Eukaryota > Metazoa > Arthropoda > Insecta > Coleoptera > Brentidae > Aspidapion > Aspidapion aeneum. The sequence continues at coordinate 27,657,888 of OY755048.1, forward strand.
ATATTTGTACTGCCAGAAAAAATAAAAACTTTAAAATAGTTTTGTACTGCTCTTAAAAATGGGTGCTAAATGAAATTTAAGACTCGGTCGCGTAAAATATTTTATACAAAAAAGTTTCACGGGCAAGACCTCAGAGGTAAAGGTAGCTCGGGGACGCGTTTCTGTCTCATTAGGCTTCATTCAGCCCGAGCATAACCATAAAATGGAAGGAGATGAAATGATGATGTGGATATCTGAAAAGGAATATGAAATATGGTGTTTACTGAGGAGAGACCAACTGTCAATTTGCAACTTCAGTCAGGGTTGCCTCAGTTTTGAGGCTAATTTTGACGTCGCGACGGAGACAGATATAATCTGCTCCCAGAAAACAGCCTGAGCCCTGGATTTTTTAAATTTGAAGGAAGTTCACGAGGTAAAAAGTTTTTACAAAAAAGTTTTACGGGCAAGACCTCAAAATATAAGGGCAGAAACGCGTCCCCGAGCTACCTTTACCTCTGAGGTCTTGCCCGTGAAACTTTTTTGTAAAAACTTTTTACCTCGTGAACTTCCTTCAAAAATATTTTATGTTGTCCTCTGTAGGGGACTATGGAAATTATGTGTGTTTTTTTGCTTAAGATTAATAAGATGTAAAAAATTCAATAAAATTGATCCCTATAGCTGCGTCAGCTTAGATAGAACGACAATTTGTTTCATTTTTTGAGCATTATGCGAATAATAATCACGAACTACCATTCGGGATTTAAACACGTGTAGCTAAATTTTCTTTCGCTTTACGCTTACATAGAACTTAAACAGTTCTTCTTTGCAGGTAGTAAGTTACGGTCTCGGGTTTTAACATTATACTTAATTTAATTATTATACAAATATATTTAACTTTCAAATAAGTGCGAAATCTGTTTTTTCAGTAAATATAATTTTTAACCCCGAGTTAGCAACAAGGCCTTTGTACCTGCTCTTAAGTCCTATGGAAGTGCTGATATAACAGTTTTATCTACAGGGGTTTTCCGTAAATTTTAACCAACCAACCTAAGAGTTTTTTGAATAGATACTAAAATATGAGTAATACTTTTTATGTCTAAATTGTATTTAAAGAATTTGCTGGCCAAAATATCTAACCTTTTTGGTAAATGTCAAATTTTGAGAGGAGGGATCTTTTTTAATCGAAACACCAAACAAAAAAAAATTACAGCATTTTCAGATTTAACTCATTAATAACATAAATAATGAATTTATTAGAGCATACAATGTTGTCAAGTAAGGAATATATAACAATTTTTGCATACCTTTTATTTAAAAAAATTAGTACATAAATATCAGCTACTCTATAATAGGTCAAGACAAACAAAATCATAAAAATTTATAAAACCAACCCTTTTTGCTCGAGAGAGTTGTTTTTTGAAGAAAGATTTTTAAAATTAGATCCTCTGTATTCCATACATGAGTACGCCCATGCTTTTATAGCAAACAACTAATTATATAGACACAGAATCCGCTGACACATCGTGACATGTGCCCCTTACTGACACAAAAGTACACCAAAAAACCACAAAGGGATCAAACAATATAGGATAATTGTAATTTGAAACTTTCGGGGTCCTGCCGTTGTAATAAAAAGAAAGTGCTCCCCTGTAAAAACTTCTTATTTATAGGCTTACAATGTCCTGCGGCCGATGGCACGCGACTACTGCGGTCAAATCAACAGTACCGTACTTCAGGAAATTTATTTATAAAAACACAAATTTAAGGAAACGTAAATTAAAAAATCTATTTTTTTTATTATTTAGCTTAAAAATTCCGCTGACTGACGCTCCCGTGTCTGATGGCGGGTAAAAACGCAATCAGCGTTGATCTAGCCTGAAAGGCAGAAGAGCTGTCGTAGGTCACGAATTAGTTTGTTTCTTTTAATTTGTCAATCTTTTCATTGATCAATATGTATAGCAGTTTATTTTCGCCTGCTCTTGTTCTGGTTTCCCTCGTATCTCGGTAGATGGCGCTCCTTGCTAGAGTTTTCTCACTATTTACATAGGATTAGAGACAAAACCGTCTAATTAACTTCGCAAGAGTGTCACATTGACCAAGCAGTGTTCTGAGAAGTCCCATAAGGACGAAACAGTTAACTGTCAACACTTATTAGGTGTCCATTAGATCTTGGATCCCACATGAGTTTAAGCTTTCAAGCTATCCACGGAAAAATATGAGAGAAACAAAAACTCCTTTTTACCCGATTAGCCAAGAAACTTGATTTATAACTAATAATAATATAATTTCTCAATCAAACAATGATTAAAAGTTTTGATGGCGAATCGGGTACCTGCTTTTTGTTTTGTTTCGTTTTGCTAGATTCATAGCCGTCTCTTTACCTTTGCAAGGGTGTTAAGCTGGGTTTATACAGAAACATAGCATAACATAAGACATAACATAACATTTCAGAAGAAAAATGGCCGTTTATACAAAAAATATAACATGAGATAACATAAAATCTTTGTCCAATCACAGTTTGACTTTTATGTATGCGATTTTGGAACTTTCAGGTGAATTAATTGAACATTTTAGTTCATTCCCTGCCCTGGACAACAAAAAAAACAAGGATTCTGCATCCAAACTCCCCCCGCCATCTTGGATTTAGTATGCACGAAAAGGTTTTTTTTTAAATTACTTGGTCCCTGTACATTTTAGAAAGAAAAGTTTTAGGCAAAAGTTGAAGACAATAAAATTTCCTAGAAAAACGCTGTTATACGTTGTTTTTGTGTGACGAATGGTTTTCGAGTTATGACGTTACAAACATTTCGCTGCCATTTTGGATTATGATCAATTTTTTTATTTAGTGGTCTTTAACTTCGAAACTGCTTATTTTTGAGAAAATCTGTAATAACATAAAATAAAGACCAACTAATATCCTATAAAATGAGATATTACTAGGTTCTTTGGGTAATACCCTTGCTAAGATACGAACCCTGTAGTATTAGGAGTACACCCGTTCTCTATGTATTTCCATCATATTATATGCAAAAAAACCGAAATTATTCCGTTTTATGTTATTGTGGTCATACGAACCAACTTTATTATAGAAAATTAATTATCTTTTAAACGATGTATCACCGAAGTGGGCTAAGTCCACGGTTTACACTTAATTGGCGTCCATAAATTTGGGCTATTTTTAAGATCACAAAAAAATTATGTTTTTTTAGGTTTAATTCAGTTTTCAAGTAGTAGCATTTAAGGAAAAATGTTAAAACATCTTTTTTAGAGAAAATAAAATGTTCTTTCAAGCAACGTATCACAAAGTTTCGTTGGTTTGTTGTGGACACTCTATTTTTACGCATATTGACGTTATTTTTTGAATTTATTTTTTTTTAAATTTATTGGTTTTATTTAGTTTTCTTAAAAATTAGGCTTTCTAAAAAATCATGTTTACTTTATATTGTTAAAAATAAAATTATCGTTATTGGGGAACACTCAAAATATATACGCATGTTTTATGTACCGACCCCCCCCCCTTCCCCGAAATATGAAATTTGGTAAAGTCAGCACAAGAGCAATAATTAGAGATACAAATTATACAAATTATTTTGATTTATTATGCTTTTAAATTTTTCTGGTAAATTTTTTTATAGATTTTATGTTTTGTTGATGTTTTCTGTTATCCATAATAATATATCAATGATATTGTGTTTTTAAAGTTTAAGTAAGCAAAAATAATAAGTTTTAACACTAACTTTTTACCAAGGGGTTTTTTATAAAAAAGGAATTGTACTAGATTTTTGGATCATGTTCACTCAAATACAGTAAAACCTCTTCTTGCGGACACCTCTATTAAGCGGACACTCCCTTCAGGCGGACAAATTTGTTGGAACCAAGCTTTTCCCTACATATAAAATTCACTCCTACAACCAGACACTCTAATAACCGGACGCGGATAATTTTTTTTGGTTAAAAAGTTCTGAAACCTCCCTTAAGCGGACGCGAACCTCTGACAACGGGACGGAGTGCTGCACGACATGGACATAAATATTATGTTGTATATTGGCAACAACGCACTCTGCAGCCGAAGAATTACCCCTTACCGTTTTAATGCGGAGACTAAATACTTCTGTCGTATTTACAACCAATGAGTATAATACTCATTGTTACAACATATTTTATTTGGCGGGCCTGCTGTGATTTATTTTTATTGTTGTTGTAATAAATCTCTTTGAAATGGTGCCTAGTAAAAACTTCTTAGTTTACGTGAAAAAATGGAAGTTATTAAGGATTCGGAGAAGGAACAACTATCAGCACGAAGGATTGCTGAAAAATTTAATATCGAAAAAACTCAAGCAGCGGAAATTGTTAATAAATATAAATTGAAATTTCGCAGTTCTCTCTCATAAGCGGACACCTCCAATAAGCGGACAAAATCGATAAAACCGCTTATAGTAGGTTGCACTGTAATCATTTGTGCCAGATTTCCTTGTTTTGTAAATTTTCCCTCCACTCCTCTAATTTATTTTTAGTAAATTATTAAATTATTAGATATTATTAAAAATTTATTATTATTTAAAAAAAAGAACGATGGATCCGGTCCTGTAGGACCTTTGAAATCTATAAACCCTGAAGAGAAAACCACAAGAATATCAAATAAGGTAACCTTACACCCCCAAAAGAGCATGCAGCTCTATTGCACTCCCGATTTTTATATAGGCACTTTATTGGAAAATTTTATGAGGGTTATCTACGTCCCATAAGTATTATGTGCGTATATATTGCTATACCTATAATTTTGTACAGAGTGATTTAGATTGGGCAATATTGGAGAGTTAAAGTCGTATTTTAATGCACAAACCGTCTTCCAGTTGAGGAGGGTTTTTCAAAAGTTTGCATTTTGGGAGAGGGTGTAAGCTGTGCATCTTGCAATGTACAGGATTTCCAAGATATAACTCCCCTTCGAATTAATATTTAAGTAAAAAAATATATTAGCATTGTCAAGTTCCACTGTGTGCCACAACCAAATTTTTGGGCCATTGAGTACCTACGAAATCGTCGGGCGGCAGGATTGTGCCAAGGCATGGTCGTCGGCTTCACATGCAGAAGGTACCAGGCTCGCGTCTCGAACGATGCAAAAACAAAAAAAAATCCGTCACCTTGTCGCTACACTTCTTTTCAGTGTTCAACAGCCGTCATCGAATAAGCATGCGATGCGATACCCGCAAAAATATAAGTTGACCTTGAACATCGAGAATATACGCAGGTGTAGTCCAGGAGCCGACACGCAGCCAGCCGAGCCAGGCTGCTATAAGTGCTATATAGTGAGACCATGATGGCGCCAGCATAAATGTCCTACATTCACCTTACGACGACGACGACTGTTGCGCTGAAAAGGAAAGAAGTCTATCGTCTATAACCAAGTCCTGCTGGGACGATAGGGGTGTTAGATAGATGCAAGTCTAACATGTAGCAGGACCACCTTTCGGAAGGGGTGTAAAAGCGTGGGTCCACTGTGTATACTTGCTACGCAGTATAAAGATCCCTGCCCTCGACAAAAAGGTGTCAGGCAAAATTAAGTTCTCTTAAAGAAAAAAAACTACCACTACTACTACTACTACCTATGAAATCGTCGAAATCAAAATGATACGACCCGACCGATGAAGCCAAATTGTTTTAAGGCCGCTTGACATGGAGCAATAGACTTGCAGTTGCATGCAAGATTAGGGTGCCTGATATGACATCTATTGAATAAAAAAACAAATATTTCCCATTCAGAGACACTAATATTTCATGCAACTGCAAGTGTATTGCTTCATGTCAAGCGGACTTTAGCACACTGATTTAAGGTGCGGGCGGCATTGATCGTCGCAAATGATTTACAAGACATTAACCGAGGTAAGGCCCAGAATCTGTGCACTGTAAAATTCTGTAGGGACATGTCGTTCTCTCTTTCTATATTTCGTAATTAGAATGCGACATAAAATCTACGGTGCATAGAATTTGGGTCCAGTCAAGTGTGGCGCCGGTAGCAGCCGGCCTACGCATTCTCGTTTGAACATGAATACAAACACATACATACCGGGTATTAATTTATAGTTAGTTTTATTTTAAAGGCAGCGGCGTAGCGTGCCTGACGGGGCGGGGAGGGGGGCCGACAGCTAAAAAGGGCGCCCTCAAAAATATTGCGATCAAAAAAAAAAAAAACAAAAGGTCATCATGTCTTTAGTTTCCTTAACCGGCCCTGCTCCTTTCTAACGCTTCGGGCACCCATGGGGCGCCAGTACCCTCAAGTCGGGGGGGGGGGGGGGGACGAACCCCCCCCCCCCACGCTACGCCACTGTTTAAAGGGATGAAAACTTCTGGTTGGAAAAATGAAGAAAACAACCCTCAAATATATAACGGGGGGTATTAAACTAATTAATTAATAAATTACTCTACCGCCCCGTATATTATCCCGGCAATTTGATTTAATCCGAGGGATGGGTAGTTACAAATCGGTTGTCATTAATAGCCATCCCCATTTGGATAAATCGTCTCATCTCACACTCTCCGGTAAACTAAAGGCCTACGCGAATTACTGGCCGAACCTCTTCTAGGCACGTCATCAAAGTGTTCAGAAATAGTATACAGCATGGTTAAATGCTATAGGATTCATGGGAAGACAGACCCGCAGTCAATACCTGCCCTATGTGCGCCCCGGTAAAGTAGAGGAAGAAAATTTATGATACCGATTCTTTTTTGGAACGTGCTATGGCTTGCAATATCCCTCAGACGCGATCACAAATAAATTTGCCACATTTTGACAGCTATTACCCCTGAAATACCATTGAGCCATCTGTACATTTTCCTGAACGCTAAACGTAATACGCGGCATGGATTGAGCTAGAATTTGCGTGAAAAACAAATACCCACTTCTCACCTGTTTTGCTGCACACGACGGAATGATGAAAAGCTTCGTGAAGACGAGAGGTCACGATGTATTCCCCTACTTTCCCACTACCAGCCCCAATACGGGTCTAAAACAGCGAAAAATAATTTAAGACACCGTCCAAAATATATTTGTCTCTCTTTTACTTACACCCATTAAGCACAGCAAGAAGTCTATGAATCCTATAGCTTTTCACCATTCTCTAGACGTATATTAAATATTATATATATATATATATATATATATATATATATATATATATATATATGGATGATTCTACCAAAAGTGGGCTATATGGATATCATTTTTGGTCATTGCCTTTAAATAACAGTACAGCACAGTAAATAATTTTGTTTTTTTAAATTTATGTAACTAATTAGGTGTAAGCTAAGAAACATTTATTTTCCCGAATTTTAGGGATTATTGCTAAAAGTTCCAGAGGGATGAGTACCAGAGGAATGAGTTTTTTAATGGTTTTTCAATTTAAATCAAAATCTATTTAGACTACTTAACTTAAGTTTTATATAAACAAAGTTCCTATACTTATAATTTTAAAATAATCAACAAAAAAATTATACTATTGATATCAGTCGAATATTTACTTACCAGAGGAATGATAATTGAAGCGTTGCTTTTTGATTTCTCCGAAAAAAATTAATTTTCTGCCGAAAATAAAAAGATCTATAACTTAAACCAAACTAAAGTTGACATTATCTGTCACAACTTGTCACCCCCACAAGTAAATTAGATATCCAGGGCCATCTCTTTCTCTAGAAATTAACCGGTGGTATTCACAAATATTGTGTTATTAAAAATGGAGCACGTTTAAAATTGTAAAATTTTCCGGAGATGTAAATTCGAATTTTCAAAAATATGACTGCAAACTTAAGTTTTATCAATTTTTTGATAAATAGTTGAGACTTAGTTAAATATTATTTATTAGGATATTTTTTTCAATCTGAGTTTTTAATATTTGGTTTGGGACTACACCAGAGGAATGAGGGATTTGCTTTGTAATAAAAAAAATTATAAACTTGCAATTTTTTTTATACATTAAACTCAAATGCTCCATAAAGAACACATTTCGTTTTAAATCTTATAACTAAAACTATGCTTCATTTGCAGTCTGTTTTTGTAGAATCATCCATATATATATATATATATATATATATATATATATATATATATACAGTGTGTCCACGTAAGTTGGCGGCATATGGGAAACTTTTTTATTATTAGCTTTACGAAAAAAAGTTATTCTTCATAAAAAGTTCTGCATGGTCCAAGACCTAAAATGCAACCATCAGATGTTAAATTTTTTCAGTCATATTACGAGGTTTGTCAAAAAATGTGATTTTTGCTCTAGAGTAAAGTACCTTTCTTTTTGACAATATCGAAAATTGTTATAAAGAAAAGACGTTTAGAATTAAAAATAGCTTTCAAATATTCAACATTGTTTATTTACATTAAAAAAATATTTTTTTCTACATTTTCTCTGCGATTACGTTGGAAATTTAAGTTTGCACATTAATGCATAATTAATCTAGGATGCAAATAATAATAATGTAAATAAACAATGTTGAATATTTGAAAGCTATTTTTAATTCTAAACATCTTTTCTTTATAAAAATGTTCGATATTGTCAAAAAGAAAGGTACTTTACTCTAGAGCAAAAATCACATTTTTTGACAAACCTTGCATTTTAGGTTTTGGACCATGCGAACTTTTTATGAAGAATAGCTTTTTTTCGTGAAGCTAATAATAAAAAAGTTTCCCATATGCCGCCAACTTACGTGGACACACTGTATATATATTATATATATATATATATATATATATATATATTTTTGCGATTTTATACACTTTTAAGGGTTCAGAAGGGGTTTTTACTTTATTCGTGAAAAAAAAAATCGGATCTTTATATGATAAGAAATCTAAAGTATGTTTCTAATTATTCTATCTGTCCTCCATCCGTCTGTCTGTACGTCCATCTGTCTGTCCGTTCGTGTATTTGCCCATCCGTCTGTCTGCCCGTCCGTTTGTTTCCCGTCCGTCTGCTCATGCGGATGTTGGCGTTACAACTCGAGAATGCCTAAAGCTATTCTAATGAATTTTTACAAAAATATATCTAGTGGATCATATTCTTAAAATTACTGTAGTTTTTTACCGCATTCTTAGGTTTTCCGGGACAGTTATGAGGACAAGTTTTTTACAAAATGGTCGCCACTGTAGGTAGGTATATTTTAAATTTTTTTGACAATATCCAAACTGCTAACTTGGGATTATTATATTATATTTTTGTTGTAGAAAATAGCATATTTGGTGTTTTTTGCTAAACTGTATCTTAAAAAGGCGCTCATTTACGAAAAAATATGAAGAGGGCACCATAACTTTTTAACTAAATATATCACAAAAAGAGAAAATTGTATAAAAATCTTTGGTGACACCTGACCCTTGGCCCTTGTTTTTTTTCCAGTTAAAAGACGGTTTCGTTCCTTATTTTTTTTACTCTAGGGCCTTTTTTTTACGCTAGGGCCTTTTTTTGCAAAGGTTTCGATAACCACAGTGTTCGTACAGGTCAGTGGGGAGCTAATGACGCTAATGAATTTAAATGTACGGTTTAATTTTTTCCTACCTTATTTCAATTTACCTGCCTTCTGTAGGATGTGATTTGGTAATTTGGTTTCATAACAATGTTACCTTGAAAATAATAACAAAAGACTAATATTCCATCTCAGGAGTTTTCAAAAAAAGAGTAGAAGGTCTAGAAAAAGTTACGGAAAAAAATGCTTTGAACTAAAATCAGTTGTTGCGCCACTGAACTGCTATAAAACTGCTTAAGTTTTACAAGAAAATTAAAGCAAAATGATGAATAAGCCTTAAGTATTTCCACTAATCGCTCATGTCTTTAGCTCGCAACAATAATTAAGGACAAGTGTTACTAACTACTAATAAATTCTACTCTACTCATCTAGCAATTACACAGACGAAATTGTGCATCTTGCGCTATGAACTAAGTTTTTAATTGTTTAAAAGCACTGCCACATCTGCCAAGAAAATAAGTGAAAAATAAACTGTTGGTTTACTTATACAGTGTCTGAAATCACCCGTTTTTATTTTCTAGTAGCCGAGGGCACGGCAGTGCCCGGCCAAGTTCGCGCCGTAAATTGCTGTACTATCTTTTCTTGAAACATTTTAGTCCATATTTGACCTATCTAAAACTCTACTTCGGAATGAGCTACGAAACTTAAACACAGTCGTAAATCTTCATAGAGATAACAAACCCTCCAAGTTTCATGGACTTCCATAAAGTAGTAAAGTACTCAAATACCAAATTGCAAATAATGCAAAGACCTAAAACTATAAACAACAAGTGAAATTAAAGAAAGAAAAATGAGAAAAAAGTTTTTCTGCTTCGGCCGGGACTCGAACCCGGGATCTCTTGCTCTGTACAGCGTGTCCCATTTTCGATGGGATTAAATGGGAAACTCGGTTATTATTAAAGATATCGATTTTCTGATTGCACCTTACCGTGCTCTTTTTTTGAGCCCTTAAAAATGGTGTAATCAGATTTTTGCTATACCCCGTGGTTTCGCTAATACAGGGAGTTTTTAAAAAAATTGCATTTTAATTAATTCCTTGTATTTCGCTAATTTTGCAAGATATTTTTATTCTGTAAAAACCTTTCTATGGCAGCTTTTTTAGAGCAAAATAATGACAAATTTTTTTAATATTGTTTAGTTTTTGAGATATGGTATTTATCATAAAAAAATTAAATACGGACCTGGATTTTTTTTATTACTAATTTGATTGGTTCCATGTTATTATTACCTTAAAATGATAAAACTTTAATATTTTTTTGATTTAAGGTTAAAAAAAACTATTTAATATTTGAAAAAAAAATTATAGTCCGAACCTGGAAATTTCCAACGTAATTATAAATTAAAAGTTGCAAGACACACTAGTTGAACGATTTTTAATTTATCTGTTTTGAAATGATAATTAAAAGATTTATAAATAAAGTAAAAAACGTTAAAAAGTTACAAAAATAATATTATACTAATTATTTGATGGTAGCACAGCAGGTCGTGAAATTTACAAAACAAAAGCGTGGAATTGACATTGTCATTTTACTTGTCATTTTTGTGAATGGCTTACAATTATTTTAAACTGGCTACAAATCGACCATATCCAGATTTTGAAAAATGTGATATGTTTGACTGCTTCATTCAAGCAACAACATATATATATATATTTATCGGTTTCACAACGTTCTACGTCTTCCGATACCCAATCTCCACTCGTTTCTGTTTGCCCATAATTCATCATCTAGGCCTCTTATTCTTATTTCACTGTCTATTCCTTCTCTCCAGCTTCTCCTTGGCCGTCCTCGTTTTCTTCGGCCAGTTGGTTTCCATTGTAGTATTTGTTTAGGTAGTCTTTCGTCATTCATTCTTTGTACATGTCCGTACCACACCAGTTGTTTTGTTCTTATATCATCCACTAAAGTACGTTCACCTACTGTCATAATTTCTCTTATTCTTTGATTTGTAACTCTTTCTCTTTTTGATTTCCCTGCTGCTCTTCTCCAATAGTCCATCTCCGTAGCGGAAAGCATTTTTTCTGTTCTATCCTTGATTGGCCATACTTCTGAGCCGTATGTAATAATACTTTTTATAATGGTGTTATATATAAGCTTTTTGTTATGTTTTGATATACTTTGGTCCCAAATTATTCCATTTAATAAAGTTATTGCTTTTCTTCCTTGTACGTTTCGATCTTTTATAGCTTTGTCTAGTGTTCCGTCAGCTGTAATTTTTAGACCTAAGTATTTATACTCATCACAGGAGTGAATTCGCTGCCCGGTATTTAAGATTAGATCCTGTTTCATTCCACCGATACACATATACTCTGTCTTATTGAGATTAACCTCTAGTCCCCACTTATTGTACTCTTCTATTAGTTTTCGTGTCATATATTCGAGGTCGTCATAATCCTGAGCCACTACTATCTGATCATCGGCGAAACATAAAGTATACAAGGTGGTTTCGTCCAACGGAATTCCCATGTTTTGGCATTTTTCCTTCCATACTTTAAGGACTTGTTTCAAATATATCTTGAAGAGCGTAGGCGAGATACAGCAACCTTGTTTAAGACCTTTATTTACTTGAAAGCCTTTGGTTAGTTTTGCTTTTATTTTAACTTTTGCCTTACTATTGCGGTATAACTCTTGGATGGCCTTAATTAGTTGTACGCTTATGTTTGTGTTTTCCAACGCTTTCCAAAGTAGATTTAGTGGTATACTATCATATGCCTTCTGCAAATCCACGTAAAGCAGATGCAGCTCTTGACCGTATGCCATTTTCTTTTCAATAACTTGGGTTATACAAAAGAGATGATCTGAAGTCGATCTACCCGCCCTGAAACCAGCTTGTTCTTCTGCCTCCATGTCTTTATATTCGCTCTCTACTTTATTTCTTATTATTTTACCGTATATTCTGCTTAGCGTACTAGTCACAGATATACCTCTATAATTGTCACATATATCTTTCCTTCCTTTTTTGTGTATTGTGGATATATATGACGTTTTCCACTCAGTTGGGACTACAGTTCCATTTAAATATTTTTGGAAAAGATTCCGTAATCTCCAAAACAGTTCTTCAGTGCCATATTTAATAAGTTCGGCTGGGATATTTCCGGGTCCGGCAGATTTACCGCTTTTTAAGGTTGTGCACACGTTTTTGACCTCAGAGATTGTGAGGGGTACTGGAGATCCCATCGTTCTAATTATATTGTCTCTTGCGTCTTCCTTGAATTCTGCTTCTTCAGTTAAAAGTTTTTTAAAATGCTCATCCCATTCTTTGTCTGGTATTGGTGAAATGATATCTCTGCATGTTTCTTTTTTAATCGATCTTATAGTTTTCCAGCTTTCGGTACTTCTCCTACCTCCTAAGTAAGAATCTATTTTCTGACACTTTTGCGTCCACGAATGATTTTTCTTATCACTGATCATTCTTCTCACCTTTGATTGCGCGATTTTGTATTGTTGTCTGCTTCTATCTGTCTTTTGGGATAAGTAGGTGTGATATAATTTCCTTTTTTCCTCTATTTCTCTCTCAATCTCAGCATCCCACCAATATGGTTTTCTTCTTTTAGAAGTTTCTTCCACTAATCCTAGTGCTTCTTTTGCAGCTTGGTGGATGCTTAATGTAATACATTCGTATTCCTCATCTGGGGTTTCACCTGAACTTGTATTAAGTTTTTCGTTCAGTCTCTTTTTGTATAAGTTTTTTACGCTGTCATGTTCTAGGCTTAGTAGATTATATTTACAGTGATCAATTTCTTCAATCACTGTATCATCAAGATGTTGTTGATGGAGGCTTCGGCCTTGATAAGGAAAGAGAATTTTGGTCTCCAGAAAATAGTGATCACTTCCGCATGTTGATCCACGCTTTGTTCTGACATCTTGAATTTTTAGTTTTGTCTTTTGTTTAGTGATAAGATAATCAATGACGGATTTCAGGTTTTGTGAGGGTTTGGTCCAGGTATATTTGTGTATTTCCTTATGTTGAAAAAAACCGTTTTGGATTTTTAGGTTTAATTGCTCACATACTGTAATTAGCCGGTTTCCATTGTCATTAACAAGATTTTCTCCATATTGGCCAACTGTCAGATCATTAACTCTGTTACCGGTTCTACTATTTAAATCTCCCAATATGACAATTTCTCTAGATGCACTTACTGCTGATATTTCATTGTGTATTTCTTCAAAAAAATTGTCTTTCACGGCTACATTTGCATCGTCGTTATACGCATAGATTCCAAAAATCGTAAGTCTCATTCCTTTTATTGTTATATTCATTTTAATTAGCCTTTCATTGACTGCTTCCCAGTTGGTGATAAATTTTCTAAATCTTTTGTTGACCAAAGTAGATACTCCTTGTTGGGCATGTTTTTCTTTTGCCACTCCGCTATAGAAATGGTCATATTGTCCTAGGTTTTCAGCAAGCAAACAACATCCCAATATTTAAATGGCAGAAATATTTTTATGCAAAATATGTTAAGAAAAATTACTCAAAAATGCCAACAATGTCAAAAATTAGTTATTTTTTGTAATTTGTTTTTTTTTTTGTATTTTTCGTAGACTTTGTTTCAAATAAATCTGTAAATTAACGTAAAACCATTTTATTATGCTAAGTATCAAAACAGTTAAACTAAAAATGGTTTAACTAGCATTTTTTAATTTATATTTATGTTGGGAATATTCAGGTTCGGACTATTTTTTTTTTTGAAATACTAAATATTTTTTTTACCTTGAAACAAAAAATTTTTAAATTTTTATTATTTTATGATAATACTAGCATGAAACCAATCAAAATAGTAATAAAAAAAATCCAGGTCCGTATTTAATATTTTTATGTTAAATACCATATCTCAAAAACTAAACAATATTTTAAAAAGTTGACAACGTCATTATTTTCTTCTAAAAAAGTTGCCATGAAAAGCTTTTCACAGAATAAAAATATCCCGCAAAATAAGCGAGATAGAAGGGATTAATTAAAATACAATTTTTTTAAAAACTCCCTGTATAAGCGAAACTACGGGGTATAGCAAAAATCTGATTACGCCATTTTTAAGGGCTAAAAAAAGAGCACGGTAAGGTGCAATCAGAAAATCTATATCTTTAATAATAACCGAGTTTCCCATTTAATCCCATCGAAAATGGGACACGCTGTACACAAACATTCTAAACATTGAACTACCGAAGCCATACATACATTTTCAGAAAACTTTCATCTATGCAGGCTGCGGTGTCTCAATACAAGAACGAGAGACTCTCAGGGTATAAACTGGACCAAGTCATCAAACTGATTTCTACAATTCTTCCTTCCCACTGACAACGGTATGAAAACTCTATAAGACTGATAGAAATTATGAACAAACCCTTTAAAAAAATTAAAAAATCCCAAAAATTTACTCCCCTCTCTTATCATGTAAAATTATGTAAAAGTAACATTGCCCACTTCCAGAAGCGCTAGAGAACTAAGCTTTGGCAGACTGATAGGAAATATGATAAAACTATAGGAAAAAATTTAAAAAACCCAAAATTTGAATTTGCTTCTCTCCCCTATAAATGTAAAGTTATATGAAAACAAACAAGCCTTGAGAGACCGATAAGAACTATGACAAAACTATAGAAAATAATTAAAAAACCCCAAAATTTTAATTATAGGGGAGGGAACCCTATAAATTTTAAGTTATGTAAAAGTAACATTGCCCACTTCCAGAAACGCTAGAGAGCTGAGCTTTGGAAGACTGATAGGAACTATGATAAAGCCATAGGAAAAACTAAAAAAACCTCAACATTTTTAATAAGGCATTGTAAAAGTTTTCAACAATATTCCGCATATTTTACTACTTTAAAACTTAAATATTATCCAAATCCTTTAAAAAAGGAGTGAAATCATAACAAAAAGCCAAGTACGCAAAATGGTATTCCGAAAAAAGAATTGAGATAAAAGTAAAGCCAAGTTCTTTAATACAAACTTCAAACTGAAAGGTTCTTACTAGTTTGGAAATGTTGTTCTAAACTTGGCTATTATGGCTGCAAATGACCCTTGGGGACAGTGCTAAATTGAACACAAAGAAGTTTGGCTATAATAGCAAAGTTAAAAAAAACATTTCCAAACTAGACCGAACCTTTCATTTTGAAGTTTGTATTAGAGAACTTGGCTTTACTTTTATCTCAATTCTTTTTACGCAATAATATTTTCGCGTACTTGGCTTTTTTTTACATGAAATGTTATGATATTATTCTCTTATTATATGTCCCAAGTATTTCAACTTTTTGTTTTTATTCTTCCTTTTAAATTATCTAGATCAGTTGTTGATTTGTGACTTTATCAGTCCAGCAATTCAACGATAGTTGCTATCTTTTAAAAGCTTTAAGTATGTTTATTTAATTCTTTTTTATTGTCCATCAATCTACAAAGAAGTGTATTAGGTTAGGTAAGGTGGAAGAGCACTAACTGAGTGCTCATTTAAACCAGCCACAGCTGTTTACAAATCTGTTCAACTTACCGAGCTTTATATCTCTTAGTTCTTGGAAGTATGGAAGGAATCAAATTGTGTAGCTATTCTGGGTCTTGAACGATGTGACCATCCACATCACACGCTTTGACCAATAGCAAACTCTAAACGGTCGCGTGTTGTTGGAAATGACTTGTCTCGATCAATGGTCGCCCGCTCTTCAGAGTTAGTCAATTTTAAGCGTTTGAAAATGTGTTCTCCTACCCCGTACCGACTAAACGTTTCTTAGTCGGATTCTAGGAGAAGCTTGCGCAATGGAAGGCTTTTCGCATCGCACGAGACGGCTTGGAGCTAATTTAAAACTTGTTATTGGTTAAAGCGTGTGATGTGGATGGTCACATCATTTAAGACCCAGAATAGATACTCTGACATCTTCGAACAAGGTTCGACTTAATGCTGCAGGAGTTTGCTACCTATGTTCTTGTATCTCAAAAGCAAGTATCTTTATGGGTTTTTCATGTTGGATCTTATCAAGCGCTTTCTTGAAATCAATAAAACACACATGCACATCTTGATTCATATCAAGATATTGTTAAATTAGAACGTTACACCAAACAAAGCTTTCTTGGAGCCGATGCCATTTCTGAACTCTACGCGATTTACAGTAAATTTATGTTAACAAACCACCACACACCACCCGTTATAGTTTTCGAAAAGGGTCAGAATAGTCTGTGCTGGCCTTAATAATATCGCAATTGAGGTCCTCGAAATCTTATATCATATCTCCTGATCCTGAATTTGATCGGGATTCGAAAAGGGCATGAGAGATGATTTAAATCTAGGGATAATCGCCCGATTACATAACATTAATATTGATTAAATATTAGGCTTTTCGTCGGAACAGCGTATCAGCTTACTATAATACAGTATAGGCCTCTTCTTGGATATAACGTGCTTAAGGGTCTGCGGATATCCCCTCTTATCAGATAAGATGACCTGTTCAGTGGTTTTTGGGCTAGATTCTCTCACGATGTGCGACTCTTAAATACAGGGTGTAAACTTTATCTTGCTCAATACTTTAATGAGTCAGAAATAGAGGAGGCCAAAATAAGAAAAGAAGTTCATATAAAATATACAGAACAAGAACAATAATAACAAAACCAGAAGTAACAAAAATATATTTTTAAAAATTTTATATCTGTGAGAGGTATTTGCTTTATTAAATGTTGAAATAAACTCTACTGAATTCGAAATCCTTAGCAAATCACCGAATTATTTTGCATTGAAATTTATATATCCGACATAAGGCGCAGCAGAGACAGCGATTATTATACAAGGAAATATTAAGGAAAATTCAAAAGTCCTTTAACTTCGACTTCAAAAAGTTTGTCATTAAAACGTGATGTTACAGAAGCACAGTGACTATGCCGATGTCGGTTGAAATCTTTAACGTTCACCGAAACTTTTCTCGAACTGTGCATGGACAATTCAAAAAGGAAGGATTATATTAAAGAGTATTGTCGAGTGTCTTAAGAGCAATGTCATCACGAACGACAGTCTGTCTTATCGGAGGGATCTGCCTTTGCTGGGCACTCGGATCTGACGTGAGCGGCTGATTCCGCAGCTTCATCATATAGTTTGCAAGGGGGCTCATCTCTTTAGATTCCCATTTTGTGCTGGTGTCCCATCAGTGTGTAGTGACCCGTTATTATTCCCATCACATGTCTGATTTGTTTTCTGTTTAGCTTGAGGAAGTCACAGGTGAGTAATGTTAAAGAGGACCTCTACGTTCTCTTGCTGTGATTTGCCTCGGTGTTGGATGACAGTGGTTTCGATATTGGTCATCCACCCTTCGAGGTTTTTGGAATTTGAAATACAGACTTCAGACCTATAAATGGGTTTTCAGATCCTGTTCTTACTAGAGAATCTGCATTTTCGTTCCTCATATTTCTGTGTACTTCGGAACCTTGCAAGGGTAGGTAGTTCCGAACAACTTTTGAGTTTATTTATTGTCATCATAGAGCTTTGAATGCTGCTTGGCTATCTAAAAAGATTATGATATCCATACTGAGATTTCTTTTTTCAGGTTATCCCGCAGACAGATGACATGCATTTTGGTTTGAAATACTGTAGTGTGCTTCTCCAGAGCTGCAAACCTGTTTGCTTCTGCTCCTGCTCCACTGTCCATTTTGGATCCGTTGGTGTTCCATCCCAACTTCCCCGACTGGACTAGTGTGCTTCCCGTCTTGTTTTCTAAATGTAACTGAGTCTTCAATAGATTGCTTGTATTGTTTACTGGGGTAATGGTGTCACTCCTTATATGAAGCAGCAAGTTGATGACAATGTCTTGTAATCTTGGCATCTTCCGATTGAGTTTTCGGAGACAAGTTGTCTCTTTCCGCTTTAAGGACTATGTCAAGAGCAATGAAGTCTAGTATGGTCTCCATGTCAGCGGTTAAGGTAATGTTCATTGCTCCCATTATGCAAAGATATGCAAGCTTCTGAAGTTTGGATAGCTCCAGTTTTGGTTGGTACTATTAAACGGGACTACTTTGACACCATGGGGTTACTTAGTTTATAAACACATTAAAGTACATATTTACGTTATTTTTTGAATTCATTGGGTGAATCTGTTGGGACAAAAACCACATTAAGACAATATGCTCTTAATTTTGTGAAGCGGCATGTTTTAAAATCTTTTAATATCGGCATAAGTTTTAATTGTTTCGGATGGGCTATAAAACATTGATGAACACGCGGATTAGCATAGTCTGAAGCCTCTCTTGTAACTTAAAAGTTCCTCAAATTAATTACATCAGTTCAGTTATTATCCAGAGAGAGAATTTAATAATAATGAATAACCCAGCCGCTCGTCGTCGATGTAAAACCCAAATGAAACATAAACTACTAGATATTGCTTAGAGCGCTGATAATACTGTAAGCACTCAAGGCAACAACCCTGAACGAGGAAGAGCTGCACTTGTTCAAATTTGCTGATATACTAGACCTTTGAAAGATAACAAGACAATAACACAACAAAAGAAAAAGTAAACATTTAGATCGTCAAGCCAGAACAATAAACACTACTACAAGGGACTGCTGCAGGAGACGAGACCCGAATATCTGTTAGCCCCTCCGAGGAGAGACGTAGAAGTACATGGAGAGGAAGTAATCATCGAAAACAATATGATAAAGAATAGTATTAAAAAGCTTAAATCCGGAAAAGCTAGCGGCCTGAGAGAATATACGCTGAAATGCTCTAGTATGGATCAGAGAGACTACTAGGAAATCTTACATATACATATATTACAATGCATAGACGGAGATCCAGTACCTGATTATTGGAAACTTGCATTCATATCCTCAATACATAAAAAGGGAAACAAGCTGGATTGCAAAAATTACAGAGCACTTTCAGTAACCAGTGCTCTAAGTAGATTGTACGCAAGGATTCTTAGAGATCTAATAGATAATGATTTTCATGAACAAGAAGATGAAGAGCAAAGTGTGTTTCTTGTAGGCAGATCTTGTAGTGATAAAGTTTTTGTCTTAAACAAGTAATTGACAAAAGAGTGCCAGAAATATAGAAACTCATGTTACCTTTGTGGACCTACAAAAACATATGATAGCGTTCCAGTTAAAAAAAAAATGGACGGTGTTAGAGCAAACTGTTATCAATCATACATACATAAAAGCGATAAAAGAAGTATATAAAGCGCTTTTTAAAATATATATCGCAGTAGCTCTAAAAAAACGGAAACGTAAAGTACACCGTATGGGCATACAAATGCTGATGACCAAACAATTGTAGCTAATGGTATAGAAGACATGGAGTATGATGAGAAATTCAACGGAAGAATACCAAAAGTGGGGGTTAACAGTGAACGTGGACAAGACACAGAACTTATTTACTGGAAAAGAATCAAGTGAGTTAGAATTCGACAATGGACAAACAATATATCAATGCAATGAGTATGTATACTTAGGTGTCACATTTGATAACAGAACAGACTGTAAAGAACTGGAAAAAAGAATAGTAAAAGCAAAAAAGGTTATTGGATGCCTTAACAGTATTTTATGGAGCAGAGGGATAAAAAAAGAATGCAAAATTTAACATATTATATAAAACTATGGTGAAAACGCGATGTTCTATAGAATAGAGACGTAACAGAAAAATAAAAAACAAAAATGGCAAGTGTCGAAATGGATGCAATCAGAAGATTTAATAAGAATATCCAGAACCGATCATATAAGAAATGATACCATAAAAGAAAGAATGGGAATCAAGGGAAGCATAACGGATGACATCACTAAAAGGCAACTGATATGGTACGGCCATGTACAACGGATGAACGACGAAAAATTACCAAAGCAGGTCCTAGAATGGCAACCAATAGGGCGCAGGAAAAGAGGCCGTCCGAAACTGGAATGCCAACAGTCAATCCAAAGAGTCAAAAAAACCTAATGATTGTCAGGCTTGAAGAAGGTTCGGTTTGTTCTAAACCGACATAGCAGTAGTATTGTTAGAGAGCGGATAATACCGTAAGAAAATAGGCGCTCAAGGCACCAATTCTGAACGAGGAAGAGCGACACGTTTTGCTCAAAGCTAACATACTGGACTTAAAGTTAACAGGAAGGCCCAATGAGTTACCTGGAAAACGAATAGAAGTACTGAGAGTGGGTCACTCTTCCACTGCTTCTATTATCTCCTTGATACTAAATTTATCAAAAAGGAAAAAAGAATAAGTTGCAGTAGAATTTAGGGGGTGCAAAAATGTAGTCCGTAACGCGACATTGCCAGGGGTTGACCCCAATGCCAGTCGTATATCTTTCGCAGGCACACCGCATCTTAAAGTAAATGCTTGATTGATTTCGACTAGTTTTTTCGATTCCTCGGCCGAAGTGCAGATAAATCAGAATGAAATAGTGCCCCAGTTGAGAGCATGGTGGTGAGCTGCCGTGTGCCAGACGCATGGGGTGCATAACAAAACAGCCTTCTCTCTTAAAACACAGCTCGTTTTTCTTATTACTTTTTTGTGTATTTTCAAAGTTAGTTTTTTTTTATTTGTAAGGCAATTTTTAAAGCCAAATGAAATTAATGAGAGAGAAGAAAAAAACTACGGACAGTGCTAGAACAAACTAGTATCAATCATACATCAATCAAAGCGATAAAAGAACTATACAAAGAATCAAAATATAAAATTGAAATTGGAAACCGACTTTCAAACGAATTCCCGGAAACGGAAGGCTTCAAGAAGAAATGAGACCATAAAAGAAATATTGGGAATCAAGGGAAGCATAACGGATAACATCACTAAAAGACAACTGATATGGTACGGTCATGTACAATGGATGTACGACGAAAGATTACCAAAGCATGTCCTAGAATGGCAACCAATAGGGCGCAGAAAAAGAGGGCGTCCTAAACTGGAATAACAAAAATTAAGAAAAAATCAATGAGTCAAGAAAACCTGCCAGAAGATAATTGTCAGGATCGATGGAGGTGGAGAACAGTTGTCTTGTTCTAAACCGACATAGTATTATATACGTACAAGTTTAGATTCGTAAACAACATAATAATCTTTTAGAGCATCTAAATAGCGTTTATTTCAGAATTGAAAAGTCCACAGCTAACCTAATTTTAATTATGAGTCACTTCTTTTCCCATCCCTAAAAATATTTTTTGTAAGAGACATACTTTCTCAACCCTGATTAGACTAATGGCAGAATAATTCTTTTGCGTGGTTTTTTGCGCGGACTTTTTCACTTCAACTTATGGCATCATTGTGTTTTAAATTTACTTTCAGAAGCTTCACGCTGATGCATATTAAAAAGTTTTTCCTAAAATTATAATTTTGTCAAGTTTTCCCTTTGAGAATGTATAAATAATATACAAAACGAATTTCATTTACAATTTAAATAGCAAAAATTCTGGATTTTTTAACCCCTCGTAACGCATTTTGTTAGTATTATATTATTATTGATGTATTTGGTTTAAAAATTCCGCTGATTGACGCTCACGTCTGAAGGTGGGTTTTTTACCCTAATCTAATCTAATCAGCGTTGATGTGACCTGAATGGCAAAAGTGCTGTCGTAGGTTACGGATGGATTCTTCTCTTTGCAATCGATATTTTTATCGATCGATCGATATATATATATATATATATATATATATATATATATATATATATATATATATATATATATATATATATATATAGCAGTTTATACTCGCTTGCTCTTGTTCTAGTTTCTCTCGTATCTCGGTAGATGGCGCTTCTTGCGATAGTTTTCTCACTATAGACGTAGGATGAGAGACAAAACGGTCTGATTAACTTCGCAAGAGTGTCACATTGACCAAGCAGTGTTCTGAGGAGTCCCATAAGGACGAAACAGTTAACTGTTAACACTTATTAGGTGTCCATTAGATCTTGGACCTCCGTGAAATTAAGCTTTCGAGCTACCCGCGGAAAAATATAAGAGAAACAAAAACTTCTTTTTACCCGATTAGCCATAAAATCTAGTTTGATTTTTAAATACACGGGTACTAAAATATACATTTGTTAAAAATGATTTTATTGATTTAGTTCTTTGACTCCCTGGCAACGAATCTTGGTTAAACAATGATGTTTGTGTGACGTTGTGTCGGAAGCGAAAGAAATAACTCGAAATGATATTAAACTTTAAAAAAGGCGGTCGACCCTTGACAAGTCAATCCTACACATACACACACACACACACACACACATTGTATGTCATGTAAGTGTGACAGGAAGCCGACAGAAGTGAAAGATTATTCACCCTTTTCTGTATGCCAATTTCGCCTACGGGGCCCAGTCATCCCCAAAAATTAAAAGCCACAGATTTGCCCCCACGTACATCTTTAAATGGAGTGTACTTGGTTTCAAAAATAATATGTCGATATTTATCTAGATTTAAAATATTCAAAGAAATACAGCATGATTTGGCAACAACAAGCAGGTTATTTATTTCGTCAAAGTTCAAATATAGTCTTGTGGGTTCTTTTTTATAGACTTTCAAAAGAATTCCTTAAGACAGGGATGTTGTTTCTGTCCAACTCTTTTTAAAATATATATCGCGGTAGCTCTAAAAACTGGAAACGTAAAGTGCACGGCATGGGAATACAACTTAACGACCGATTTACCATATACACACTACAGTTTGCTGACGACCAAGTAATTGTAGCTAATGATAAAGAAGACATGGAGTATATGATGAGAAAGTGAATGGAAGAATACCAAAAGTGGGGATTAACAGTGAACGTGGACAAGACACAGTACTTATGTATTGGAAACGAATCCAGTGAGTTAGAACTAGACAATGGACAAACATTATCTCCATGCAATGAGTACATTTGATAAGACAGGAACAGATTGTAAAGAACTGGAAAAAGAATAGTAAAAGCAAAAAAGGTTATTGGATGTCTTAACAGTATTTTGTGGAGCAGATAAATAAAAAGGAATGTAAAATTTAACATATATGAAACAATGGTGGAAAGCACGCTGTTTTATGGAATACAGACTTGTCGCGTAACAGAAAAATATAAAACAAAAATGGAAAGTGTCGAAATGGATGCAATAAGCATAAAAGAAAGAATGGGAATCGAGGGAAGCATAACGGAAACATCACTAAAAGGCAACTGATATGGTACGGCCATGTACAATGGATGAACGACGAAAGATTACCAAAGCAAGTCCTAGAATGGCGACCAATAGGGCGCAGAAAAAGAGGGCGTCCTAAACTAGATTGGCAACAGTCAATCCAAAGATCAGTGAGTCAAAAAAATCTAACAGGAGTTGATTGTCAGGATCGAAGGAGGTGGAGAATAGGCGTCGGACAACGTAGAAAAACGTTCTAAATCGACATAGTAGTAGTAGTAGTAGGGTTCTTCTCCTTCATACCGAACAGTTTCTTGGTCTCGCCATAGTGTATAAAGCCTTCCTAAGCAAGCACTTTTTAAACTGACGAACAATCAAGTTGCGGAAAATTTTTCTTTTACTCAACTTCACACAGAGCTCTATTTGGTATTTCTGTCTGATTATTGAAAATACTATTGCACCTTACAAACCAGTGGCGGATCCAGGGAGGGGCCAGAGAGGCCCGGGCACCCCCCCCCCTTCCTGACATTAAACTTTTTTTTAGCTCTAGGGAAAAAATTCCACTGCATTAACCGCAATTTTTAACAAAATTTACCCGCAACATAACTTTTTTAATTTTTTTTTTAATCAAAATTACTTAGTATTCCCAAAACCCCGAACCGCGCCTTTTCTATACCTATCAATATTTATTTTACCCTTAAGACTTCCTCCTTGGCCCCTCCCCCCTTGAAATCCTGGATCTGCCACTGTTACAAACCCGGTATAATTTTATAGCAGTGGGTTATTTTTAATAAAATTTAAACGAGTACTTGGTCTCAAAAATAATGTATTGTCAATTTCCAGAATTAAAAAATCATGGAAGTACGGCATAACTTGACAACAACGAGCGGATTCATGATCTCGCCACAGTTTGTATAATCTTATAGCAGTGGGTTGTTTTTAATCAAATTTGAACGGGTTGTACACTTGGTCTCAAAAATAATGTGTCAATTTCTAAATTAAAACAAAATTAAAGAAATACCCCATGATTTGGCAACACCGAGTAGTTTGTTGACCTTGCTACAGTGTATATAATCTTTCAGCAGTGGATTCTTTTTAATAAAATGTGAATATATTGTATACTTGGTTTATTTATATTATTTTTTAAGTTATATCTTTTGTATTTTTTAGTTTTTTATACATTTTGTCTTTGATACTAGCCTAAAGATAATCAACTTCGCCGTTTAGCCCAACAGACAGGATAGCTCATAGAACATGTATGCCAAATTTAATTGAAATCGGTTAATTCGTTACTGATATTAGCGGTAATAAAAAAAGGACCCCTTCGTTTATATATGTATTGATTTGATTTTTTCAGTTAGTTAAAAAATAATTAAATAGTGAATTTAGGAATTAATCAAGTATAAAAAGGTAATAAAAATATATAAAAGAAATTTGAATGTAATGATATGATTTTAAAAGAAAATTTTAGATAGATTTCGAAAATCGAATAAAAAGAGGGTTATACAAATCATCACTTTGTGAAATATTTCATCTTCCCCAAAAGTACCCATTTTTAAATACCTTGTAGATTGTTTCAGAATTGAAAGAAAGCAAAATTAAGTCATTCTCGACTCATTGTTTAAAATCTTAAAAACGAACGTCCTTGATCAATTGAGGAGCAACTGACCAAAATGCATTACATCCACTTTTTGTGATTTTCGGGATAAATATAAAATTGTTTTGTTTTTTTGTCAATCTATAATAAAAATATCCCAATTCAATCAAAGCGTATTAAATCTATTCAGAATAGCTATAGACAAACATCAACATCAACATCTTAATTTTTGTTCTAACTTAGTTTGCTCTTCTTTTAAATTTTTCTCAAAAAAACATAATTTGGATTTAATGCATATTGGTCAGTTGCTCCTCAATTGATCCTGCAACTTGATGCACGACCGCTAGCCAGTAATAAACCACATATTTCACAGATACGTGGATATGCCCTATGTGATGCCTATTATAACAAAAACCTATATTATAACCGCACTCCACCCCACATCTGATTTCATTTGCCTATTCTTCTTGTATAGTCGGATGCGGTGGTTTTTTTGAGGTCCAGCGGATACCCCTATTGTCAACGTTACATTGGTCTTGCATCATATTTTTTACCAAAGCAACTATCCATGTGCGTTTGCAAGCCCATTCTAGGTATAATATTAGATGTTATGTCCACTATGGTATACAGCAAAAACGTACAGAACATTATCGTCAGGGAGAGAGGGGACTGGTCTAACAACCAAACCAATTTTTTTTAAAACTGATAGCTGCTGGATCTGATGCTTTCGGTATCCAAGATGGCTCCCAGAATAAACAAAGTCTAGGCAACTTGGCTACTAATATTCCAAGCTGAACGTTTAGCCATTGAACTGTGTCCCTGAGGTGAATGTCAGACCACAAATGGAATAAAAAGTCAATAAAAGTGAATAAAATATGTTTATATTTTCTGCATATAGGACTGTATAGACACATGGACCATTCATAGGTCATTCTGGTCATGAGGATAATGAGTCCACTGACCGACTTGCGAGAGAAGTGCCATTGTAGGATGGATGGAAGATGCCTTTCGAATTGAACCGAACCATTTCAAGGAGTTCATTATAGAACCCTAAAAAGAGAGCTAGGAAACTCATAGGATTAAAGGAAGAATCTTGGAGAGTTGCCGGCAACAATGGCCGAGTCAGACGACGATAATAATTGTGATATTTTAAAGTGTAATTACTGTAAAAAAACAATACAAAAAACGTTTGCGAAGTGCACATTATGTAAAACGCAGTTCCATACATCTTGTGCATTGAGAATTTCAGGCCTGGTAGCAGTTGGTAAGAATAATCTTGTGAAATGCTGCCTATCTAAAGAAAGTGAGGTTATCAACCCCAGTTCTCAAGAATCATTAAAAGCTCATAACGAATCAGTTCTAATAGAGTTACAGCAATGTAAAAAAGCTATCTTAGATGAATTAAAAGAAAAAGAAAAAATTATATGTGAAAAAATTGAATTTATGGAAAAAAGTATCATTTCAAGGTTTTTTAATATTGATGAAAACAAAGAAAGCATGACAACACAGCAAAATTTAATGACGTGTTCGAAAGAAACAGCTGATTGTACAATAAATCAGCTGGCAAGAGAAGATAGCAGTAGTTCAAATATAATTGGGCAAATAGACATTTCGAGGACTGAACAGCTGATTAGTAGACCGAGGTCAGAAAATGTAAACAAAAAGAAACAACAACAAAGAATGAATTATGCAGATACACTAAAACGCGATAATAGTACTATTACCCTAAGCCAAGTAAATTCAGCTGTTGAACAAGCCATAACCACGCAGTACATCCAAAATAATGAAACTCAAGAACCTCCTTTTATTCCTGTCAGAAGAAACACGAATAAAACATCCCGTGGCTCTGCAACTAATACAGGTAGCCTTTTAACAACCGGGAACACAAAAATGTGGCTTTATATAGGCAAAGCTGCTCACGATGTGACATCAGATGTAGTCACAGAGTACATTAAAAACAAACTATCAATTTTAAATATTAATGATCTCATAGTAGAACAACTAAATACAATTGGTCACACTAACTCCTTTAAAGTAGGGATCACTCCTAATTTATACTCACAAGTCAACAAATGTGAATTCTGGCCAGCTGGACTAATTTTTAGACGTTTCAACTTTAAAAAACAAAAAGTAACAGGTAGTCAACCTGCACATTTTCAAGCAAAAGCCGACAATCAAGTACAGATCTAAGAGTATACTATCAGAATGTTAATGGATTGCGAACAAAACTACAAGAACTTTCAACCTCAATTAACTCAGAAGAGTATGATATTATTTTGATTACTGAATCATCTTTGCATGAAGATATACATGATAATGAACTTAATATTCCAGACTATAATATATATCGTACAGATAGGAATAGTGAAACAAGTAGCTCGACTGTAAAGGGTGGCACATTAATTGCTGTAAAGAAATCTTTAGTATCATCTCAGATTGAATCTCGACATAAAAATATTGAAAGCTCTTTCGTTCGAGTAACAGTTAAAAAAACTAAAATTTTGTTTGGCTGTACTTATTTACCACCAGGATCAAATGATGATTTATATCAAGACTATGTTGAATCAGTGGAAGAAATTTATCAAGATAATGAATTTGAACTATCCTACCTCTGTGGAGATTATAATTTGCCTAATTTAAAATGGACAAATGATGAATATGGTTGTAGACCAATTGGATCTTTAACTAGAAAAGCTGAACATATTGCCGATCTGTTTGCAGTGTTAAATTGTAAGCAAATCAACTTTATTCCTAACTGTGTAGGTAACTTTTTGGACCTTATTTTTACTGACTCTACTGATGACTCTACCAACTCAAATGTGATAACTACCGATGTACCTCTTGTCAAATGTGATAGGTTCCTGCTTTAGTCTTTAATATATACTGTGATAATGATGAATTTTTAAAATATGATTATAGTTTTAGAGATTTTAAAAATGTAGATTATAGTTTAGTTAATGAAGTACTAGGTAGTTTTAACTGGGATCAAATTTTAAACATGTCTGAAATTGATAAAATTATTGATGTTTTTTATGATGTTTTGTATTATGTGATAGAATTATATGTTCCTACCCGTCGCTGTAAAACCAGACTTTTTCCACAGTGGTACTCTGATGAATTAAAGAAAACTATTTTCAATAAAAAACAAGCACATAAAAAATTTAAAATATCAAACTCTAAACAAGATTATATTCTATTCACTCAACTAAGACAAGAATCAAAAAGCTTACTAACAGCCTGCTACAATGAATATGTCACACAATTGGAAGATACTGTTACTAACAAACGTGAATTTTGGAAATTTATTAATAGCAAACGAATAAACAAAGATATACCAAACCTTTTACAGTATAACGGTACATCTTCAAATGACCCTGCTACCATATCAAATTATTTTAAAGAATATTTTTCATCAGTATATTCTAAATCAGATACCACTCTGGAAGAAGAACCTGTTTATTGTAGAAATGTTGACATAGGTTTTTGTGATATAACCTCTATAGATGTTTTTGATTGTATTGACAAACTAAATGTAAGACTTTCATGTGGTCCAGACGAAATATCACCTATTTTTATTTATAACACAAGGTTTATTTTATCAGATATACTAAAAAATATTTTTATGAGATCACTATCAACAGGTCAATTTCCTAATAAATGGAAAGAATCATTTGTAAAACCAATATTTAAGAATGGCAACAGATCTTTTGTTGAAAACTATAGACCTATAAGTCATATTAATATATTTGCTAAAATATTTGAGTCAATTGTATCATCAAAGGTTAGTCCATTATTGAGGGGTACTGTCATTGATCAACAACATGGTTCTGTTAACGGAAGATCCACTGTAACAAACCTTACCATACTTACTAATTATTTGTTGGAAGCTTTGGAGAGAAAGTGTCAGGTGGATGTTATCTACACTGATTTCTCCAAAGCTTTTGACAGAGTTAATATTGGTATACTAATACAAAAACTTTCAGCACAAGGCATACATGGAAAACTACTTGAATGGATAAAAAACTTTTTAATGGGTCGTAAACAGTTTATTAAAGTTCACAATAATATTTCAGAAGTAATTAATGTAACCTCAGGGGTTCCTCAAGGTGGGCATCTATCTTCAGTGTTTTTTAATTGCTTCCTTAATGACATCTTAAAGTGCTTTAAACATTGTGAAGTTCTCTTTTATTGTGATGATCTAAAAATATTTAGAACAGTAAACTGTATCAATGACTGTATACTAATACAACAAGATTTAGACAGATTTTTTAATTATGTGACTGAAAATGGACTCGACTTGAATATAGGCAAATGTAAATGTATTAGATTTTATAGAATATTAAGACCTCTGAACTTTGATTATAATGTTAACAATATTACTTTAGAAACTGTAGAAAATATAAAAGATTTAGGAATTATTTTAGATACTACAGTATCATTTAAAGACCATTTAGAATATATAACGAATAAGGGCCTTAAAATGTTGGGTTTTGTTAAACGTAGTCTGGGTGATTTTAATAATATTTATAGTTTAAAAAATGTATATTGTTCTCTTATTAGATCTGTGTTGGAGTATGCATCAAATGTTTGGTCACCATTTTATAATACTCATATTGATCGCCTTGAAAAAGTACAAAGAAAATTTCTAAGATTTATTGCTTACAAATTGCACATCCCCTTTGAAAACCTAAATTACAATGAACTTAGAAAACTTTTGAAATTACCAAAATTAGAAGATAGAAGAAATTACTTAGACCTTATATTTTTATTTAAGATTTTAAATGGTATTATTGACTCCCCAGAGTTGTTACAAAAGTTTGCTCTTTCTGTACCACAACAAAATCTAAGACACCATCAATTATTTCACATTGAGTTTCACAGAACCAACTATTGCCAAAACACTCCAATCCAGAGAATATGCAGATTTGCAAACTTAATAAACGAAAACATAGATTTAGATTTTTTTAACACTAATTTAAGTAGGTTTAAATCTTGTGCAGGGAAAATTTTGCTATTATAGCTACTGTAGTTTATAGACTGTTATTCTATTTTTATATGCAATAGGCAGTTTTCTAATTATTGCAGATATGTAAGTTTGGTTTTATACCTTAATATAACTATATATAAGACCTATTTTTGTAGAGACTCTAAAATCTATTTTTGTAATGTTTGTAAAATGGTATATCCGTAAATAAAATCTATTCTATTCTATTGACTCAATCTGCTGTCCACTGACAGACTGAATCTAGTCTCTGTATGGAGGATGGCGAGACCGGTCGACATGTCAAGTCAAAATGTTTTTGGGATACTTAGATGGACACGGAAGTAAAGTTAAAAAAAGTAAGTCCCAATTGACCGGCTGGTTGTTGATGTAAAGGGGCATGCAGTGGCCCTTCTTCTTGTGGTTCCATCCGCTATCGCAGGTTGGACAACAACATGGCAATCTTAACCTTGTTCACAGCTGTTCTGAATAGTTGATTTGTTGTCATGCCAAACCAGTCTCGCAAATTCTTGAGCCAGGATGTTCTTCTTCTGCCCGAACCGACTTCTTTTCCCTTCTAGCTTGCCTTGTATTATGTTCTGTAGCAGTGTATATTTAGGCCCCCTCGTACAGTGACCAAAATATTGTAGCTTTCTTTTTTTCAGTGTGTTCATAATTTCCTCATCTTTCTGTATTCTTTCTCGCAGATCGGTGTTAGTGACTTTGTCTGTCCAAGAAATTCTCAGCATTTGCCGATAACACCACCTTTCAAAAACCTCAACCATTTCGGCCTTCTTCAGAGTCCAGGCTTCCGATCCATAAAGTAGAGTGGAAAAAATGTAACACCTTAGCATTCTCAAATTTTTTCATCTTTACAAATGCTGCACGTGCATTTTCTATTCGTGCTTTAATTCCAACAGACTAATCCAGTGTTTCGGTCAGCCAACTTCCCAAACATTTATATTTCTTAACTCTTTGTATCGGAGTTCCGTTTATCTCCACGTTTGCTTGTATGTACATTTTCCCTTTTTGTTATTAACATGAATTTAGTCTTTTTGAGGTTCATTTTTAGACCATAGATACGGCATGCATCATTCAGTCTTTGCATCAGCGTTTCCAGCTCTTTAAGATTGGGTGCCTTAGCGATTGTGTCATCTGCAAAACGGAGATTGTTAATTACTTGGTCGTTTATGACTATTCCTTCTTCCCTGTTGTGCAAAGCCTTGCGGAAAATTGCCTCGCTGTATACATTAAACAACAGTGGAGAGAGAACACACCCTTGTTGAACTCCACGTAAAATCTTAATTTCATCCGAGAGTTGGTCTTCCACTTGAACTTTTGCTGTTTGTCCCCAGTAAAGATTTGCTATGATCCTGATATCTTGGCTATCGATATCAATACCTTTGAGTATGTCAACAAGTTTCTGATGTTGAACCTTGTCAAACGCTTTCTCAAAATCAATGAAGCACACATAGATCTTGATTCATGTCCAAGCATCTTTGCGCCAACACATTCACGCTGAACAGTGCTTCTCTAGTACCCATACCTCTTCTAAGTCCTACCTGATTGTCACGTATTTGAGAGTCTACTTTAGCAAATATTCTATTATAAATGACTCTTAAAAATACTTTGAGTGTATGACTCATGAGGGCAATGGTTCTATGATCAGAACATTCTCTGGCATTCAGTTTTTTAGGCAGTGTGATGAACGTGGACATTAACCAATCCTTCGGTATTGTTCCAGTTGCATAAATAGCGTTAAATAGGTTGACAAGAATTTGCATGGTATCATCATCTACTAGTTTTAGAAGCTTGACTGGAAATTCATCGTGACCGCTTGCTTTACGTTCCTTGGTCTGTTTGATTGCATGTTTAATTTCTTCAAGCATGATTGGCAGACCTGTATCGTTGATGAAATCTGGAGTCCTTTCCTTTTATATATTCTCACCATCAAGTTAGCTGTTGCCTAATATCTGAAATGAAAGTCCCGTCTTTAATAAAAGAAGGCTGCTTTTGTTTCATCATCCCAGTCATCTCTTTAATCTTTTTGTGCTGATTAAAGCGGTTGTACTTACGCTCGCACTCTTCAAACTCTTCACATTCCTTGCAAATCCATTCCTCCTTGGCAGTCTTTATCCTTATTTTAATCTTGGAATTTATTTCTTTGTATTTAGCTGGATTGTTTTTATGCTGTCGCCTTTGATCCATCAGCTCTAGAATATCGTCCGTCATCCAAGATTGGTTTGCTCTTTTTATGGTCTTTAAGTTTTCTTTGGCTATTCGTCGTCGACATTCGCTGTACCATTACTGCTATTGATGTTTCTTAAGTTAGTGTTAATTTTTAGCTGCATATCTTGAAATATATCTGCTTTGCAGTGGCCCACTCACAACTAAATCCTCATCATTATCATCGATGGTGAATTAAAGAATAAACAAAATTACTCGCTCTTGTCTCTACCTTACTTCTTTTCTTTTGGATCTAGAGGCTACAAAAGAGATCGAAAGTGTGAGTATAAGAAAACTACACGTGTGAATTGGGGTCAGAGGTTTAAAAGTTTGCAAAGGTCAGTGAGAGGAAAAAATACAAGGTCTCAAAAACAGGAACAGGTTTTTGAAAGAATATTGTTTAGAATTATTTAAGTCTTGTGGAGTTTCGTAGGCGTATAGCACCGGTAGAAGCAACTGAATGAGTAAATAATTCTTGAGGAGGTGGTGAATCCGTAAGTTTAATAATAGGGGTCTCCTGAATTAAAGCATCATGTGGCCGAAAAGCAAGATAATAAAAAATCAATATGAAATTATCACTCTGACTAAATGAAACTTGGGTCTTGCTAGTGGGTGTGTATACTTACAAATTTTAAAAAAGCACTTTTAAAGCAAAGACAGAACAATTTTTGGCGGTAAAGACTTCAAATAATTTATGCAAAAAGAAAAATAGAGAGAGCGATAAAGAGAGAGATAGAGAAAGCGAGATATAGAGAGAAAGCCAGATACCGACAGCAAAAAAAGTAAATGGACAGTGTATCTCTGAGGTAACACATCACAGCTCTATCATACCAATAAGGAAACTAACAAGCAATAAAGATGCAGATTCTCTAGCAAAAAGAGGATCAGAAAAACCATTCATAGAACACCGGGGCAACAAGAGTGATGAAATCCCCTTCAACATTGCTCCCCTGTGAACTGCTTAAGCTATTTAGGAAACAAATCAGACTGGTGTCAGGATCCATAAATGGTCACTTCACTCTGAGAAAATGATTCACAGAGATGAGCCCCCTTGCAGACCATGTGGTGAAGCCGAAGAATCAGCTACTCACATAATATCCAAGTGTCCAGCACATATCTTCTGCAAAACACAAAATCTCTTGGAGAAAAATTTCTATAGGCTATTGCTCTTTATGAGGACCTCAAATCTCCTAAATTGGGTAAACACGTGGCAAGAAATACAATAAGCTAAGCATCTGCAATGTCAGGGACTTCAAAATCGAACCTTGGTCAGGGACAGATAAAAGAAGATTCATCAGTCCCTGGCATGGTTTAGGAATGAATCAATTAGCCAATCTAATAGGTACTGGGCACAAATGGGGGAAGAGGCTATTTCATTTTTAAAGAAATCAGTTCCGCCACTGGCAGAGGGTTTAGCGACACGACGACGGACCGACAGACAGACAAGCGTCGGCTCCATGTTACGATTGCTATAAATCGTAGCTAATAGCTCGGAGCAACAATGGCGCGGTTACGCCAGTACGCCTTTTCCCTGTAGTCCACCCACACACCGTCATACGTTTTACCTAAAATTGTGCCAAGTTACATTATTTATTCGACTTAGGATTCTATTTTCACTTTCATCGATCTCACGTGCTTAAGAAGGGGTGCAATACGGGTTAAAACTATGTACACTCTACCACGACGAATTGACCTACAAAAAGATAAGCAATTATTTCATCCTGTACGTGAAACATTTTCCAATTAATTTTTTGTGCATTAGCATTTTGAGTCGGTGCACTTGTTACCCCCGAAAAATCGTTCACGCTTAAGAACTGATAAGGCCACTGGTGCACCCTGTTTTAGATCGGCACAAAAGGCCAAAGTTAATTTAAAGAAAACAAAGGAACACAGAGGGGTGGCTCATAGTCATTAAACCTGTATCTAGCTACAGAGTCATCAGTTTTTTATGAGGCTGTAATACAGCTCAATAATCTGGCTAAGTCAAGAGATATATTTGATAGTACTTAGCTTGCAGTATTTTACAGAAAATCGTGTTTCTAATTCTCATGGTGTGTGAAATACTTTCTTGATTTGATGGTTTAATTTGTTCATTCGTCTTTATCCCTCTTAACCAAAACTAAAAACTAAAAAATCTTCTTTAGATTGGCATTACCAAGGATATTTACCAGTTTCCAATGTCCTTGTGTCAAATTTTTCGCAAGAAGGCAATAAAAAATCATACGACCTGCGGAAAAAGGTTACATTTCCCGTTATTAGGGTGTAAAGTTGTCCCTGCGGTGTCGTAAATTCCTACAATTAACCCCCTTGCGACCTTTAAGGCGCGTTTAAGGGAAAAGTCATATGCGACAACTTTTTAAATGTCTCCCAAAGAATCGTAGAAAATATCATTTAGCTGAGGCATGAAAAATTATATATAAGCGATTTACGCTACAGCGATTTTCCTTTTACCCTTCAGGGTTTATTATTAGGATAATGCATGCATTCATAGGATTAGAAGCTATATTTGGAATTCTAAAAACCTTAATACGTGGCTGAAGTAAAGAATGAAAATTGAAATCAGTGACATTCAACACCGAGACAAAATCACATCAAGAAAATGATGAAATCCCCTGAAACATTACTCACCTGTGAATTCCTGAAGTTAAATAGGAAACAAATCAGACCGGTAATGGGACTCATAACCGGTCACTACACACTGAGGAAGTATCTGCACAGAATGAAATTTACAGAGATGAGATCACTTGCAGACTATCTAATAAAACCGATTAATCAGCCGCTTAAATTATATCCGAGTATCTAGCACCAACCTGTTAGAGAACAAGAAACCTTGGATAAAAATCTCTCCGAGGCCCAATTTCAGAAAAACATGATGTAAGAGCTATTGCAACACCAAGAGATACAAGAAGCTAAGCAGGGTCTCCAAAACAGCAAGAGATTAATCAGCTGCAGTGTTACGGTCCCGAAAACTAATCCTTAACTTAATAACGAATCAATCAATTACTCATTCATTCCTAATTCCATATAACAAGAGATAGCAATTCACACGAAGATTAATTTTTGGGCGAAATACTTTATAAGTATTTAAAAATCTATACAGATTTGCATAAACCTTTGGAAAAGATATACTCGTGATTAATGAAATTAAACGGTCACCCACCGCAGCGTGGCCTACATCCAGTGGTGCTTAGTTTTGCTGACGATTGCCAATAATCGTAATAAAATACAGGAAACATGTCACTCGCAGCTGCCCAACTTCTATTTAATTAAGCAAAAAATGTATTTCAGATTTCTTTGTGAATTTCGACACGGTTTTTGGGCAACACATTCTTTTTTTCGGGGCAAATCATTGAGGGAGCAATATGTCGTATCCGTATGACTAATGTCTGACGACGTGTTTTAATAATATGTACTTTTTACTAAACAATTTTTAAATGAAATTTGATTTGAGGATTATTATCATGGTGATTAAGATGATTATGATTATTGTGATTCTGATGATGATAATGATTAGACAGTTTTAAATAGGTAAGAGTCTTTCCACGTCGACCAGCATCTGATCTTTTGGTTAAAATTTGACTGAATTTTTGGGCAACGCATTTTTTTCGGGGCGAATCATTGAGGGAGCAATATGTCGTATCCGCATAACTAATGTCTGACAACGTATTTTAATATTATGTACTTTTTACTAAACAATTTTTAAAATCGAATGTAAGTCCCACGAACCTAGAGGTTAAGCCTTGCCTTTCAAAGGGGAAATGCAGCTTCAGTCATAGGAACCATTCCCGACATGCAGCAGTTGGACGAAATTTTTAATCTTTAAATGTGTGCTTGGGGATGTATGCTTGCGTGTGTGAGTTTAGAGTTTAACTTTTATTATATTTTTATTGTTTATTTCTTGTTTTATACCTATTTATTGTAAAACATTTTTTTAATGAAACTTGATTTGAGGATCATAAAAATAATGAGACAGTTACTGATGCTAATAATGGAAATGATGATTATTATGGTGATTAAGATGATTATGATTATTGGGATTATGATTATGTTAGTTTTAAACAGGTAAGGATCTTTCCACGTCGATCAGCATCTGATCTTTTGGTTCAAATTTGACTGGTTTTTTACCCACTCTGCTGGAGTACCAAGTGTTTTTACTTGCTATATGGACTTGGATCATTGTAATACGAAATACTAAAGATTCTTTTATGCATTTAAAACAACGTTCTGCTTAATAATATGTAGGTGATTACAGATTGCCTATTTAAATTAAGTACTTAGTCTTATCATAATTCTCGTTATACATTTTATAAGAGATTTCATTGGTGTAATAAATTCTTATCTTTGGATGAGATAACAGGGTATTTATTATAAGGATTTCACAGTTGTCAGCCATTTTGCTAACAAAGTAGGTTTGTTTAATGAAATTAATTTAAATGTATTTAGTTAACTAACTTGGTTTGTTTTAGATCTAGATTACATTTTTTTCTTATTCTTCGCGACCCTTCTTCTTCTTTTCGCCTCTCTACAGCGCATTTAATTTGGAAATTGCACATTTTTATTGCTAATTTTTTATTGCTGTACTTTAAAGATATACCTATTTTGGGTGTGAGTTTGAAATGTCTGATTGAATTGAAGGTGTAAAAAACGTTCAAAAACATGGAATTTAAATTTACTTTTTGCCATCATAGTCGAGCTATGGGAAAAATTACTAATTGACCGTAATCCGCGCGCGAATAGGAAGTAATTTAAAAATTTGATTTAGTACCTTCGGCCAATTGCTGCGTTTTGCACGAAATAGCAGTAATTCCCATTTGATCCTGTCCTATTTCGACCCGTTCGAGATGAGACGATATCAGAACGTCCCGTTTATACCGCGTGGCCAGCCTTCTATCTAGGAGTAGGATTTTTGTGTGGGCCATAAGGATTGCATGGGAGAACAGACCAACGTTGCCAGTTTAGCGAAAATATCAGTATAATCCACTACTTCGCGCCACTGACCGATCTATTCTGTAAGCTAACTATTATTTAATTTAAGTTTTTTTTAATGCATTTTTAGTCTAACCCTAACAAAGGTAATGGTAGACCACAGTGAACGCAGGGTGGTTATAGGACGCGGGAGGGTGGTCGAGACCTAAGGGGGGCGGCAGAGGTGGTATTGAGCCTCAAAAGTAGTTCCGCGGAGCTCATTTGGTACTTTTTCAAGACAAATATCATAATTATAAGTAGTAATGCCTTTTAAACTAAAAACGAAAATTTTCAGAAAATATTGAAGTAATTTACTTACTTAAATTACTTAAATGCTTGCAGGCGTTATGCGCCACAGTAAAAAATGTTTTAAATACAAAAAGAACATTTTTAAACAAAAATCGATACATTAAGAAAAGTTGATAGTGAAGTTGATAGTTTAAAGGTAAAATTGGTTAAATAATACTTTTAACTAACCCATTTTTTAAACCAAAATCTAATGCCGACATAAAACTTGTGTATCATATTGGGTTAAAATCATTTGAGGTGTTCTTGAGTTATCGTGTATTCAGACAGACAATTTATTTAATTATCCGATCTAAGTGTTTTAGGAACTAACTAACTCATATTTAATAAAATTATAAAAATAAAATGTTCACGTTTTTAATAGTCTACTTCTTGTATGGTGACAAGGCAAGTAATAATTCTTGCCCTAAAAACATGTTTCAGATTGTCGGCCCCTTGACGAGTGCGACCGCGTGCGCCT
This sequence comes from Aspidapion aeneum, assembly GCA_963576565.1. Classification (NCBI taxonomy): domain Eukaryota; kingdom Metazoa; phylum Arthropoda; class Insecta; order Coleoptera; family Brentidae; genus Aspidapion; species Aspidapion aeneum. Next base: position 27,695,965 of record OY755048.1, read on the forward strand.
GTAGTAATTTATCAAGGTTACCTTTGACAACGCTGCAAAGCTTTCTGCGGGACTCGGGCGGATCGCGGCCTCTTTTTAATAAATGCGTTACTCTATATTTTTTATCCTCTTATGGAAATTTATAGGTGTGAACTTGTTCACCCAGTATGAGGTATTCATTGGTCATCTTCCATTTTGGATTATTGTGTGGCTTAGGACCATTAAAGAGTTTATTTAAATATTATTATCCATCAATATGTAGTTTCCGGATATAGTAGAATATATTTCTCTAAAAATAATTTTTATTATAACCAAAATCCTCGTAGGACAGGGGCGGCTAGTGCATAAGGGCTGCAGAGCTGTAGAACCCCCAAAATTTTCACATTATTTGACTATTTTTCAGCCGCTGCTATTTTTCTAATATAATTATTTTATTTCTAAAATTATTGGAATAGCAGTATATTTTCGGTCCGGTGTTGGGATCGTAGGCCTTTAAATCGCGTACGTGTGTTGAGTATGACGCCGCGCGCCGTCGCCGAAGGCCGCATTTCACAGTCGGTCAAATGAAGTAATTGGCATTGTTGCGCTACTAAATTGCAACACAACGTAGCTGGGCGGCTAACGAGATCTGTGCTCGGCTAGGAACCCCTTCCTTCGCCCCGCACCGCACTTGCTCATAGAGCACTTGCAAAAATAGAGCTGCAAAACTTGCAGTTCCAGTACAATTCCGGGCGGGCGGGCTCAGCGTTGCATGTTTGAGGGCGCATTTATTTATTTAGAAGACGCCAAAAGCATGAGCGGTAGTATATTAGTACATATTATGCTAAGGTAGTGAATGTGAATTAAATCTTTTGTAAAACCGCCATTTTTTCCTAGGCATTGTAATTTTTGCCAAACCAAACTTAGCAATTTTTTACTTTTTATAATAGACACGTGATTTAGAGACTGTAAGAAAATAGCATTTTTTATACCCTATCAGCAGAACTCACAAACTTTACTGTCACGAGCCGCCACTGTCGTAGGATCTTCCGTTTTTGAGATATTTACAAAAACTGTTTTAAAGCTGATATAGCGTGTATTTCACTTGCAGTTTGTTAATATGCTAGGAAGGTATCAGATCCATTCTAGATCGTTTTATTTTACTGGTACGAATGGCGACAGGCCGATACGAAAACAAACCAATAGTCAGAGCAAGAGAGAGTTTTGCAGTTTGCAACATTAACTATTTTGTGGTATATGCTGGTAACAGCACTTTTTAAGTTGATGTACATATTAGATATTATTTGTATACGGATAAATCATATTACCTATATGATATGGATAGATAATAAACATTTTGGAGGTTGATCTCCCTGTATAGGGTCGTTAAATGTTGCCTTAATATCGTATTTAATACTGCAATTTAGATAAGAAATAAAACAAAAGTAAGGGATGTTAGAAGAGAAGTAGCAAAATTAAAATGCAAATTTGCTGGTCATAATATCAGACAGTAAGACGATTGATGGAACAAATGTATTGTAAACTGGAGACCTTGGGAAAATAAAAGAAGTAGGAGAAGAACCCAAATGAGATTAGCGGACGATTTGACGAAACATGCGGGAACTAGATGGATGAACACGGCGACAGACAGCGAAGAGTAGAAGATATTGGCCTATGTCCAAAGATGGATCGAACAAGGCTAAATAGATAGATAGATAGATTTCACTACCGGACTAATTATTGTAGTGTAGATTTTTTTGCTTAAGATATTGCAAGGATATACGCAACAATTATACACTAAACAGGATTGCTCAGTTTGCCGAATCTGTCTGCAATCGATGTTGAAGGTCAAACTCGCTGTTACGTCACCACTTGTACTGAGTAGAAAGCGCGCCTATCGTATAGTGGATTTTATGTGCTTTTAGAGCTATTTTCTTTATGCAAATTAAATTTTATGCAAAATTGAGGCATTAAACATTTAAAAATATTTTCTTTACAGGGATGATAAATGATTTTATATTTGAAATATCTGTTAAATAAATTAAATTTAAATACTTAAAGTGAAAAAAAAAGCTACACATAATGTCGTAGTACCTAGACAGGGTGTCCCATAACTTAGGGGCCATAGGCCAACAGGTGATAGAGGAGGTCATGTCTGATAAAAAAGTTCCTATAATGCATGGGTCAAAACTCTTTCTTTGTAGAGATACAGAGCATCAAAATTAGCAATTTTTTTAACTTTTTTGATAATAGGTAACTTTTTCAAAAAATGCAGTAAAAACATGAAATTGGGTAAAGTCGTGTATCAGAACAAGAGCAATAAATTGAAATAAAACTTATTTTGAAAAAAATTAGTGGGTCAATTTTTTTTAGAAAAAACTATTTTTTTGGTATAAACTTTTATAAATGCCATATTAAACGCAATGTTTTTTTTTAAATATTTTTTGTTAATAATAAATAAAATATTATTGATATTTTTTAAAAGAATAAGTAAGCAAAAATTAATTTAAAAAAAATGATTATTTTTTATACATTTTTGGAGGTAATTTTGACAGCCTGTATCTTCTTAACTTGTAATTTTATTAAAAAAAGGAGTATCACATTTTTGAATCACAATTAGCTGAGTATTCAGCTGTCTGTGATAGATTTTTTTTTTTGCAAAACCCTTTTTCTCCCACTCCTCTAACATTAAAAATCCTACATCTTAAAAACAGATGTGTGTTGACCCCATGTTATATAAACTTTTTTTTCGGCAATAACCTCCTCTGTCACCTGCTGCACTATGGCCCCCAAGTTATGGGACACCCTGTATAATTTGTCCAATTGTTTTAAAAGTTTGTAAAGAAATTATTTTGCGATAATAATTAAAAACGGAAATATAGGTAGACGAAAAATTTATTGATTTATTGAAAAAAGGAAAAGCACAAATATTGTTCTTAACAAATAGACAAAAAACAAAGAGAAAATAAGTGCACATAATGTATAGTTTAATTATTACAACCGCTTTTTAAAGCATGTTAAGAGATTATTAATTAGATAATTAAAAAACGGGAATATAGAACATAAAAAAAGTATTTATTATTACATTTTTACAAAAAAACAGAAAAGTACAGATAAATACAATAAATTAAAAATATGAATATATGTAAATAATAATATTTAATTTAGAAAAATATTCCTTTTCAATTCACAATCTTTTGTAATTTTCTTGATAGAAATTATTAAACAAAAAGCCAAGTTACTGAGAAAATCGTAGCCATTTTTAGCTCACACATATACTATACTATAGTAGTGTGAGCTATGGTGATCCTAATTTTTTCGAGAAAAAAAAAGTTGCTCCGATTTCAAAAATTTTTATATATCTTGCGTTTCAGATGATTTTGAAACTTTTTTGTTGCGCCGTCTGTCTGTCTGTCTGTCTGTCTGTCTGTATGTCTGTCTGTAACGACCAACGCGCATAACTCAAAAACCGCTTGACCGATTTTAATGAAATTTGGTACCTAGGCTGGGTCTTGGGTCGAGATGGTCCCATTTAAAAATGAACAAAATCCACCGAACACAAACCAAATAAAACGGTGGGGGTAGATTTCAAAAATTAGAGTTTAAGTGAAAATATGGCGTGTGTGATATCAAACGAAAGGAAATTGAGTCCGGAGTTATACATTATAGTTTTTTTTAAGGATGGGGGTAGATTTCAAAAATTTGAGTTTAAGTCAAAACATGGTTTGTGTGGTATCAAACAAAAGGTAAATTGGTCTGGAATTGGATGAAATATATTTCAGTTTTTAGTGTGAGCTTAGGGGCCCATATATTGGCAGAGTATTTTTACCCTGTAAACAAACGTTCTTCTCTGTCCTGAATCGAATTTTTACACACTGTTAACAAACCAAACGTAAAAATGTTTATTTATATGTCTTTTCTTAGTAGCACTGCACTGAAACAATCCAAAAAACACATACTATTCAGTAAAATATCAACAAAACTCTCTTGAATATACAAATAACATCATATACAACGAACGTAAACAAAGGATTTAGTACAAGTGGTGACGTCACGCCGCTCTCCTCACCCCGCACAATTTGTTAACACAGGTTAAATGGAACTAAGCAGTCCTTTATGTCTATAGTCCTTGGGATATACCAACAGGTATTAGAGTCGTACATGATTGACCCTATTTCTATACAGTGTGCTCTATGGAATGTATGAGTGTTGAATTTTTTTAATTTGCAATAATAATGCGGCTATTCATATTTAAGTCATAATAACTGATTAAATAACTTCAAAACTTGTATAGGCAGCTATTATAGTGTGTCATTTTGAAGACGTATTGGGTACTCACTATGACATTTTATATCAAAATCATATTTTAAAAAATTTAAAAATAATAATATTTAAAATATCATTATAGTAATAATGAATTTTAAAAAAACCTTTCTGTGCAGTGTCAAGCAGCTGTGATCAGCTATGAAATCGCGACAGTGCTAAAGCAGAAGTCGTAGAGCACAGAGAAACATACAGTACCAGGCAAATCCACCCTCAAAAACTTTTAGGAGGGCACACAATCACGATAATATTCTCAAATGGACAAAGAGTTACAGTGGAGAGAACCCGAACGCTAAAATCAAAGGTCCCCCTTCAAACTACGGAGTTTTTCTAAATTTTGAGCAGTTAAAATTAAGCAGTAACAATTCCTGAATTCATGAATATTAAACCCAACAACTAATCACTGATGACCACCCCTTAATCAAATTATGTAATGCGGCTACCCCTTTACACACCGCATAAAGTGTAAACAATATTAACAACCGTGTTACCGATAAGTGATTTTCATATTCAAATAAAATGTCAGTGGCCTGTGTGATATATGCTTATATAATCAAAATTTGCAGGACCGGACTAAGCTTTTTCAGTGAGAAAGAAATGCCCTAATGGACAGAAACAACTACAACTTAACATTTTTATTGAAACATCAAGTATTACTTTGGTTAAAATCTAGTCACGGTAGACTAATTAGCAATTTTGTTTTGTTCTAAATTAGTTATTGTTACTCACATCAAGTATCAACTATCTAAAAAGCACAACCTTGATGTGCTAGCCGATTGTTTTATTATGTCGGTTTAGAACGTTATTCTACGTTGCCCGACACCTATTCTTCGCCTCCTTCGATCTTGACAATCATCTTCTGTCAAGTTTTTTTTTCTCATTGATCTTTGGATTTACTGTTGCCATTCCAGTTCAGGACGCCCTCTTTTTCTGCACCCTATTCGTTGCCATTCTAATACCTGCTTTGGTAATCTTTTGTGGTTCATCCGTTGTACATGGCCGTACCCTATCAGTTGTCTTTTAGTGATGTCATCCGTTATGCTTCCCTCGATTCCCATTCTTTCTTTTATGGTCTCATTTCTTATATGATCTGATCTACATATTATCATTAATCGTCTTATTGCATCCATTTCGACACTTTTCATTTTTGTTTTGTATTTTTCTGTTAGTCTCTATTCCATACAATAGCGTGCTTTGAATGGAGATATTGTTTGTCGACCGTCTATTATCGTCTCACTTGATTCGATTCCAATACATAAGTACTGTGGCTTGTCCATGTTCACTGTTAACCTCCAGTGTTGGTATTCTTCCGTTAACTTGCTCATCATATACTTTATCATTAGCTACAATTACTTGGTCGGCAGTAAACTGTAAATATATTTTAAAAATATTTGGCGAGATACAAGATCCCGGTCTTAAGCCTTTCGTTACCAGGAATTCTTTTAAAAGTGGATTTCCAATTTTAGATTTTTACCATTTGTATAGTTCTTTTATCGCTCTTATGTATGTGTGATATATACTAGTTTCCTCTAACACTGTCCATAATTTATGGAACTGGAGCGATATCGTATGCTTGTAGGTCCCCAAACGTAACATAACATTTTTGGCACTCCTTTTCTCAATGACTTTTTTAAGACAAAAAACATTATCACTACAAGATCTGCTTGCGCGAAACCCACTTTGCTCTTCTTCTTCTTGTTCATAAGAATCATTCTCTATTAAATCTCTAAGAATCCTACCGTACAATCAATCTACTTAAAGTACTTCTGTCTCTAAAGATTTAAGTGCTAGCAGCAGTTATAAAGTAGAAAAAAGAGTGGACAAAACAATAACATTTTGCAGATTATTGTGGCCGCAATAGAACTCGAATAAAATGTAGTTAAAGTGAACACAATTATTGTAAGAGAACTATCGCTACCACCACATGGAGCTTAACACAGGAACTCCAATGGAGCTTAACACAGGATACCAAAAATAGACACAAAGTAGCTTACGCAGGAAAATGAAAGTTATAGTTAAGGGGCTTAGTTGACTGTTCAGTGGGCCTAATACGGTCCTGTTTGAGAATTCGTTAGCCACAGAATTACAATCCTTTCGGCTGTGAAAAGGCAAACGGCTCGCACGGTCAGTTGGACACATCTCGACGTGTGTGTGTAGCCATACAAAATTTCTGACAGCATTTAACACTTGTACACTCGTTGTGTAGTCAGGAGGTCCAGAGATTACTGACAGCTCTCACCCGCAGCAAAATCACTATTAAACAGAAACTTAACAAGCTAGAAGTAAAATGCTAAGAAAAAAATCACCAAAGCGCAAATATTTATTTTGACAGTTAACTGTTTCGTCCTTATATGACTCCTCAAAACACTGCTTGCTCAATGTGACACCCTTGCGAAGTTAATTAGATGGTTTTGTCTCTAATCCTTTGTCTATAGTGAGAAAACCCTCGCAAGAAGCACCATCTACCGAGATACGAGAGAAACTAGAGCTTATTAGACCATTTTCAAAAGCTCAAAAAAAGAGCGCAGTTAGGTGAAATGCGCCGATCAATTTCTTTATTAATAATCGAGTTTCCAGTTTGATCCCATCGAGAATGGGACACGCTGTAGATTCGCATAAACAAACAGATACATACATACCTTTAGATTTTGATCTTATTTCATTTAAATTTTACTGTTATAAAAGAAACAGTAATATTTAAATCAACTTTATGATAGTTCTGAATACTAGTTAAAAGCAAAACAAAACGAAAAAGACACAAATACGAAAAATAATAATACACTACACCTAATAATTAAAACTCAATAGAACGTTGATGAAAAAATTTAAATTTTTCACCACATAACGTATGTGTATGTGTCTCCTGGGCTCTAATTAGGGAACTAGAGTTGGACGCAACTCTGGGAATGATATCCAACATCATGCCCATTCCAGATAGGGGGTCAAACAACAACGTTAATTTCTTAACTAATAATAGCTTTTGGTATACCGACGGATTCGAAATGGTCTTAGGTGTTGACTCTGGAGTTGTTTGTATTTTAGTATCTAAGAAAATTAATCATAAGCTCGGCCAATTAGCTACTATATTTCAGGGAGAACTTGTAGCCATTAAACTGTGTATTACTGACTAAGCATGGACTAAGAGGACAATAAAAATCTTTTCTGATAGTCAAGCAGCATTAAGAGCGCTTGATTCCTATACGGTCTCCTCGAGAACCATTAGGAACTGCAGCGACCTACTTACTGAATGCGCTTGGTAGCAACAATGGGTCTTTAGTATGGATACCGGGGCATTCTGGGCATATGAGAAATGAGACCGCATACCAAGTAGCAAAAGAAGCGGCATCTGCCGACTTTGCGACCTCGACTAGCACTGGGGATAGCATAAAATGTTACTAATGCCAAAATAACAATATTGAAATGGCTGGAGAACAGCTTCTGTTAGTCCTAATCAAATACCAGAAGCATTTATTTCGATAAATCAACAAATGCTATTAACACTCAAAAGATCAAAACTCCGATAGTTAAGCAGCCTTAAGAGCGCTTGATTCCTGATATGGTCTCATCGAGAACCGTGAGGAACTGCAGGGACTCACTGAATGCGCTTGGTTAAAAAAAAACAATGTATCATTAGTATGGATACCGCCACAGACAAGCAGCAAAGGAAGCGGCATCTGCCGACTTTGCGGCTCCAACCAGCACTGGGGATAGTATATAATGTTGCTAATGCCACGTTCAAAAAAGGATCTTGTAGAAAAAGAGCCAGAAACATCATTGGACTTACCAAACAGTAGATCCGTATAGTGACTGAACTTTTTATGACTAAGAATACCCATACTCAGAATGGGACTAAATGCAGATTTATTGTGGAGGATGACGAAACAGTCAGACATGTACTGTACGAATGTGCGACTCGTCAGATCACTTTCGGTAAACTTAAGATTGATTCAGAAGATATGAACAGTGTCTCACCCAAACTAATAGCTGGCGTTTTTGGAGGACTAGGCATAACATTGAGTTCCTTAAGAGTATGGACGTTATAGGTGAGAAACCATTCAAAAGTGAGCCAGCCACTGGTGGTTGCAGTGGAAGGGCTGCAATTATCATCGTCATCATCAACATCATTATCATCATCGTCATCATCATTATCATCATCATCTTCATCATCATCATCATCATCGCGAACAAGTTGTTCTACGTACAAAACAAATCTGTGAATGAAGCACCTCATGTGGAATGGAACAAAAGGCGAAAGATGAAGAATTACCACGGGAATTTGCATCGGCCGGCGTTACCATTAAGATAGCCCTGTCAAAGCGCACGCAGCGAATTTTATTTAAATCCTCTTACTTCATAAAACTTCATTTCTAGGCTTGCTCGGACAAAAATACCCGCCTCGTACAGACCTGAACATTTTGATGTACATTGAGCTGCGCAATGAACTGAATGGCGATCAAAACTGCGATTTGGCTTTTTTGATTTCGACGAGCAGTACAATAAAGAGAACGTTTGTGCTGTTCCCACAAATGCTCTCGAAATGTTCAGATCTGATCTAGGCTTTAGGTTACTCTGCCAAAGCACTTGTCCTAATGCCAAACTAACTCGAACTAAAAAAGTTAAAATATTGCAAATGAAAGATGGTTTTAATCAAATACATTTTGACAAATTAACAAATGCTATTAACACTCAAAAGATCAAAACAGACGTTGATGACCGATGGAGGCATAAAAGTATAAACAACGAGGTCAAATTACATACAAAACTAAAGGAATGAACAGGAACCAAAAGATTCAACTATGATTAAAATTAGCCACGGTACCCTTACTTCAGATATTCTCTAAGTAAATATTTAAAATCTGAATTCTGCACAATTAATAATCACAGATGATGAACAAATTCTAATTTTTAGGCGTAACACACATGACACGTGCGTGATTCGTGTGCATAAATCACGTCATGTTAGACATTTGAAGAGTCCTTTTTGAGTTTTTTTTTCATAATTGTAGATCTAGTGAAATTTGGATTTTTCTCACCGCGTCACATTACTTCACGTCTCGATCGCTAATGCGGGAATCTGCGCATCGAAATACACGGTATTTAGTTGTATCGTGGGCAGTGTTAGAGAGTCAATAAGATGCATATCTCAAAATATCAAGTGTATGTATTCTACTAAAATAAATAGAGGGATATTGTTCCTCATAATTTTCGATCGGTCTCGTATCGTATGCCATCAAATTTAAGTGTCCATTCAAGCCGAACCGTGATGCTGTGTTGTGTATACCGACCTCCTTGGCCGAAGAACAATGGGCCACTAAATCGGATTAGTAGTTCTACAAAAGACAAAAGCAATATTTTCGACCGATTTATCGCACCGCGTGCCACAATGACTAATTTTAAACATTTCTTCTTTAAATGCTATAATACTCAAGGAAATTCATTAAATTGGGTCCCTTTTATAACCAGTGGCGGCTCGGAACTTTGAAAAATAAAAAATGAATATAATTCCCGCATATTTCTTTAAAACGTTCGCCCGTCTCATTTGAGGTCTTCCCCTACTTCTTTTATTCTCCCAAAGTCGCCAGTTTAAAATACATTATTTATATGATGATGATAATATTATCACCGGTAAATTTCCAGTTTAATTTAATTTACTTTTATTTTATTTCTTATTCATTCATTACTTTTTCTAGCTTTACATGTAACATTTATCTTTCCATTGATCTTCGAGCTTTTGTTACCTTATGCATGTTTGATTTTGTAAGTGTCCAGGTCTGGGATCTATAGATAAGTACAGGAAGGATACATTGTTTATACACTTTCAATTTGAGGTACTGAGGATATTTTTAATTTTTTGTTATGCAGCTTAATTTACCGATTGCTGCCCAGGAATATCTTACTCGTTTCTTGATTTAAACTGTTTAGTTTTTTTTTTTAGTTGAATAGTTTTTACCAGATATATATATTCCCTTTGAACATTGAACAAGTTCAATTTTCTAAGTATATTGCTCTGCTTGTTCTATTTTTTCTTAGTTTATTCTGATCGTGATATCTTCATCTGTGTTTGTTATGATTTTAGTTTTAGTCTAGTTCATACGCAAGTCTATATTGTTAGCTGCTGTATCCAGTTCTTCCAGCATTTTTATTATTTCTTCTTCCTTATCTGTTATTAAGGCGATATCATCAGCATATCTTAGGTGGTTCTAGTATTGTCCGCTTACTTTGATGCCTATTTTTTCTAAATCTAAGTTTTTAAAAACATCATCTATAGGGCGTGGTTAAGTAGTTTAGGGGATATTGTGTCACCCTGTCCTTCGTCGATTTTGATTGATGTTGTTGCTTCGCCAGTGGCGTATATACGGGGGGGCCCGGACCCCCCCCCCGAAGCTAAGATTTTTTTAGATATTTTCCACATATTTCATGAATACAAACATAAAATAGCATAAAATACGGCCTTATGAGGTCTCGGCCCCCCCCCCCCCCCCGAAACTGTCTCGGGCCCCCCGTAACTTTTTTCTATGTACGCCACTGTGTTTCGCTATATACATTGGCTATTAAGTCTGTATATCTGTGATCTATTCGAGCAATTAAATAAATATGCTTTTACTGCCCAGTGCTCAATGCTATCGAAAGCTTTTTCGAAGTTTATAAACGCAATATTTAGTGGAAGCTGTTCTCGTTGGGTCGCTCTATTAGAAATTTCATGAATAATAGATTGTCAACTGTCCTGAAATCTTTTCTAAAGCCTGTTTGTTCTGTTGATTGATATTTGTCAAATTTTGTTGTATACGAGGAGCGATCACATTCTCCAGAACCCAAAATCAGGGCCCGATCGATAAAATAGATGACAAGAAATAAACATTTATTCGGAAGTAAAGGTTAAAGGCCGCTCGAGTTCACTTGCCGGTACCGTCAGAGATGTGTTTTACAGTGTTCTCTGCACGATTTCTGGTCTCTATATAGTCAGGTCGCGTTGATGATGGTTCCGTTGTACTTTAGTAGAAGCAGTTGTGGTACTTTATCGTTTCATGTCAGTGGACGTGGGTATTGATTGTCTTGGTTTATTTTGTCGATATAAACCTATAGTTTTTTGAAAAACTACTTAAAAAAAAAAGCTTTTTTTTTTCGAAAAACTATTTTGATTGTAGGGACATTTTTTTTGCTAAATGTAGTAGTCTCGACCGATTATGATATAGATAGATTAATTTACCAAGGGTCTTCAGTGCTAAGTGCTACAATTCTAGGTCACAGATAAGGAAATATATTTTTCTGTGTCCTAGGTCTATAAGTTTAGATTTTTGTTGAAGGTTTAAGTTATATATTTTAATATTGAAACGTCACTAGGAGAGCTGTCCGCTATATTTTACATGTTAATTTTTAAGACAAGTTAGCGATGATTAAACCGATGTTCAATTGTTTTAATGGATGTGTAATTGAAAACGGATTCTAATATATCTTGTGCTTTTTACAATATTAAAACATTGATACGTATTTAGTACGATAATGCATCTACAGACATAGTATAAGTTATTTATGTATTATCAACTTTAAAAATTTTTGTATATACTTTTTTTTATCAATCATGGATTAAATCTATTATTTTTTTATTATTTTTCTTTAAACCACCCCTCAAGGGTTATACTACAATTGGAGACTATTTTTAACGGGAATCCTATGACTGCACGAACTAAATTTCCAAAAAATGACATTTTGTTATAAATTTTTTATGTGGTTTTTCTTTATTTCTAAAGTTAATTTAATTTATATGAGATGAAACCGAGGGGTCATCAGCATTCAACAGTACTGTACAAATTTCACAACAGGACCCGACAGTACCACGACAGGATCCAACAGTACTCGACAGTACACGACAGTACCCAACAGTACTCGACAGTACCACGACAGGACCCAACAGTACTCGACAGTACACGACAGTACCCAACAGTACTCGACAGTACACGACAGTACCTAACAGTACACGACAGGACCCAACAGTAACCAACAGTACACGACAGTACCCAACAGTACTCGACAGTACACGACAGTACTCGACAGTACACGACAGGACCCAACAGTACTCGACAGTACACGACAGGACGTAACAGTACGATAGAAGCCAACAGTACACGACAGTACTCGACACAACCGTCTAACCCGAAACAGTGGCGTAGATGCGAAAAGACAGGATGACCTTTTTTTTTTTTTTTGGTCGCAACATTTGTGAGCGCGGCGCGGTTCCCCAAATATGATGAGCTTTTTTTTTTTTTTGCTCGCATGTTTTTTGAGGGCGCGCTTTGTCCTTGTCGGACCCCCCCAAGGCACGACGACAGTACTCAACAGGACCCAACAGTACTCGACAGTACACGACAGTACCCAACAGTACACCGACAGGACCCAACAGTACTCGACAATACACGACAGTACCCAACAGTACTCGACAGTACTCGACAGTACACGACAGTACCCAACAGTACTCAACAGGACCCAACAGTACACGTCAGGACCCAAGTCCTGTTGGACGCTGTACAAAATTTTAGGCTGCCGATGACCCCTCGGATGAAACTCACTGAGAAATGCTTCATATTACACATTAGAGTGAAATCTTGCAGTTATTTGACCTGTGAGTATTAAAGAAATCCACTTAAACCGGTCGGTATTAAGTCTATAGACTTGATACTTAAACCCGGTCTAAAATGCTAAATTTTAAGGTCCTGGTAAATACTGGTGGCAAGATTTAAGAAGAAAATAAGTAGAGTTAAATGAAAATTAAACAAAACTTCTTGCGGCGAATTGTACCCTACCCATTAAATCTAGACTGTAGTAAACAGAAATCTGCCAATTTTTTTGGCTTATTAGGAACTGGAATTTTTTTATAAAATCATTTAATTAAAAAAAATATTTTATTTAAACACAAAAATGGCAACCCTGGACATCATAGTATGCCTAAATAATTGCGGCCAATCTTTCTTATTTTCTTTTGGTGTAAGCTCATGTGTTTATTAATTGGCAAAGCAATTGTGACGTAGTATCTCGGACGATGATAGCAATCAAAGGTGTGGGCACTAATTTAACTTTGGCCCTGGCTTTTGGTCCCTGAAGGGTTGAAATGAATATATTGTTGTATCTATTTATTAGGCAAAACCTGGGCTTTGCGCGGTCCGAGTTCCGAGATCTTGTAAATTGATATCTTATCTTCGGCGCGGCTCTAACCCTTGTATTCGCCCGTTTGTTAGTCCCTTTAAATTTTAGAGCGATAATTTGATATATTGTTTTCTCTGATTTCTATACAGGGCACTTTAAAATTTTAACTTAGCCCTAAAGTGAACGAAACTTGCTGCTCGTAATATTAAAAGCCAACATGTACCGGGTGGACCAAAAAAAACGGACAATTAGCTCACACTACTACTATAGTATAGTAGTGTGAGCTATAGTGATCCTAATTTTTTCGAGAAAAAAAAAGTAGCTCCGATTTCAAATATTTTTATATATCTTTGCGTTTCAGATGATTTTGAAACTTTTTTGTTGCGCCGTCTGTCTGTCTGTCTGTCTGTCTGTATGTCTGTCTGTCTGTAGCGACCAACGCGCATAACTCAAAAACCGCTTGCCCGATTTTAATGAAATTTGGTACCTACGCTGAGTTTTGGGTCGAGATGGTCTCATTTAAAAATGAACAACATCCACCAAACACAAGCAAAATAACAGGGTGGGGGTATATTTCAAAAATTAGAGTTTATGTAAAAATATGGCGTGTGTGATATCAAATGAAAGGTAATTGCGTCTGGAGTTAAATAAAATACATTTTACTTTAAAAAAAGGGTGGGAGTAAATTAAAAAAATTAGTGTTTATGAGGAAATATGGCGTGTGTGATATCAAACGAAAGGTAATTGAGTCTGGAGTTAAACAAAATACATTTTAGTTAAAAAAAAAGGTGGGGGTAGATTTGAAAAATTAAAGTTTAAGTCAAAACATGGCTTGTGTGGTATCAAACGAAAGGTAATTGAGTCTGGAGTTCAATAAAATATATTTCAATTTTTAGTTATATTAGCTCACACGTACACTATAACTATAGTACCTAGTGTGAGCTTAGGTGCCCATAGATTGGCAGAGTATTTTTTCATTATTATAACTGTTGAACTATACCATCTAGTTTAATCGGACAAACAAACAAAAAAATTAATCAGACTTTTGACAAAATATATTTCTTTGTCCGTCATCTTAAAATCCAAGATGCCGGACGAAATTAAATTGTACCCTTCTTGTGTTGCGAATATGTTTTAATTATTTTTTTAAATCAGTAAAAAAGCTGCATTCTTGCTACGCACAACAAGGTACAAATCAGCAAAATCGGTTCGATAGTTCTAAAAAAAATGTTTCGACCATTGTTTTAAATATTATACGATTACCTTGCCAATCATGTCTGCATTTATTTCCTTATAAATTCATTACTACTGAACCGATTTTAATGAAATAAAAAACATACTGGTGAAAATTGACGAAGTACGAATTTGTAAAATCGGTGTGGCTCTCAAAAAATCAATTTTTGTTTCAGCCATTGTTTTACAGATTATACGTTTGCATTTCCAATCCTGTCTGCATTAGTTTCCTTATAAACTCATTATTACTGAATCGTTGTTATTGAAATAAAAAAAATCATGGTGAGAATTTCGATTGTGATCTTTAAAGAGCAACCGATCTTTACCATGATGCTTCAATTTTCATTGAAATTGAGAAGGCAATCCTGCATGTAAAACCATTGTTAATACAAATGCATTTTTCGGGCACCACTAAACCGATTTTGTATGTATGAATTGCACCTCTTTTTGCTCCATTTATGGAGCAGAGAGATAAAAACGAATGTAAAAGGTAACATACTATATGAAACAATGGTGAAAAGTATCCTCTTCTATGGAATAGAATAATATAAAACAAAAATGAAAAGTGTCGAAATGGATGCAATGAAAAGATCACAATGAGAATATCTAGATTAGATCATATAAGAAATGAGACCATAAAAGAAAGAATGGGAATCGAGGGAAGCATAACGAATGACATCACTAAAAGACAACTGATAAGGTACAGACATGTACAACGGATGAACGACGAAAGATTACCAAAGCAGGTCCTAGAATGGCAACCAATAGGGCACAGAAAAAGGGCATCTGACAATTTTTTCTTTTAAATAAATAAAATCGATTTATCTAGGAGGTAAAGGTAGTCAGAGGCAGTTTAAATTTGAGATTTCCATATTAACACTTAATAAATCCCATTGCAATTGATGTAGAGCTAACGAAATTACACGCTTGGCTTCCCTCAAATCATGATTTTCGGAATTATTTTATGTCAGCACTATTCCGAAGAGCCGACCCATAGTCTAATTTAATTATTCTAAACAGGATGGTCACTCTTTCAAAGAGATCCAAATTTATAGGTGGATGTGTGCGGGGTTCTTTTTAAGTCTTTCTAAAATTACTAACATTGCAAAAAAAGTCTGAATTTGGTCTAGCAAATACACCCAGTTGAACACACCAAAACTTTCTTAGTTTTTTTCCGATATAAACAAGTGATACATCAGTATATTAAGGATATACTTTACAGAAAAAGTTAAATTTTCGCTCCAGTGGGACACATGAAAAATTTTCACGGTGGGCCAGAAATAACTATTTTAAAATATTTACGCCATGTATTTTGCCATTAAATTCGTAAATTTTGAAGTTTTTATATTTTAAAATAGCCAAAATTATTACGGACAAAAGCTTAAGCGTACCCAAGCAAAAATTACGTATTTTTTAGTTTGTCCAAAGATGCATGAAATGTTATTCATCTTTGGTTTGCCTAAATTTGTTGTAGTAAAAATACTCATTTTAACAATCCAGAACTTTCTTAGTTCTTGCTTGATCTCAACAAGTGATGCCTCAGTATATTTTAGAACGATAAGACTTTACAGACAAACCTTAATTTTTGCTTAAGTGGTGCACATGGAAAATTTTATGGAGGGGTCCAAATTACCTGTTTATAAAAATTTTCCTCTATCTTGAATTTTCATAAAATGTCAACTTTAACATAAATTCGTAAAAAATGCAGAACTTTCTTAGTTCTTATTCTACCTCAACAATTAAAACATCAGTATTCTTGTGTCATAGTGGATTTTTATCAATTGTCAATTTCGACATTAAATTTGCAACTATTGAAGTCTTGGCTCATCAAAAAATTATTAAAGTTATTCAAAAAATGGGCAACTAATTGGTATGTAATACGCAATAAAATATTTTTTCTATAAGCGTGCGGAAAAGTCCACTTTTCCGCTCGCATTTTAGTGTGGAAAGTGCCACTTTTCCGCACTAGTGCGGAAAAATATTTTTTCCGCACTAGTGCGGACAAGTAAATTTGTTACGATTTTGAGGTGTTCTATAACATTTACACCGTTCAAAATACATTTGTATCTTTCCTAGCACACGAAATGTCCTAAAAATATTCAAATTGACTAAAATTCTGCTATATTTTCAATATTTTCGATAAAATAAAGTTTTCAGTAAAATAGGTTCAAATTATAAGTTTTAAACCTCCCCGGTATAAATATCGTAATTGTCAATGTCAAACAACAATGAACACTAGTGGTTTTAGATTTGGCATCTTAAATCACCATAGCAACAAAGTACAAACAAACTGTCAAAACAAAGCCAATTTTGCAGATACAAGCGTCTTTTGAATTTTTCAAACAAAAAAATCAGATTTTCAATGGATTCTTCGGACGAAGATCTATCCCAGTCAGTTCTAGAAGCCGCTAGAATGTGAATAATAATAATTGATTTGATTAAAACGTTTTGAATATAAATAATTTTCTGATTAATTTTTAGTTTTTTCCTCACGCTTATAGAAAAAATAGTGTACCTAACTCGTGCGTAAAGTGTCTTTTCCGCACTTGATTGCAATCGCGTGCGGAAAAGAGGCACTTTCCGCACTAGTTAGGTAAACTACTATATCAGTTTTTGGTGATCCTATTTCTATCAGAAAGAACCCACTGGTTGTGGTTTATTATTAACACTGGGTCAGGGCTACCGCGGGAGCTTTTCAGTGCCCGGTTGGTTAACTTTTTACGGGTTTACGGGCGAAAAATTTAATTTTCCTACTGTCCCGTGATCTGTGGACCAATTCCATACCAAATCTTATCAATAAGATCCATCAATGAGTCCGTTTCATCATCCCGTTCGACAGTCATAAAAACGGCCGAAAAATCCCAATGCGCGCGCAATGCAGGACGAGGGCTGTTTTAAAACGGTTTTGGTTTAATGGAACGACCAAATCAAATAACTGTCCAAAAAACGAATGCTGTTGGCGTAGTGATCGATGTACTTCAGTCATGTGATCTTATGCAAGAGAATTAAATGGAAACTCACGTGACTAAAAGAAAGGGTAGGTTTCGCTGTCTCGCGTAAAGGTATATCGAAGGCAAAGTGGGAATGCGACGGCTCGAAATTTAAGCACACAGAAAAAAGAGATTTGTCAATTACTTTGCCAAATTGCTTATTGTATGTAAATTTTATTTAAAAAATTACGGCCACACTAGTTTTCTTTATTACACATTTTTTTATAAAATTAAATAGGTTTATCAGAATACATTTTAAAATTCAGTTCTTTAAAATGCAGATATAATTACATTAATTTAATTTATATTCACAAACTATAAACCACTACTACAGACTGCCTAATAAATTAAATATACCAAAAATTAAAACGAACTTGCATTGAAACATATTTTTGGGCGAAACTATTTATTTTTTGTAATGTCATAATTTTTATGTTTAATTTATATATTTATTTATTTGTATTTTGTAATTTGAATTTTACAAAATATTTGTGAAATTGCCTACATATTATAGAAAGCCTCAATATTCACAAAGTATTTGTGATTTTATTCATTTCTCGGAAATATAGATAGTGATACTTCCAAGAAGTAAAGAAAATCAAATTTTGTAGCTCGTACTTTGGTAGGTTATAGTTTATAACCTTTTGTTATTTAAGAACCGTTAGGGCCGTAACCAAAAAAAAAATTCGAAGAAGGATTAAAAAATTTCATCAAAAATTTGCATATGTATTGTGCAATTTTGATTACCCTTGATTCCCTCCCTAGGTACGGCCTTGAGAATCACTGTAATTCAAGAAAGTTAAGAGATTTTTTTGTTTGAAACTCGTAGACAACGATTGAGTATCAAGTGTAAACTTTATCAGTTTACACTTGATAACGGTTCGAGATACTTACTAACCGAAACGTCGTGTTTAAAATAAATAAAGACAATGGAAGTCAGAAATTTCATTAAATTTCGGACTTCCATTATCTTTATTTAATTTAAAATGGAAGTCCTAAATTTCATTAAATTTCGGACTTCCATTGTCTTTATTTATTTTAAATGGAAGTTCGAACTTTCATTAAATTTCGGACTTCCGTTGTCTTTATTTATTTAAACACGACGTTTCGGTTAGTAAGTATCTCTAACCGTTATCAAGTGTAAACTTCATCAGTTTACCCTTGATAACGGTTAGAGATACTTACTAACCGAAACGTCGTATTTAAAATAAATAAAGACAATGGAACTCCGAAATTTCATTAAATTTCGGACTTCCATTGTCTTTATTTATTTTAAATGGAAGTTCGAACTTTCATTAAATTTCGGACCTCCATTGTCTTCATTTATTTAAACACGACGTTTCGGTTAGTAAGTATCTCTTACCGAAACGTCGTGTTTAAAATAAATAAAGTCAATGGAAGTCCGAAATTTCATTTCTAAAGTTAAGAGATGCTACATATTATTTTACTAAAACTGTAAGTGGAGCATAAAGTGATTAAAAGCTAAAAACTACATAGGTACTTAAGTGCATTTGATATACCACATCTAAGCAGGCTATCCTAAGGTCAGTATAGCTTTTTTCTATGTGGTATACCTACAACATGCCGCAGTCCCGTAGAAATAAAAATTAAGAGACTCTTGCAAAAAAATGCAGATGCTGCAGATGTTGCATAATTTTTTTTTGAAATTTAAAAAATATTGGTATATATACGTGGCTTTCCCAGCATTTTGTCATGTGTTAAAATTGGTTGTGAAACTCAATTTATTTTTCCTTAAATGCCTAAACTTTAGTTTTTTGGGTTATTCACTGTTTTTTTAATTTTCTCAGACAAATGTAAATTTAATGTCATTTTATGGTATATTTTTATGTCAGGTGGTACACTAGAAATGTGATGTCACGAAGTGGATGAGAATTTACATACAATTTTTTCAGTGCAACATATGACAAACACAGAGGAAGAAAAGAGTGAAATGCAAACATTTCTAATGCGTCTGTCCTCGATCCTAGGATTTCGGAGGAGTCCAACTGTCCAAATAGGATTTTTCGGACGGTTTTATGACTGTTGAACGAATTGATAGAACGAAGGTACCATACTAATGTGTAATTTTTTCCGATCACAGTAGTTACTTTCCTCTATTATGGGTGAAAACGAAAAAAACCTAAAAATTGACGCCATTAACATTTCTTTAACTACTTTCCTATGTTTAAGCTAATTGCGCACGTTCTTCGTTTAAAATAATCCTGACCCCGTAGCTGTCGTGCGGGTCAAGAAAGTACCACTATTTGGTACCTCCCAAATAATCGACAAGTTAATAACAACAATTGACATGACACTCATCTAATAAGCAGTGATAAAAACAAGACGTTTGAAAACGGTTTGTTGTGCAGAGCAAGCTTATTTTCGCGTGTGTAGATTTGGTAAGCAAGATGGGTTACCAAAGGTCGTGACTTCTTGGTGTACCGACCGCCTCGAACCGTACCGATGCCCAGAAGAGGTACTCGTGGTACTGCGGTACTCATCCGACAAACAGTGGCGCATCCTTGACCTTTTAATTCCAAATTTTCTTTACACAACCTCTTTATCTTCAAAGTGGAGAGTACTAGTCGCAGTTTCAAATCTTAAGACAGGTTTCTTAACTACTTCCTGATGAGCTGGGTGACAATTTTTTTATTATAAAATAATTCGAAATGTCTGGTTATCTGAAGGCACGGCAGTGCCTCGCCAAGTTCGCGGTGCCGTTCCTGAGCTATCTCAAATTTTGCACAGTCGTAGATCTTCATAGAGTTAATAACCCCTTCAAGTTTCATGAACTTAAAGTAGTAAAGTAGTTACGAAATTTCAAAAAACGTCGAAATTGCCACTCACTCATGTATAGATTATCAAAATTCTACTGTGCTTCCAGATATGCTACAAAGCTGAAATTTGACATACTGATAGAAATTATGACCAAACCCCTGGAAAAAATCAAAAAACCTCAAAAGTCTAATTTACTCCCCTCCCCTATACATGTAATGTTATGTAAAAGTAGCATGGCCCACTTCCAGAAATGCTAGAGAGCCGAGCTTTGGCAGACTGATAGGAACTATGATAAAACTATAGGAAAAAATTAAAACACCCCAAAATTCTAATTTACTTCCCTCCCCTATAAATGTAAAGTTATGTAAAATTAACATTGCCCACTTCCAGGCATGCTAAAGAGCTAAGCTTTGGAAGGCCGATAGTAACTATGATAAAGCTGTAGAAAAAATTAAAACACCCCAAAATTCTAAGTTACTTCCCTTCCCTATAAATGTAAAGGTATGTAAACGTAGCAGTGCCCACTTCCAGAAACCCTAGAAAGCTAAGCTTTTTAAGACTGAAAGACACTATGATAAAACTATAGGAAAAAATTTAAAAACACCAACATTTTAATTTACTTCCCTCTCCTATAAATGTAAATTTATATAAAAGTAACACGTACAGTAACAAGCCCACTTCCAGAAACGCTAGAGAGCTGAGCTTTGGAAGGCTGATAGAAACTATGATAAAACCATGGAAAAAATTTTAAAACACGAAAATTTTAATTTACTTCCCTCCCGTATACATGTAAAGTTAGGTAAAAGTAACATTGTCCACTTTCAGAAACGCTAGAGAGCTGAGGTTTGGAAGGCTGATAAGAACTATGATAAAACCATGGGAAAAAATTAAAAAACCTCAAAATTTTAAGTAAGGCATTGCAAAAGTTTTGAACAATATTCCACATATTTTACTACTTTAAAAATTAAATATTATCAAATTCCTTCAAAAAAGAAGTGAAGTCATAACAAAAACATTTCATGTAAAAAAAAAGCCAAGTACGCGAAAATGGCATTCCGTAAAAAGAATTGAGATGAAAGTAAAGCCAAGTTCTCCAATACAAATTTCAAAATGAAAGGTTCTAACTAGTTTGAAAATGTTTTTCGTTTTATTACTTCTTGTATCTTTCTGGAATGTCGCTAATGATTGCTCCTACGTCATCCGCGTATCCCAATACCTCTACATCCAGCGATTCCAAGATGGCAAGAAAATCATCGACCAGTAGAAACCACAAGAGAGGAGACAGAACTCTCTCTCTTTCTGGTATAGTTGATAACTAATTTAAAATAAAACCGTTTAACTTAAAAAGTTTTTTAACACGTTTGTATATACTGCATGACGTAAATAAATTATCCGATTGTCGTGGCGACAGTATAGGTGTAAAAATCGTCGCCGTAAAATTTATCGACAAAGTGTGCGATACGGTGTTAAAGGTCACATTATAATTTGCACATTCGTGCGTTCAGTGCGCCACTGCTTGTCAACGTAAACTCGGTACTTGTATGTATATGTATGCATGTATATTCATAACCTATTTCATATAAAGGCCACAAACTAACTTTTTTAATTTCAAATTCTTTGGTCTATACTGTGGGTCTTCTCATAGAATGTATGTACTGCAACAGATATTTAGATAAAAATAGAAACATATTCTTAGCAACACGCGACGGTCCATGAACTAAAAGGTAAAGAAGAGGGGGAACACCAGAAGAGAAATTATAGGCAGGTAGACAAGAGCTGACTACTTATATCAGGGGAGATCCAACGAGGTCGCGTTATGGGATCGAGATTTTATTTTCTTTTAGATCTGCGAAGCGAGAAGGAGGTAAGAATTGCGTTTTTATAAACCTTATTACAGCGGCGTTAAAATTTACCGTAGAAGAAAGGGTTCAATTGTTAAAATGGTATTTTGCAGGAAACTCCGCTCGGAATGTAATAAATTTATTTATTGCTAAGTATGAGGACCGTGATATTCCTTGGAAAACTACCATTTTAAATTTAATTAACCATTCTGATAAATTTGCGTGCGTTAAGCTCTGCAGAAAATGTAGCGACAATGAAGAGGTGGATGACATATACGTAATATTCCAATACTCCCTGTTATCTATTTACACAATGGTTGGCATTTGATGCAAAAATTCAGAAATAAAGGTACGAAAAATGCACAGATACCAAATTTACATAGATAGAGTTTTTGTCAACTGTACGCCGATGATTTGACGTAACGAATACAAGAATAAAATAAAACATGCGTAAAAGTATAATCAATAGGACCTTTTATCTCAAGGACCGCAAAAAGGATAGACTAATACCCATTGATATTGCTATTTCAAATATGTTTGCATTCTGGTTGTAGGTATTGCAATAATACGTACTAGATGGAAATAATATGTCTTTGAAAGCAACCAATCAGGTCTTTTGTCCTTAATGACTCCAAGGCCCTCATGTTTGCATCATAAATAAGCAGTTACCGTGGGTATTGGAATATTATGTATATGGTGGATGAGAGTCCAAGACCCATGTTGGAACAAAGGCAGCAGCGCAAAACTGCCGTTTGTGCTGTGGCTAAAGTACTCCCTCCTTGTTTAAGTTCAGCCATTGCTAAAGAGATACCTGATGATGTTCCTTCCAGAATCATTCAAAACATCTTAAAAATACATGGATACAAGCTTAAGCTGTTGAACAACAGTGGTATAAAAAACAGCATGTTAAAAAATCAATTTTATTCGTAGGATATGGCAAAAAATCCAAAATTATGTGCCTTTAAATCACGTAAGCTAGGATATACTATATAGATAGATAGGCAGGAGAAAAGTTGCGAAAGAGAGGCCGCGGGCCCTGCCCTTGCCTCTCGTGGCGCCCCGGGGGGCCAGCGAGATAAAAAAAAAGAGAAGAATAAGAAGACAGCAGTACCGGTAAGGTACTCTTCTGTGCGAAAATTTCAAACGAAGATATTTATGCAATCCATGCGAAAAAATGTTTTAGTTGTTGTAAAATAAATAAATATCACATTATTTTGTAGTAGCTCAAAAAATCGCTTGGCTAGGATACAGTAGCTTACAAACAATGTACGCAAAAAGCAATATTGAAAAAATTACTGAAAATTCTACTTACAATTTAACTACAACGTAAATTCGCTAATTGACGTTTTTCCGAATTCCCACTCGCAGTGTTTTTTAGTATCCCTATGGCACCACCATACTGCAACTCGGTGCTTTTATTGATAAAGTGTATAGTTTGTAAAATATGAATTTTTAAAGTTTTGACATTTTGGTCATATGGGATTTCATATCCTAAAATTCGCTAAATGACGTTTTTTTTAATCGCCACTCACAATTTAGTTTTTTGGCATCTCTATCGCCCCACCATACTAGAACTCGATGCTTTTGTTGATAAAGTGGATAGTTTGTCAAATATTATTTTTCAAAATGTGGACATTTTGGTCGTTAAATGAGGTTTTTTCGAATCTTTACCCGCAGCGAGGTTTTTTGGTATATCTATGGCACCACCATAAACTATCGTTTCTGGTCACACCATACTGCATTTCGGTGTTTTTGTTGATAAAGTGTATAGTTTGAAAATATGAATTTTCTAAAATTCTCTAAATGACGTTTTTTTGAATCTCCAATCGCAGCGTGGTTTTTTGACATCTCTATGGTTATATCATACTGCAACATAGGGTGCTTTTGTTGATAAAGTGTTTAGTTTGTAAAATATGATTTTTTTAAGTTTTGACATTTTGGTCATATGGGATTTTATGTTCTAAAATTCACTAAATTACCTTTTTCCGAATCTGTCACAGTGTGGTTTTTTGACGTCTCTAAATGAGAATTTTTTATTTATAAGTTTTTTTTCAGGTCGATTGGTTTTATGTTGGTTGATTAGGTTCCTAGCTTAAATTTGTTGGTTAGTTGGGTTGGTTGGTTCTGTTGGTTGGTAAGTTTGGCTGGTTGGGTGGGTTGACTAAGTTGGTTGGTGAGGTTGGTTTGGATACAGGTTAGGTTATTTAATCACCTTAACTTTGCCCACAAAAATAGCGGAAAATACATACGAAGATTACCGCTGCATACAAAAAAAAAAATTTAATTATTTTTTTTAAATTTTAAGTCTTGAAAATTTTGTAAATATTTAAAATTAAATAAATTGGTCAAAAAATTTTTTTTATGTCACAAGTTTTTATAAAATGCACTAAAAATTAAAAAATAATTTTCTAACATTCTAATATTATCATAATAATAAAAGCGATGGTCGACTGATGGAAATCTTGACGATGTTAGCACGATAAGATATCCGTATCAATTAAATATCACTATTTGCAAGAATCAATCTAGCAGAAAAATGCAGAGGTACAAATCCACCAAACCCAACCTAAGATACCCCAGCATTTCTCTGACATAGGTATGGCAATGGCATAACATTGCGGCACATCAAACATATCTTTGATGACCTGCTATGTTGAATATTCTTTAAGTGTTTAGATCACAACTTTAGATTAACTTATGCTTTGATTTGCGGCCATCGCTTTTATTATTATGATAATATTAGAATGTTAGAAAATTATTTTTTAATTTTTAGTGCATTTTATAAAAGCTTGTGACATAAAAAAAAATTTTACCAATTTATTTTCTACTTTTTAGTCTCAGCTATCTACTCTATTAAATGAAAATATTTGTTCAATAACAGAACAGAAGAGTTTATTCTAGATTATAATGAAATCGCTGATCGTGAGTAGTTTGGAAACTCATTTTTCTATTGGAGGAAGGAGAGGGTGGGGGTAGAGGTAAAAATATATTTTTTGTTTGGGCTGTATTGCCAGGATATTTTTTTCTTAATATTGTATTGTCATCGGATCACTATACGTATACCAAATTTCATCCAAATCGGATAACGGGATGTGTGTCAAAAACAAATTTTTCTATGGAAGGGGGTGGGGGTAGGGGTAGGAGGATATTTTTTTCTTATTGTTGTATTATCATCGGACCACTATCTGTATACCAAATTTTATCCAAATCGGATAACGGGAAGTGTGTCAAAAACACATTTTTCTATAGAAGGGGTGGGGGTAGGGGGGGTAGGATATTTTTTTCTTAATGTTGTATTGTCATGGGACCACTATGTGTGTACCAAATTTCATCCAAATCGGATAATGGGAAGTGTGTCAAAAACGCTTCACAAGATTTGATAGTTAGATAGTTAGACAGAACATCTGAAGTTAAATCAAAGCAGAAACGAGGATCAAAGCTTGTAAAAAACGATATTTTCGAGTTTTTTATTTTCTATAAATATTTGTAATTTTAAATCAAAATCAAATTTTTTAAAGATTTTTAGAATTTTAAACATATTTATAGCTTTAAACAATTTTGAAATTTTTTTAGACATATTTGAAAATTTTTGGAAATTTTTATATTTAAATTAATTTTGTTGTTTTGTGTGCTTTTTCCTTGTGTGCAAATTTTCGTTTGCGGAATTTTCTGTTTGCTCAACTTTGCGTGTTTCCTATGCGCACTTTTCACCCAGAATATAAGCAGAGCTTACAAATAAATTCAAAGAGTAGAATTACTAAGAACTTTTGTGCATTTTGACTAGAGCGAACTAATGCTCTACACCGGTTCAAAAAGATAAAGATTAAACGCTTTTTATACACCGTTCGTGCCGTTAAATCTCGTCGTTTGGCTAACTTTACTATTAGGTACTACGTTTCCATGTGGGTTTGAATCCGATTTTAATATGATTCTCATGTCGGTTTTCTTGAAGCAATTTGCGCACCTTTTCAACGCGATTTAAATTTTTGACATTAGTTTGATATAAATCAATGTTATTGGGTGAAATTGGGTTAGGTTTTAAGGTTAGGGTTAGGTGTTTCAACAATTTTCGGGTTATATTCACTACATTGCGTTTTCATGATGAGTTTGAAAGTAGTATTGAAATCGTATTCAGTTCCACATGAGAATGTAGTAGAGACGAGTACGAGAAAAAGAGAGAAATAAAGCCAGCTCCATCAACGGGATTTAATGATTGTCCCACGATAAAAAAGGAGGTGGAGTAATTACCTTTTACCTATCTGCTTTTAATTTGCAATTAGGCAAATAATAATCACATTAAATGGATTTTATGATTTAACTCGTTTTAAAAGGTTACCGAGATACTACTAATGGGTTGACCTATTGAACATCTTCTCCTCATATAACAATATTAAGTTTGACAACACTGCATTTCATAGGGAAAAATCATCACGCTACACTAGTGTTGTAAAATTTCCAGAAATATATTTTCGGAAATATTTCCTGAAACATTGGAAATATATGGAAATATTGGAAATATTGGAAACATGAAATATTAAAAAAATAAGAAAAAAGGGGATATTTATTTATAAAAATCATAATAAAACACCGGAAAACGCAGAAGGATTATACATTAACACAAATCAGTGGTTATTCTTCAAACAAATAAGAAATAAGGTCAAATTTGTACAACAAAAATCTCATTCTTGACACACTACACTATTCACTAGTCGAGCAAGAGGCATATCTTCATTGCTGTCATCAGCATCACACTTAATAACATCG
The DNA here is from genome assembly GCA_963576565.1 of Aspidapion aeneum. Taxonomy (NCBI): domain Eukaryota; kingdom Metazoa; phylum Arthropoda; class Insecta; order Coleoptera; family Brentidae; genus Aspidapion; species Aspidapion aeneum. The sequence continues at coordinate 27,722,990 of OY755048.1, forward strand.
TCTTCCTCGAGTACTTCCTCAAAATCTTCAATAGTATCGGAAATAAAAATTGTTCTATAGTAAGTTAGTAAGTAGTAAGTTACAAAATATGAAAGATAGTTTTTTTTAAATATTTCCAATATTCCCAATATTTCCAATATTTCCGAGACACGTTCGGAAATTTCCAATATTTCCATTTCCATGAAAATATTTCCAACGGAAATATTTCCATTTACATCACTACGCTACACATACTCAAATTACACAAATTCCACAATTAAAAAAAAAATAAAATCATAAATTACTTAGCTGAATTTTACCAACAATTAATTAATTACCATAACATCGTATTTATAAAAAATTAACACTTGCAAGAGTCCCAGTGAAGTATCGTTGCAATTATAGACTATATAAATGGGATTGGTCTAGTTTTAATTTTATTTCTGCTGTCAAAACCAAAATTTTAGGTTTTAAAAAAGTCAGATTTTAAGAAACATGCAAATGTTTATCAATTAAAAGAAAGGGATTTTAAAAAACACTACTATTTTAAAAAACACAGATCATTTGTAACAAAAAACTTCACGCAATGCTATCCTTATTTAAAATACTCTGCCAATATATTTTATTCAACTCCAGACTCAGTTACCTTTCGTTTGATATCACACAAGCCATGTTTTGACGTAAACTCTAATTTTTGAAATCTACGTCCACCCTTTTTTTAAAACTAAAATGTATTTTGTTTAACTTCAGACTCAATTACCTTTTGTTTGATATCACACACACCATATTTTCACTTAAACTCTAATTTTTGAAATCTACGCACACCCTTTTTTTAAAAATAAACTAAAATGTACTTCGTTTAACTCGAGACTTAATTACCTTTCGTTTAATATCACAGACGCCATATTTTCACATAAACTCTATTTTCTGAAATCTACCCCCACCCTTTTAGTTGTCTTGTGTTCGGTGGATTTTGTTCATTTTTAAATGGGACCATTTCGACCCAAGACCCAGCCTAAGTATCAAATTTCATTAAAATTGGGCAAGCGGTTTTTGAGTTATGCGGGTTGGTCATTACAAACAGATATACAGAGAGAAAGACATACAGACAGACAGACGGCGCAACAAAAAAGTTTCAAAATTATCTGAAACGCAAGGATATATAAAAATTTTAAAAATCGTAGCACCTTTTTTTTTAATTAGGAGCTCAAACTACTATATAGTATAGTAGTAGTGTGAGCCAACATCTCAAAATTGCAAAAAGTGGTATAAATGTCAACAAAAGATTTTTATAATCCTCTGTTGCCAAATCGTAATAAATTTCTTCGGATTTTTTTAATGTAGTGAAATCGGCACGACATTATTTTTGAGTTTAGAGTGTACATACTGACATTTTGTCTCTGGTCTGGGGATACACAGTTACCTATCTAAACAATAGAGCTGCAAACTTTCTTCGGAAGCCCTCAAAAATACTAAAACCCCACATTACCCAGGAGTGTTAAAATGATAAGGCCATAAAACTCATAGCGAACTCCGACCACGAAGTAATAACAAATGACAAACAATAACTTCAGAGGTGTAAAGTTCTCAACACGGTCGACTACAATCCACAATATAAACGGTATTGTTTAGCCTTTTCATTGGCGTACAGATAACAGATAACCGATACTCGGACCCATTGTGCGCTAGGGTGACCATTGTCACTCGTTCTGGGATTGGCATGACCAACATGGTGTTTGTTCTCCGTGTATGTTGTAGCCTTTATATTGTCCAGATGTCAGCACTATAGTTAAAGGAATTCCACATCAAAATTAAACTTTTCTTGAAGAGAAGTTTCGTATTCAATAACTTTAAAAATTAAAAGTTTCAGTCTGAGTTAACCTCACCTGAGCAGATCTGATCGAGTATAACTTGAATTAACTTGGGTTCCTTGACCTGATGTGTGACTTGACTTGATCTGTGCAAGTCAGAATATATCCAGATCAGGTAAGCTCAGATCAAATTACATCAGCTTATATGTATAGGTAGATTAGATCAGGTACGGTGCTGTATATTCGATGGTAAGCATGTCCAGAATATGCTTGTAAAACTAGAAAGCCCATAGGATGTAAGAAATAAATAAATTAAAAGACTTACCCGTGGTAAAAAGGACGATGGCTTTTAAACATGAATACTCTGCAGAATCCACATGTAATGCTTTTAATTTTTCTACTTGTTCCTAAAAATATATCCTTGAATTAGTTAGTTCAATTTTAATCTAAGAATTTACCTATACATCATAAAACTCTCAGGGTTTCGCGGATATATATCAAGTGATATATATCATGATATATATCACGATTTATAGCTTAATATATATCCGATATATTTAATAATTTGACTTATTAAACTAAAAAGGTTTTCTACCCTTCCAAACATCAGAAAATTTGTCAGTACGCCCCTGTACAAAAGTATAAGCATCTGTAAAGGTCTAGTATAGATCGATTAGACTGCCGCTTAGGCATCGCGGAGCTGACTGGGAATCCCCTGTTTCATATCTAGTAGACGCGACGATTTCTTTTGTTTTCTGTTTTTTCAGGTTAGAGCAGTTACTGTGTTTTCCATCTGTGTGTACTTTTGATTTATTAGTAAGTAGTGATTGTTATTTAATATGCCAAAACCAAAGCATTCAGTTTGATAATGATATATATCAGATATATATCTGATATATATCTGATATATATCCGATATATATATATTTATATAAATATCATGATATTTTCAAACCCTGAAAATTCCACAGTTTGATATAGTATTTTATATTCTGCCTTCCTTAGATTCTGAGGCAAGAATTTTGTTTCTTTTTTTTCCATTAATTTCTTTATAAGAAATGGGTATAAAATATTAGCTCAAATGAAAGCTGTTGAAATTTTAGCTCTCTGACAAGAACAAAAATTGAAAAGATATATCTAAGGGCACGGCAGTGCCTCGCCAAGTTCGCGCGCCATAACCATCTTTTCTGGAAACATTTCAGCCGATATTTGACCTATCTAAAACTCTACTTCGGAATGAGCTACGAATCTCAAACTTTGCACAAACGTAGATCTCCATAGAGTTAACAACCCCTCCAAGTTTCATGGGATTCCATAAAGTAGTAAAGTAGTTACGAAATTTCAAAAAACGTCGAAATTGCCACTCACTCACTGACTCACTCATGTATAGATCATCAATATTCTATTGTACTTTCAGACATGCTACAAAGCTGAAATTTGGCAGACTGATAGAAATTATGACCAAACCCCTGGAAAAAATCAAAAAACCCCAAAATTTTAATTTACTCCCCTCCCCTATACATTTAAAGTTATGTAAAATTAGCATCGCCCACTTCCAGAAATGCTAGAGAGTTGAGCTTTGGCAGACTGATAGGAACTATGATAAAACTATAGGAAAAAATCAAAAAACCCCAAAATTTTAATTTACTCCCCTACCCTATACATTTAAAGTTATGTAAAATTAGCATCGCCCACTTCCAGAAATGCTAGAGAGTTGAGCTTTGGCAGACTGATAGGAACTATGATAAAACTATAGGAAAAAATTAAAACACCCCAAAATTCTAATTTACTTCCCTTCCCTATAAATGTAAAGTTAGGTAAAAGTAACATTGCCTACTTCCAGACATACTAGAGAGCTGAGCTTTGGAAGACCGATAGTAACTATGATAAAGTTATAGAAAAAAATTAAAACACTCCAAAATTCTAATTAACTTCCTTAATGTAAAGTTATGTAAAAGTAACATTGCCCACTTCCAGAAACACTAGAGAGCTGAACTTTTTAAGACTGAAAGGCAATATGATAAAACTATATGAAAAAATTTAAAAACACCAACATTTTAATTTACTTCCCTCTCCTATAAATGTAAATTTATATAAAACTAACATTGCCCACTTCCAGAAATGCTAGAGAGTTGAGCATTGGAATGCTGATAGAAATTATGATAAAACCATGGGAAAAAATTTAAAAAGTCCAATATTTGCATTTACTCTCCTCCCCTATAAATGTAAAGTTATGTAAAAGTAACATTACCCACTTCCAGAAACGCTAGAGAGCTGAGCATTGGCAGACTGATAGGAACTATGATAAAACTATAGGACAAAATTTAAAAACACGACAATTTTAATTTATTTCCCTCTCCTATACATGTAAAGTTATGTAAAAGTAACATTGTGCACTTTCAGAAACGCTAGAGAGCTGAGCTTTGGAAGGCTGATAGGAACTACGATAAAACCATGGAAAAAAATCTCAAAAATTTAAGTAAGGCATTGCAAAAGTTTTGAACAATATTCCGCATATTTTACTACTTTAAAAATTAAGTATTATCCAATTCCTTTAAAAAAGAAGTGAAATCATAACAAAAACATTTCATGTAAAAAAAGCCAAGTACGCGAAAATGGCATTCCGTAAAAAGAATTGAGATAAAAGTAAAGCCAAGTTTTCCAATACAAATTTCAAAATGAAAGGTTCTTACTAGTTTGGAAATATTTTTCTAAACTTGGCTATTACGGCTGTAAATGACTCTTAGGCACAGTGCTAAATTGAACATAAAGAAGTTTGGCTGTAATAGCAAAGTTTAAAAAACATTTCCAAACTAGTATTTTGAAATTTGTATTGGAAAACTTGGCTTTACTTTTATCTCAATCCTTTTTACGGAATGCCATTTTCGCGTACTTGGCTTTTTTTTACATGAAATGTTTTTGTTATGATTTTTTTTACCTGAAATATTCGTATATGGTCCATAAACTGTACAACCCTATCTGCACACATGGGAGATGCGTGTAACCCCGCCGCTGCAATGAGGGGCGCAACATGAAGGGGCATCGAACACTGACTGGCATTTAATACAAACAGTTCTGACCAAACTAGCCTTAATAGTGCTACCTGAAAAAAAAAACATCAGTTTGCAAAAGGTGGTGTAGCCCCAATTTTGACATATGTTGTTGACATTGAAGTCTTAAAACTAAATTTTGAGTTTTCGACCTTAAAAAGGGCGGTTCCCTCCGCCATCTTGGAATTAGTAGTAGTAGTAGTGGGGGGGTTGACCCGCAGGTCTGACAAGTAGGCCAGAGTAGGCCCTTTTTGCCATGCCCCAAGTCTGTCCCTTAACCCACTCTCTGCACTTCCCTTTGATGGTCGGGTAACTCATTGGGCCTTCCTGTTATCTTTACAAAGTCCAGTAAGTCTGCCCATTTGACCATGTGCAGTTCTTCCTCGCTCAGAGTTGGCGCTCCGAGTGCCTGTAGTAGGCCTCGCATTCTGCCACGAGGTGTCTTGATGTCTCTTCTTCCTGTCCACAGGCTGGGCAGGTGGGGTTATTCTCGACTCCTATACGTGTCATGTGCCTCCTCAACCGGTTATGTCCGGTTAGAGTACCTATCAGCAGTCCGAGGTCTTTTCATGTCCGTCCCAGCATCCATCTAATTCTGGTCGCTTTTGGACGGTCTACGAATTCTCTGATCTGTCTGCAACCCGTTCCTGTTTCCCAGGAGTTTAATAGCGCGTCCTGGGCCCATTTGTTGAGTCCGCTTTGCACTTGTCTTTTTGTCACGCCCAAAAGTGGCTCCGGTCCTACATAGCCGTTCCTGCCCCGAGTCGTGCGAGTTCGTCCGCCTTCTCGTTGCCTGGTATCTTGGAATTAGTATGCACGAAAAGGTTTTTTTTTAAATTACTTGGTCCCTGTACATTTTAGAAACAAAAGTTGAAGACAATAAAATTTCCCACAAAAACGCTTTTACACGTTTTTTTGTCAGACGAATGATTTTGGAGTTATGACGCTAAACATTTCGCCGCCATTTTGAATTTTGACCAATTTTTTTATTTAGTGGCCTGTAACTTCGAAACTGCTTATTTTTGAGAAAATCTGTATTAACTTAAAATAAAGACCAACTAATACCCTATAAAATTAGATATTACCGAGTTTTCGGCATGGTACCCTTGCTGAGATACGAACCCTGAAGTGTTAGCAGTATACCCGTTTCCTATGTATTTCCATGGTATATGCAAAATAAACCGAAATTATTCAGTTTTGTATTGGAAATTTTGTATTTCGTGCAAAAAATCTTTATTGAACTATGTCATGGGCAGAGCGCTTTCGACCACGTTGTGGTCATCATCAGTGCCTCTGAAATAAAGAGAGCATGTTCTTGATCTTTGAGTGGTTCCTTAAGTTATAAAACAGATTAAGTCATAAAACAGATTAAAAATTGTCAAACGAACACATAACACGTTAAAATATAATATAAAAAGTTAAAATTTCCTAAAACTATAAGGTACTCTGGGTTTCAATCTCAGTCGTGTTTTAAAAAAAATTTTCTTAAAAAAAAAGTTGTTTATAAAAAAAATTTTCTTAAAATTTTTCTTAAAAAAAAAAGTTGTTTATAAAAAAATTTTTTTTCAAATTTTTCTTAAAATTTTTTTATAAACACGACTGAGATTGAAACCCAGAGTACCTTATAGTTTTAGGAAATTTTAACTTTTTATATTATATTTTAACGTGTTATGTGTTCGTTTGACAATTTTTAATCTGTTTTATAACTTAAGGAACCACTCAAAGATCAAGAACATGCTCTCTTTATTTCAGAGGCACTGATGATGACCACAAAGTGGTCGAAAGCGCTCTGCCCATGACATAGTTCAATAAAGATTTTTTGCACGAAATACAAAATTTCCATTTTTGCAAAACCCTTTTTGTGTACACTAAATCCAAGATGGCGGGGGGAGCCTTCCCCCCCCCTACGGTCGAAAACTCAAATTTATTTTTAGGACTCCAATGTCAACAACATATCACACACTTAAAATTAAAAAGACATAACTCAAAAATTTAAAAGTGTGTCCCTGCAATAAAAATACTCTGCCAATCTATGGGCACCTAAGCTCACACTAGGTACTATACTTATAGTGTGAGCTAATATAATCAAAAACTGAAATATATTTTATTCAACTCCAGACTCAATTACCTTTCGTTTGATACCACACAAGCCATGTTTTGACTTAAACTCAAATTTTTTTAATCTACCCCCCACCCTTTAAAAAAAACTAAAATGTATTTTGTTTAACTCCAGACTCAATTACCTTTCGTTTGATATCACACACGCCATATTTTCACTTAAACTCTAATTTTTGACATCTACCCCCACCCTTTTTTTTTAAAATAAACTAAAATTCATTTTTTTAACTCCAGACTTAATTACCTTTCGTTTGATATCACACACGCCATATTTTCACATAAACTCTAATTTTTGGAATCTACCCCCACCCTTTTATTTGGCTTGCGTTCGGTGGATTTTGTTCATTTTTAAATGGGACCATCACGGCCCAAGACCCAACTTAGGTACCAAATTTCATTAAAATCGGACAAGCGGTTTTTGAGTTATGCGGGTTGGTCGTTACAGACAGACATACATACATACAGACAGACAGACAGACAGACAGACAGACAGACAGACAGACAGACAGACAGACAGACAGACAGACAGACAGACAGACAGACAGACAGACAGACAGACAGACAGACAGACAGACAGACAGACAGACAGACAGACAGACAGACAGACAGACAGACAGACAGACAGACAGACAGACAGACAGACAGACAGACAGACAGACAGACAGACAGACAGACAGACAGACAGACAGACAGACAGACAGACAGACAGACAGACAGACAGACAGACAGACAGACAGACAGACAGACAGACAGACAGACAGACAGACAGACAGACAGACAGACAGACAGACAGACAGACAGACAGACAGACAGACAGACAGACAGACAGACAGACAGACAGACAGACAGACAGACAGACAGACAGACAGACAGACAGACAGACAGACAGACAGACAGACAGACAGACAGACAGACAGACAGACAGACAGACAGACAGACAGACAGACAGACAGACAGACAGACAGACAGACAGACAGACAGACAGACAGACAGACAGACAGACAGACAGACAGACAGACAGACAGACAGACAGACAGACAGACAGACAGACAGACAGACAGACAGACAGACAGACAGACAGACAGACAGACAGACAGACAGACAGACAGACAGACAGACAGACAGACAGACAGACAGACAGACAGACAGACAGACAGACAGACAGACAGACAGACAGACAGACAGACAGACAGACAGACAGACAGACAGACAGACAGACAGACAGACAGACAGACAGACAGACAGACAGACAGACAGACAGACAGACAGACAGACAGACAGACAGACAGACAGACAGACAGACAGACAGACAGACAGACAGACAGACAGACAGACAGACAGACAGACAGACAGACAGACAGACAGACAGACAGACAGACAGACAGACAGACAGACAGACAGACAGACAGACAGACAGACAGACAGACAGACAGACAGACAGACAGACAGACAGACAGACAGACAGACAGACAGACAGACAGACAGACAGACAGACAGACAGACAGACAGACAGACAGACAGACAGACAGACAGACAGACAGACAGACAGACAGACAGACAGACAGACAGACAGACAGACAGACAGACAGACAGACAGACAGACAGACAGACAGACAGACAGACAGACAGACAGACAGACAGACAGACAGACAGACAGACAGACAGACAGACAGACAGACAGACAGACAGACAGACAGACAGACAGACAGACAGACAGACAGACAGACAGACAGACAGACAGACAGACAGACAGACAGACAGACAGACAGACAGACAGACAGACAGACAGACAGACAGACAGACAGACAGACAGACAGACAGACAGACAGACAGACAGACAGACAGACAGACAGACAGACAGACAGACAGACAGACAGACAGACAGACAGACAGACAGACAGACAGACAGACAGACAGACAGACAGACAGACAGCAAAACAAAAAAGTTTCAAAATCATCTGAAACGCAAAGATATATAAAAATTTTTGAAATCGGAGCAACTTTTTTTTTTCGAAAAAATTTGAATCACCATAGCTCACACTACTTATAGTAGTAGTGTGAGCTAATACTTACAACGTGTCTTTTAGCTCATATTTGAACTTTGTGCTTATGAACAAAAGTTTTCCATAATTTCCCAAAAAATTGTAAACAAAGTAAATTTTTGTAAAAAAAAAATCAAACAAGTTTCGTGGCTAATCGGGTAAAAAGGAGTTTTTGTTTCTTTCATATTTTTCCGTGGGTAGCTTGAAAGCTTAACCTCACGGGGTGTAAGCTAAAATTCTATAATGACTAATTCTAAATAAATTGAAAGTGATTTTACCTGGTCAGTAACTTGTAGGTCAGGAAAAAACGGGATATTCCTGGCCCATTCCACAGCCGAAAACAGCAGCCTAGCTGCCAATTCGCAGATATTTTCAATGCCCATGATGTTGTTGGCCTGTATGCACTGGCCGTACCGGCTAGTCGGGTACGGCTCGGCCCTGAGTAACAACGATATGTAACTGCTGAGGTACGTGTGGTTGCTGAGCGACGAGGTGACTGAGTCAGCTGAATTTAGGAACTGATTGGGTAGGCCTGGTAGGGCCGTTTGGGATGGAGGAACTCGACCCCGTTGGACGGCTGAAAAAAACACAAATCAAAATATGAGCACCTAGTATAGTGTCTACTATTCTAGTTTTTTGACAGGTCTATTCAAATTGACATTATACAGAGTGGTCCTATAAGGCTGGCCACCGGATATACGAGGTGTGACAGGTTTTAAATCTCCACGCCTCGGGCGGTTAAAGTTATTCCCCTTGATGTGCGTTCTACTACCGCGCACAATCTTGTCGCCTTTACTAGTTTGGCTTACGCAGTGGTTTGAAGCTGATCATGCATAGCTCATTTGCCCGAATTATGACAAACGAAAAAATTAAGCAGCGTATTAATTTAAAGTAAAACTCAAAAAAACGGCTACAGAATACTTTCAAATGCTAAAAGATGTCTACGGAAAGCAGTGTATGTCTCGTGCAATGATTTTTATGTGGCATAAAAGCTTTTTCGAGGGTCGTGAAGAAGTTAAAGATGATGAACGAGAAGGGCGCTCCAGCATATTCATAACAGCGATGCTCATTGTTTTTTTTTTCGATATTAGTGGTGTCATTCTTATTGAATGGGCGCCTGAGGGTCAAACAGTGAACCAACATTTATATTTGGAAGTATTTGTGTAGCTAAGGCAACGTGTAAGAGAAAAACGTCCAGATTTGTGGAAGAACAACGCGTGGCTGCTCTACCAGTACAATGCACCGGCCTACATCCCTATCCAGTAAGCAGTTTTTAGCTAATAAGTCGGTGCTTAACGACACCATATTCAACAGACTTGGCCCCTTGCGACCTCAGCCTGTTTCCGAAAGAGAAAAATCGTTAAAAGGAACCCGTTTTGAAATATTAGAACACGTCAAGGAGTAAACGACAAGACTTCTTAACAGCCTCTCTTCTGATGATTTCTAAAATTGCTTCAAACATTGGAAAAAAACTTAAAAACGATAGCTTTTTTTTTCGATAGAAAATTGCATTTTTGGATAAAACACCATGACTCGCAGATTATACCATATTCACCATGTACCGACTTATAATTCTTGCTGATCCTGAACCTTTAAATCACTTTGATAAGTAAATGTTCAATGAATACCTATAATAATTTAACAATATATGTTGTATCCTACATAAAATATTATTGTGACAAACAAAAGCAACTGTAAGCATACTTAGGCATTGTGATGCTTTTTATAAATGGACAAAGGAAACTAGATAAAATCACCTTTCATTAAAAGTGTTTTAATTTATATATCTTGATTCCTTTGCAGTTTTAGAACCACGGGTGGTACTGCTATTTGCATTTCAACAGATAGTTTATTCTCCAGATAACAGTCGTAACTTCAGCACTTTATGCTTGCATATTGACAATGATTCCATAATTTAACATTTTGTTAGACACTTTATTAAGTTTTATGTTATTTTGGCCCTTTAGATGGCCTTTACGTATAATTTACAAATATGGCAGGGGCGGGAACAAGACATTTATTAGAGAGTGGGCATTAGGTTGGGTTAGGTTTAGGGAGGGGCAGTCAAATAAAAAAGTTTTAAACTTGACAAAATACAGGCGCAAATTTGTTAAAAATTATCTCTTAACTACTGAAAATAAATTTAAAAACCTGAATTTTTAACGATTTTTTTTGTTGTGAGCTTGGAAAGGCATAATGCTACTCCAAGGTCTTTATACTTTTACACAGGTCGTCTACAGAATTTGCCCAAACAAATGGAATAAGGCAACCCGGTGACGTCGATTTTTTAATCTGATTACAGTTAGCCAGTCAGGTTCAATGACCTTTCAAATTCTGATGGTAACCTGCATAAAAGTATAAATACCTTGATGCTACTCCTCTGAGTCAGTTCGTGTGGTAGGTTGGTATTTTAAGGAAACTACCTATTTCTCAGTATAACGTCTCATAGTTTATGCATGCCTAGGGCTTTACTGGTGCGAATATGCTGAAAATAAATAAACCTAATATATCTACATTTTCCTTAGGCAAAAAGATTGATTAATAGCAAAACATCTATCAGAATGTAATTCAAAAATAACCGATCTTACAAAATTTGGTATCAATGTTCTATGTATACAGAGTGTTCCAACGAAAACTTATCAAAGGCCTTTTCGGGTGTTTCCAAATTTCAACAAGAAATACCCGAAAAAGATTCTCTTTAGTTTTCGGTGAAATTTGAAATCAAGCAAACCAATTTTCAAAAGAATTCTCAAAGGAGCTATTGCATTGAGAAAGAATTATCTTTCCTAATAAGAAAATTTACTGTATGTATGTCAATCCATGGATTTATCTCATATTATTCCCATATACAGTTATAAATATTCCAAATAAATATAACAAAAAAGATATATCGTTGACATCTGAAATTAAATTGAATTTGGAAGAGTGGAAGAAACAAAAATTTTAACAGCATAGATCTCACGGATTTTTACAAACCTCGAAAAACCACGGCTTTGGAAATTCTTCAGGTTCATCCGTTTTGGCAAAAGAAGAAGAAACAAAAATCAGTGAAGGCTACATCAAAGGTGCAATACGACTTTTATCTTCAGAAGAAACATTTGCTCCTGCTAATAATGAAAGGTTTCAAGAACTGCTTTCAAAACATCCTTGTCCTGATCAAAAAAATCTGGCATAGACGCCATCAGTGGTAGAGACTCAATTTATTTTAATGAAGTTTCAGTAGTAGAAATAAAAAGAGCTATTGTCTCTTTCAGACCAGGTTCTGCAGGTGGCATTGATTCCCTCACACCACATCTTAAAGATCTTACAGGTGAAAAGCTTGGCATAGTCTCAATAAATTTACTTTCCTCCCTATGTAATTTTACAAATCATGTTATCGCGGAACTATTCCACAAAAATTTTGTCAGATTTTTTACGGTGGAAATCTATGTGCATCCAATAAAAAAACAAGGAGGAGTTTGTCATATAGTAGTTGGTCTTTGTCTTAGAGGTTTGGTGGCTAAGGTTCCTTGCTCTCGGAGATATGAATCTTTAGAAGATATGTTTTGACCGTTTCAGCTCGACTTTGGCACTAAATGCGGGGCATGCTAGCCGACATTATATCAACTTTAATAAAAATTCTAATAATAGAAATATCGTTATTTCAAAATTTACAGATTACTTTCCAGAATATTCAAACTTTATCATACAATGGTATAAAGACCCTTCAATTTTAACTTTTGGAAATCAAAAAAATTCATAATAATATGGTTGTTTCGCAGGAAAACCAGAGGGAGCCTTGGAAGATTTTAAATATTAATAATGTAATAATGTAAGATATGTTCCTTGTCAAATAGTATAAATCTTAATATTTTAAAAATATTTAAGGGTATTGATGAAAATGTTAAAAAAACATCAATAGAATCTTTAACTTTATTAGAAAGCGGCCTAGGAATAACGCATATCATCTGAATTATAATAATCTAAATTATGTTTGTCAGCGTTTTTAGGATAATGTAAAAATGTACAAGCTTTGATTGAAACCATTCTTTCATAATCAATTTTAAATACTAAAGACAGATTATGATTTCGCTTTTAAATCCTGGAATGGTTTCAGCAAATTTATCAAAATTCCTATTAAACAATCAAAAGATCAAGCTTTGATTTGAGTTTGTGTCAAGCTCCTTATGAAAATCTTCTTCTGGATTGCCAAGACTCGAGGGACACAGCGCGCCTCCTAGCTCTTTAGAACTATGAAAGTAATGCATGTCTAAACGTTCTTCCTTCAGTGTCTATGTGAAATCATCTTGAAGACTCTGTTTTGCACGTTTCCATCGCATTGAGACTTGTTTGTCCAGTGAAAAGTGAAAAAGCTGACAAATATGGCCTTCATGGGCTAAACTGCGTAAAAAGTATACGCAGGTTGCTCAGGCACAGGATGATTAATAAAATCATTGAGCGTGGTTTAAACTCTACTGAAATTTGTGGAAACGACGGGAAGCGTCTTGACGGAGCTACATTGCAAATACATCTTAAGAATCAGGTGTGGCTGCCCAAATTGGCGAAACAGAAAAACATAGAAAGTATGAGGAACCGGAGGATCGCTATTTTTTTCTTCCTTTTGATGTGGAAACTCATGGTCCTTGGGGTGGAGAGGTCCTTCATATAAATGTTCAGCTTGGCGATCCAGAGAGAAAATGCCATTTCTCTGTTGGAACCCTTCGTAATTTCACTTGATTTTCTATTTATATTTATCTATTTCTAATTTTATTTTATTTCTGGTATTTGATGTTTATACAATGTTATTAATTTATTTTATTGTTATCAAATTGTTTATAATATTTTAAATTAAGTATGTTGATAATATTGCTAAACTAAAAAATGAAAAATATATAACGATTGTCTACAGATCCGCCATTAGTTTGCGTCACAGACTAAATATTACAATGTGGTTGCGTTTTTAATTTAATAATAATAAAGAAAGAAAAACAAAAACAAAAAAGAGAAGCCAGTGGACAAGGTGTTAATAACTTCATTACTTTGTGCGCCATAAAAACGGGGCCAGAACACCAGAGCGTCCTATTCTCGGAATGACCGCCATCGGGTATAATAATTAAATTAAGCGTAATGTAAGTGCCCTATAGAACAAAAATTTGACCGTCTCACCATTACATAACTTCATCCAACATCGTACTGTCTTCCCGTTTTGGACATTCCTTTTAACACCATGAAAAATATTGCGATCCACCCGAGCACAGTGTAGATAAGTTTTTTACACTGTTACTAAGCAGATCTCGACCCAAGTAACATTTCCTGTTTTGTAAAGGGACCGGCAAGCTAATTATACCAAATATGAAGAACTAAAGTTTTTAAATTTGTAACTGTAAACAGTTATACAACTCTTACACAACCCTTATAAGCCTTAATACTGTCAGGTTTTATAATGGTTTTCATAAATCATTGATCATTTATTAAAGGTCTAATATGAGGCTAATTATATGGTTTTATAAAGGTTGCTGAAACGTTTTTAAAATAAAATGTCTGTTTTCTTCCTTCACTATAAATGATTTACATTTTTGCATTTACTAAATCTGTATTCACTTGCCAAACAACTCTTACAAAACCCTTATAAGCCTTAATACTGTCAGGTTTTATAATGGTTTTCATAAATTCTTTTTAATTGACTAAAGGTCCAATATGAGGCTAATTTTGTGGTTTTTAAAAGGTTACTGAAACGTTTTTAAATTAAAAGGGTCTGTTTTCTTCCTTTACTATGAGCGATTAGCCATCGAGTTTTAGTTTCTGATTCTAAAGGTTTTATAAAAAAGAAGGTTAATTATTTACTACTTAATAAAACGTTTATATAAATTGAGCAAGAGTTTTATGAAAACTCTGTGACTATTGTATAAAGTTAAAACTAATAATTTCTGGAATAAGAAAATGTCGATAAAAGGAATGTTTACTGTGTGTGTCTATATCGGGAATAGACCAACAACATATACAATATCCATATTTCCACGAAATTCCTCGTCGTAGCGTGACTGTATCATCGCAAGCGACGAAGTTCTTTTATATTATATTTACTGCATTTTCATTTTTTGTATTATGTAGTGGCCATTCCTCTACTTATACATTCACAGGCGTACAACTAAAAGTAGTTCGAAAAAATTATAGAAAAATTTTACATTTTTACTAAAATAGAAACGTTGCAAGATAGTGGCCCTGCAGCAACCAAAAATATTTATTTATAATTAAGTTACAAACAATTGTTGGTTGATCTCCTCTGGGTTCCAGGACATGAGGGCAATCTTGGAAACGAGGAGGCTGAACAACTAGCTAGAATGAGGTCATCAGTTGATCCAGTAGCGCCTCCAGAGCGAGGTCTTTTCTCACACTCGGGAGAAAAGATATGAGATTGGCGACAGGGCTCTTGACAGGACACTGTCGCCTTTATAAACACCTTAGGAACAGTTGGTGTATGGAGGACGAAGAATCCCCTTTACATATCCTAACCGAGTGCCCTGCCGTCGCCGCGATAAGACTGTCGCTTTTGGGAAGCTGTGTGCTTAGCCCTGACGATGTCAGAAAGTTTGAACGCAGAAAAATCTGCCCCTTTGCGAAGGCGGCGGGTTTTCAGGGCTGACACAGTGAATAGTGGGGTACAACGGGCCCAGCAAAGTGGCCTAAGTGCATGGGACTTTTTACGCACACATAACATTCATTCAAGTTACAAACAATATTTTCATTTTACTAAGCTTTACGAAATCGTTTTAGGACATCAGAAAATAGAGGTGATTTTCAAATATTGTCAGAATAGAAAATATTGTCCTATTAAGTAAATGGCACAAGTTACGTTTATAAGCAAGTGCACATTAACCCTAAACAATCTAAGGAAATGAACTTCTGTATATAGTTCAAATTGTATTAAAAGTAATAAATTGTATACAGAAATTATTATAAACAAGAAGCGATTAATCGGTCATCGATGATGTTTATACAGGAAACAAAACACATCTCGATATCCTATCAATGGTAAACAATTTGTAATAAAAGCATCTCCAAAAAAGTTTAGCAGTTTGTTGTAAGCTGAGAACCTAACGTCCCAGGCGTAGTTAACAGTGAAGACAAGTAGTACGATAGTCAGAAGTTATAAGAAGTTGAGCTTATCGAGAAGATACACATTTGTAAACAAGACAATGTAAGTAGTAGTTATAAGTATTATAATAAAACCATAACACCTAACTTAAACTGTGTTACGTCACGATAAAACCCCCTCGTGACAATATTAGTAAAATGGAGCAGTGCGCTCCTGATGCATGGTGGTCTTCTTTACAGCCAAAGCCCACAGCGAAAAATGCTCCCAGTCTCTTGTTTTTATGTCCATTTACTCGGAAATTTTTTTTAGTATAACCCTAGTATTTTGTCTGGTCTGTAATATCTTTAGAGCCGTAGTTGGAGTGAATATACTCCGGTAAAATAAGGACTAAATATTGATCTCACTTTAGGCCTCTGGATCAAACCCGCCAAACACAGTTTTGATTACGAGTACAACACAATATGTATAATTCAAACTCAGAATCAGTAAAATTTAACTTGCAAAATCAACTCGGTATAACTATAATTTTGACTTCCCAATTAGGAATTAGTATAGTTCTGAATTTACAACTTAGGAATAACACTCTTCCGAGTCGGAATTCTAGTAAATCTAAGTTGTAAAGTTAAAATTATACAAGTTCCGACATTTCAAAAAGAAATCATATTAATACTGAGTTTGCAATTCGGAATTATAGTAATTTCAAGTTGTAAAGGCAAATTTAAGTCTGCAAAATAAAATTATACTAACTTCCGAGTTGGAAAGTCGAAATTAAAGTAAATCCGAGTTGTTTTACGAGTTAAAATTACTATAATTTCGACTTTCAAACTAGGAATTACTATAATTTCGATATGCAATCTCAGAATTACTATAATTCTCACTTTAATAACTCAGAAATTGTAGTAATTACAAGTTATAAAGTCAAAGGTATACTAATTTTGAGTCTACAAGTCGGAATTATAGTAATTCCGAGTTGTAAAGTTAGAATTATACTAATTCCGATCTTGCAAGTTGCCATTATAATAATTTGAATTTGCAAGTCGAAATTATAATTTTTTTCTACTTGGCCCTTCTAAAGCGTCGTACGGTTTTTTGTTATTATAAGTTAAAGTCATCAATTATTACTATTTCCTTTTTTAAAAGTTGTAGTTTGCAAAATTTGTAGTTACGTCGCTTAGACCTTGTTAGAGTGCTGTACATTATTCTCCTTATTTTCTTGAGGCCTTTTAAATCATCATCGCTATACTTTTGTTGCATTCTCAACATTTTACAACCCGACGCGGCCCCAAAAGTAAAGTAATACCGTTGTAATGTACTCTTTATAAGCTACTCTCCTTGTTTGCTGTATTTTTGCTAATTGCTTGGGGGGAAATTGGGAAGAAAAAGGGCTTTTTCTGATAAACAGACTGTCGACGGTTTTGAGTTAAAAACTTGGGGGTAGATTAGCAACGAGCAGTCTCCACTTTTGGCCATTCATACCGTAGGCAGTGGCGTATCCAGGAAAATGCCTGAGGGGGGATGAGACCCCAAAATTGCCTAAAAAAATGTAGACTTTGGGGGACGCAAAAAGTTTGCTAGTCACTATTTGTGAAAAAAGAAAATTGTATACGACGTCATGGGGTCTCGGCACTCCCCCTTAAGACATATTCATTTTAAGGTTACTGGACTCATCATGCAACAAAGATGCAAAAGCCAGCCAAAACTCAAACTGAAAGTTCTAAACTAGTAAATCCTTTAAACAACAAGTGAAATTAATGAAAGAAAAATTTTTTTGCTTCGGCCGGGACTCGAACCCGGGATCTTTTGCTCTGTACGCAAATATTCTAAACATTGAACTACCGAAGCCATACATAAATTTTCGGAAAACTTTCATTTATGCAGGCTGCGGTATCTCAATACAAGAACGAGAGACTCTCAGGGTATTATCTCGACCAAGTCATCAAACTGATTTCTATAATTCTTCCTTCCCACTGTCAATGGTATGAAAAAAAACTTTTTTCTTATTTTTCTTTCTTTAATTTCACTTGTTGTTTATAGTTTTAGGTCCTTGCATTATTTGCAATTTGGTATTTGAGTAGTAAATCCTTACTACAAAAAACTTACCTTTTTTGAAAGACTAAAATAAAAAGAGGGTGCAAACCTGAACGACTGAATAATCAAGTAAGAACGACTTGTTTCCAAGCCCACCAAAAGAAACGCTTATTTTAAATGCTGTTTTTAGTTTTGTCTATTAAAAGTCAAGCTTGTTACCAATTTTTTTTGTGTTTGGTTCAGCTGTTGATTATTAAATAAAATTGAATAAAATGAAAATGCCTTTCAACTCTAGGTAAACGATAAATTCCCTATACATGTGCAAGTACAGTTAACCCGGTCAAACCAATAAGTCCCACACGATCAAAAATAAAATAAATTTCAAGTTCATCATCGCCACATCATTCTCAAGAACGGTAACGCGTACGTGAGCCTAGTCTGGTAATGTTGTACAGTACAACTTCAGTAATCCGGATACATATCGTTCTGGTCAATGCCGGATTATCATGGTATCCGGACTACTGGAACTATTTATTTTTTTATAAAAATCGCAAAATTTTATACTAAAATACCTTTATTTCGTAAAAGTGCTTATATAAAAAAAGGTACAACTTAAAAAATCAGTCCAATGTTATAAAAATATAAAACTACAAAAAAATGTATGTTCCTATGTAGGTACATACATATCTATGTATAACTTAAACTGCATAAGTTTAAAAAGTGTCGTTTCTTGAACTTGTCAAGCGAACCAGAGCTCGCCAAAAAATCATCTTTTTGAGTTCTGCGTTCATAAAAATGATTCGCTTTTGTTCTTAAAGGATATGAAGAAACAGGTATGTGGGCAAGCCGTTGTTGTAAAAACCAATTGTATAAAGCAGCCTCAACTTTAGGATTATCTGCTGCTGCCCAATTTCGAATTCTGTGTATAAAAAAAATGCGATAAACTTGGAGAACACCGGCAAAAATCGGCGAACGTAAACAAAAATACATCCCAGACGCATACCTGTCCCTTGATAAGATTTTGACACAAAATTCCTTATTTTGTCTTTATTCTTCTTTATATCAAAAATCGTGGATCTAGGCACTCCAAAATTTGCTGCCGTTTGACGGATACTTCCGGATTTATCTAGACTCTCCAATATTTCACATTTTTTGGTGAGTGTTAATGTTTTGTGGCGCCATTTGTTTGAAGCCATCGCTGACGTGTCTCGTACATACTTACGACTGAATAGAATAAACTGAATGCAGAAATGCCTACAATTATTACGTTGCGTGAAACTTGTTAAGACAGGAAAATTATTGTTATGTTTCTTTCATATGAACCGTCTTGTTGTTTCTTAGGCTAGTGGCTAGATTTACACGCAATATAGGCTAGGTTCTTTTACGATTGGCTTAACGTTTTAACGTCCGGTGTAGAGAGGTAAAATTTTGAAAATGTCCGGTTTATAGAGCAATCCGGATTACTGGAATGTCCGTTTTAGCGAGTGTCCGAACTACTAAAGTTGTACTGTACGTTAGTGCTATTCTGACATGCTTAAGGCTGCTTGACATGGCGCAATAAACTTGCAGTTGCATGCAAGGTTAGTGTCCCTGAATAAGCCATATTTGTTTTTTGAAGTGTAAACTTCGTTAGGCGCGTTTAGCAGTTTTTGTGGGTACTGAATTGAACTGAGCCGTCAGGCTCGGCTATGTAACGCTAATTGGGGTGAAGTCGGCTCGAGTCGACTAACTGTGAGAGGAACATTCAGCGAGAGATATGATGATGCAGATGAAGGCCAGTATTATTAATTTCGCCTTGTTGAAGTTTACACTTCTGCCGTGTACTCTTAAGCACACACAATTTTTTATACAATAGATGTCATATCAGGGACACTAATCTTGCATGCATTTTATGAATAAAAGCATCGAATTGTGGTATTGTCATATATCTACGAAAAAACACATTGGTTTAATTCAGAAAGACGTAATTTACGGTTTTATGGTCAAACTTTCAAAATTCATATTTTAAAAACTACTTATCAATTTTACAACTTAAAAACTTACGGAGATTAGAGATTCCGATAAATGTCATTTATGGTTTTTGACAGTTTTTGAGGAAACTTTAAAAATTCATAAATTTGAAACTACATTGAAAAGTTTCTTGGGTTTAGGGATGAGAAAGAAAAACCAATTAGTCTTCCGGCAACGTTTCGTCTTTAATTAAGACTTTATCAAGCCTTACGAAGAACAAACAATAAACAAAATGGAATGATGGCTAAACTAAAATAAATTTAAATGATTTTTTTTTCTCTTTTCTTCCCTAACTAAAAAACGTTATTTTCAATTTAAATGTTACTTACTTAGACTTGAAGGTTTATTCTTAAGATGTCTTTATTAACATCCCAGCAAACTAGATTCATGTCTACTAAAGCGGCACATTAATTTTTTCTTTTATTTAAAAAAATACAAATTTATTGTTTATATGTCTTTATTTATGTTTTCAGTTTCTTAAACAAAAGCATATTTCATCATTGTATGCTGCCCAATCACAACCAATTAGAAACTACATTGAAAATCGCTTATAACGATATCGGATATTACGACATATCGGTTATAGCGACGACATATTAAAGTCCCGACCGAGTTCTATATATATATAAAACCCATTTTTTTACCTTTTTCTCTATAACGACACTCGGTTATCACGCCGATCACCTTTGTTAGACCCGATTCCCACCTACGACTTTCTCGTGGGTGCCCGCTCACGCGTCACATGATCTCAATATGAAATGTTATCGCAGTCATGTGACGCGTGCGCGGGCACGCACGAGAAAGGCGTAGGTGGGCACCGGGCTTTAGGTGATCTGCGTGATTTTTTATAATGACCGAGATTAAGCGGTTCAATGTCGTTATAACTGATATTCACTGTATATACATTTTTTAAACAAAAGTGGTATTGTCGGGCTACCGAGTCGCGAAAAACCCACTCAGTGATTTGAGATTCCAAAAAACGTCATTTACAGTTTGTTAGGGTATAAAATCCTGTGACCTACATATGGCGAAACCTTAAAAATTCATAATTTAGAAACTATACATAGCCTCGATTTGGGGTATTTTAGGGCCATATAGATTCGAAAAAACAACACAATGACTTAAGTTATAACCATATCATGCGACCTTTTTGTGATCAGAACGTCAAGATCTACAATCAGAAGCGACGACTACGAGGGTGCTCGGAAGCTCAGGCACCCGCGAGAAAAAATGATGGGTGAGGGGCCGCTACGAGAATTAGCTCAGTTTTTTTTTTAATAATCATCAAATGTGCATGGGCACCTAGGAGGTTTTCTGTGTACCACATATTTGAGTTTAATTAAATTCTTAAAATTTTATTTTTTCATAAGCGGATTGCTTATTTCCATTTAACTCTATGTTAGCGTCGCTCAGCGAGACGAACAGTGTCTGCTTACGTCACCAGCGGACCAGTTGCTTTGTTTGTATTGAGAGTTCCTGTAATTTTAAGGTATTTTTGACGTTTTTACCTCCGTTTTTTTGCGTTTTTTCATTTATTTGACGGTGTGGTTGACTATTTAGGAGGTAAATCTGAGGGCACGGCAGTGCCTCGCCAAGTTCACGCGCCGTACCATCTTTTCTTGAAACATTTCAGCCGATATTTGACCATCTAAAACTCTACTTCGGAATGAGCTACGAATCTCAAACTTTGCACAATCGTAGATCTCCTTGGAGTTAACAATCCCTTCATGAATTGTAATGAATTGTAGATTTCTCCAGGGTGAAGTCCTTGAACCATTGTTAAAGTAGAAGAAACGAAAAGTCCTGCTTACTTCACAAATATTTTATTGTCTAATCACGACGCGTTTCGGTTTTTAAAAAACCATTATCAAGTGGTCTGGTCTGTAAGAATAATGAAAAAATATAATTAAATTATAATATTTAAAATAAAATATGCTAAAAAATACTTACAGACAGTTAAGAATCATCTTTGAAACAAATGAAAAACTGGAACACACAAAAATAAAAAATTAAAAAACATTTAAAACAGTCTAAAACAACATACAGATTAAAAATCAGTCAAACAGACATAAACACGTAATTTTTATAAAATACAATTAATTGACAAAGAAGATATAGGTATTGCAATATTAAGATTGCTTACAAATCTTTTTTAAATATTAAAAGCCTTTTTTCGAGAATAAAACACCCAAATCCAACCATAGAAAAAAGCGGAGTCTATTTACTCTCTTGCGATAACTGCCCCGCTAAATATGTGGGACAAACGGGCCGTAGTTTTAAGGTTAGGGTACGTGAAGATTTGAACTCTCAGAAGTCCCCAAACGATAAAAGATCCGCTTTTGGCATGCATTTGAGGGAAACGGGACATTCTTTTAATATGGAGAATAATTTTAGAATGTTACATGATACCCAAAAAGGCAGAAAATTGAATTTTTTGGAAAATTTTGAGATTGCTAAACTCGAAATTGAACAATCGTCAGTTAGTTTAAATGAAACCACTACTAACGCCCACTTCAAAGAGGTAGCTAAAGTTTTAAACAATTTCAAATAAGATTTCTTTCTTCTGCTTTTATTTATTGATTTGGTCAATTTTAAATTGTTTCTGTTCATTTATTACATTATTTATTTTATGTTAGATGTCGCTTTGTACCTGTTTCGGATATCTGGGTTTTGTTTATATTATTTATTATTTTAACCTATATCCCTTCATGTTTAGTTTCATGGAATTCCCAAAAGTACTGAAGTAGTTACGAAATTTTAAAAAACGTTGAAATTGTCTCTCACTCTCTTACTGATGTATAGATCATCAAAATTCTACTGTACTTTCAGACATTATGACCAAACCCCTGAAAAAAATCAAAAAACCCTAAAAGTCTAATTTACTTCCCTCCCCTATACATGTAAAGTTATGTAAAAGTAACATTGCCCACTTCCAGAAATGGCAGACTGATAGGAACTATGATAAAACTATAAAAAAAAATTAAAAACCCCAAAATTATAATTTACTTGCCTCCCCTATAAATGTAAAGTAATGTAAAAGTAACATTGCCCACTTCCGGACAGGCTAGAGAGCTGAGTTTTGGAAGGCCGATAGTAACTATGATAAAACTGTAGAAAAAAATTAAAACACCACAAAATTCTAATTTACTTCCCTCCCCTATAAATGTAAAGTTGTGTAAAAGTAACATTGTCCACTTCCAGAAACGCTCGAGAGCTGAGATTTGGAAGGCCGATAGGAACTATGGTAAAACTATAAAAGAAAATTAAAAAACCCCAAAGTTTAATTAACTTCCCTCCCGTATAAATGTAAAGTTATGTAAATTAGCATTGTCCACTTCCAGAAACGCTAGAGAGCTGAGCTTTGGAAGACTGATAGGAACTATGATAAAACTATAGGAAAAAATTTAAAAACACTAAGATTTTAATTTACTTTCCTTCCCTATAAAATGTAAAGTTATGTAAAATTAACATTGCCCACTTCCAGGAACACTAGAGAGCTGAGCTTTAGAAGGCTGATAAGAACTATGATAAAACCATAGGAAAATATAAAAAAAACTCAACATTTTTAATAAGGCATTGCAAAAGTTTTGAACAATATCTCGTATATTTTACTACTTTAAAACTTAAATATTCTCCAAATCATTTAAAAAAGCAGTGAAATCATAACAAAAACATTTCATGTAAAAAAGCCAAGTACGCAAAAGTGGCATTCCGTAAAAAGAATTAAGATAAAAGTAAAGCCAAGTTCCACAATACAAATTTCAAAATTAATGGTTCTACTAGTTTGGAAATGTTTTTCTAAACTTGGTTATTACGGCTGCAAATGACTCTTAGGAAATTAAACGTAAAGAAGTTTGGCTGGAATAGCAAAGTTTAAAAAAACATTTCCAAACTAGTAAGAACCATTCATTTTGAAATTTGTATTGTAGAACTTGGCTTTACTTTTATCTCAATTCTTTTTACGGAATACCACTTTCGCGTACTTGGCTTTTTTTTACATGAAATATTTTTGTTATGATAAACCTTTACAAATGTGAATTAAATGAATTGATATAAAGAAAGCACGTTACTTTTTTGTTGAAATAAAAGCTTTGTGTTCCCTCTTTCAGTGTAGAAATATAAATATATATACTTTTATATTATTATATTTATATAAACTTTTATTTTTTTTTTGGATTTTTGGAAACTCCTTGCTCAAAAAATTAATCACATTAAAGAAAATTGGTAATTATACCGCAAACGTACTTCTTTTATTAAACTGATTATTGGAAAGTTTATTTTGTAGACAGTTTCCCCAAGTGTAGTTTCAGTTTTTTTCTTAAGTTTTTTTAGTCTCTTTATAGAAATTTTCAGAAACATGTTACAGGAGAAGGAGTGAAAACGGGCGCTGGGTGGGATAAAAACAACTCATAACACAAACAATGTAAATCATTTGAAAAAAAAACTTATGAAAATCTATTGATTTAAAGCATAAGAAGTTGAAAAAAAACATCTTATTTGGCTGTTTTCTCCAAAAATTGACTGATTTTTGATATAATAATATAATAAATATTGCAATTTTAGATCTGAAATATCAAATAAATACCTTTTTGTTACTACATAATATAAGTGTATTTTAATATATGTATCCGCAAACAAAAACAATACATTATACATCTAATGATTTAAATTGATTAAACTTTTAGAAAAAATCTTACTTCTATTCTAAAACTTTCAACTATTTAAAAAAGAAACTCCAACATATCGTGTGGTAGGAAAATTCAGCTCTCAGAGCAAACTCTTGATTTATCAAATCATTTGTTTTGAATGAATGAAATTATTAATTATACTTACTATAACGAATAAAAAAATTTGTTTGCAAATAAGCCAGAAAAAATCGGGAAAAACTCACGATTGCAATATGTCTTAAATGAAGCGCGCTGAGCAGAGGTCCACTAGTGACGTAAGCAAGGCGCCGCCTACCGCTGAAAGATTCGAGCTAATAGGCAATCCTGTGTGTTTATAATCGTTGGTGTGCGGGGTCCTTTGCAAGTGCCAGACCAGGATATGGTATGATGGTAACGAATAAACAAAATTCATCAATCTTCGAGTTGGCTGGGCCGCGCGCTTGTCTAAGATCATTTATATAACTAGTGACGTTTGAATTAACATTGATTGCTGTTCCAAGTACCATTTTTTGTTGTTGTTATTATTATTTATATTTTTTATCTTTTTTAACGCGTGTTGTATTGTCATTTTAATGTCCCGTATTGTACATGGCTGCGGTCGATGGACCCACCGTACAGCTGAATCTTTAGGTCGAGTTAAAAAATTTCAAACTTTTTTTATGATCTAGATCTTCCATAGTAGAGAGAAGTAAATTACATGTAAACTGTAACTTAAAATAAAAATAAGCAAAAAAGTTTTTTTTATTACAAAAAAAAGTTTAACATGGCGGGTCCAAAATGATGGACTTCCTTTTTTATTAACCGATTTGTCTCAAATTTCGCGGTGTGTGGCCATTCATCAATACAATTTTTGGCAAAATTTTGTTTATGAGCTAGATCTTCCATAGTAGAGAGTAGTAAATTACATGTAAACTGTATTCTAAAATAAAAAAAGCAAAAAAGTCTTTTTTATTACAAAAAAAACCGAATTAACCGATTTGTCTCAAACTTGAAACTTCGCGGTTTGTGGCCATTCTTCCATACAATTTTTGGCAAAAAAAATTGCGGATTTTCTTATTTATAAATCGATATGTATCAAATTTGAAAGCAAAAAAAAATCAACATGGCGGTTCGGTTCAATGGCAGACTATATTACCTGGCTTACAGTGAGACAAGGTTGCAGTGAAAGACTGAGAGAGTTGAAAGGCATGAAACGTTTGCTTAATGATACTAGCAAAAATTCAAACTTAAAACTAGAAAACAAAAAAGATTAAGAAAATTCTAATCATTTTTATTTTAAGTTTTTCTACGTTGTCCGACGCCTATTCTCTACCTCCTTCGATCCTGACTATCATCTTCTGACGGGTTTTTTTGACTCATTGATCTTTGGATTGACTGTTGCCATTCCAGTTTAGAACGTTCCTCTTTTTCTGCGCTCTTTTGGTTGCCATTCTATAGGACCTGCTTCGGTAATCTTTCGTCGTTCATCCGTTGTACATGGCCGTACCATATCAGTTGACTTTTAGTGATGTCATCCGTTATGCTTCCCTCGATTCCCATTCTTGCTTTTATGATCTCATTTCTTATACGATATGTTCTAGATATTCTCATTGATCTTCTTATTGCATCGATTTCGACACTTTCCATTTTTGCTTTGTATTTTTCTTTTACGCGACAAGTCTCTCTTCCACACAACAGCAAGCT
Source organism: Aspidapion aeneum (assembly GCA_963576565.1). NCBI lineage: Eukaryota > Metazoa > Arthropoda > Insecta > Coleoptera > Brentidae > Aspidapion > Aspidapion aeneum. Next base: position 27,749,453 of record OY755048.1, read on the forward strand.
TTTCACCATTGTTTCATATATGTTAAATTTTACATTATTTTTTATCTCTCTGCTCCATAAAATACTGTTAAGACAACCAATAACCTTTTTTGCTTTCTATTTTCCAGTTCTTTACAGTCTGTTCCTGTCTTATCAAATGTGACACCCAAGTATACATACTCATTGCATGGAGATATTATTTGTCCATTGTCTAGTTCTAACTCACTAGATTCTTTTCCAATACATAAATACTGTGTCTTGTCCACGTTCACTGTTAACCCCCACTTTTGGTATTCTTCCGTTAACTTTCTCATCATATACTCCATGTCTTCTTTATCATTAGCTACAATTACTTAGCCGTCAGCAAACTGTAGTGTGTATCTGGTAAATCGGTCGTTAAGTTTTATTCCCATGCCCTGTACTTTACGGTTCCAGTGTTTTAAAGCTACTCCGATATATATTTTAAAAAGCTTTGGACAGTTTTTATGCTGCTACACGGTGAATAAAATTGTCTTAGATCAAAGCAAATTGCTTTGAAGTAAAATAATTTGTGCTTTCCTATTTATCAAGAGGATATTTTCTTGACACAAAAAATGTCTTGCCTCTTTATTTAAATGTGAAACAGAAATTGTTTTGGTATAAATTGGAACTGAATTAATCTAAGGCACCGTTTTCTCTGGAAGCAAAATATTACTTATATGAAGACAATTTGCTTTGTTACAAAATGGAGTATACTGAAACAAAACAATTAAAGATGAAAAATAAAGTCTCATTTCAAGATTAAACTGTTGAATTAAAAAGAAATACTTTAATTCAAAACAAATTGTTTTAAAGTAAATCAATTTATTCAAGAAAAGTACGTGATTTCATTGTAGACAAAATTTTTTACCGTGTAGTTATAATTTTTTTTCAATTCGAACATTTATTTGTCCTGGTCTATAACCCTTTATCTTTATTATTCGAACAAGAAACCACGATCGAAAGCTGGAGCAATCATACCCTTTAACGTCGCATACTTGTTACAATTTATTAATGACCCTCTTATTGCGTCAATAAACACAACAATAACAGACAATAAGCACCGAAAATACGAGCATTAATAACAATTAAACTCTTTGACTGTCAGACCCCAAAACGCCCTTATATATTTTCATCCCATAACCCATATTTACATCAATTTAAATATTGTAGACTAGATCTCTATTTTTTCTCTATAGAAGAATTATCTCGACCTTAATAATGCCACCGAGATGGGGGATCCCAAATAATTCTATCCCATTGTGTGGAATCTTTTTAAGTTTTTTGTAATAGTTTGACTCGTGTGCTCTTATTTATATAAGTGTTAAAAAGGAGTTTGCGTTTGTAGCTTTTTTTGAGCTTAATAAAAAGGTGATTTTACCTGGCAAAAGGTGGTGGAGTCGCAATTTCGACGTAATTATGTTATTGCCATTGGAGTCCTAAAAACAAATAATTTGAGTTGTCGACCTTAAGGAGGGCCAGCTCTCCCCGCCATGTTGGATTTAGTGTGCACAAATAGGGTTTTTTTAATTACTTGATTACTGTATGTTTTAGAAAAAAACTTTTAAACAAAAGTTGAAGATAATTAAATTTCCTATAAAACAGGTTTGAACGTTTTTTTTGTCAGACGAGTGGTTTTCGAGTAATGACGCCATTTTGGATTTTGACCAATTTTTTTCTTTAGTGGCCTTTAACTTCGAAACTGCTTATTTTTGAAAAAATCTGTGATTACGTAAAATAAAGACCAACTAATAGCCTATAAAATGAGATATAACTGAGTTCTCTGGGTAGTACTCTTGCTGAGATACGAACCCTAAAGTGTTAGCAGTACACTCTTTTCCTTTGTATTTTCATAGTGTATGCAAACTAAACTGAAATTATTCAGTTTTATGTCATTTTCTGAAAAGTTAAGCCTTTTAGAGAAAGCGTGTAATTGACTTTATTGTAGAAAATTAAATTATCTTTTAAACGATGTATCACCTAAGTGGGCCAAGTCCATGGTTGGCACTTAATTGGCATCCATAAATTAAGGTTATTTAAAAAAAAATGTTTTTTAGCTTTTATTTAGTTTTCAAAAAAACTAACCATTTTATGGAAAAATGTTAAAATACCTTATTTATAGAAAATAAAATGTTCTGTTAAACGACGTATCACAAAGTTGTGTTAAGGCTATTATTGACACTCCAGGGGCGTCCGAATATTAATGTTATTTTTTTTTTAATTTATTTTTTTTAAATTTTTAGCTTTATAACTGGAAAACTATTCATCTAACAAAAAAAGTACAACAGCGTTTTTGTAGCAAATTTTATTGTCTATAACTTTTGTCTGAAAATTTTGTTTCTAAAATGTAGAGGGCTCACGTCTTTAAAAAAAAAACGTTTTTATGCACAGTAAATCCAAGATAGCGGGGGAATCGATATCGAAAACTCAATTTTTTTTTAGGACTCCAATGTTGTATAATGGGGGCAATTCTTTACATTTCAAAAAATCTGGCGAAATTTGAAAAAATGTGACATAATCTGGCGCTTAAGATTTCTCGTTTAAAAGGCAATTTTTAAACTTAAAAACTTACCTAAAAGGCCATTTCCCACTTTTTGATAGATGTAGCTTCACGATATAATATTTGTTTTTAATTAAAAACCCGTAATTTGTTAATATAAAAATTGTAAATAAATTCAAAGCAGAAAACCATTAACCACACAAACTGAAATGTCAGATTTCGTCACATTTCGTCACATTTCTTTCAAATTTATGAGTCCTATTCGTTTTCTTTATGAGGTCAGCTAAGTTTACTTGCTGTCTTTGTTTTTCACGGTAAAATTAACAAAGAGGGACTAACTGCATGTCGTGGAAGGGTCGCTACAAAATTAGCTCTACGCTGTTGCCACCGTTATATTTGAACGGATTTTTAAGGGAATGTCAAATTATTTCTTTAAAATCTGCCAGAAAAATCTGACTAAGTGGGGATCCTGGTCAAATTATTGAAGTGGTGATTATTTTTTTACTTTTGTTATCAAAGCTAGGCACGTATATAGTTTTTTATTCTGGGGGGTCCTCCCATATAGAAACTGCTGTTATTCAGTGACGGCCCATGAGGTTTTGGATAGGGTAATCAGAAATACTTGCTACAGTCGCCGCCGGCGGAAGAGTACAGGGGTGCTACGAACAATTTTCGTCTAAAAGACGTTACTGTTGGGTTTATAAGGATAAAAATAAATATTAAAATAAAAATAAAGTAGATTCTATGGGAAACTGTGTGTGCGAATGAAGAAGAATTACAAAATGTTGAAAGTCCAGAATGTCGAAAGCTTGGGTTATTAGATATAATAATAGAAACTAACCACCAACCAGATCAGGTGCCTTTTTGTAATATACTTTAAAACCTAACCTGACCTGGTTAGGTAAGTACCTATATTTATATACAAGAAGAAACTAACTTGTCTCTTTCACTTAATTTGTGAACGGATCCCTTTCAATAAGTAGTACAAACAAACCTTCTCTTGCTGACTATTTTACCACAATTTATCGCACGTTTCATTCGACCCTGCCACCAACCCAGAGCAAATTCTCTATGCACCAACCCAACCTCACTTTTTTATTTACCCGCCAACACGAGTCGCCTGTGGTCTGTTTTGTATCACAGTTTTGTATTAGTTTGAGGTTTTGTGTCTCGTGCTTTGAAAATGGAAGAAGAAATTGGAGCGTTGGTTGCGCAGTACCTGAACCTGTTGCAGGAATTCGTAGGCGACGAAAGGGCGCCTACGCGGGAACGGCCCAAAGAAAACCTCAGAACTTTGTCGGACAACTTATTCTTAAAACTGTTTCGTATAAATGTCCCCGTGTTGGACTATCTCTTAGAAATTTTGGGTCCGTTTATGCCAGATCTCGCAGGAGCAAGACCTCCATCGAATGAAACCAAGGTAAGTTTATCATATTATTACTGGGTATTTATGTTTAGGGGGTGTATTGACAACTTTCATTTTACTGAACTTTCTTACACATTTCTTACAATCATTAGACAATTACTATTCATTCACAATGTTTTAGTAAAGTAGGGACCATATTATGTGTTAAGACAACTTTCATTATACCCAATTTTCTTGTACATTTCTCACATCACACAATTACTATTTAATCACAATATTTTAACAATGTAGGGTGACCATATGTATTCAGTATAAAAGAGGACATACAGGAGAAAAAGTTTGATATTTTATAAAAGTATTTAAAAGAAAATTATGACAAAAAAAAGGTCTTTTTTCTTAAAAAGCCCCTAAAAAGCTGAACAAAGAAAAAAGGTGATTCCATTTAGTTTGGCTTAGTGTATAAAAACACACAAATGTTTATGAATAAAATTATGAGATTTAGAAAACAAAATTTTTTTCCACTCTCCATGCATTAGGTATAAAAAAATACCTTTAAGATTTTAATTTTTTAGAAAACAAAATACTTAACCAAACTTTAGTTTGAGCATGTTTTCTGCTATTATAAGCAAAAATCTCAAAAATCAGAATCAATTCCGCCGTAAAAAATGCGAATTATCCATATCTCTACTACTATTATCACTACTAAATGTTTGATTACTTTTTATTCCTAAAAATATCGGGGGGAGATTGATCCCCCCTTAAGTACCACCTTGCACGTTACGTTGTAAGAGTTTTTCGTAATAATATTTTAACAACATATTTAAAAAGTGAAACCCAACTTGTGAACGGTCCCTTTATTGGTTTCACTTGGAAACAATGAATTGGCAACAGCGGCAGTATTTCGTAACTGACAGTCCCCTTGGTGATCTGTGACTGACAGTTGTCAAATGTGCCAGAAAGAAAAACCGTTGTATGATGAGGTGCTCGGAAAAATACAATTTATCAAGAACATGTGGATTATCAGTAGCCGAGTTTCAAGGGTAGGTTTTGGATTAAATTTTCCCGCATATTTTACATTTTTGGGGTTTTCAGAATTTCCTAAGTTGGCCCATTACCGTGTGGTGTAAGACGTTTTACACAAAGCTGAAATTGCAGTGTTGTCAAGATTGACACCTAAATTCTGTTGTTTCAAATTTTGTCAGATTAGTTCAAATTATTTCAAATTTTGGAGAATTGCCCCCAATATGTCAAAATCGCGACTACACCACCTTTTGCACAGGCGCAAGAAGCACAGGTAGACCTGTTTAAACTTGGAGATTGCTTGGAGGTGTAAGGGTAAGTACCTTAAAAACACATTTAAAAAAAATTGAGTGTAACGCAAGATTAAACCCCCCCTCCCCCCTAGAGCGTTACGTAATTTAAGGGCAGGCCCTAAGTAGGTAAGTAGAAATTTCAAAGTTAAAAGAAGTCAAAATATTTTGATATTCAAAGATATTGATTACGATCAAAGTATATACATCAATTTGTAATTTCACGCTTTTTGGCGTCCGCGATCAGATATCTTTGGTTCAATAAAAAGAGAGTGTCACCTCCGTTTTAAAGAATGCCCTTGCTGAAAAAACGAATTTATCTCTCCTCTGTTTATATTTATACAAATAGCTGATTTTGTTTGGTGTCTTGAGGACCCATTGTTTGCTTCGAACCGCATAGTTCACAGCGGAATCACGTACATTATTAAATTAATTGTAAGTAATTGTGTATGCACTCGTAACAAAACGATTTTGAAAACTAAAGGTTCTTTAGCTATAAGTTTTGTTAATATTTTTTATTTTTGGTACTTTTTGCGGGATCTAGAAGCATTAAATGCCTGCAAGACTGGTATAAAACAAAAAAAATATGACAACGAGTGACTTGTTTTTAGACGGATTTTCAGGAACGCCGTATTTTTATAAATTTATATTTGGTTAATCCGTCTTGAGCCACTAACGTCTTATTTATTTATTGGTTCGGTTTTATTTAACAAAACTTTATAAATGTTTAAGAACACACAGTGTCCTTTTGACCTCCCACGGATTTTGATGTCGATGCATCTCTGTCTTACACTAGTGTGTTCTCTCTTTGTCTAGGCGTAGAGTTCTCACCTATCAGCGAAATGACTAAACACCATTTAAATTTTAAAATCAGTCTTTAGGGAAGTCTTGTACGTTACACCCGAGAATAGCAAACACGTTACACTTCAATTGATTTTAAGAGAAGGCAAAAATCTCAAAAACTAATCTATAAGTTTTCGAAATATTACGGTACTGAGTAAGCATAATGCTGGGTAGCATGTGAGAAGTTTGAGAATATTGAGTGCTCTTTGGTTGGCTCTAATTTTTTTTAACTTGACTGTAAAAGGTCAGAAGAATGCTTGGTGGCCTATGCTCGTGTCTTGGCATAACATATTTTATTAAAAGACACGTGTGACCTGCGGACACGCGCAACAAAAGCAAGGGGTTATCTTAGTCAAAAATCTTCTTCAGACCAAGATCTCATCTTTAACATGAGCCTCTTGTATTTTTTGCTTTCTCTCGGTATACATGGAATTACGAACAGAAAAAATGTTCGAGCTTAATACTATGTGTAGTAAAGTAAAAAAAGAAAACTTTTGGCCTGAGACAGCAATTTAATAGACAGCTTTATAGATTAAAACAAAGCATTTGATGTGATGATGATTGATGATGATGGTTCATATGTGAGTGGAGTTTGCAGCCCTTCCACTGCGACCACTAGTGGGTCTATTGTGGCTCACTTTTGAGTGGTTTCTCACCACTGTAGAGTCTACATTCGGTCTCTTCTGTTAGTCCCATTCTGTGCACGCTAGCCCTACCAAGTCCACTTCCAATCCCTGACTTCGCATGCGTAGATCTACCAATATTATTTACATCATGTATTAGAATAGATGTACAGGGTGATTTTCACTTGAATGATTCTAACCACATGAAAATAGAAAGTTTCAAAAACCTAACCTAACGAAACCTAATCAGATCTAACCGAACCGAACCAAAGCAAACTAAACCAATATTTAAAAAAAAAAAGCTTTCCTGACTTTCTACCCGGGATCCTAGAGGATGTGAATCCGAACCGGACCGTACCGAACCGAACCTATCCAAACCTAACCCTACCCAACTAAACCTAATTAGCAGTACGTGTTGTAGTTTAGTTTGGTTAGGTTAGGTTTGGTTCAGTTTAGTTAGGTTCGGTTTGGTTCGGTTCGGATTCACATCCTCTAGGATCCCGGGCAGGAAGTCAGCAAAGTTTTTTTTTGAAAAAAATTATTGGTTCAGTTTCCTTTGGTTCAGTTCGGTTAGATTTGATTAGGTTTTGTTAGGTTAGGTTTTTGAAACTTTCGGTTTTCATGTGGTTAGAATCATTCAAGTGAAAATCACCCTGTATTCATCTATTCTAATACATGAGGTAAATAATATTGGTAGATCTGGGCATGCGAAGTCAGGGATTGAAAGTGGACTTGGTAGCGCTAGGGTCTTGTCATTCTGTGCATGGATACTCTCAGACGACAGTGACCCGTAAAAAGACCAGTCACTATACGTATCTCCTGTCTGGTAAGTCCAATGATGTTCCTGGCTCTGTTTCTACAAGGTCCTTTAATGAACTTAGAGTGAGTCAGTTCTGGTATATTTATCCAGTATTGTTGGAAGCTATTCTCCATCGATTTTAATATGGTTGATTTAGGAGCATTGTATGATATCCCCAGGACTGGTTCGGGGCCAAGGATTTGATATAGTGCGACAAGAAAAGTTAAAATTTGTAAAAGGAGACCAATAAAATTGATCTTATTATTTTAGTAAATCAAACAAGTTTCGTGGCTAATCGGGTAAAAAGGAGTTTTTGTCTCTCTTATATTTTTCCGTGGGTAGCTTGAAAGCTTAACCTCACGGGGGTCCAAGATCTAATGGACACCTAATAAGTGTTGACAGTTAACTGTTTCCTCCTTATGGGACTCCTTAGAACACTGCTTGGTCAATGTGACACTATTACGAAGTTAATTGGACGGTTTTGTCTCTAATCCTATGTAAATAGTGAGAAAACTCTCTCAAGAAGCGCCGTCTACCGAGATACGAGAGAAACCAGAACAAGAGCAGGCGAAAATAAACTGCTATACATATATCGATTAATGAAAAGATCGATTACAAATAAAAAGAAACAAACTAATCGGTGACCTACGATAGCTCTTCTGCCTTTCAGGCCAGATCAACGCTTATTGCGTTTTTAAGCCTTAAACTTTTTTTTTGATTTTCAAAAACAAAGTATTACTGAGCTTTATTCTAAGAAAAACGAATTTTGGCCTAAGACAGCGGTTTAATAACTTTATAGATAAAAACAAGGCTTTTGATATGGTGGGACATCAGAGTTTTATCATAACTCCTAAAAACAAAACAGATATTAACAAAATTGAATATTTTTTTACTTTTATTATTTTATTTATTTATTTTACGGGCTCATTCAATTTTTTTTTTGAAAATGATAACTTTTTTAAATCATTTTGATTAATGTTGTATGATGAGCCTTTAGTATATCAACAATCTGCGATATAATTACTGTCTTTTAAAAGCTATTAAAAAGAGTTTAATGGTCAAAGGTAAAAAAGTATCTTCACAATCGTATGAGATGACAGGTGTTACCTACGTACAATAATACACATGGCAGATGGCGGCCCGTGCGAAAAATCTTTATTTATGTCTTTTTGAGAGGCGTGAAATTCGAATACATATCCCAAGGAGATAAATTCTTTTACGGTCGTCTTTTTACTTTTTTCAATTTACTAAAGAGTTGCAATAAAAAAATGTTACAAGTTTTAAATGGAACAAACTTTTGAGTAAAACATTTCTTTTAAAAAATGGCTTAACTTTATATTGCATAGTTCTTCATCGCACGCAAAGCAATTGTTAACCCTCGATTGGTGATGTCTGTGAGTCCGATGACAAAGCCAAACCTTGTTTAACACGCCGTCGCAGGGCGCCGGGCGTAGCGCTCTGCGCCATTTTTGGTCGAAGTCGAAGCATGGTTAAATGCTATACGTAAGATATTGTCAGGCACAAGTTACGTTTATAGGCAAGTGCACATTAACCCTAAACAATCTAAGGAAATGAACTTCTGTATATAGTTGAAATTGTATTAAAATTAATAAATTGTATACAGAATTATTATAAACAAGAAGCAATTAATCGGTCATCGATGATGTTTATACAGGAAACAAAACACATCTCGATATCCTATCAATGGCAAACGGTTTATAATAAAAGCATCTCTAAAAGAGTTTAGCAGTTAGTTGTAAGCTGAGAACCTAACGTCCCAGGCGTAGTTAACAGTGAAGACAAGTAGTACGATAGTCAAAAGTTATAAGATGTTGAGCGTATCGAGAAGATACACATTTGTAGACAAGATGTATTTAAGTACAATGTAAGTAGTAATTATAAGTAATATAATAAAACCATAACACCTAACTTAAACTGTGTTACGTCACGATAAAACCCCCTCGTGACAATATGAACAACTGCATAAAATATGTATTTTATGCATACTACATTGTTAGCTCCCGCTAAATTTCGCGGTTGTTTATATATATTTTTAAAAACACACAACTGTATGAAGGACAAAGCGCATTCCGCGTATTTGGACATGCGCACCAACAACCAGTGAGATCCTTGTCAATCGCTTAGAGAAAAAGGCGTGTTAATTTCGTTCTCCAACTATTTCAAATATCTACACCTGAAAGTGCTCGATTTTTGTGTACTGAAGCATAGAACTAGAAACTTCAACCCTTCAGCTACGTGGTGACATCATTAGATCCATCAGGGGCCCCTAGGAAGTGGAGAATTTGGCTGCAAAAGAGGTGAGTGCATTTGTCTGATTACCGTTGTGTGCCACCAATATTTTTCCTATGGAAGTTTAGATTATTTCGTAATTTCATATCAATATTTATGTTTGTTCGCGCTATCATTAATTAAAATATTTACAGTCCACTGCATTTAGCGTTTTTTCTATCCGTGGACTAACATAAAGTGCTCCTTCGACCGAATTATTTTAAATAATAGATCCATACGACGGTATTAATAATTATTTACCTAATCTGTGGCCAAGCCAAACAACGGCCTTGAATTTTCGCACGCATCGGACAAAGTTGTCCGTGCGGTTCACGTGCCTTTCGCGTGCTCGATTCAGTAAACAAAGCGAAGGAACCACAAAACAAAACAAACAAAAACATTTCTCATTTATATGTTAGGGTGTTTCATATCATTTCGATATTTAAAACAATTTTCATCAATTGCGATAAATTAGTGCATATTTTCGACAATTCGTCATTTTTTCTATTTCAGAAGCATTAATTTAGCGTTAATTGTATATTGACCGACAATTTCGTCATTTCAAAGGTAAAATCATGTCTGTCAAAAAAGCCGTACAAAAACGCAAGGGTTTTTTATCTGCGATCACCGAGTGTTATGTGTTGTCAAAGACTGCGGAAAAGGATGAAAGAGCGAGAAACGAGTTTCAAGTGAGGTATTCCGATTTGGATGAAACCTTCGATAAATGCATGCTGGCGCATAATGACGTCATTATGTTGATAGACGACACGGACGACGAGGAGTTTAAAACGCAGGATGCGATCCTTTCAGAAGCTCGTAAATATTTTTATGCGTGTAAGGGGGTTTACTCTAAAATATTTCCGGTTGAGGCCCCATCTTTTTCGGGATCATATGTTCGACAAAACGAATCTGAAACTCCAAAACTCAAAGAGTTAGGTATTCCCATATTCCGAGGTGATAAAAAAATTATGGCCAAGCTTTTTCGATCTTTTTAATAACATTATAGATCAAAATCAAAGTCTAAGTAACGTTCGAAAACTTCAATATTTATTTTCATATCTTGAGGATGAGCCTTTAAAATTGATATCAGGGATTAGCTTATCTGATCAAAATTATAAAATTGCTTATGACAAATTAGTCAATAGATATCAAAACAAGCGAGACCTCGCAAATGATGCTTTAAGCTCAATTATGAACCTTACCTTAAAAAACGAGTCAGCTAAAGAATTGCGTAATTTAATTGACACCTTTTCTGAATCCCTAGAAATTTTAAAATCACTTAGCTTTGACGTTGACAGTTGGGACTTTATTATTTTTTTCATTTTATTAGAAAAATTGGATATTCCAACGCGTTCAAATTTCGAAATGAGTCACGCCAATACTAATACCGAAATTCCCACTTTTCAGTCACTTTTTCAATTTCTAGAAAAAAGATGTAAAGTTTTGGAATCACTTCCTCAATCAACAGCACCCAAAAAGGTGCCTATATATCAAAAATCAAATTCTATGCAAAGTCAGTCTGGGCAAAAGCCTACCTATCAAAATTCAAATTCTATGCGAAATCAGTTTGGGCAAAAGCCTACCTATAAATCATCCAATTCGCCTTTAATAGGACTGGCTGGCACCTCAACTAATTCGAGTACGGGAATAAAATGTTTCCGGTGTAATCAAGGTCACGTGCTTTCGAAATGTCAAACATTTCTTGATCTCTCACCTATCGATCGCCTATCTTTCGTCAAACAGAAAAAATTATGTCTAGCGTGTTTTCATCCCTTGCATAATGTAGATACGTGCAAATCAAAATATTCATGCAGGACTTGCAATAGTAAAAGGCACCACACTTTAACTCATATCTTAGAAACTAATCAAGAGTCTGGAAGCCAAGATACTAGTCCTGTCATTCACACACCACCTGTCAATAATCTTCATGTGTCATTAAATGCCTCAGGACCTTCAGGTACCTTTCTTTTATGCACCGCCATAATAGATGTTATGGACGGTTGCGGAAATTTTCAACCTGTAAGGGCACTGCTTGATTCTGGATCACAGACAGGATTCATCAGTGAAAAGTGTATTCAGCGTCTTAATCTTCCTAGGCGAAGTTACACCACTGAAATATTCGGATTAAATCAGATGTCTTCTTTCACTTCCAAAGGGCTCGTTCAATGTCACATTAAGCCACAAGGACAAGTCTCTCCTTTACTTAATTTCGAAGCAATTGTTGTTCCACAACTATGTTCCAATATGCCTACATTCTCTTTGAACGATAATCAGTGGAAACACTTGGAAGACCTTAAACTTGCCGACCCATCTTATTTCAAATCTAGACCTGTGGACCTGGTTATTGGTTGCGAGCTATTCGCACAGATATTCAAGGAGGGCAGGGTTCTTGGACAGGTAGGGCAGCCTTCAGCCCTTGAAACTATCTTTGGCTGGGTCGTCATGGGAAAGGTTGACGAAGTAGGTAGTCTTACGGAACGAACCAGTTGTTTTTTAACGAGTCATTCACCTCCTTTAGAGGTCATTCTCCCTAGGTTTTGGGAAATCGAACATTTGCCTAAAAAACAAATCTTATCAAAGGAAGAAAAACAGGCAGAATCAATTTTTACTGCTAGTGTAGTACGGCAACCGAGCGGTAGATTCATGGTAGATCTTCCGTTTAAAGATAAAATAAACCCTGACCTAGGAAATACTTATCCGCAAGCTTATCGTAGATTTTTACTTCTAGAAAATAGATTAATCAAAAATCCTGATCTGTACACTGCCTATTCAAGTTTCATGCAAGACTATATCGATTCTAATCATATGAGTTTAGTTTTATCTAGTCAACCAAAGGTCGACGTATCGTGTTTTTTAGCCCATCATTGCGTATTAAAGCCGGAAAGCTTGAGTACAAAATTAAGGGTAGTCTGGGATTGTTCAGCAGTCACCCCAAAAAATATTAGTCTCAATGACACATTGTTATCTGGACCGAAACTTCAAAAAGATATTGCTTCTTTACTCCTTACGTTTCGTCTTAATCCTATTGCCTACATTGCTGACATCAAACAGATGTTCCGTCAAGTCCTTATCAATCCTTATCACCGTCCTTATCAAAGGATATTGTGGAGGTTTTCTCCACAGGACCCACTTTCAGTGTGGGAACTTTCTACTGTCACTTTTGGCATGACATGCTCACCTTTTCTAGCCATGCGTACCTTAAATGAGCTGGCAGAGAGAGAAAAGGAACGTTTTCCTATGGCTAGTACTGTTCTAAAAACGTCAATCTATATCGACGATATCTTGGGAACTAGCCCTTCGCTTTCTGAAGCTCTCTCCCTTCAAACAGAACTCAATGATTTGTTGAAGTCGGGAGGATTTGAACTTAAAAAATGGGCAAGCAATTGTCCTGAGTTATTGGCAACATTGCCAGAGTCCGATCGTCAAATGCCTCTCTCTTTCGACAAGGAGGAACCCCACTTTATCAAAGTTTTAGGACTTCAATGGCATCCGAAAAACGACATTTTTTCTTATCAATGCCGAATGAAGGACAAACCCCCAACCAAACGTTCTATTTTATCTATCATAGGGACAATCTTCGATCCCTTAGGTTTTCTTTGTCCCTTGTTGCTACAAGCAAAATTTATTTTGCAACAGTTGTGGATATCGAAAATAGGCTGGGACGAAGAACCAGATTCTTCTATCATCGACTCTTGGAACAAACTTCGTTCTGAATTCCCGCTTCTTTCCAATTTTCAATTACCCCGACAAATCAAACTGTCAAAAACCAATACCTGTCAAATCATCGGCTTCTGTGACTCTTCAATTCGAGGCTACGCAGGCGTCGTATATTTTCGTGTAGAAGAGGAAAACAATATATCTGTTTCTCTCATATCTGCAAAATCTAGGGTCGCGCCTATAAAGTCACAAACTTTGGCTAGGCTAGAACTCCTAGGCGCATTTCTTTTAAGCGAATTAATTGACTTCGTTTTATCTAGCTATGAAGGAAAAATAACTTTTACAAATATCGTTACTTTCTGCGATTCGCAAGTCGTATTGCACTGGCTTTCATCCCCTCCTAATCGCTGGCAAACCTTTGTTGGAAATCGAGTCAGTAGAATCCAAGAAATCATTCCCTCAAACTCGTGGCGCTACATTCCTTCTGCTTTGAATGCAGCCGATATTGCGTCACGAGGGGCCACCCCTTCACAGCTCATGTCACATGACATGTGGTGGAACGCACCGTCGTTTTTGTGGTCTCCCGAAAACGAATGGCCCGATTTTCATAAACCAAAAATGCCGATTGATTTCGGAGATATTAATCTGGAGGAAAAGCCAAAAGTCTGTTGCAATGCGATAATTGATGTCAACTTCTTAGATCAGCTTCTTATCAAATATTCCTCTATATCAAAAATTCAACGTATCATTTGTTATGTCCTTCGAATAGTTAACCTTTTTCAAAGGCATTCCTATCAAAAACCCACTAAGCCGCCGGACCAAAAAATTATTTTTGAGAATATTGGTTTTCCTACCACCGGTGAGATGCAAAGTGCGTTACACCTTCTTATCAAACGCGTGCAAGGTTCTTGTTTTTCTGAGCTTTTTTCCGCGTTATCTAAGGATAAACCAATACCGAAACCTTTGCGAAAACTTTCACCTTTTCTTGATGAGAAGAATATCATTAGAGTCGGTGGCAGATTACAAAAATCTGACCTTTTGTCTTATTCTGCAAAACACCCCGTCTTACTTTCGAGTGACCATCGTTTAACTACTCTTCTTATCGAGTCCGCTCATCGACAATATCTTCATCCTGGGTTTAAAACATTACATAATCTGCTTTTACAGCAATTTTGGATATTATCTGCCAGACGGGCAATTCAAAGAACCATATCCAAGTGCTTGCAATGTTTTAGAATCAACCCTAAACCCTATAGACCGCCCATAATGAGTTCACTTCCCGCTCATCGAATCAATCAACTAAAACCTTTTTCGAGTGTAGCTATCGACTTTTGTGGACCTTTCTTTGTGATTCCTCATCGTTACCGTGGTTGTAAAGCTTTCAAATCGTATGTCTGTGTGTTTGTCTGTACGGCCACACATTGCGTGCATTTGGAATTAACCATGGAACTGTCCACCGAAGGGTTCGTAGGTGCATTCCATCGATTCATTTCCAGACGCGGAAGCGTGACGCAATGCTGGTCAGATCAAGGCAGTAATTTTATAGGGTTTCGTAACCAATTACTGGATTACGCAAGAAGTGCTGCCACCAGACTTTCTATTCGTTGGCATCTGGGACCTCCTCTCAGTCCACATTTGAATGGCCTGGCAGAAGCTGGCGTCAAAAGTTTTAAAACTCACTTTGTACAAGTTGTCGGCGACCAGAAGTTGTCTATCATGGAGATGTCCACCCTTACCTGTCGCATAGAAGCCGTACTTAATAGTCGCCCTTTACCTCCTGCCTCTTCAGACCCACACGATCTTCAACCTCTTACCCCTGGGCATTTTTTGACACTTGAACCCCTTAATTCAGAAATTCCGGAGTCAGATTTGTCCGAGGTTCCCCTAAATCGGCTCTCGAGATGGCAACTAATCCAAAAACTACATAATGATTTTTGGAAACGGTATTCTATAGAGTATTTGCATACGCTACAACAGCGACACAAGTGGACTGATTTGTCCCCAAATATCAAATTAAATGATTTGGTTATCATAACAAGTGATCACATTCAATCGCCTTTGAAATGGCCGGTCGGTCGGGTCATCGAACTGCATCCCTGCGGGGACGGTCAGGTGCGTGTTGTGACGGTAAAAACGGTTACCGGTGTTTATAAGCGGCCAGTTGTAAAACTGTGCCTCTTGCCAAATTAAAAGTAATTTTAATTTTCTACCTTTTACCGGGTATTACAATAGGTTTTTTTATTTTTAATTTTTTTTTGAATTTTTTGTTTGTTTGTTTTGCCTTTTTTCGGGATTTCGTTATATCTAAATAAACTTACGATACTTATCTGTTTTCATTCATTTATATTTATCGGTCGATTCTTTTTCTTATATCTATATCTGTCCGGTTGAGATTCTAAATTTGTGTGTTTTGGAGGGCAGTTATGTTAGCTCCCGCTAAATTTCGCGGTTGTTTATATATATTTTTAAAAACACACAACTGTATGAAGGACAAAGCGCATTCCGCGTATTTGGACATGCGCACCAACAACCAGTGAGATCCTTGTCAATCGTTTAGAGAAAAAGGCGTGTTAATTTCGTTCTCCAACTATTTCAAATATCTACACCTGAAAGTGCTCGATTTTTGTGTACTGAAGCATAGAACTAGAAACTTCAACCCTTCAGCTACGTGGTGACATCATTAGATCCTTCAGGGGCCCCTTGGAAGTGGAGAATTTGGCTGCAAAAGGGGTGAGTGCATTTGTCTGATTACCGTTGTGTGTCACAATATTTTTCCTATGGAAGTTTAGATTATTTCGTAATTTCATATCAATATTTATGTTTGTTCGCGCTATCATTAATTAAAATATTTACAGTCCACTGCATTTAGCGTTTTTTCTATCCGTGGACTAACAACATTATGTAAGAAAAAAGGATAGCCAGACCCACAGCCAATACCTCTTCTCTGTGCGCCCGGTGAAGTAGAGGGAGGAAATTTATAACACCGTATTCGACAATTCGTAAATAAAATCGATCGAGGGTAGTTGTACATAAAATATCGGAAATTTAGAAGATAACTACATAACGTATAATCCGTTTTTTTAAGTTTGTTGTCCTAACGAATTAAATTCTCAAAAATACCACCACTCTGTGCTAAACAGTATCCGAGTCTGTTATATAGTTCGGACATTACTTAGCATTTCAGGTGTCACTGATTGTAGGGTGGTGATTATTTTTGCTCGAAGTTCATCCAAAGTGGTAGCTCTTAAATAACCATGCGAATAAATTTGACTTTTTGCATAGCTCCACAAAAAAAATCATTGGGTGCGAAATATGGTGCTCTCGGAGGTCAGCTGATAGTACCTTGCCTGCCAGTAATAAGCCGCTTTCGGAACTTTTTATTTAAAAACCCTCTCTAATTTCTTCCTTGTAAATTACCATTGATAAAAAAAGATAATCATCAAAATCCCAGTCCAGACAGTATGCAACTGATTATTTTTCCGTGGCCAGTAATGAACAACGGAAGGATTGTGACGGCCATCAATTGAAAACGAACTTTCGTCTGTAAAGCAAATATTTTTAATAAATTTTTTTTCGAAAGTACCTGACAACTCAGGACGGTATTGTTTCCGTCGAAAAAAATTGGAAATTTCAAAAATTTGTCATAATGAACGCTGTCAAACGCTTTGCTGTAATCTATGAAACAAACCTTACTATCTTGTTAATATTATCTCTCATGGTATTTATTATTCTTTAATGTATGTTAAATATTCAGTTGTTTAATACCTAATGGTTATCCTAGGAAGGCTAGGATGCTAGGAAGTAAACTAAAATTTTAAATAAAACCATAAATTGTAAAAAAAAATTGAAAACTATAATTTTAGTGCTAACTATATCAACTCTTGACCTGCATACGAGAGGTCATTCTCTAGAAGAAATATGCGCACATTTTAACGAAATAGAAGCGTTTTTCTTCTTAGTTGAAGAAGACCGTGTTTTACAGCATAGATAACACTCTAAAAAACAGATACGATTTATATGCCTCTTTATATTTGTCAAAGGTAACATTATATGCAACAGTGGCGTATATAGAAAAATGTTTCGGAGGGGAGGCGAACAGTTTTGGGGGTGCCCCGAGACCCCTTAAGGCCGTATTTTATGCTATTTTATGTTTATATATATATGAAATATGTGGAAAATATTAATATAAACCTTGATTTCGGAAGGGGGGAGGGGGCGGGCCCTATATACGCCACTGATATGCAGTCTCTATCTATCTATCTATTTAGTCTTCTTCAATCCATCTTTGGACATAGGCCTCCCCCAATATCTTCCACTCTTCTCTGTCTGTCGCCGTGTTCATCCATCTAGTTCCCGCGTGTTTCTTCAGTAGTAGTAGTAGTAGTAGTGGGGGGGTTGACCCGCAGGTCTCACAAGTAGGCCAGAGTAGGCCCTTTTTGCCCTGCCCCAAGTCTGTCCCTTAACCCACTCTCTGCACTTCCCTTTGATGGTCGGGTAACTCATTGGGCCTTCCTGTTCTCTTTACAAAGTCCAGTAAGTCAGCCCATTTGAGCCTGTGCAGTTCTTCCTCGCTCAGAGTTGGCGCTCCGAGTGCTTTTTGTCTCATCCTTGCGTAGGCCTCGCATTCTGCCACGAGGTGTCTTGATGTCTCTTCTTTCTATCCACAGGCTGGGCAGGTAGGGTCATTCTCGACTCCTATACGTGTCATGTGCCTCCTCAACCGGTTATGTCCGGTTAGAGTACGTATCAGCAGTCCGAGATCTTTTCGTGTCCGTCCCAGCATCCACCTAATTCTGCTCGCTGCAACCCGTTCCTGTTTCCCATGAGTTTAATAGCGCTTTCTGGGCCCATTTGTTGAGTCCGCTTTGCACTTATCTTTTTGTCACGCCCAAAAGTGGCTCCGGTCCTACATAGGCGGTTCCTGCCCCGAGTCGTGCGAGTTCGTCCGCCTTCTCGTTGCCCGGTACCCCCGAATGTCCCGGAACCCAAACCAGCGTCACCCGTTTGCCATCGCTTAGGGTCTCCAGCGCCTCTGCGCATTCTTCCACCAAGCCGTCAGCAATCAAGTGTGGCTTGACTGTCAGAGCATATATATATAAGCTCCTCTTCGCTGTTCCGAACCTCTTCTAGCTGCTTGAAAAACAGTAGCCTGCTCACCGAGCGAGTAGCTCTTCTGAACTTCTAGTTTTTCCACGGATACTCCCGCTCCTGTGGTTTGTCTCTCTGATAGTTTGGATCCATCAATGTAGCAAACTAAAGCGCTCTCCTCAAACATCATTTCGTCTCTCTGCCACGCTTCCCTGTCTGGGATGTGGATTTTGTACCTCTTCTCGAGCCTCCAAGGTGCGTGTGCTCTGCGTGTTTCTTCAAATCAATACATTTATTCCATCGATCGTCTTTCGGTCTGATATTATAAATTTCCATTTTTAATTTTGCTGCTTCTCCTGTGACATCCCTTACTTTTGTGTTATTTCTTATCCATGCATTCCTTTTTGTATCTGTCAGCTTTACCATTTACCGGGGGGGGGGGGGGGTTCGGTTCGGTTCGGTTCGGTTCATTCATTGGGGGGTTGAACTAGTAAAATGGGGTTAAAAAAAATCTGAAAGCGTATGCGGTAAGAATTTTTGAAATCGCTCTCTATTTAATAAAATTATACGAATATGGTTTTTGAATAAAATGGGGGGAATGACAGAAGGGAAGATGGGTGGGAGCAGAGAGGACTACAAAGTAACTACAGCAAATTAGAGGACATTTGCAATGGGTAATCAAAAGAATTTTAATAAAATCGCCTAAAATTTAGATAATTTGTATGCCTTAAAGCCTACGTCATGTGACAAAATGGCGTCTGAAGACCGCCATGTTGATTCCTGTTTAAAAAAATATAGCCTATAGCACCTTCGGGATCAGTAGCAATTCAACGACACCTTTTTTGTCAAAATCGGTTCACCCGTTTAGGCTTTAGCGTGACACAAACATACTTACATACATATAGCAATCGAAAAGCATTACCCTTCCTTTCGTCGTGCTGCAGTAGGGTAAAAATTGGACTTAAAGTAAGCACTGTATACTTTGTAATATACATATTATTATGATGTAAGGTAAAAAAGTTGAATAACATAAATCTAGGGAAGAATACAATATTTATCTATCTATGGCTTAACTTGCGCTGAGCGGTCGGCTATTTCTTCTCAAAATCGTCCATCTCTTTTCAGCGCGTGGTAAGATGGGCATGGGTCGGTATGGAAGGCATACCGAGGGTCAGGGTCAGATGGGGTCATTTCCCACGATAACCACCGCGCCGCACTAACTGCATGAGCATGGCAACCTCTATGTCTTCAGAATTATAATAACGCGTGTTTTACAAGTTTCCGCACGGTTATGTATAACACACACACACTTCTGACGTAGTAAATATATCTATTACAAGAGTCAATTTACAATAAATAATTTTGTTCCAAACCGCTCCATAACTTCACAGAAAAAAATCTCTATCGAATTTAGAAAATGTATTTGTTATTTTTCTTGATATCTTAGTTTTGAAAAGATTTGAGTTTTTTTGAATATTATTAAATATCAATACACCTGAAGAAAAACCTAATTTTGAGTCAAAACTTTTTGTGCCAAAAAAAGGCCAAGTACGCGAAAATAGTATTCCTTAAAAAGAATTGAGATAGAAGTAAAGCCAAGTTCTCCAATACAAGTTTTAAAATGAAAGGTTCTTACTAGTTTGGAAATGTTTTTTTTAAACTTTGCTATTACAGCCAAACTTCTTTATGTTCAATTTAACACTATGCCTAAGAGGCATTTGCAGCCGTAAAAGCCATACCATTTTCGCGTACTTGGCTTTTTTTTCATGAAATGTTTTTGTTATGACTTCACTCCATTTTTAAAAGATTTGGATAATATTTAAGTTTTAAAGTAGTAAAATATGCGGAATATCGTTCAAAACTTTTGCAATGCGTTTTTAAAAATGTTGAGGTGTTTTCATTTTTTTCGATGTTTTTATCATAGTTCCCATCAGCCTTCTAAAGCACAGCTCTTTAAAGTTCCTGGAAGTAGGCAATGTTACTTTTACATAACTTTACATTTATAGGGGAGGGAAGTAAACTAAAATTTTGTTGTTTTTACATTTTTTCCTATAGTTTTATCCAAGATCCTATCAGTCTCTAGCATTTCTGGAAGTGGAAATGTTAATTTAAACATAACTTTACATTTCTAGGGGAGGGAATTAAAATTTTAAGGTTTTTAAATTTTTTTCTATAGTTTTATCATAGTTCCTATCGGTCTTCCAAGGCTCAGCACTCTAGCGTTTCTGGAAGTGGGCAATGTTACTTTTACATAACTTTATATGAGGAGGAAAGCAAATTAAAATGTTGGGGTTTTTTAATTTTTTTCCTATAGTTTTATCATATTTCCTATCAGTATGCCAAAGCTCAGGTCTCTAGCGCTTCTGGAAGTGGGCATTGTTACTTTTACATAACTTTAGATGTAAGTATAGCGGTCTTACAACTTTGTAGCATGTCTGATTGGAATTTCAATGATTTATACATGACTAAGTGAGTAAATGAGTGTCAATTTCGACGTTTTTTGAAATTTCGTAACTACTTTGCGACAGTGCAAAGTTTGAATTTTGTAGCTCGTTACGAAGTAGAGTTTTAGATAGGTCAAATATGGGTTGAAATGTTTCAAGAAAAGATTGTACAGCAGTCTACGCGAACTTGACGGGGCACTGCAGATATTTTGGAATCATACATATGTATATTAAATAAAAATTTCAAAGAAAAAATAAGGAAGATTCATGATCAAGTTTATAAAAATAAAAGTTGGCGTACCCCAGGGTAGTGTGCCAGGCCCTTGAAGAAAATTGTCATTTAGCAACGATTGCCGATGATACAGTGGAAAACACTATTAAAGCATCAATAAGGAAAACGTAGGATAGGTAAATAATATAGTGGGTAATATTTTGGTTGTTAGCTGTCAGATTAACTTAAGCAAAATTAATTATTATTAGAAAATTTACTTTACACACTTGCTTGCATACTTTTAGTTTTTATTCAGTAATTGTAAAAATACAAAATTTCTTACTTATTTATTGAGACAACTAAACTTATAGCTATCGAGTAACCAAAAAAAAAAGATAATTTTTTTGATTTTTCAGATAATTTTGGTCCACCCTAGAAATTTTGCGCCGCTGGAGCAAAAAATTAAACTCTTTCTGTAAAATCTTTCACTTGTTGAGATTGGGCGAAAACTAAGATAGTTCTGCACGGTAAAAACTTTTGTCTACAAGGAAAACACGTTCATTTGTTGAATAAATTGTTTTACCTTAAAACTATTTTTTTGAATTAAAATGTTTCTTTTTACTTCAACTCAGCGTTTAATCCTGAAATGAGACTTTATTTTTCTTCTTTAATTGTTTTGTTTCAGTATTTTGTAACAAAGCAAATTGTCTTAGATTAATTCAGTTCCAATTTATAACAAAACAATTTGTGTTTCACTTCTCTTGGTGAATAGGAAAGCATAAATTATTTTACTTCAAAGCAATTTGATTTGATCCAAGACAATTTTTTTTACCGTGTGGATCGTTGACAATGTTAAAGAGCCAAGAAAAAGTTATGTGTTTTTCGTTTTTGGCTTTGTGGTGTAGCCAGCACACTCATTTCAACAAACCAGAACTTTCTTATTTCTTGCCCAGTCTCAACAAGTGATACATCAGTATACTTGGACAGAACAAGACTTTACAGGTAAAGTTTAATTTATGCTCCAGTGGCTCACATGGAAAATTTGCAGGATGGGCTAAAAATAAGTAGTTTCAGAAATTTTCCGCCATCTTGGATTTTCACAAAATATCAATTTTCGTATTTAACTTGTGGATTTTAAAGTTTTGGTTTTTTTTTAAGTTGTCAGAGTTGTTAAAACCAGACAAAAACTTTTTAAGTAATACTCTCCATCAAACAACGCCTATATTAAAAATCGCTAAACGACGTTTTTTGGAATCTCAACTCACCCAGTGGTTTTTTCGTATCTGTATGACGCCACAATACTTCAACTCGATGATTTTTTTGATAAACTGTATAGTTTGTAAAATATGAATTTTCAAAGTTTTGCCATTTTGGTCTTATGGGTTTCCCTATACTAAAAATAGCTAAATGACGTTTTTTGGAATCTCAACTTACTCAGTGGTTTTTTTGTATCTGTATAGTTTTAAAAATATGAATTTTCAAAGTTTTGCCATTTTGGTCTTATGGGTTTCCCTATACTAAAAATCGCTAAATGACATTTTTTGGAATCTCAACTCAATTAGTGATTTTTTCGTATCTGTATGACGCCACAATACTGCAACTCGGTACTTTTTTTGATAAACTGCATAGTTTGTAAAATATGAATTTTCAAAGTTTTGCCATTTTGGTCTTATGGGTTTCCCTGTACTAAAAATCGATAAATTACGTTTTCTGGAATCTCAACTCACTCAGTGGTTTTTTCGTATCTGTATGACGCCACAATACTGCAACTAGGTGCTTTTTTTGATAAACTGTATAGTTTGTCAAATATGAATTTTCAAAGTTTTGCCATTTTGGTCTTATGGGTTTCCCTTCTACTAAAAATCGCTAAATGACGTTTTTTGGAATCTCAACTCAATCAGTGGTTTTTTCGTATCTGTATGATGCCACAATATTGCAAATCGGCGCTTTTTTTGATAAACTGTATAGTTTGTAAAATATGAATTTTCAAAGTTTTGCCATTTTGGTCTTATGGGTTTCCCTATACTAAAAATCGCTAAATGACGTGTTTTGGAATCTCAACTCACTCAGTGGTTTTTTCGTATCTGTATGACGCCACAATACTGCAACTCGGTGCTTTTTTTGATAAACTGTATAGTTTGTAAAGTATGAATTTTCAAAGTTTTACCATTTTGGTCTTATGGGTTTCCCTATACTAAAAATCGCTAAATGACGTTTTCTGGAATCTCAACTTACTCAGTGGCTTTTTTGTATCTGTATGACGCCACAATACTGCAACTCAGTGTTTTTTTTGATAAACTGTGTAGTTTGTAAAATATGAATTTTCAAAGTTTTGATATTTTGGTCCTATGGGTTTCCCCATACTAAAAATCGCTAAATGACGTTTTTTGGAATCTCAACTCATTCTGTGGCTTTTTCGTATCTGTATGACGCCACAATACTGCAACTCGGTGCTTTTTTTGATAAACTGTATAGTTTGTAAAATATGAATTTTCAAAGTTTTGCCATTTTGGTCTTATGGGTTTCCCCGCCCTATACTAAAAATCGCTAAATGACGTTTTCTGGAATCTCAACTCACTCAGTGGTTTTTTCGTATCTGTATGACGTCACAATACTGCAACTCGGTGTTTTTTTTTGATAAACTGTATAGTTTGTCAAATATGAATTTTCAAAGTTTTGCCATTTTGGTCTTATGAGTTTCCCTATATTAAAAATCGCTAAATGACGTTTTTTGGAATCTCAACTCACTCAGTGGTTTTTTCGTATCTGTATGACGCCACAATACTGCAAACTGTATAGTTTGTAAAAAATAAATTTTCAAAGTTTTGCCATTTTGGTCTTATGGGTTTCCCCGTCCTATACTAAAAATCGCTAAATGACGTTTTCTGGAATCTCAACTCACTCAGTGGTTTTTTCGTATCTGTATGACGTCACAATACTGCAACTCGGTGTTTTTTTTGATAAACTGTATAGTTTGTCAAATATGAATTTTCAAAGTTTTGCCATTTTGGTCTTATGGGTTTCCCTATACTAAAAATCGCTAAATGACGTTTTTTGGAATCTCAACTCACTCAGTGGTTTTTTCGTATCTGTATGACGCCACAATACTGCAAACTGTATAGTTTGTAAAAAATAAATTTTCAAAGTTTTGCCATTTTGGTCTTATGGGTTTCCCCGTCCTATACTAAAAATCGCTAAATGACGTTTTCTGGAATCTCAACTCACTCAGGGGTTTTTCGTATCTGTATGACGTCACAATACTGCAACTCGGTGTTTTTTTTGATAAACTGTATAGTTTGTCAAATATGAATTTTCAAAGTTTTGCCATTTTGGTCTTATGAGTTTCCCTATACTAAAAATCGCTAAATGACTTTTTTTGGAATCTCAACTCACTCAGTGGTTTTTTCGTATCTGTATGACGCCACAATACTGCAGTTCGGTGCTTTTTTTGATAAACTGTATAGTTTGTAAAATATGAATTTTCAAAGTTTTACCATTTTGATCTTATGGGTTTGCCTATACTAAAAATGGCTAAATGAAGTTTTTTGGAATCTCAACTCAATCAGTGGTTTTTTCGTATCTGTATGACGCCACAATACTGCAATTCGGTGCTTTTTTTGATAAACTGTATAGTTTGTAAAATATGAATTTTCAAAGTTTTGCCATTTTGATCTTATGGGTTTCCCTATACCGTTGTTTGAGGTACTCTACATCAAACAACGGTAATATCATCCAAAATAGTATGTATATCCAGTGGCAACTGCCACAGGGAGGGCAACCAGTGCCCTCCCAAAACTAGACAACAACCAGTATTTTTAATTAATTTATTTAAAAAAGTTACGACATGTCTAGTCTGTGGTTAACTGGGTAAACTTTTTTAGCGTAAATAATTACAAGCCGGCAGCACCGCGCGGGACAAGATTTCAATTTCACCCGTTTTTCAGCGGTGTATGGGTGGATGTTCTCGCGCGGGGGCGGGAGGAATGTTTTTTTTAGGTAACGTCGGCCATATTCATCGTGCCAAACTGTTCGTTGCCCTTCCTGCGTGTTGCCGGTTCTATCCTTAGTGAAGATGTATGAGTTTGTTTTGCTTTGGGGTACGTCAGGGTCAGTAATTAACAGCCTTGCCGGTCGCGTGTCCATTCTTTTTGTTTGTTTGTTTGTGCAAATTTAAATACGTTGACATATGAACTTCGATTACAAATAAAATCTTTAGGGCCACATATACTGAAAACTGGTTGTGCGGTTGTAAACAACGAAATGCTTTTTTTGCTTATTTGTCTTATTATGAAAAATCCACGAAGTAATCTTGCGTGGGTGGCAAAAGGAATGTGTGATATCAAGCACTTTAGTGAAAAGTTAAAGACACAAAGTAAGTGCTACTTATTGAAATAACCACATAGAATTTTTATGCTAGGTAAGACTGATATTAGGTACCAATTGAATAGTGCCTATAGGCAGAACATTACCGAACATAATGAAAATGTGGCAAAAAATAGACATATACTTAGTAGGTTAAAAGATTTTAAAATTCTGTGGGATTTTTGAGGTTGCTCTACAGAGCCATGATTAGTCTAAAACTGGTGCTAATCCGAGCACTTTGCGCATGTAAAAGAAGGGCAAATAGACTTTATCTATAAACAAATATACTAAAAACTACACCAAGTAGCTTGTTTGTAAAATGCTAAAATAAAATATTTTAAGTAAGTTTTTTTATCTCCTTTTCCAGGCAATATAAATTTCTGCCCCCCAATTTATAACGTCACGAGCTGCCACTGTGTATATCTATCATTTTTTGAACCACCTTATATTTTAAGTGACCTCTAAATTTCTACCGTTATTTCGTAGAAGTCCCAGTTAACGATCCACAAAAAATAATAATAGGACCTCGTTCTTTTTTTATAATCCAGTTTTTTCCCTTTCATATCGTCTGCAACTTGTCTTCTATTGCGTCGAATAAAATCAAGTTATTAAAATTTTAACTCGCTTCTACAATCCTCACACTACTTATTATAATAAAAATATATACGATTTTCTTTTTTCAAAAACTATGACTGGCAAATTTGATGTTATGACAAATTTTGTTAAAAATTTAATTTTCAATATACAGTGAAACCTCTACTTGCGGACACCCTTATTTAGCGGACACTTCCTTTAGGCGAACAAATTTGTTGGAACCAACCTTTCCCTATTTCTTTACATGTAAAATTCACTTCTATAAGCGGACACTCTAATAACCGGACGCGGACAATTTTTTTTTGGTTACAAAATTCTGAAACCTTCTTTAACCGGACGCGAACCTCTGACAACGAGACGGAGCGCTGCATGACACGGGCATAAATATTATGTAGTATGTTGGCAACAACGTACTCTCCAGCCGTTTTAAGACGGAGACTAAATAATTTTTTTTTTATTTACAACATATTTTATTCGGTGGGACTGCTGTGTTTTATTTTTATTGTTCAGTTGGGTAGTAATAGATCTCTTTGAAATGGTGCCTAGTAAAAACTTTTTAGTTACCGTGAAAAAATGGAAGTTGCTAACGTTTCGGAGAAGGAACATCTATCAGCACGAAAGATCGCTGAAAAATTTAATATCTGAAAAACTTCAGCAGCGGAAGTCGTTAATAAATATATATTAAAATTTCGCAGTTCTCTCTTATAAGCGAACACCTCCAATAAGCGGACAAAATCGACGAAACCGAGGGTGTCCGCTTATAGGAGGTTTCTTTGTAATTTTAAAAATCGCGTTTCACTAGCTGCTGTCGTTTATAAGATAATATTTTTCTAACATTAGTTATATCTCAAAAAACGTGAGTTTGACGTTGACGATAGGACAAATTTTATTGCAAAATATAATTCCTTATCTAACTTTGAAAAATCAATTATGCATCTTAATCTTACCAAAATTTAAGGGCCTCATCCATGGGTATCGCTAATTATTTGTGCTAGATTTGGTAAAAATTGGTTTATTGGTTTTTGAGTTATCGTGTCATAGACCAACAGACAGATAGACGGTAAATTTGGTAGTTATGTATTTTTTGATTCAAATAACTCATGTATTTTGACAACTTTTTCCCCACTCACACCTCCACAACTAAATAGGACTGAAATCTATTTGCAGTTTTGGAGTTATGAGATATGGTCGTGGAAAATAATTTGTGTGGTCGTATTTTTATGATTTTTTGCCTAATAGCATCTAATAATAGGTCTACTATCAGTTCGAACGGTGCGACACAATTCGTGTCATTCATGCCGCGTTTAATACAATAGGCCATCGTTTAAATGTATAAATTATAATATTGTTAGAAGAAAACTATAAGTACGAGACGTACAGACGGCTTAATAAATAATGTCGGAATGATTTCCCTTAATTTAACAAATTTAAAGAATTATATCTTGATTTGGCAATGAAGACTGGTCTGGGATGATTTAATTTGCTAAGAGATGCATTGTTGCCATGTTAGCTTAAGTTGTATGTCCAAGCATTAGAGTTGGGGCATTATTTTTGAATCCGAATGTACATTGAATATTAAGGTTGAGCATTTAACTTATAACTATGATGAAGAACCGTGAAGTATGATAGGTATTTACTTTCTTTTTAAGCGGATCTTCGTGATAAAATAATCTACGAGTTTTTACATTTTTTATGTGAAATGTCTCTTAAAATATTAGATAAATTAAAGAGATACAAATTGCTTTGAGGAAAAATAGTTGTTTTGGCAGTTCAACTATAAAATTTTAAAAAAATTACTAGAAGTTCTCTCTCACTACTTGTACTTCAGAAGAAATAAAGAGACTGATGGAAAAAAGGCGGATCCTCGAGAGAGAAGGAAAAATAACATCTATAGAATACACAGAAATAAATAAAACTATAAGAAATAAAAACTAAAGTTGAGAGAGTTATAAAAAATAACACTAACACTAACTAGGTAGATATGAAATGATTAAAATAAAGGATATTAACGGCATAGAAACTAACGTTAAAGAGGATATCATAAATATCACACAACTATTTTATACAGAATTCTACCAAACAAAAAGGGAACCATCACGAGAGACCATGAAGAAACTCCAAACAAAAATAAAGAACATAAACTCATAGCTACAACCTGAAATAAGCAAAGCGGAAATAAAGAGAGCATTAAAGAAAATGAAAAATAACAAATCACCTGGATACTCTCCATATTCTCCTAAATAAAATACTAAAAGAAAAAATAATCCCAAAACACTGAAAAGAATCCATAAAAATTATTCTACACAAGAAAGGCGATAGAGCAGACCTAAAAAACTATCAACCTATAACACTCCTCAATGTAATTTATAAGCTTTTCACGAAAATATTAACAGATAGACTAACAACAAAATTTGACGGATATCAATCAGGCTTTAGAAAATGTTTCAGTACAGTTGACCACTTATTAACCATGAAAATCCTAATAGAACGAGCCAACAAATATAACATTCCACTATATATTGCGTTTATAGACTTCGAAAAAGCTTTCGATAGCATTGAGCACTGGGCAGTAATTAATTAATACCAGAATAGATCACAGATATACAGACTTAATAGCCAATATATATAGCGAAGCAACAACATCAATCAAAATCGACGAAGGAACCAGGCCAATCCGCATAAGATGAGGTGTCACCCAGGGTGACACAATATCCCGTAAATTATTTAATCAGGCCATAGAAGATGTTTTTAAAAGCTTAGATTGGGAAGAAATAGGAATCAAAGTAATCGGACAATTCTTGAACCACCTAAGATATGCTGATTATATCGCCTTAATAACAGACAAGAAAGAAGAACTGATAAAAATGCTGGAAGAACTGGATATAGCAGCTAAAAATATAGGCTTAAGTATGAACTAGACTAGAACTAAAATCCTAACAAACACAGATGAAGATATAACGGTCACAATAAACCAAAATAAAACAGAAATAAAGTAGAGGAATATACATATATATATACCTGGGAAAAATTATTAAACTGAAAAAAGAAAACCTAACAGCTGAAATCAAGAGACGAGTAAGATTGGCCTGGGCAGCATTCGGTAAATTAAGCTACATATTAAGTAATAAAAAATATCCTCAGTACCTCAAAACACAAGTGTATAACCAATGTATACTTCCTGTACTTACCTATGGACCCCAGACCTGGACACTTACAAAATCAAACAGGGATAAGGTAACAAAAGAGCTGACAGATAGAAAAAGGAATGGATAAGAAATAAAACAAAAGTAAGGGATGTCAGAGGAGAAGTAGCAAAATTAAAATGGAAATTTGCCGGTCATAATATCAGACAGAAAGACGATCGAGGGAACAAATGTATTGTAAACTTGGAGACCTTGGGGAAAATAAAAGAAATAGAGGAAGACCCCAAATGAGATGAGCGGACGTTTTGAAGAATCACGCGGGAACTAGATGGATAAACACGGCGACAGACAGAGAAGAGTGGAAGATATTGTCTCGTTCTCCTAACATTTTTAGATTTTCCAGCCTCCTGGCGGCCCTCAAAGGGGATCAAAATCAGATTTTTAACAAGGTAAATGTACCCAGAAAACCAAAATAAAAGAAAGATATTCTCATTGTAAGAAAATAAAATAAATGTAATCTCATTCTCCTGATATTCTTTAGATTTTGCAACCTGTGCAAAAGACATGTGATTTAAATTTCTCAGAGGGGATAAAAATAAAATGAGTTCACCAGGCGTGACATGTGAAAATCGGCAGATTTCGAACAAGGTAGATGGACACAGAAAACCAAAATAAAAGAAAGATATTATAATGGTAAGGAAATAAAATAAATGTAATCTTATTCTCCTGATATTCTTTAGATTTTGCAACCTGTGCAAAAGACATGTGATTTAAATTTCTCAGAGGGGATAAAAATAAAATGAGTTCACCAGGCGTGACATGTGAAAATCGGCAGATTTCGAACAAGGTAGATGGACACAGAAAACCAAAATAAAAGAAAGATATTATAATGGTAAGGAAATTAAATAAATGTAATCTCATTCTCCTGATATTCTTTAGATTTTGCAACCTGTGCAAAAGACATGTGATTTAAATTTCTCAGAGGGGATAAAAATAAAATGAGTTCACCAGGCGTGACATGTGAAAATCGGCAGATTTCGAACAAGGTAGATGGACACAGAAAACCAAAATAAAAGGAAGGGCGCCTTGATATATATTTTTAGTTCCGGTCCCTTTAGATTTATTAAGTATTCACCCTCGGGATGTTTTGCCATTTTGAGGTTAATTCAGTTAAAAACTAGCGGTTTCGAACCCGGAAGAATTAAAGGAAAAGAGGCGACACATTTTCTAGCCAGAGCTCTCTACCTTTATTCAAATTTTTAAGTGCCTGAATAAAATTTTGACACCGATAGATATAAGGGACCCTTTTTGTTACGATTTATCTCTTTTCGTAACCCACCGGAGGGGGATTTTAGAAATCAGTTATGTTAATGCAAGGATAAGTTGCCGAAAATTTAATTATTATGACCAAAAACGGGACAGAAATCCGTGAGAATCACTAAATTTAAAAACAAATATTTTATTATTTTAAATAAATACAGAGTCCATTTAAAAGTCTAGACTAAACCAATTAGGGTTATCTATTTGATTAAGACAAGTTTGATTTTTCTAAAATCTTTAAAATCTATATGTTTGTGGCAGATTCCTTCTACAAACAAAATTTTAACTGGGTATTACGCCACTTATAAGGAAATTTTTCTTAAGAAACCGATGCTTTTCTCCTAGAAAAAGAAAAATTACTAACTTGCCAGGGGTTTTTTAGAAAAAAATTAATATTGCTTATATGCTGAAATGCTCAAATATGAATCAGAGAAATTACTCGAAAATCTCACATATATTATCAATCAATGCATAAACGGACATCCAGTACCTGATGATTGGAAAATTGCATTCATATCCTCAATACATAAAAAAGGAAACAAGCTGGATTTCAACAATTACAGAGGAATTTCAGTAACCAGTACCCTAAGTAGATTGTACGGTAGGACTCTTAGAGATCTAATAGAGAATGATCTTCATGAACAAGAAGAAGAAGAGCAAAGTGGGTCTCGTGCAGGCAGATCTTGTAGTGATAATGTTTTTTGTCTAAACCAAGTAATTGAGAAAATGAGCGCCAGAAATATAGAGCCTCATGTTACCTTTGTGGACCTACAAAAAGCATATGATACCGTTCCAGTACAAAAATTATGGACAGTGTTAAGGCAGACTAATATAAATCATACATACATAAAAGCGATAAAAGAACTATACAAAGGGTCAAAATCTAAAATTAAAATTGGAAATCGACTTTCAAAAGGATTCCTGCTAACAAAAGGCTTAAGACAGGGATGTTGTATCTCTCCAACGTTTTTTAAAATATATATCGCAGTAGCTCTAAAAAACTGGAAACGTAAAGTACACGGCATGGGAATACAACTTAACGACCGATTTACCATATACACACTACAGTTTGCTGACGACCAAGTAATTCTAGCTAATGATAAAGAAGACAAGGAGTATATGATGAGAAAGTTAACGGAAGAATACCAAAAGTGGGGGTTAACAGTGAATGTCGACAAGATACAGTACTTATGTATTGGAAACGAATCCAGTGATAATCAAGTAATATCTCCATGCAATGAATATGTATACTTGGGTGTCACATTTGATAAGACAGGAACAGACTGTAAAGAACTGGAAAAAAGAATAGTAAAAGCAAAAAAGGTTATTGGATGTCTTAACAGTATTTAATGGAGCAGAGAGATAAAAAATAATGTAAAATTTAACATATATGAAACAATGGTGAAAAGCACGCTGTTGTATTAAATAGAGACTTGTAGCGTAACAGAAAAATACAAAACAAAAATGGAATGTGTCGAAATGGATGCAATAAGAAGATCAATGAGAATATCTAGAATAGATCACATAAGAAATGAGATCATAAAAGAAAGAATGGGAAGCGAGGGAAGCATAACGGATGACATCACTAAAAGGCAACTGATACGGTACGGCCATGTACAACGGATGAACGACGAAAGATTATCAAACATGGTCCTGGAATGTCAACCAATAAGGCACAGAAAAAGAGGGCGTCCTAAACTAGAATGGCAACAGTCAATCCAAAGATCAATAAGTCAAAAAAATCTGACAGAAGATGATTGTCAGGATCGAAGGAGGTGGAGAATAGGCGTCGTACAACGTAGAAAAGTGTTCTAAACCGACATAATAGTAATTAATATTGCCGAACAAAATTTGAAAAATTATAGTATTTTTGACAAAAACTTCTAGTGCGACATTTCGATTGTTGTTTCACAATCTCTAGCTCTTTAATTATTTGTATTTTAAAATTATTATTTTTCCAATAATATTTGCCCTGTTTTTATGTTTGTTTTTATTTTTGAAAGTTTATCATATATAGTGATATACCAAAGGTCCCATATTATATATTAACAAAATTTCATATTTATAATAGATCTTAAGGTTTCTAAAAAATTATTATACAAAGAAATCTTAATAATTTTTATTTTAATGAATCCTCCTTTTCTGTCCAAATTTTCAAAACAATATATCATTTGGATTCATAAGCTTAATAAAATAAAAAACAAACATAAAAACAGAACAAATAATATTGGGAGAAGAATCATTTGACAAATCAAATATTTTGTTAAGCAAATATTAAATTCTAAAAAACCACTGACAAGTTAGTAATATTTCTTTTTTTAAGGGGGCAGTGGCTTCTTAATTAAAAAATTCTACTTAATAGTGGCGTATTACCTTGATAAAGTTTTGTTTGTAAAATTTAATTTTTCTGTCCTCAAAATTATTGAAAAAAAGCAGGTGAACTACCCTCGAAATTCGACAAAACCTTAAAATATTAAGATTCAAAATTCACACTGGGCCATTATCCGAACAATGCAAATTCCGGATTACACGTCACATAAATCCGCTTTCTTTTGGGACATATCGTCCAACGTCCCGAATATTATATCAGAGCCTAAATCCACGGTTCGAAGTTTTAAATCCCTGTCCGGTTTCCCACGAAAAAAGAACAAGATTTGAATAAGAACTACCCCTTGAAATTTACCCCCTCGTTTTTAACCGAATTTACATAATATTTCATGCAACTTAGACTGGACACTGGTCATCCCAGGTATGAATCTGTTTATGAGAGAATTCCATTCCTTTTCACAGTTATAGAGGAAACTTTATTATTAAACAGATATATTTATTCAACAAGAAGAAGAAGAGCAAAGTGGATTTCGTGTTGGCAGATCTTGTAGTGATAATGTTTTTTTGTCTTAAAGAAGTACTTAATTAAGAAACGGAGAACCAGAAATATAGAGACTCATGTTACCTTTGTGGACGTACAACAAGCATATGATACCGTTCCAGTCATATACGTAATATTATGGTTCCAGTAGAAAAATTATGGACAGTGCTAGAGCAAACTAATATCAATCATACATACATAAAAGCGATAAAAGAACCATACAAAGGGTCAAAATCTAAAATTTAAATTGGAAATCGACGTTCAAAAGAATTCCTGGTAACGAAAGTCTTAAGACAGTGATGTTGTTTCTCTCCAAGTCTTTTTAAAATATATATCACAATAGAAATCAATCATAAATACATAAAACCAATAAAAGAACTACACAAAGTTTTAAAATCTAAAATAAAAATGGAAATCGACTTTCAAAAGAATTCCTGGTAATGAAACGCTTAAGACATGGATGTTGAATCTCTTCTACTCTTTTTAAAATATATATCGCAGTAGCTCTAAAAAACTGGAAACCTAAAGTACACGGCAAGGGATTACAACTTAACCACCGATCTATCATCTGCACACTACAGTTTACTGACGACCAAGTAATTCTAGCTAATGACAAAGAAGACACGGAGTATATGATGACAAAGTTAACGGAAGAATACCAAAAGTGAGAGTTACCAGTGAATGTGGATAAGACACACTACTTTTGTATTGGAAACGAATCAAGTGAGTTAGAACTAGACAATGGACAAATAATATTTCGTTGCAATGAGTATGTATACTTGGGTCTCACATTTGATAAGACTGGAAAATACTGTAAAGAACTGGGAAAAAGAATAGTAAAAGGAAAAAAGTTTATAGAATGTCTTCACAGTATTTTATGGAGCAGAGAGAAACAAAAGTTGTTGTATGGAATAGAGACTTGTCGCGTAATAGAAAAATACAAAACAAAAATGGAAAGTGTCGAAGTGGATGCAATGGAACAGATCACATTAAAAATGAGACCATAAATGAAAGAGTGGGAATCGAGGGAAGCATAATCGATGACATCACTAAAAGACAACTGATATAATACGGCCATGTACAACGGATGGAAGAAAAGGGCGCAGAAAAAAAGGGCGTCGTAAACTGGAATTGTAACAGTAAATCCAAAGATCAGTGAGTCCAAAAAACCTTAATTTTATCAAGGTGAAGATTCAATGCAAGGGTAGGTGGCCAAAGGTACCTCAGTTTCTTTTTGGTATGTCCTCTACCCACAAATACCTACCTGGTACGTGGAAGTTTGAATTTTTTTCGACCGACCCTTAGTTTTAAAGTTATTACGCTGTACTGTGTAAGACTTTTTGAAAAACCTATTGCACTGAGTGATACCAGGGTCAGGTCATACGCTATTGTTAAGGTAAGGTTGTAGGGTCAACTGGTAGTCATCAGGTGTTTGTATACTTTTAATATGAATAGCCACATACAAAAGGGACCTTAGGGGTTTGAAGCAATAAAAAGAAACCAAAATAAAACTAGGTGAAGTTCAAATCGATATTTTTTTTGAAGCTTTTGAAGATTTAGTTTTTGAATGCATATAAAAAAACACCCCTAACTATCTCCAGGAACAGTATTTAATAATTTTTAACCTATTTTTGAGATCACTAACACTCTTTTATGAACCTTTTTAAAATGTTAAAACTACATTAGATTTTAAAAACATTTTTATAAACAAGTCACCCTTAAGCTTATTTTTTGGGTGTGTCAATGTCATCCTGTATGTATATGCGTGTATTTGTTTATTGTCTACGATTTTTGTTTTATCCTATTTATAAGGATAAAGCCTGTGAAGCTCAAAAATCGTCTCTTTTTCTACTACTACTACTACTCGATTTAGAACGTTTTTCTACCTTGTTCGATGCCTATTCTCCACCTCCTTCGATCCTGACAATTATCCTCTGTCAGGTTTTTTTGGCTCATTGATCTTTGGTATGACTGTTCAGTTGCCATTCTAGTTTAGGACGCCCTCTTTTTCTGCGCCCTATTGGTTGCCATTCCAGGACCTTCTTTAGTAAGCTTTCGTCGTTCATCCGTTGTACATGGCCGTACCATATCAGTTGTTTTTTAATCATATCATTTGATATGCTTCCCTCAATTCCCATTCTTTCTTTTATGATCTCATTTCTTATGTAACCTGTTCTAGATATTCTCATTAATCTTCTTATTGCATCCATTTTGACACTTTCCATTTTTGTTTTGTATTTTATCTTTTAGTCTTTATTCCATACAACAGCGTGCTTTTTACCATTGTTTCATACATGTCAAATTTTACATTCTTTTTTATCTCTCTGCTTCATAAAATACTCTTAAGACATCCAATAACATTTTTAGCTCACATTACTACTATACTATAGTAGTGTGAGCTATGGTGATCCTAATTTTTTCGAGAAAAAAAAAGTTGCTCCGATTTCAAAAATTTTTATATATCTTTGCGTTTCAGATGATTTTGAAACTTTTTTGTCTTGCTGTCTGTTTAAATTAGAGTTTAAGTGAAAATATGGCGTGTATGATATCAAACAAAAGGTAAATGAGTCTGGAGTGAAACAAAATATATTTTAGTTTTTAAAAAAAGGGTGGGGGTAGATTTTAAAAATTAGAGTTTAAGGCAAAACATGGCTTGTGTGGTATCAAACGAAAGGTAATTGAGTCTGGAGTTGAATAAAATATATTTCAGTTTTTAGTTATATTAGCTCACACGTACACAATAACTACAGTACTTAGTGTGAGCTTAGGTGCCCATAGATTGGCAGAGTATTTGCTTTTGCTATTCTTTTTTCCATTACTTTACAGTCTGTTCCTGTCTTATCAAATGTGACACCCAAGTATATATACTCACTGCATGGAGATATTGTTTTTCCATTGTCTAAATCTAAATCACTGGATTCATTTCCAATACATAAGTACTGTGTCTTGTCCACGTTCACTGTTAATCCCCACTTTTAGTATTCTTCCTTTAACTTTCTCATCATATACTCGATGTTTTCTTTATCTATCAGCAAACTGTAGTGACTATATGGTAAATCGGTCGTTAAGTTGTATTCCCATGCCGTGCACTTTACGATATATATTTTAAAAAGAGTTGGAGAAATACAACATCCCTGTCTTAAGCTTTTCGTTACCAGGAACTCTTTTGAAAGTCGATTTCCAATTTTAAATTTTGACCCTTTGTATGGTTCTTTTATCGCTTTTATATATGTATTTTTCACTAATGCAAAAAAGTGATGACGTGTGTGAGTGTATACAT
Organism: Aspidapion aeneum; assembly: GCA_963576565.1. NCBI lineage: Eukaryota > Metazoa > Arthropoda > Insecta > Coleoptera > Brentidae > Aspidapion > Aspidapion aeneum. The sequence goes on from OY755048.1 coordinate 27,786,148, forward strand.
ATACACAATTTTTGTGACCATATAACCTTAAAAGCAACAATCCGATTTTAGTAATAAATTGATAGTAATTTAGAGAGACAACACAACATAGCGAATTTTCGAATGCATGAATAACGTTAAAGAAGTTTTATTAATTCTCTTGACGATGTTTTTTATAACATAATTTGTGCAAATTTCTAATGTTTATATTTCTATAAGGTATTGCATTTCATGTCTTACATAGTTTTACGCATACATGCATAGGTCATACATGTGCATATAAGGAAAATTTTGCAACTTATGTTAGTATGTGTAACATATTTTATGAGATTGTACTATATAGCGCTCAATAATGCATCGTGTTTTTAAAATAAGACATTGCATACCTTTTTGACCTTTTTCAGTAATTTAAGGAATTATTTATGGTAAAGTATTTATAAATTAATTTAAATAAGTTATTTTTATATAAACTTTACTCCGCTGGTTATGACTGGGAATGGTACAGGGTAGTGGCGTATTTAGAAAAAAGTTTTGAGGGGGCCGAGACCCCATGAGGCCGTATTTTATGCTATTTTATGTTTGGATTCATAAAATATTTGGAAAAAACCTTAAAAAATTTTAGCTTCGAGGGGACCTCTCGGAACCCCTCTTTATCTACGTCACTGGCGCAGGGTGTAATTTAAATGATGTTCCAAACTTTAAGGGGTGGTAAAAAAGGTCAACAGAAGAAAAAGTCAAAAACCTCTTTCTTGAATTTTAAGATAAAGGTTGTGAGGATGAAAATAAATTAGGTGAATTTATATATTTTATGAATACCAAAGAAAATACTATTAAATTTACATTAGAAAAAGAAACTGATAACAGACTTCCATTTCTAGATATAATAACTGAGAAACAAAATACTTTTCACACATTTGTATATAGAAAACCGACACATACCCACATAGCACAATCACGTGTTTAACACGTAAAAAAAGGCGTGAGAAAAAAAAACGTTGATTTTAAAAGCAGCTCAAAAAACGTTTATTTCATATATGAAAACAAGCTTAATAGGTCATTCATTAACGTTATAAAAAAATAACGTTGCTAAAAACTGCGTTTTAATAACGCCTTTATCAAATTAAACAGAAATGTTTTTACGATAGATTCAAGTGATTTTTATCAACGTTAAAATCACATTAGATTTACGCCTTTTCTACACGAATTTTAAAACGCGCTTGCATGGCTTTTCTACCGAATATTTTGGAGAGTTTACTAGCAGCATCGCCACCTATAGTCGGGATTTTTCACTTTGACGAAATCTATCAGGCAGTGCTTTGGCCTCTAAACTCCAAAAACCTGTTAAGGGACTGATCCCTGATCCACGATCACCACGCATCTGTTATTAACCTGATAAAGACACATTAATATTCTGTGAAAGTGTTTACTGTTCATAAATCTTGTTTAGCTTTTAAAAAACACGTAATGTATATAGATAGATACATAGATATTTTGTCTTGCCTTGAGTGCCATCTTTAAAATTGTCTTGAAGTGTTGTAGTCTTAAACTAGTGAACTTTTATAACTTCTTTTCGCGTCTCTTTTAAGTTAAAAAAATGTGATGGAAAAAACGTGACCAAAAAATCAGTAGGTTTGAGAAGTCTTAATCTAGTGGCGTTTTAGAACATGTTGTGGAGGACTTTTTAAGTGTGAATTTTGTACATGAAAATAACGAGGGTAAAAAACACGTTATATACACAGTACCAGAAACTTCAGCAAAAAGTACATTTTTATAGCTTGATTTCTCCTTGTTTTTAAGTTATCTTTAAGCATGTAGATTTAACAAAATAAATATTACATGGTATGAGGTTGTTTTCAAGTAAAAAAAAACTTTGTTATTTTTGTTGACGTGAATTTAACGTTGATGTGATTTTTGTGCCATGTGGGTACTAATAGATATTTAAATTTTGGACCAAATCTCTCTACTATAATAAAAAGAGGTGTTGTTAAAAGTTAAGAGCAACAATAATTTGTTTTGATTATAACAGATTTTTATTAGAAAAATAAGTAATTAAATTAACACAAAATAATTCAATGAATTTAAAAATCTCAAAATTTATAAACGAAAAACAAAATGACAATCACAGTTTTTCCGACTTGTCAAATACTACCCTTACTTTTATATTACTAAATCGCTTTTTTATTTCAATAATAAAAGGTATTACTCTAAACTATGACGATCTATTTTCCTGTCTCCTAAATCACTTTTTTAACCAAATACTCCTCAAAAAAATCCCCTCGAAAATCTCTACGGCTAACCCCTACATTTAAGTAAAAAAAAGATAATAATTTATTGCTGTTTACATAAGGCCTTTTCTTGTGGAGGACACTGAAATTTCGCCTTTCTTTTGGCCATCATTTTTTATTATGACCGGTATTCATCCGGAAAAATGTATGCGTATATAATATGCTAAAAGTTTTCCGGAAAAACAGACATGAGGATGAGGAATTTCCTCCGACCATAGATTTTTTAAGAAATAAAAGAGATGAACTCTACAAGGGACTGCTGCAGGAAACGAGACCCGAATATCTGTCAGCCTCAACGAGGAGAAACATAGAAGTACATGGAGAGGAAGTAATCATCGAAAAAGAAATGAGAAAGAATAGTATTAAAAAGCTTATATCCGGAAAAGCTAGAGGACCTGGAGGAATATACGCTGAAGTGCTTAAATATGGATCAGAGAAACTACTACAAAATCTCACATATATTATCAATCATTGCATAAACGGAAATCAAGTACTTGATGATTGGAAAATTTCATTCATATCCTCAATACATAAAAAAGGAAACAAGCTAGATTACAACAATTACAGAGGAATTTCAGTAACCAGTACTCTAAGCAGATTGTACGGTAGGATTCTTAGAGATCTAATAGAGAATGATTTTCATGAACAAGAAAAAGAAGAGCAAAGTGAGTTTCGTGCAGGCAGATCTTTTAGTGATAATGTTTTTTGTCGTAAACAAGTAATTGAGTAAAGTAAAGTAAAGTAAATGGTATAAAATAATTTGGTAAACTTATCACGCCCTTGCAATGCAACTATACGTAAATTGAATGGGAATAAGGACACTGTTGTTCTGGTAAATATACGTTTTAATCCATCGCTAACGTTTCGACAATGGTTTTTGTCTTCATCAGACCTTCAGGCTAGATCGTACATTGGAACAACAAAAAACAAGAATTCAAGCACATCAGGAAAACAAAACGAAACCCAACATTAATCTGCAAATTATTTATATTTTCTTTTTGTAAAAAAATATTTTCTTTTTGTAAAAAAATATAAATAATTAGCAGATTAATGTTGGGTTTCGTTTTTAATTTTGTTCCGTTTGTTTTCCTGATGTGCTTGAATTCTTGTTTTTTGTTGTTCCAATGTACGATCTAGCCTGACGGTCTGATGAAGACAAAAACCATTGTCGAAACGTTACCGATGGATTAAAACGTATATTTACCAGAACAACAGTGTCCTTATTCCCATTAAATTTACCTATAATATAAAATAATGATAGTAAACCAATCAATGTGTTTTTTAACGAATTGTTGATTGATCAATTTCTCTAGTTCTTCTGAATATTGGTTGAGGTTGTGCTGTACAATATTCAGATCTTCGACATTTATTTTGCTAAACTTTAGTGGTTTTAGGCCTTGAATTTTGGGGATTTCAGGCCTATCCTTACGACAAATATATGGAATATTGATTATTGTTGAATTTATTTCTTCGAAGCTACTTTCTTGAAGTATGGTTTCAGAATGCACTCTCGTACTTTTAATAAAAGCATTGCATCATGATTTGAAACGAATTATTATATTACTTTCAATCAATTTCGTAATGATTTCTTGATTTTTGCATTTGACATTGGTAGGTATTTGTTCTGACATAGTAACTAGCCATTGATTTTCTTCGAGTTGATCAACATTGTATAGGTTTGTGTATAGAAGAGGGTTGTTTGACATGTTTTCGGCAGCTGAGTTTGTTGCTTCAATAGTTGAGGTTCACATATAGCGTCACTGTAGATGGGACACGGAAGTACTTTCGAAAAGAGCCTTCGATGATCTTGCAGTGGTCCAAGTCGTGGAAGGTGACGAAAAACATTACATATCAAGTATTTTTTTAATGCGCTTTAAAAAGTTTTTACTATTTTTATTTGTAAAATGTCTTTTCTGGCCTATAAAATAAAAGCCATCAGTGATTGTTATCCTCTTAGAGGGAAAATATCGCCCAGCTTATGTATGTATAAACGGGATAGAGAGGATACCACCGAGTCGGGCTTGAAAGTGGTTTTCCGTTATAAGGGAAATCATTGCAAGACCAAGCAGGCCCCATTGAATATACGGCTATATGATTGATCGACGTAATATACAAATAGTTGACCGTAAGGTCCAACAAAAGGGGGTCCGCTCGCTGTTTTGAGCCCTGCTGTATACCTTAAAAGATTTTACATTCACTAACTTGCATACCGCGTTTGCTTTAGAATTAATCGTTTTTACCCCTGACTAGACTAACGGAAAAGTCAAGTGAAAATAATGAAATAATTTTTGTTTGAAAAATTTAATAAATTCATACAGAGTTTTAGTTGTTAAAAGTTAAAAGACCTCACCGCACTTTTTACCCAACTGCAGCACGACGAAAGGAAGGGTAAATGTTTGTGTCGCGCTAGAGGTTAAACGGCTGAACCGATTTTGACGAAAAAGGTGTCGTTAAATTGCTACTGATCCCGAAGGTGCTATTGGCTATATTTTTTTAAACAGGAGTCACATGATGTGGGCTTTAAGACACACAAATGACCTAACATTCAAGCAATTTTAATAATATGCCTTTGATAACCCTTTTAAAAAGCCATATTCGCATAATTTTATTAAATATAGGGCGATTTCGAAAATTCTTTCTGCACACGCTTTTTTTCAACACTATTTTACTACTTTTCCTCTCCCTCTCTCCTCCCCACCCTCTTTATCAGTATTAGTTGTAGGAATAACTTTCACAAATTTAGAGCGATTTCAAAAATTCTTTCTGCACACGCTTTAAGATTTTTTTCAACACCATTTTACTAGTTTCCTCCTCCCTCTCTCCTCCTCCACCTTCACTCAATGGAAGGTAACACTGTTTGCGTCCGCAGAAAATTAACACGTACTTTTTGGGTAACGCTAAATGAATGGTAAATGCACAGTGCTTTTTATAAGGCTGAATAAGAATTAAACCTAAAAGTTGGAAAAAATTAAATCTTAAATAAAAAAACACCCAACTGCTAAATCTATTTGTAACTACTAGTCGCAGTTGGGTACAAAATTATCCAATAACCTAATTCATGAAAATACCAAACTGTATACTTTCGCAAGTGCGCTTTGGGTATCAAAACTAAAAGTTGAAGCATGTCGTACATTATAGGTATACCTATCAATTTTGTACAGGGTGTCTCATTATATTTTTTCCCACCCTTTTAGACCATTAATAATTGATGTAGAAATATAAAAGAAATTGTGTTCGAATTCGCGAAATTTTACTTTTAAATTGCATCTTGAATTTATTCCTGATGCTTACCGTATTTGACAGGCGCTCAAATTTATAGTTTTTGTTAATTGGATGCTCCTTATTTTATTTAATTAATAGATTAGGCTTGGAATATACTTTCCAAAAATACTCCATATGTCAGTTTTGATAAATAGTTTCTGAAATATTAGCGATAAATTTTTAAATGATGAAAAAATAACATTACCACTTTTGTGTTAATTTCAGTGTTTTTATTTCGAACTATGTTAGTCCCCATGTACAAACAGTGACAATGACAACTATTTTTTTTCAAAATGACGCTCAAAATGACAACCGGTAAGGACAACAAAGTTGTGTCATTGTCACTGTTGATACATGGGGACTAACATAATTTGGAATAAGGATACTAAAATTAACACAAGAGCGGTACTGTTATAATTGCTAATATCTCAGAAACTATGGCTCTAAACTACGGCATATCGGATATTTTTTGAAAATATGTTCCAAGCCTAATCTATTAATTAAATAATATAAGGAGCATCAAATTTACAAAAACTATAAATTTGAGCGCCTGTCAAATATGGTGGGCATCAGGAATAAAGTCAAGATGCAATTTAAAAGTAAAAATTTCGCGAATTCGAACACAATTTCTTGTATATTCCTATATCAATTATTAATGGTCTAAAAGGGTGGGAAAAAATATAATGAGACACCCTGTACCCAACTGCGACTAGTAGGGACAAGTAGATTTAGCAGTTGGGTGTTTTTTTTATTAAAATAATTTAGAACCAAACCGAACTGAATCAAGCTAAGAGTTTTTTAGATATTTTCCACATATTTTATATTTTCTGTATAATTCAAGCTTACCATGACACTTTACTATAAAAGATTGTTATGATAGATGTAGGTTTATAATTTAAAATCAAATCTTGTTGGCGATAAAAATTTTAACCGCGTAAGTAATTATAACTAACTGTCTGATACAAACTTCTAAAGGTCACTAAAGGGTTATCGCATTGTTTTCAAATTTATTTATAATATATGTTGAAATTCAAAATGCTTTAACTTTGAATTTTGATAAGCACGCATAACACTGCAATTCGACGATTTTAATGACGTTATTATTTTAACTTAAAAATTAAAAATGTACCACATTTGTATAAAACAACGCAACAATATATTAAATTAAGAAAAAGAAATGTAGTAAAATATCTTTGGGAAAATTTCAAATTTCCAAATACAATCAGTTCTTTACAGTATGTTCCTGTTTTATCAAATATGACACCCAAGTATACATACTCATTGCATGGAGATATTTTTTGTCCATTGTCTAGTTTTAACTCAATTGATTCGTTTCCAATTCATAAGTATTGTGTCTTGTCCACGTTCACTGTTAATCCCCACTTTTGGTTTTGGTATTCTTCCGTTAACTTTCTCATCATATAATCCATGTCTTCTTTATCATTAGCGACAATTACTTGATCTTCAGCAAACCGTAGTGTGTATATGGTAAATCCTTCGTTAAGTTGTATTCCCATGCCATGTACTTTACCTTTACAGTTTTTTAGATCTACTGCGATATATATTTTAAAAACAGTTGGAGAGATATAACATACCTGGTTTACTTAAGCCTTTCGTTACCAGGAATTCTTTTGAAAGTCAATTTCCAATTTTGATTTTAGATTTTGACTCTTTGTATAGTTTTTTATCGCTTTTATGTATGTATGATTAATATTAGTGTGCTCTAACACTGTCTATAATTTTTCTACTGGAACGGTATCATATGCTTTTTGTAGGCCCACAAAGGTAACATGAGTCTCTATATTTCTGGCACTTTTTTTTTGAATTATTTGTTTAACACAAAAAACATTATCAATACAAGATCTACCTGTACGAAACCCACGTTGCTCTTCTTCTTTTTGTTCATGAAAATCATTCTCTATTAGATCTCTAAGAATCTTACCGTACAATCTACTTAGATTACTGGTTACTAAAATGTCTCTGTAATTGTTGCAATCCAGCTTATTTCCTTTTTTATGTATTGAGGGTATGAATACAATTTTCCAATCATTTATTCCCCAGGTCCGCTAGCTTTTCTGGATTTTAGCTATTAAACAACTCGGTTTAAATGATCTTTTGTAAAGAACTGGAAAAAAAAATAAAAGCAATAAAGCTTATTGGATGTCTTTTATGGAGCAGAGAGTTAAAAAAAGAATATAAAATTTAATATATTATTATATGAAACAATGGTAAAAAGCACGCTGTTGTATAGAAGAGAAACTTGTCGCGTAACAGAAAAATACAAAACTAAAATGGAAAGTGTCAAAATGGATGCAATAAGAAGATCAATGAGAATATCTAGAACAGATCATATAGGAAATGAGACCATAAAAGAAAAAATAAAAATCGAGGGAAGCATAAAGGATGACATCACTACAAGACAACTGATATGGTACGGCCATGTACAATGGATAAACGACGGAAGATTATCAAAGCAGAAGTTAGAATGACATCTAATACGGCGCTGAAAAAGAGGGCGTCCTAAACTGGAATGGCAACAGTTAATCCAAAAATCAATGAGTCAAAAAAAACCTTACAGAAGACGATTGTCAGGATCGAAGGAGGTGGAGAATAGGCGTCGGACAACGTAGAAAAACGTTCTAAACCCACATAGTAGTAGTCGACAACATTCGATAATTGATAACAAGACTAATCGAAAAATCACGGTAAATTTAAATAGCAGTTAACACTCGTAACCGGTTATAATCGACAATCGTAATTAAAGAACATTCGAGAATCAGTAAGACTCGTATAATCGTAAGCAGACTAATCAAACGTGGTAAATTTGAACAGTCGACAATCATAACCGGTTATAATCGACAATAATTGTAATTAAATCGGTGATTGCTAACATTCGATAATCAAGAAAAATCGTATAATCGATTCGGTGATTGTTAGCATTCGATAATCAGTAAAAATAATCTAAAACTAATCGAACAATCGCACAGACATAATTGTGATAACCAGTTAGCTAATACCTAAGTAATCAAAATAAATCTAATAAAATACATACCTTCTCTCCGCATTCCCATTTTTAAGCATTTTCTTAATCTACAAAACTGGCACTGATTTCTATGGTGTTGGTCTATTGGACAGTTTCTACTACCGCGACACGAATACGTTAAGTTCCTACGCACACTCCGTTTAAAAAACGATTTACAACCTGAAACAAAAAAAAATATGTCAAACAATTGGCAATAAAAAAAAGATTATGGGTTTCTTCCAGTAGTTTATTAGTATTATTATTTATTTTATTAACTCTACCATAACAAAAACATTTCATGTCAAACAAAGCTAAGTACGAGAAAATGGCATTCCGTAAAAAGAATTGAGACAAAAGTAAACCAAGTTCTCCAATACAAATTAAAAAGTGAAAGGTGCTTACTAGTTTGGAATTGTTTTGTCAAACTTTGCTATTGCAGCCAAATTCTTTATGTTCAATTTACCACTATGCCTAAGATTCATTTGCAGCCGTAATAGCCAAGTTTAGAAAAACATTTTCAAACTAGTAAGAACCTTTCATTTTAAAATTTGTATTGGAGAACTTGGCTTTACTTTTATCTCAATTCTTTTTACGGAATATCATTTTCGCGTCCTTGGCTTTTTTTTACATGAAATGTTTTTGTTATGATTTCACTCCTTTTTTAAAAGATTTGAATAATACTTAAGTTTTAAATTAGTAAAATATGCGGAATATTGTTTAACACTTTTGCAATGGTTTTATCATAGTTCGTATCAGCGTTCCAAAACTCAGCTCTCTAGCGTTGGAAGTGGGCAATCTTACTTTTACATAACTTTACAGTTATAGGGGAGGGAAGTAAATGAAAATTTGGGGGTTTTTAAATTTTTGCCTATAATCAGTGGCACACCCAGAAATATGTCTTGGGGGGGCCCGAGGCCTCTTAGGGGGAAAGGGGGGATGCGAAGCCTCAGGATGTCGAGTTTTAAGCTATTTTTTGTATTTTTTTCTGAAATATGTCGAAAATATGTAAAAAATCTAAGGCTTGGGGGGGGGGGCCCGGGCCCCCCCTTTGGTTGCGCCCATGCTATAGTTTTATCATAGTTTCTATCAGTCTGCCAAAGCTCAGCTCTCTAGCGTTTCTGGAAGTGGGCAATGTTATTTTTACATAATTTTACATATATAGTGGAGGGGAGTAAATTAGAATTTTGGGGATTTTTGATTTTTTCCAAGCGTTTGTTCATAATTTCTATATGTCTGGAAGTACAGTAGAATTTTGATGAGTGACTGAGTGAGTGGCAATTTCGCCGTTTTTTGAAATTTCGTAACTACTTTACTGCTTTATGGAACTTTATAAAACTTGGAGGGGTTGTTAACTCTATGTAGATCTACGACTGTGCAAAGTTGGAGTTTCGTAGCTGATTCTGAACTTGAACTAGATTTTTAGCTAGGTCAAATATGGGCTCTTTATCGGGGTATTGAGGCAAAATTTATATGCGTCCCTAAAAGTCCATGTCTGTAGGTTGTTAAAGTGACTAATTATTTTAATTCAAAAATTGTCCTTTAACCGGTATGTTTGTCCAAAACATCCGCTTTAGCTTCAAAAAGACTTTATCATTAAATTATAGGGCTACAAAATATTTATCTTAATTAGATATTTAGCTAAGCTAAGATGCAACTTTCCTACTTATTTGGCTTAGGTAAGCGCAGATCTGGGTCAAAATCCCGGGGGGGGGGTTCGGTTCGGTTCGGTTCGGGGGGGGGGGGTAATAGTCGATGAAAAATTTATTTGTAATATAAATTTTTTTCTAGGGGGAGGAGGGTAATTTTCCTGTTTGTCATTTAATTGTTAACAAAAAGTGCATACCTTTTTTCTAGGGGGGGGGGGGGTAATTACCACGTTACTCCTCTCAGAAATTGATCAAGCAATTGCGAAAAGTGATTCCCCAAACCCAAGTTTTTTCTTAGATATTTTCCACATGCGCCACTGTTTAAAACATAGACCGATGTACCTTGGACTAATAGCAATTTAAGAAACATTAAGTCTTACTTCACTTTTTACATTTAGAAGTGTCATTCTTCTATCTTTTTGCCAGTGTATCTTTTCTCCTTTTTACAAGCTTTTATTTAACTTCACCTGTATTTATGTATGTATGTATGTAATCAAATCTTGCAACTCATTTTTGAAGAACTTCCAAACATCCGATTAACTTCAAATTTCGCACAGCGTCTTAGTTCCGATGACAATACAACTATATGGTTTCATCCGGTACCTACCTCCCCCCTAACGTGGGGGGTGGAGAGGGGGTAAAACTTTAGTTTGTCCGATTTTAACCAAAATTGGTATCTGGGGGTTTTTGAGTATGAGAATTACGAATTTTTGATCAGATTATAAAAATTTAATATGGCGGATTCAAAATGGACGATGTAATGTCAAGTTTTTCTGATTAGTTGATTGACTTCAAATATCGCATACCATTGTAGTTCCGATTACAATTCAATAATGTGGTATAACTGACTGCCTACCTCACCCCTAACCTGGTAGGCGGAGAGGGGGTAAAATTTTAGTTTGTTGGATTTCCACCAAAATTGGTATCTGGGGGTTTTTGAGGATGAGGATTACGAATTTTTAATCAAATTACACAAATTCAATATGGCGGATTCAAAATGGACGATTTAATGTCATGTTTTTCTGATTACTTTCAACTGACTTCCACGTATCCGATTGACTTCAAATTTCGCATACCGTTATAGTTCCGATGAAAATCCAATAATGTGGTATCACCGACTGCCTACCTCCCCCCTAACGTGGGGGGCGGAGAGGGGGTAAAATTTTTGTTTGTCGGATTTCCACCAAAATTGGTATCTGGGGGTTTTTGAGAATGAGGATTACGAATTTTTGATATGATTACAAAAATTCAATATGGCGGATTCAAAATGGACGATTTAATGACGATTTTTTCTGATTACTTTCAACTCACTTCCACGTAGCTATCTGATTGATTTCAAAATTCACATGCTCTCCCACTAAAAAGAGGGGGGGCGTAGAAGAGGTAAGGCTTTAGTTTGTTCGATCTCGACCAAAATTAATTAATCCTTGCGTATAATGAGCATAATAATAACGACAGTTTTAGCATATGTCGCCTTTGTTGGAGGGCCTTCTCATCGAAGACTTAGATATTTTAAAATTGACAGGAAAGACTCCCTGCAATATCGATGCGCAAGCTGAAATGCATAGACTTAGACAAATCTAAAAATTAAAAAATAAATTTAGAAAAAAAAACTTTTTGAAAACAAGCTTTTATAAAATGGACTAAAAAGCATAAACTAATTTTTTGAGTGTTCTGATATCATAATAATAAAAGCGATGGGCGTATTTAATATTAGGTAAATGCCTTTCCATGCGCATTAGGTGGATCGTCCAGAACCGATGATGAGCCCACTATTCTTTTTCAATGTGACAAAATAAATCGACACACAGCCGGTCGCAGGGCCGTATCTGGACCAAAACTTTAGGGGGGGGGGGCTAGGCCAGTGGAATTTGAAAAATTGTGGGTTTAAAAAAGAACTACAATTTTAGTTAAACTTAAAAAACACATTCCTATTTATATTTCGGAGGGGGTTTAACCCCCCAAAACCCCCCCTCAGATACGGCCCTGGCCGGTCGCGGATGATGTGCCTAATATGAAGCAGGCGTAATAATGTCCATCCATATCAGAAAAATGTAAGAGTAGCTTGAGTAGGGTTGGGTTGGGTTAAATTGTCTACCCTTACATTTCTCTGCTATATTATAATGAATTTTCACTAAACTTCGAGTTCACAAGGCTAAAACAAGAACGGGTAAATTTCCTTTAATACGCCCATCGCTTTTACTCAAAAAATTATTTTATGCGTTAAAACGCATAAAATAACTTTAGTTTGTCCGATTTTAACCAAAATTGGTATCTGGGAGTTTTTAAGTATGAGAATTACGAGTTTTTGATCAGATTATAAAAATTTAATATGGCGGATTCAAAATGGACGATGTAATGTCAAGTTTTTCTGATTAGTTTCAACTGATGACTAAAGTCCATTTTATAAAAGCTTGTTTTCATAAAGTTTTTTTTTCTAAATTTATTTATAGATCGGTTGTATAAAACAAAAGCAGCGCAACACGAAATAATGATTCAAAAGACAATATTTTGAGGTCAAGTTATATTTTTTAACAGCAATAAAATTTTAACGGGCCCGAACGCGCATTGTTACCACGACTTATAATTATTACTAATTAACTATAAAACAAAAATAAATTGAACTGAATTGGAGAGAATTGTCTCAACTAAAGCTTGGGGCTATACAAGTGTTTATAAGCGCCAAGCACGCATTGGAGATCATCAACGTATATTAAGAAATAGAATTTTAAATGCTTGTAATCTATATTAGAGATATGTTGCTGCACGAAAACACATTAAAAACAGGTAAAATTACGATGGGAAGGGCAATTCCAGAAGGCAGGACATGCAGGGTGATGTAGGAGACAGCTCTGTGTTGAGCATAAGTTGTGTCAAACCAACAAAAACAACTACTACTACTACTACTATGTCGGTTTGGAACGTTTTTCTACATTGTCCGACGCCTATTCTCTACCTCCTACGATCCTGACAATCATCTTCTGTCAGGTGTCTTTTGACTCATTGATCTTTGGATTGACTGTTGCCATTCTAGTTTAGGCCGCCCTCTTTTTCTGCACCCGATTTTTTGTCATTCTAGGACCTGCTTTGGTAATCTTTCGTCGTTCATCCTTTGTACATGGCCGTACCATATCAGTCGCTGTTTAGTGATGTCATCCGTTATGCTTCCCTTGATTCCAATTCCTTCTTTTATGATCTCATTTCTTATATGATCTGTTAAGACAACCAATACCCTTTTTTGCTTTTACTATTCTTTTTTCCAGTTCCTTACAGTCTGTTCTTGTCTTATCAAATGTGACACCCAAGTATACTATAAAATGATATTGTTTGTCCATTGTCAAGTTCAAACTCAGTTGATTGGTTTTTAATACATAAGTAGTGTTTCTTGCCCACGTTCACTGTTAACCCCCACTTTTGGTATTCTTTCGTTAACTTTGTCATCGTATACTCCATGTCTTCTTTATCATTAGCTACAATAACTTGGTCATTAGCAAACTGCAGTGTGTATATGGTAAATCGGTCGTTAATTAGTATTTCCATGCTGTGTACTTTACGTTTCCAGTTTTTTAGAGCTACTGCGATATATATTTTAAAAAGAGTTGGAGAGATACAACACCCCTGTCTTAAGCCTTTCGTTACAAGGAATTCTTTTGAAAGTCGATTTCTGATTCTAATTTTAGATTTTGACCCTTTGTATAGTTCTTTTATCGCTTTTATGTATGTATGATTGATATTAGTTTGCTGTAACACTGTCCATAATTTTTCTACTGGAACGGTATCAAAGGTAACATGAGTCTCTGTATATCTGGCACTCCTTTTCTCAATTACTTGTTTAAGTCAAAAAAGATTATCACTACAAGATTTACCTGCATGAAAATCATTCTCTATTAGATTTCTAAAGATTTGCAATCCAGTTTGTTTCCTTTTTTATGTATTGAGGATATGAATGCAATTTTCCAATCATCAGGTACTGGATGTCCGTTTATGCATTGATTGATAATATATGTAAGATTTTCGAGTAGTTTCTCTGATCCATATTTGAGCATTTCAGCGTATATTCCCCCAGGTCCGCTAGCTTTTCCAGATTTAAGTTTTTTAATACTATTCTTGATAATTTCTTTTATTTCTTTTATTATTTTCTCTCCATGTACTTCTATGTCTCTCCTCGCTGACAGATATTCGGGTCTCGTTTCCTGCAGTGGTCCCTTGTAGTGTTAAGTCCATTGTTGTGGTTTGATAATCTGAATGTTTACTTTTTCTTTTGTTGGGTTTGAATTTGTGTTTTTTACCGTAGAAATGAATATCCATACTTCAGAACTCTGCCTGCCTCCTACGTGTGTGTGGCATTTACGCTCGAACATTTAATTTTTTTCCGTGGGTATGAACAACTACTCCGAAAATAAATACCACTACCGGCACTAAATTATACCGATCGATGGTTTAATGCTTTCGTTGGGAAGGGGTGATTTTGAGCACCAAATTTGAATTTGCATCAGTCTATCTTGGTGCATCCGATAGCACATGTTTTACAATAATATGCAAAGACAATAAATAAATAAAGGAGAGAGCGAAAAGAATTTATCGAGTGACGATGATATTAAGCCGTGTGCACGAAGAAAACAAAACCTTTAAATAACAATGATAAAATCGGACATGACGAATTCCATCATTATCGTAACGAATCTGAGCGATCTTGAAGAGTCAAAAGATCGATCGCAAGGAAAAAAGGGCAATCCAAACAAAATCACGTGTCGATCAAAGAAGTACACATCCGAGAATTAATTGGGCACTAAAATTTAAAACTACTACCACTATGTACGTTTAGAATGTTTTTCTACGTTATCCGACGCCTATTCTCCACCTCCTTCGATCCTGACAGTCATCTTCTGTCAAGTTTTTTTTACTCATTGATCTTTGGATTGACTGTTGCCATTCCAGTTTAAGACGCACCCTATTGGTTGCCATTCTAGGCCCTGCTTTGGTAATCTTTCGTCGTTTATCCGTTGTACATGGCCGTACCATATCAGTTGTCTTTTAGTGATGTCTGATGTGTGAGTTATTTTATGATTTCAGTTCTTATATAATCGGTTCTGGATATTCTCATTGATCTTCTTATTGTATCCATTTTGACACTTTCCATTTTTGTTTTGTATTTTTCTATTACGCGACAAGTCTCTATTCGATACAACAGCGTGTTTATCCATTTGTCTAGTTCTAATTCCCTTAATTCGTTTTCAATACATAAGTACTGTGTCTTGTACGCGTTCACTGTTAACCCTCACCTTTGGTATTGTTCCGTTAACTTTCTCATAGTATACTCCATGTTCTCTTTATCATTAGCTACAAGTACTTGGTCGTCAACAAACAAAGCGTGTATATGGTCGTTAAGTTGTGTTTCATTTCCATGTACTTTCCAGTTTTTTAGAGCTATTGCGATATATATTTTAAAAAAGTTGGAGTGATACAACATCCCTGTCTTCAGCCTCTCGTAACCAGGAATTCTCTTGAAAGTCGATTTCCAATTTTAGATGTTGACCCTTTGTATAGGTCTTTTATCGCTTTTATGTATGTATGATTGATATTACTTTGCTCTAACACTGTCCATAATTTTTATACTGGAACGGTATCATGAGTCTCTATATTTCTGGCACTTCTTTTCTCAATTACTTGACACACAAGATCTGCCTGTATGAAACCCATTTTGCTTCTTCTTCTTGTTCATGAAAATCATTTTCTACTGGTTACTGAAATTCCTCTATAATTGTTACAATCCAGCTTGTTTCCTTTTATTATGTATTGAGGATATGAATGCAATTTTCCAATCGGGATGTCCGTTTATGCATTGACTGATAATATATTTTCCAGTAGTTTCTCTGATCCATATTTGAGCATTTCAGCGTATTGTTGCTGCCCGTTGTCGGTTTTCAATTTATTAGTAAATAACAGAAAAAACTAGTAAACAACTAACAATTTTAGTTGCTTCAATGAAAACAATAGCTTATAATTGTTTCTGTATGTTTCATGTTTACGGCAACAAGAAAATGGTCAAAAAAGGGGTCAATTAGCTCTCATATGGATGATTCTCAAAATTTGGGACAATTTGATGTAACCATCCAATATTAATAAAACAAGAATACTCTTTATTAATCTATAATTTTTAGGTAATATAATAAAATGCCTTTTGTTAGGATCTTTTGTTAAATTATTTGTTTTCAGTTTAAAAATATTTTTAAAAACAGCCCAAAGGCATCAAAATTCCGCTCCATGGACTGTAACCATAACGTTTTGCCTAAGATATTGCTTTATTAAAAAAAACCTATTTTTTTTCGGATCATAACAGCCAGCTACATCAAAAGATTAAATGTCAATAAGTATTATACTATAGCCAAAAACAAATATTTACTAAAAATAGTTATTAAAAATTATTAAGAAAAGTGTGTACCTACATTTGAATTCTACTACGTGGACCTGGGAGAATTTTGCCGCCAGGGGTTGGTACTCGATTATTAAGGGCGCCTGGACTATTTGACACTTGCGTTTTAGTTTGGTTTTGTCGTTCGATATGATAGCATTGCTCAATTTTGTGCGGATTGGTCGTCATGATTGTCGTAGTGCTCGTTGGCAGGTACGTATTTTTATTGTTTTCTACTCCATGGCGCCAATTAGTACAGCTTTTTTGTTTCGCGAATATATAACTATTTTTTTCCAAAAAAATTCTACTCCATGGACTTCTGCTCCATGGACATTTATAAGTCCATGGGGTAGATTGGTGTCTATGGAGTAGAAATAATAAGTGTTTTTTAACCTTAGAAGACGCTTTAATTTAAATTAATTGCTAGTATTTGTTAAGTACTTGTACTGGGGTTGAAGAATCATCTCCTAGGGTGGGTTAATATTTAGCTATATGACTATGCATTTATTTAAAAGAACAGCAAAAATAAACTTTAAAAACGTATACATTTTTGCATTAAATACAGGATTTCTGTTCTTGTTTTCGTGCTTGTGAGAAAATCAACAAATAATTTACTCATGCTGCATTCTGATTTTAGACTATAATAGTAAACCGGTCATAAAAATTAATTATTTTTACATAGATTTTTGTTTTAGCAAAAATATGGCGAAACCAAAGGGGGACTTAGAAAAGCGAAGACAGCAAAAAAAAGATTGTCAGCAATATGAAATGGCAAAGCAGGAGAAAAGACAAAGATATTACAAGCGGCAAAAACAAGGCAAAATTAGGCTTATTGGAACAAAAAATTAACGCAGCGGTACAAAACAAGACTACATAGAATAATAATAATTATAATAGAAAAATTCTCCATTAACAAAAATTTGTTAAAAGATCAAACCGTTTCTTCGGAAGTCAGAAGTTTTAAGAAAACAACTATTTACCAATTTTATGTCTCTGAACAAAAGCTATAAGGCTAAAAGACAGTTTATAAAATGCACATCCAGGTAAAAACGATGTAATTAATTACCTCCAAAAAAGTAAGAAACAAAAGTGATACTTAACAGACATAGACTAAATCTCGAAAAACTGATAAGCAACAACATAAAGAAGATAACTCAAAATATGATATAGTACTTAGCCACCAACAGCAAATCTAAACATAATACTAATCTTAAATGGATTCAATGCCTAAATTGTCTTAAATGGATCTGTAGCAAGTGCAATAAGGGGAGCTAGAACGCGTTTTTGACTTGTTCTGTATGCGACGACAGCGACAACGGTTATGCATGCAAAATTATTAAAATAAATTATCCTCTATTTAGCGTTTTTTTATGTATTTATACATTTTTAAACTAAGTTATTTAAAACCTGTTTTTTTTTAAATACGAGTTTATTGTTTCTTTGTTTATATACTAAAACAGAAAACCTTTCTTTTCTTTAAAAAAGTAAGCTTACCATCCGTTTTATTTTCTCTCTCCTTAATACAGCATTTTTAGTAACATATACCATGCGAAAATTTTAGTTTTAGAATTTTTTTAATATTAAATTAATTCTAAACTACATGAAATTTCAACTCCGTGGAGAAACCATTCCACTACGTGGACACGAATTTTTATTTTTTATCAATAATATTTCAAATTTTGACATAGATTTTTGGCCACACACCTAAACATTATCAGAAAGCGATATCCCATGCAAGTAAATTAAAAAGAGTGTTAATATTCATAACTTTGGTCGATTACACTTTTACCCCTCATATTGTCCCAAATTTTTAGAATGACCCATATAATAAAAAGGTTGGGATTTCGGCTGTCCAATTGATTACCGCCCTGAAAGTGAAGTACGGTGCGTTGCATGCGGAGGTGTTTTCAATCCAACACGTTTCGTGAAGGAAATCGCCGTTCGTACCATCGAAGAATCATCTCGTACCATCTGACCGACCTCGCTGGGTCATCGGATTGAGGGGCGTAACTCTAGGTCAAACCCCTTTGAAGTTGGTTTACTGCGCTTTATTAAAATACCTATATACATATAATATTAAATGTCATCCAGTTGGGGGCAGATTTCGATACAGATTTGGGTACTCGGCGGTCGGATAACTTGGAGAAAGGACCACTCGAAGTGAGAGCGAGTGGGGCGAGTGGGGGTGAGGTTGACAAGCGGATGGGGATATTTATCCAATTGTTTGGAAAGGGATCCTTTCCCGTGGACACTCTCGCGTTGTTGTTACTTGGGAAAGATATGTTCTATTTTTTAACCCCTTAATGCACATAGTAAAAGGGAGAGTATTTTTAATAGCCTAATCGTACGGATCCTCGGCCACCTGTGTTCTTTTGTCTCTTACAATGACCTACCGAAGAAGGAAGTGTGTTAAAAAGTCAGCTTGACGAGATATCCGATCTGATCCGAACTGGCTAATATCTTGAATGAAGGGATAGAACTAAATTACATTTAACACTAGCAGTGACGCACCCAGGAATATGTCTTGGGGGGGAGCGAGGCCTATTTTTTGTGTTTTTTCATGAAATATGTGGAAAATATGTAAAAAAATCTAAGGCCCGGGCCCCGAGGCCCCCTCTGACCCGTGATACTAGCTTAAGGAATAGAAAACTATATAAATTTCTGCAAGCGAGATTTTCAACCTAACCTAACAATAACACAAATACAAAAAGGGAAATGATTCTCATGTTTTATGTTTTAATGTTTGTTTTGGATTTTTAAAAATACTTATTTTTTACGAGCTCATAAATTTCATTAAAATTTCGATCTTTAACCTTAAAATATGAATTTAATTAACTAAGCTATCAATTTATATCGGTTTGGATATATTTATTCATGCTTTTTCTCTGCTTCCTATTTTATTGTGACCATATAAAATTTTTACTTTTCACCATGATACCTTAGTACCCTCTGAGGGCAGCGGTGCACGTTTCATTAGCGTACGAAAAAAGGAGAAAATTTTTAAAATATATTTTTTGTGGTATTTTTTATCCTTAACACTATTTGTTTCTCAAAAAAATATTTTTGGTTACAAGTCAATTTTTATTAAGCTAGACATATTTTTGTTCCTCCTTAAATCAAACAAAAATGTTGAACATTTATTTTTGTAACTCAGTAAATAATAGTGAGTGAATAACTTAAAAGTGACTTTTTCTAGTTGACCTTTTTTAAAGTGGGTTTGAGGGGCACCTTAGGTTGAAGGCCAAACTTTAACACGCACGGTAATTCAGAGTCAGTGGCGGATCCAGGAAGGCAGAGAGGCCCGAGCCCCTCCTCCCAGACATATAACTTATTTTTTAGTTTAGCGGCATCACTTATTTAAAATTTGTTACAAATTCTAATTTATTTTTAAAAATCTCCTTTAGATAGATACTAAATTTCACACCCCAGATCTATTAAAAACGCCTAATAAAAAATATTTTGAAGTTTGCCGCCACTTTGGTCCCTCCCCCTGGATATCCTGGATCAGGCCACTGCTCAGAGTCAATTTTTTAATACCTACTACTACTACTTAGCTTTGCAAGGGTGTCACATCGACCAAGAAGTCAAACTGTGATGAGTTTCTTCAGGATGAAAAAGTTAAATTACAACACTCAATAGAATTAGACAAGATTTTTTTTAAATTAAAACATCGCTTCTTTCTCCCTTCTAGCAATAAAAAGATTTTGTCTAAAAAACGCGACTTGAAAGCAACATTATTAATCATCTCTCTCAAAACCCATCATACATGTCTCATCTTTATAGTTTTATTGCCAAAAATGTTTTTATAAAGGCCCATTTTTCTTTCTATATGCCCCAGGGTGTAGTCGAACGATCATCTCCCAATAAGAAAAACGAGGGGCCGCTTTTTCCTTAACGGAAGCACTGATTTTTTAAGGAAATTGGTACACAGAAAAAACTATTTTAAAAACTTAATGTATCAAAAGTTTTAAATAGTTCGCTTATTACAATTTTTATTCTAAAACTTTATATTTATATTATTATTACAGTCAAACCCTTAATTTTCGTAAATGTAGCTCTGGAAGCAATAAAAAAAATAAAATTCTTTTCACCGCATAACGTCCTATCGCAATCGATAATTTTGGAAAGTGGGACGAATATGCGCAATGACATATCGTGTTTAGGTATATTGTGGAACTACCTACCGAAAAAAAGCGCACTCTTAATTATATGAATCAAAACAACCGTTGATTTTACAAAATAACTCTTTTGTAAACCACAAGTTAAAAAGTTCGCAAGAAAGGGCTTGCACTGAACCATGACTAATTTATAACCCTTACAAAATCAGAAAGTCCCTAGTGCCTGTCCTTGTGTACCCTGTGGAACATTTTAATAATTTTTCTAATGACACAAATTTGGTTTACTTTAAGTATACTGATTTGTAATATTTTTACGACACATACTATATTAAATCCCTAATCTTACACAGAGCTAGAAATAAAAAATAACATTAAAACCAATCTTGCAAGAAAGACAAATGTTTTAAAAACATACATACCATAAAAGAAAAAATTATCCATACAATTCCAACCAAGATTCACGCTCACAGAAAATAAAAATTGTTGTAAAAACAAATTAAACTCGAACCGAACACATATTATAACATAATATTGAATAAGGAAATAGAGACAACTAATTGATTGTTAAAATAAAATCATTGTTAAAAGCAAAAGATAGAGCGTCACCAGGATCATATTAATTTTCAGGTTCACATAGGGTTATTACACATAATGATAAGTGATCTGCGTGACATGCATGGCAGAGATCATGAAGATCAAGTGTTGATCCCGACCTGGCGGCTTTATGTACATTATTTTAAAATAAAATTTATACACACACATTTTTTGACCCCTATAGCGTTCAGCACTGACCCTTTTATTAATACATTTAAACGCGATTCTTTAAACCTTTTAACCTTTTTGGAAGCTCCAGATGTACCAGCTTTTATTTACCAATCTTTAAAACATACTAGCAGAAATACGCATTTACTATCAAGAGAAAACTGGAAGAACGGATTTATATATTAAGAATGGAAAGTGATCAAACATGCATGTATACATCATTCAGCAATAAAACAAATATTGAAAACAGAAGGTTATTGAAAAGACCGCTGAAAGGTGAGAGAAAAAAGTCAGAGAACAGTCTCTGCATCGAAATACCAGAGAAAATAGTGTAACTAAGACGAGAAAAAAGAGATATTTTAGTATTACTCTAATAAAAAAGAGAGCAGAATATTTTATAGAAATAAAAGAAAAACACGATAATTCAGACCAAATACAAAAACATACAAAAATGAACAGTCTAAGCTTCTAGCTGGTATTAAAAAAATAAATTAGATAGATGAAGAAAGTATGTAGAGTCTACATTGTGCTAAAGCAGAACTAAACATAGAAAAAAATAAATTCTCACAAATTAATTATGTAAATCATTCAGAAACTCCTAGAATAGAGAACCCTTCTGACGAAATGGTGGAAATGCCGGCGAAAATTTTACGGCTTCGAGACGAAAACCTGAAACCTGAAGACAACCAACATCTAAAATTTTAGAGAAAGCTAGAAAAGCTCTTTAATTTGGTAAAGAAAACTTTTGTTAGGATGCTTGATTTAAGCGGGTAGATCGGTAATTATAAGCAGATATAGATCTAGCAGATATATAAATAAACAGAGCTTTTTCCTCCATACGGTTTCTTGTTTTGCGAAAACAAGAAAAAGTACTCCATAGCTCTCAGTCGAGGTGAATACATTTGAAGAAATGAAACCACTGTCTTCCTCTACAATCTTTAATTGAATTAAAGTTAAAGATTGTAGAGGAAGATAGTTAATTGCTTATTGACTTTTGATGTTCTTCATTTGCTCCAACGCTTGATACAGCACCGCATCGAGGTTTTTGGAACTGTAAATACAGGTTCTAGTGTATGGTTCTAATAGAATGGATTGTAGGCAATTGCAAACTACTTTAGAGTTTGTTAAAGGAGAAGAAACGAAAAGTCCTGCTTACTTGCTGCAGGACTTTTCGTTTCTTCTCCTTTAACAATGGTTCAAGGACTTCACCCTGGAGAAATCGACAATTCATTACTTTAGAGTTTGTTTGTTCGCATGATACAGCTTTAATTGCTGCTTGGCTATCTTAAAAGATTGTTATATGTTTATTGAGACATATTCTACTTAGGCTTTACCGCACATCTCTATGGCATTTATTTTGGCTTGGAATAAGCTGTTACTGTTCTATTAAAAGATGGATTGTTGTATGAAGTTGTGTTATTGACACGTAAAGTAGATATAAAGTAACGAGCTTCGTGTTTTGATAAATAAATAATTCACACAGCAAGAATACCACCTGCCTTCCTTAATTTTCTTTCCGTTTTCATATTTATTAAACAATAAATCCCTGAAATGTGTGGTCAGCCTTATCCATTGTCTAATTTTTATTGTATTGTATTTTTGTAGGCAATCTGCCGGACGCAGTTTGACGATATATGAATTGTTTTCAGACTATGATATAATTGTCCAGAAATCAAATCGGCCGTGCGGAAATTATGTTAAAAATTGCAGAAGGGTGATGTCACGGTTATAACTAAAGTCCAGCAAAGGGTCTTTTCCCTGACTTTAAAGATAACAAAATATTTTTTAAGCAATCTAAATAATATACTTTCGGGTTCTCTGGATTTGTATGTTTAAAATATAAGCCAGCTACTATTTTAATAGTAGAGCCCGAAGGTTATTTGACTCAAGAAGTACATGATATATTTATTTTTCTAAATCATGATGCGTCTGCTTTAATAAAAATTCCATGACCAAAATTCTCCTAAAGATTAAAGTCTTAGATAGATAGATATTAGATGAATTTTAAAATGTTGTGTTTCAGCTTTTTCAATTGAATAATATTTTAGCTTCCACTAAGAGTTAGAAATATCTCTTAAAACTCTTCATATAATACTATAGGTGTTTCATTAGTCTTAGTTGTTTAACTTCTTTTGGTGTGCAAGATCCTGTTATTAAATAATTTTTGGCAATACTACTGCTATGTATGTCTGTTTAGAACGTTTTTCTACGTTGCCCGGCGCCTATTCTCCACCTCCTTTGATCCTGACAATCATCTTCTGTCAGATTTTTTTAAAGTATTGATCTTTGGATTGACTGTTGCTATTCCACTTTAGGATGCCCTCTTTTTCTGCGCCCTATTGGTTGCCATTCTAAGACCTGCTTTGCCGTACCATATCAGTTGTCTTTTAGTGATGTCATCCGTTATGCTTCCCTTGATTCCCATTCTTTCTTTTATGGTCTCATTTCTTGTATGATCTGTTTTAGATATTCTTATTAATCTTCTTATTGAATCCAATTCGACACTTTCCATTTTTGTTTTATATTTTGCTGTTACGCGACAAGTCTATTCCACACAACAGCGTGCTTTTCATATATATTGTAAAAAAAAAATATATTCTTTTTTATCTCTCTGCAACATAAAATACTGTTAAATTAATAACATTTTTTGCTTTTACTATTCTTTTTTCCAGTTCTTTTGCAGTCTGTTCCTGTCTTATCAAATGTGACACTCAAGTATAGATACTCATTGCATAGAGATATTGTTTGTCCATCGTCTAGTTCTCACTCACTTGATTCGTTTCCAATACACAAGTAATGTGCCTTGTCCACGTTTAGCGTTAACCTCATAAATTCCATGTCTTCTTTATCATTAGCTACAATTACTTGGTCTTCAGCAAACCGTAGTAGTGAATCGGTCGTTAAGTTGTATTCCCAAGCCGTGTACTTTATGTTTTCAGTTTTTTAGAGCTACTACGATATATATTTTAAAAAGATTTGGAGAGATACAACATCCCTGTCTTAAGCCTTTTGTTACCAAAATTTTTTTTTCAAGTCGATTTTCAATTTTAGTTTTAGATTTTGACCCCTTTTATAGTTCTTTTATCGCTTTTATTAGATTGCTCTAACACTATTCATAATTTTTCTACTGGAACGGTATTATATGCTTTTTGTAGGTCCCCAAAGGTAACATGTCTCTATATTTTTGGCCCTCCTTTTCTTAATTCTTTGTTTTTTGCCAACTATCATTTTCTTTTTGCATTAGTGAGCATAAAATTAATGTTTGGTTTTTCTTCTAAAGTAGCTACACCAATATCATTCGTGGTGATTCCACTATTACATCTTCTAGCTATCTTAGCAGTTTGGTTTACCTTTTTATGCAGATTTAACACATCATGTAAGTACAAGAAAACTGCTTTAATAATATAAATATATTCTAAAACAAATAAGCTTGAATGATAATTAAGTCTAAAACTACATGGCACTGTGCCACAACTTTTGATTTTGATTGACATTTAAGTGGGGTAACTCAAATAACATAAAGAAATCGTAGAAATAGTAGTAAAGTAAGAAACCTTTCTTATAAGGATTAGGGAAAAGTATGAACAGTAAGATATATTATGTTGGAAATCTCAATATGGACAAAATATGTAAGGTTTCTCGAAGTGATATATATTGACACAAAAACGCTTTAATGGGATAATGGTTTTGACTTTTCATTTAAGGTTTTTCACCTTAATTTCCTCTAAAATCTGAAGTTACTTTAATAAATTTGACAAATAAATCTTTTAGTGTTAAATTACGTATACGTGCAGGCCCTACGGGGTCCGATACTGCGTTTAATGATAGAATCCAGTGGCGTATATAGAAAAAAGTTTCGGGGTGGGCCCGAGACAGTTTTGGGGGGGCCCGAGACAGTTTTGGGGGGGGGGGGGCGAGACCTCATGAGGCTGTATTTTATGTTTGTATTCATGAAATATGTGGAAAATATCCAAAAAAATCTTAGCTTCGGGGGGGGGGGCCTCCAGGCCCCCCCATATATACGTCATTGATACAAGCAATACACTCGGTATGGATAGACATAAGACTCGCCCGAACATTTTACGAAAGGGAACCACCCCCATAACCCTGGCAGGGGGGTGGTTCCCCCCCCCCCTTAAACGTGCTTTTTGACGGGTTTTTGCTAATAACTCGAAAATGGTCAACTTTTATAAAAAATTCTAAAGACCGTTTTGCAAGCGGATAAAATTTTCTTTTTTACGATGTACCTTAGTAGCCTCTAAAGTGGTGTACGTTCCATAGGCCTACGAAAAAAGGGGAAAATGTTTTAAATATTTTTTTTTTCTTGTGACATTTTGTATCCCTAACACATATTCCCCCGAAAATATAACAAGAGAGAGCCATCCGCCCCCTCTTGGTGGGGGGTGGTTTTTTTTTACTTGGTATATCAAATTTGACCATTTTTGGGGCATCTATGCAACATCTACTGCTACGTTGACTGATGTACATACATCGTTGAAAGGAAATTTCTCCGGCTTTAAAAATAAGTTTTAAAACTAGACATGTAGGACAGTAAAATTCAAGAAAATTAGAAAAAAAATAGTTTTTTCTATAACTCTTATTTATTTATATGCCTATGGTGCGTCACTGATGTAAGGGGGCCATGTTATATATCGTTAGAGAGGACTTTTCATCAGCCTCAATAATTGTTACTTAGTTGTTTTTTGCCAAGTTGAAAGTTTGCAAATAATTGGGAAAATACTGTAAGAGCGCACTTTTAAGGGGGGTGAGAGGGGGGATGCCCCCCACTCCCACTTTAAAGTAGGTTAACTAGAAAAAAACAGTTTTAAGTTATTATTAACCAAAAATAATTTTTTTCTCACTCTGATTATTATTTCCTGAGTTACAACAATTAACGTTTAATTTAAGGTTTTCTACAAACACATTTATTTTATTTCAGGGCGGCTATTAAAAAAAAATATGTATATCTTAACAAATATTTAACTGTATACAATAGGCTTTTAACCAAAAATATTTTTTTGAGAAAAATAAAACCACAAAAAATATATAACTTTTTTTTAATTTTTTTTTCGTACGCAGATGGAATACCGTCAGAGGGTACTACGGTACATCGTTGAAAAGGAAATTGTATCCGCTTCAAAAATTAACTCCAGAAGATTTTTGGAAAAATTGACCGTTTTCGAGCAAAAAACTATCAAAAAGCACGTTCAAGGGGGGGAACCACCCCCCTGCCAGGGTTGTCTTATGTCTATCCATACCAAGTGTGTTGCTTCTATCATTAAACGCAGCATATCGCTTGAATCTCGGATGTAGGGCTTGAACTTGTATCTAAAAATGTTCAGCATGACTTTGTTATTTTGCTGCCAGATATAAACTCGCGAATCTTTATTCTATTAAGAGCCATAAAATAACAAGAGTCAAAGGTGTATAATTTGTCTTGAAATAATAACCATTACACTATCCCATATTGCGCCTAATACTGTGTGATTTTGTGTTATAAACACGACGATATAGGTAATGCTCGCAAAGAACCTAATTAAAGTCAGAAAAAAATCGGCTAAATTACACCATAATCTCTACGAACCACCAGTACTGCTTTTGCCTTTAAGCGTACCCGTGTATAACATTCTAATAATAATTATCCACATTTTAAGAGGTATTAAAAAAGGTATTACATTACATGTGGGCTTGTAGCACGCCGTTCAAGATGTTTAGATTATGTATTTCAAGTGGATTTTATTGAAAATTAGAAACTATATACCGATGAAGCAGATTGAAGATATATAAAAAATAGCTTATTAATACTTTGAACAAGAGATTTGTTTAAGCACAAGAAAGTTAATATTATTCTTTATTTATTTCTAGAAAAAGAAATAAAGGCTGTTCCTGTGAATTCTTCCCAATAACTTTTGACGATATTTATGTCTATTAATTAATTGCAACAATTACTTGATTGGCTAAACATTTATCAATCTGTGGATTAAATTTGAAGGTTTCCTGAAAATAATTGTGCAGGTTTGTTGAGGACACTGAATGAGTATTTTTGTATACCTTGTGCTACACTTTTGAGAGCAGTCTCAAGAGTTTGATCATCTTTGATAAGAAGAAATTGTTTCGTTGTACTTGATTGCAAAACTTACTGTAAACGTAAGGTCGGGAAATAACAGCGCTTGATATAAAAGTCAAAAAACGAAGACTGAAAAGAAAATTAGTCTAAAACTAAATACATTTACGTCTCAAAAAACAACGAGAGATAAATAGTAGAAGTAGAAAAACTAACATACTTGGAAGCAAATATAAACAAAGAAAAATCTATTACTACTGGGGAATAATTCAAAGAATAATCAATGAAAAAGTCTTTTACGTTTATCAAAAACTTGTCTTGACAAGATTTTGACGAGATGAACACTTAGAAAGGCAAATGAAGCACAACTAAAAATATTTGAAAGAAAAATGCTTTGTAAGATCTTAAACCCAATGCTAACATAGAATATAGTTTTTGGAGGATAGCAATTTTTCTGTTTTCAGAGCACGCTATGATGCTCCACTTTTTCATTTCTTTGGTCAATATTTCAGGCTATTAAGTTGATATATGGGTCAATTCTATTAATCATTTGGCAACTCAAATTCTAGAATTATTTAAAAATATTTCAAACATGGTCCTAATAGATATGCCAAAATGAATTTGTGACAAAAAGCAATATGTAATTTGCTGTTAACAATTTTTAATGTAAAATTCAACTCACTTTATCGTCAAAATTAATTTGCCAAAATTTTAGAATTTAATTCAGAATCACCGTTAGTTACAACACGCGGTAATGTATAAATTCTCGAACTATTAATTATGGCCGATATCGCATTATTTTCATCGGTGTTGGATTGGTAATAAATACAACTGTAATTGTTAATTCGGATAAAACATGGGTGCACCGAGAAGGGAGCACCCCCAAGCATAATTTTTTAAAAGTATTTTTGACATATTTCATAAATAAAAATAATAAAATCCCCCCCAATACTCATCCCCCCCCAAGACATATTCCTGGGTGCGTCACTGGATAATATATAACCTTTTGCCGGGAAGTTCTTTTTCCAATTAAATTTCCTGATATTAATTTTATTTTCCATCAATTCCATAATCAAATTTAGCTCTTACTAATTACGTTACTTAGGCTTAGTTTACTGAAGGTAATGTTACAGTTTTTAATATTTCTCTCTCTCTCTCTATCATTTTTTACTTTCCTGGCTTGCAAACCAATAGCCAGGAAAAGTATTGTTTCCTTTGAAAAAAAATTAGCTATTTCATTATTTTGAAAGGCTTATTATGTGTCTGCTATCAGGAGCATTTGCAAGAAATTTTATGTAATAATAAATAACAAGGGAGAGCCTGGGATGGAGTGTGAAAACTATTTAGTTTTAAAAATAATAGATAGGTGGGCTTTTTTTTAGCTCTTCAGTATTATTTATAGTTAAATTAGTTAATTAGTTATTATCGACGGGTGAACAGCTCTCACTCGGTGTACACATTTCTCACAATCTGTTCACAATCCTTCACAATCTTTACACAATCCCTCCCAATCACCCACAATCTGTCACAATCCTTCACAATCTTACCACAATCCTTCACGATCCCTCACAATCTTACCACAATCCCTCACAATCTTTACACAATCCCTCACAATCTTAGCAAAAGATTGTGGATTTTCACAATCGGCGTACACATTTTGGGGTTAGCTGGTCGCCCCTCGGTTATTAACTAGCAGGGCCGGTAACGGTAAATTAAGAGGGCGGCCAAGGAAACTATAGACATGATGACCTTTTTTTTTGTCGTCAGAATTTTTGATGGTACGCAGGTACGCTACGCCGCTGCACAGTCCTCCACAACCCTTCACAATCTTTCACAATCTTCCCACAATCCCTCACAATCTTTCCACAATCCCTCACAATCTTAGCAAAAGGTTACTTTTTCATTAAAAATTTTTTACATGTCCTATATTTAATCATCAATTTCTAAAGACCTGGTTTTATTTTAGTTTGGGTCATCATCATCAGGAGCATCATCATCATCATCACTAGAATCTTTTTCACAATATTGTTCTGCTATCGGTAGCAACAGAATATATTTTTTGGCATTATGAATCCATTCCGGGCCTATTCAGTCTAGCAAATCATACAGATTTAAAGAATATGGATTTGTTTCATTAACTAATTGCCTTCTCTTGGATTTTAAAAAGTTCAAAGAGTAGAACAAAGGATTTTGCATTTTAATTTGAATTTTGTTACACTTCTATTAAATTAATTTAGGGTTTCCAGTGATCAGTAGTTGTTTAGATTTATTTTTAATTTGTCTGCAAGGTTTTATTATTTATCCATTTTAGTTTACAGCTGGATTGTTTAATTGTTGTAAAATTTACATAGCTATACCGAGCTAGCGAGCAAGTCTTGAAATAATTTCGATTAGATTTTTTTTAGTTTTTATTGAATTTTTTTTATCATCATTATCAGAAGGGGTTTTATCATCATCAGAAGAATTTTTTTCATAAGATTTGTCTGATTTAAATAACACTAGAACACCTAGATATATTTTTTAAGACGGTCTTGCGGTCGACATTTTGCTTTTTAAAAAGTTTGCGTTTTGGAACACGGTCTATTAGGTACTTTTTTATTTTTTAAAAGTTCATGTTGAAAAATTGCTTTTGGTTAGTTTTTACAAATAATCCGTCAAACTGAATGTCATTTTTACATTTTAAAATGTTACATAATTCCTTGATGTATTGTTTTAAATGTATATTAACTAACCTGAAAAATTAAAGTGTCACATAGAAACAAAAATATTAAAAAATACAAATAATTAAATAATGAAAAAAAAAAAATATTAAGTATGAAACGAAAATTTTTCTTTGATTTTGAAAATCGAATAAAAAGAGGGTAATTCAAAAAAATTATTCCAACATTATGTAACCTCTCAAAACTAAAAGTGGCTGATGAAATTCAGTTTTAAAGTTAGATTCTTTATAATTAATATAATAATCATTAATAAAGAAATTCATAGACCCCCTTCCAAAATGCAAACTATTGAAAAAAACCGCCGTAGGTGGAGAACGGCTTGATGGGTCACATTACAGTTTTCACATTTGAATTTCTTCTGAAATCAAAACGTTGCTCCAAAGGCGCAAGTTTCAAGTATCACTCTGTACTTACCTTCACAAGTAAACTGGCCGTAATGTTTTCCGGAACTTTTGTCTCCACACACGACACACTCAATGTTCTGATTTTTGTCGGCACTGTTCGCACTGTTTTGCGAGTTCTGCGAAGGGGTTTGCCGGTTGACGAGAGCCAGATCCGTGCTCGACTCCAACGTGGTAATGGGGTTGATCCCCCCCGTTAAAGGGTTTAGGTTAGTTGGGGTTGAAGGTACCGGAGGTAAGGGGTTCAAACCTCCATTGGTTAGTGGGTTTAGACTGGATGATATGTTAGGGTTGAGGAGCGATGGTTCCCGCCAAGAACTAGCTACTAGAGCCATGTTTATCAGAAAAAATCGCGCACTGTATATATATTTTTTATTTTTGGTCACTCACGTCACGAAATGTTTGTTTTAGTACGAGATGAGAATAATAGAGCGTTGAGAAGTTGGCAAGGGTTTAACCTTGTTAGAATGTCACGACATCGGTGCACTATGAACCTGTGTACCTCAGGGGCGCCGCCGGGTGCTCGCCACTTGTTCTATCAGCTGAGCGTCGTCCCTAGTAGTCGGTAGTGTAAATCTGTGGTGTGCGTCGGAGGTGATAGGTCGACCCCGAGACACTCTCTAGCCTCTACTAGTGACCTTTCGGCTCAGGCCCCGACACCGTGACTTGGCCTGGGCGGGCCGGGGTGGGCCTTAGTTCGTGGCCCGGGTCACGATAGGCCATGGGGCGTTACCGGGCCAAGGGTGGGGGGCAAGCGACGTCGACACAAAGCTCGAAAACTTAGCGACCGACGAGCGAGCGTCGACCGACCGACGACCCGACGACGCACTATAGGATCTCGCACGGCCCCGCATTACCGTGCTATTGGCATTTACTGCACGGTCGCAATCTGAATGTATCGCGACTCTTTCTCGTACAAAGATCCTATGTCATTTTTTATACACTATCCGACAACGTTAAACTGCATCGATTCGACGGCGACCTGAGACAGCATTGAACGTTGCGCTCGTAACTTGCCAATTTGTCGGCTACTCAACGTTGTGCATCGCTTCAGCGTACCAACCTTTACATCACAGCGTTCTGTTTGATTCAAAGAAACCTCTTTTTGCTCGAATTTAATGAATGTTTTTTTACTTGTATGTACGCAATGTGTTTTTTATTTATGGGAAACCTCTTTTTATACAAATTTTATAAATTAGTTTTTTACTCATAGGTTAACTAAACGTTGCGATGGCGACTATTGGTGAGTAGTCGGTTATATAAGTTGCTAATTCAGCAAGAATTATCAAAACAAGGTAAATGAGGTCAGTAAACTTTTCAAAATTTGTCGAAATCTCCTGCAAACAACAGTTAAAATAAACCAATTTATGCACTATATTTATACTCAACTTTGTACTTATTCCTGCAAACAATAGTTAAACAAAATCCAACTAGAAGTTTGTCGACTACTTAACGTTGTGCAAGGCGTGCCCGCCACGTCACGCCACAACTTTTTATTTTATTTACTTAAACAAAACCTTCTTTTGCACTAATTTCGTGTCTCAAAAATTATTAAAATATGCCGTAAGCAGCAGTTAAACAAAATCCCATGCCCACAAGCAATTTCTCTACTGATCAACGTTGTGTAACGTGTCACAACGTTTTGTTTTGCTTAAACAAAACGTTTTCTTGCGCTCCTTTCGTGAGTCAGATCAATGAGAGATGACAGTTAATGTTGTGATGGTGACTAGTTGGGTTGAATTATCAGTTATTTCCGTTTAAAAGTGCAAATAGGCATGAAGTTTTGTTGTTTTTTATTCCAAAGGGCATGACAGAGCGTATGTGGATTAAGTGACATCTCAAATTAGTAATATAGACGTTATTCTTATTACTGTTGCTTGTCCCAATTTATCTCTATCTGTCACAGGGCATTACATATTTTGTTCACCTAGGGTCTAATCATTTTTAAACCAGCTTTTTTGACACTATTGACAGCTCCTATGACAAAATATGTACTAATGTCAATCCGCCTGTCAACTAGTGTAGGCTAGACTAGAAAAAATTTTGGAAGGTTTAAAAAGAAAAGTTTAAAGTATACTTGCAATTTTTTCCCTATTTGTGTTGCTAGGAAATTTGTTTGAACACACTTTCTTAATTATTGCAAGGGAGGATTAAACCCACCCCTTGATCCCCCTTTGTAAGACCTTGGCTTAGCCTTAAATTAAGCCATCCTATTTAGATAGTACGATAGACATTTTCACGACCAAATTTATTTTTGAAACGGAATTTTTTTCTTAAACGAATAGGAAAAATGACATAGCACCTTTTAGCAATCGTGATTTGTCGTAAGGAAAATTGTTCCAGAACAGTAAGGTGAGATTGGATATAATATTGCTGGAAATTAAGCTTTTGTAGGAGATAAATATTTACACACTGGGAACAAAATGAAGACATGTATAAGCTACAGAATTCTTAAATTAACTACGTTTTTAGTTTATACCTTTATATTAATAAAAATTAAAATTTAATATATCTAATATAAATACTTACTAAGTAATTTATTTTTTTTAAGATAAATAATTTTATGTATGTAAATTTTCTAAAACAAAAAAGTTTAAATAAAACATTTTACTGACGTCTTTTACAAAATTCACAAGTACAAATTAACATTATTCAAGTCTAAACATGCAGTATGATACCACAGTAAACTAAAATACTCTGCCAATCTATGGGCACCTAAGCTCACACTAGGTACTATAGTTATAGTGTGAGCTAATATAATCAAAAACAGAAATATATTTTATTCAACTCCAGACTCAATTACCTTTCGTTTGATACCACACAAGCCATGTTTTGATTTAAACTCAAATTTTTTCAATCTACCCCCACCCTTTAAAAAAAAACTAAAATGTATTTTGTTTAACTCCAGACTCAATTACCTTTCGTTTGATATCACACACGCCATATTTTCACTTAAACTCTAATTTTTGACATCTACCCCCACCCTTTTTTTTAAATAAACTAAAATTCATTTTTTTTATCTCCAGACTTAATTACCTTTCGTTTGATATCACACACGCCATATTTTTACATAAACTCTAATTTTTGGAATCTACCCCCACCCCTTTATTTGGCTTGCGTTCGGCCATCACGGCCCAAGACCCAACTTAGGTACCAAATTTCATTAAAATCGGACAAGGGGTTTTTGAGTTATGCGGGTTGGTCGTTACAGACAGACATACAGACAGACATACAGACAGACAGACAGACAGACAGACAGACAGACAGACAGACAGACAGACAGCAAAACAAAAAAGTTTCAAAATCATCTGAAACGCAAAGATATCTAAAAATTTTTGAAATCGGAGCAACTTTTATTTTCTCGAAAAAATTACGATCACCATAGCTCACACTACTTATAGTAGTAGTGTGAGCTAAAACACTGAGTAATTTTTTTCGCAATGAATTGCAAAAATGAAAACAATATT
Organism: Aspidapion aeneum; assembly: GCA_963576565.1. Lineage (NCBI taxonomy): Eukaryota > Metazoa > Arthropoda > Insecta > Coleoptera > Brentidae > Aspidapion > Aspidapion aeneum. The sequence continues at coordinate 27,820,285 of OY755048.1, forward strand.
TAATATTATTGTTTTGAAAATAAATAAATCCTAAATAACAGTTTTTATATAAGATGTCCCAAATAACAGTAAGTACCTAACTACATGGGGATTCAGTGGCGCACCCAGAATATGTCTTGGGGTGGGGGCCGAGGCCTCTTAGGGAGGGCCCGAAGCCTCATGATGTCAAATTTTAAGCTATTTTTTGTGTTTTTTTCTGAAATATGTCGAAAATATGTAAAAAAATCTAAGGCTTGGGGAGGGGCCCGGGCACCGGCCCCCGCCACCGCCCTCGCCCCCCCCTGGGTGCGCCCAAGGGATTTCAGAAACGGTTTATAAACAAAAAGTAAATGGCGTTAAAAAATTTGTTGTATACCGTCTTTCGATTAGCCGTGATCGTTAATATAAAAATACCAATTTTTCTTAAATTTGTTTATTGTTTACAGTTCGGTTTGTTTTGTTTATAAGTTAGCAACAATATTTAAATTTAACAAAAAAAACAATTTTTAATTCATGCTCGATATTTTAAATTCCCAGATAAATATCTGAGGGCACGGCAGTGCCCGGCCAAGTTCGCGGCATAAACTGCTGTACCATCTTTTCTTGAAACGTTTCAGCCCTGATTTGACCTATCTAAAACTCTACTTCGGAATGAGCTACTAAACTCAAACTTTGCACAGTCGTAGATCTTCATAGAGTTAACAACCCCTCCAAGTTTAATGGATATCCATAAAGTATTAAAGTAGTTACGAAATTTCAAAAAACTTCGAAATTGCCACTCACTAACGCACTCACTTACTCACTCATGTATAGATAGATCATCAAAATTCTCCTGTACTTTTAGACATGCTACAAAGCTGAAATTTGGCAAACTGATAGAAATTATGAGCAAACCCTTGGAAAAAATAAAAAAACCCCAAAACCAGTGGCGTAGCAGGGGGGAGGGGCGCGGGGGGGGTTTGTCGGCCCCCCCTCCCCAAGGGTACTGGCGCCCCATGTGGCCGAAGCGCCCTATAAGCTTTATTAAGTAGCAGGGCCGGCAACGGCAAATTGAGAGGGCGGCAAAGGAAACGAAAGACATGAGACCTTTTTTTTTTTTCGTCGCAAGATTTGTGGGGGGCGCCTTTTGGAAACTAAAGACATGATAACCGTTTTTTTTTGGTCGCAAGATTTTTGAGGGGCGTCCTTTTTAGCTGTCGGCCCCCCCTCGCCCCTTCAGGCACGCTACGCCGCTGCCCAAAATTCTAATTTAATCCCCTCCCCTATACATGTAAAGTTATGTCAAAGTAACATTGCCCGCTTCCAGAAGCGATAAAGAGCTGAGCTCTGGCAGACTGATAGGAAATATAATAAAACTATGGGAAAAAATGTTACAACCCCAAAATTTTTTTGCCTTTCTCCCCTACAAATGTAAAGTTATGTAAAAGTAACATTGTCCACTTCCAGAAACGCTAGAGAGTTAAGCTTTGGAAGGCGGATAAAAACTATGATAAAACTATAGAGAAAAATAAAAAATTTCCAATACTTTAAATAACTTTCCTCCCCTATAAACGTAGTTATGTAAAAGTAACATTGCCCTCTTCCAGAAACGCTAAAGAGCTGAGCTGTGGAAGACTGATAGAAACTATGATGAAATTACAGGAAAAAATTTGAAAACAGCAAAATTTTAATTTACAGCCCTCCCCCATAAATGTAAATTTACGGAAAAGTAATATTGCCCACTTCCAGGAACGCTAGAGAGCTGAGCTTCGAAAGGCTGATAGGAACTATGATAAAACCATAGAAAAAAATAGAAACCTCAAAAATTTTAATAAGGCATTGCAAAAGTTATAAACAATACTCCGCATATTTTACTACTTTAAAACTTAAATATTATTCAATGCCTGAAATCATAACAAAAACATTTCATGTAAAAAAGCCAACTTACCCGAAAACGGTATTCCGTAAAAAGAATTAAGATAAAAGTAAAGCCAAGTTGTCTAATACAAATTTCGAAATGAAAGGTTTCTCACTAATATAGAAATATTGTACCCGGCGCCTCCACCATATGTCCCGAGGGGGTTGTCGTGACTATTTGTATACGTGTTGCGCACAAATAAAGAGGATCGTGAGATAGTTTAAGGGTTTATTTAATACTAAGTACAAAGATACTTACACACTAATCCCTACTGTCTGGCCCAGTTTTCTAATACAAATATTATTCACGTGTAGGTCGGGTTCAGCTCTCGGCAGAATCTCTTTACTGTTTCTATGCTTACTATTGAGATCTTAGGTACTAAGCGTACCCTTTGAACTGAACCCCGACTATCCGTTCTTGATTGGTTTTATAGAAGCATGTGATTACAAACGTGTCTTAATCTTAAACATAAATCGTTTGCACCACATACTTTCTAGGTTGATGTCTTAATACGTTTACATCAGGTCAACCAACCAAGTTCCGGATAGCATGCCCAAATTATATACATGACTATATATAAAACTTAACAATATCAAAAATGTAAATTTAACAATTTTGTTTTTTTGTGTAGTTATTTTTATCTGGAACAGCCTGTATCCTCCCTGAGGCTTTAGATTGTGTGAAAAGACTTCCTTTGAAGAAGATATGGGTGCTTCAGCAGCCAGCTTCCTGGTATAAACAAAAATCACTGTTGAATTACCCCGAATTAATCACTAAAAAACGCATTAGTGGAATTACCAAACATATTATTTAAAATGTGACAGCTCCGGTCCCCTACGTCTTATTTTTTTTTCTCGAAGAAAGAAGTTTGTAGTTTGTATAATGTCCCTAATTTAAATTTTCGAATCGTAAAAATAAAAACACATTTAAGGGGTGATTTTCTATCGCGCGCGAGAAAAAACAACAGGGTATTCATTACTTTCCGCTAGTAGGTAGGTATACAGGATGTCTTATAGTTATAGTCATTTAAAAATAAGAACCTTACAATTTTACTTTTTAAAGGGTCTATCTATCTTTGTAGCTTTCTTTGATACAACTTTGGAAATACGCCTCTCCTAATATTTTTCACTCTTCTCTGTCTGTCGCCGTGTTCATCCATCTACTTCCTGCATGCCTTCTTAAATCTTCCTACTTCTTTTATTTTTCCCAAGTCTTCAGTTTACAATACATTTGTTCCATCGACCATCTCCTCTAACATCCCTTACTTTTGTTATCTTATTCATGTTTGATTTTGTAAGTGTCCAGGTCTGGGATCCATAGGTCAGAACAGGAAGGATACATTAGTAGTACACTTTCGTTTTAAAATAATGAGGATATTTTTTAATATGTAGCTTAATTTACCGATGTTGCCCAAGCCAATCTTACTCGTCTCTTGATTTCAGCTGTTTTGTTCTATTTTTTTTTTTGTTTATTCTGATCGTCATATCTTCATCTGTCTTTGTTATGCTTTTAGTTTTAATGTAGTTTATACTCCAGCCTATATTTTTAGCTGCTGAATCCAGTTCTTCCAGAATTTTATGATCGATGAAGCATATGTGCAGCGTGTCCCATTTTCGATGGGATTAAATGGGAAACTCGGTTATTATTAAAGATATCGATTTTCTGATTGCACCTTACCGTGCTCTTTCTTGGAGCCCTTAAAAACGGTGTAATCTGATTTTTGCTATACCCCGTGGTTTCGCTAATACTTTTTGAAAAAATTGCATTTTAATTAATTCCTTGTATCTCGCTTATTTTGCAAGATATTTTTGTTCTGTAAAAACCTTTCTATGACAACTTTTTTAGAGCAAAATAATGACGTTGTCAATTTTTTAAAATATTGTTTAGTTTTTGAGATATGGCATTTATCATAAAAAAATTAAATACGGACCTGGATTTTTTTTATTACTACTTTGATTGGTTCCATGCTATTATTACCTTAAAATGATAAAACTTGAATATTTTTTTTGATTTAAGGTTAAAAAAACCATTTAATATTAAAAAAAATATATAGTCCGAATCTGGAAATTTCCAACGTAATTATAAATTAAAAACTATTAGAACGATTTTTAGTTTATCTGTTTTGAAATGATAATTAAAAGATTTATAAATAAAGTAAAAAACGTTAAAAAGTTGCAAAAATAATATCATACTAATTATTTAATGGTAGCACAGCAGGTCGTGAAATTTACAAAACAAAAGCGTGGAATTGACATTGTCCTTTTACTTGTCATTTTTGTGAATGGCTTACAATTATTTTAAAATGGCTAGAAATCGACCATATCCAGATTTTGAAAAATGTGATATGTTTGACTGCTTCATTCAAGCAACAAAATCCTAATATTTAAATGGCAGAAATATTTTTATGCAAAATACGTTAAGAAAAATTACTCAAAAATGCCAACAATGTCTTACACATAATGGTAATCAGAAAAATGAGTTTTTTTTTATAATTTGTTTTTTTTTTGTATTAGCTCACACATATACTATACTATAGTAGTGTGAGCTAGTGAGCTATGGTGATCCTAATTTTTTCGAGAAGAAAAAAGTTGCTCCGATTTCAAAATTTTTTATATATCTTTGCGTTTCAGATGATTTTGAAACTTTTTTGTTGCGCCGTCTGTCTGTCTGTCTGTCTGTGTGTCTGTATGTCTGTCTGTAACGACCAACGCGCATAACTCAAAAACCGCTTGGCCGATTTTAATGAAATTTGGTACCTAGGCTGGGTCTTGGGTCGAGATGGTTCCATTTAAAAATGAACAAAATCCACCGAACACAAACCAAATAAAAGGGTGGGGGTGGATTTCAAAAATTAGAGTTTATGTGAAAATATGGCGTGTGTGATATTAAACGAAAGGTAATTGAGTCTGCAGTTAAACAAAATACATTTTAATTTATTAAAAAAAAAAGGGTGGGCGTATATTTTAAAAATTAGAGTTTAAGTGAAAATATGGCGTGTGTGATATCAAACGAAAGGTAATTGAGTCCGGACTTTAACAAAATACATTTTAGTTTTTGTGTTTTTTGTAAGGGTGGGGGTAGATTTCAAAAATTTGAGTTTACGTCAAAACATGGCTTGTGTGGTATCAAACAAAAGGTAATTTGGTCTGGAGTTGAATAAAATATATTTCAGTTTTTAGTTATATTAGCTCACACGTACACTATAACTATAGTACCTAGTGTGAGCTTAGGGGCCCATATATTGGCAGAGTATTTTTCGTAGACTTTGTTTCAAATAAATCTGTAAATTAACGTAAACCATTTTAATATGCTAAGTATCAAAACAATTAAACTCAAAATTGTTTAACTCCATTAATCCAGGTTCGGACTATTTTTTTTTTAAATATGGAATATTTATATAAATTTGTTATATTTATTTATACTTATTTATATAAATTTTTTTACCTTAAAACTAAAAATTTTTACACTTTTATTATTTTATGATAATACTAGCATGAAACCAATCAAAATAGTAATAAAAAAAATCCAGGTCCGTATTTAATTTTTTTATGATAAATACCATATCTCAAAAACTATACAATATTTTAAAAAGTTGACAACGTCATTATTTTCCTCTAAAAAAGTTGCCATGAAAAGGTTTTTACAGAATAAAAATATTTCGCAAAATAAGCGAGATACAAGGGATTATTAAAAATACAATTTTTTTTAAAACTCCCTGTATTAGCGAAACTACGGGGTATAGCAAAAATCTGATTACGCCATTTTTAAGGGTTCAAAAAAAAAACACGGTAAGGTGCAATCAGAAAATCAATATCTTTAATAATAACCGAGTTTCCCAATTAATCCCATCGAAAATAGGACACGCTGTATTATGAACTGGAGACCTTGGGAATACTCTGCCAATCTATGGGCACCTAAGCTCACACTAGGTACTATAGTTATAGTGTACGTGTGAGCTAATATAACTAAAAACTGAAATATATTTTATTGAACTCCAGACTCAATACCTTTCGTTTGATACCACACAAGCCATGTTTTGACTTAAATTTTAATTTTTCAAATCGACCCCCACCTTTTTTGTAAAACTAAAATGTATTTTGTTTAACTCCAGACTCAATTACCTTTTGTTTGATATCACACACGCCATATTTCCACCTAAACACAATTTTTTTAAATTTACCCCCACCCTTTTTTTAAAAGTAAAATGTATTTTATTTAACTCCAGACGCAATTACCTTTCGTTTGATATCACACACGCCATATTTTTACATAAACTCTAATTTTTAAAATATACCCCCACCCTTTGGTTTGACTTGTGTTTGGTGGATTTTGTTCATTTTTAAATGGGACCATCTCGACCCAAAACCCAGCGTAGGTACCAAATTTCATTAAAATCGGGCAAGCGGTTTTTGAGTTATGTGCGTTGGTCGTTACAGACAGACAGACAGACAGACAGACAGACAGACAGACGGCGCAACAAAAAAGTTTCGAAATCATCTGAAACGCAAAGATATATAAAAAATTTTGAAATCGGAGCAACTTTTTTTTTCTCGAAAAAATTAGCTCACACTACTATAGTATAGTAGTAGTGTGAGCTAAAATAAAAAAGTAGGGGAAGACCTCAAATGATATGCGAGGATGATTTGAAGAAACATGCGGAAATTAGATGGATGAACACAGTAACGCACAAAAACCATAGGCCCCCCCCCCCGTTGGTGCGCCCATGATGAACATGGCGACAGACAGAGAACATATTGGAAAAGACATATGTCCAACGATGGATCGAAGAAGGCTAAATAGACTAGATACTAATATCTCGTCGACATATTTTATATTTGTAACATCTATGACAAAAGTCTATAAATGTAATTAAATTTTCATTTCAGTTAAAAAGTGAAATGTTCATAAATAAGGCCAGAGGCCGCCTCTTAAAATAAATAAAATATTGATCCAATAACAAAACTTTTATTAATAATAATATAATTATATGAAGACACGATTTTATTGTAATTGTGGCCTTCCGAATTTACCTTTTTTGTTATAGAAGTTGTGTGTTTTGCCCACAGAATCACCATTTTTTTATTCAAATTTTTGACAACTTTGACAGCTCTCATATCAAAATGTACACTAGACGGCAATAGACCTGTCAATGTAATCGAAATGATGGGTGTAATTAAAATGATGCACCAAACTTTAAGGGGTGCTTAATTTTCTTAAACATAACAACAATCAAAATTTTGTGAAATTTTTTCATTAGGTACAACAAAGGTAATAGTTAAGTGTTAAAATTATTATGATAAAAACACTGAAAATTATTACCAAAAATCTGATTTTTTTTAATAGATAATTATTTTTTTTTAAATATAGTGCTAATATTACTGTTTAATTTAATTATTATTAAGGAACCTTTCGATACATACGAAAATATATTTTAAAAAATGTTTGTATTACTATTAGCTTTTGAAAAAAATAATTTATAAAAAAATTGACAAATCGATACCTATTGCAAAGAATATTTCGCCACATAGTTATAGTATCCGATAACCTATAATTATATTTTTTTGGAAAAAAGCGAAAAAATATTTTGATTATAATTTGACATTTTTAAAATTTCAATTTTTTTCCACTATTCAAACTTGAAAATTGCTATAACTCGGACAAAATTATTTGATTTAAACCACACAAACAGCATACCATGTGTTCTACGTATAAAATTTTCTGTCTTGTCACCCGGTAGTATAAGAAACGAAGAATTAAAAAGATTTAATTTATTTTAAAAATAAACAGCCGCATAGTCTTAGATCGGCAATTATTTTTAGATCTCTGTATACATATAGGTAGGTAGATTAAAAAAGGTGTGTTTTTTAAACATCAATGATGAGGCTCTATAAAGCTTTGAAAATAAACAAATATATTAAAGCTACCTACCATGGACTCGAACAGATCTAGTGTAGCTTACCTCTTAAAAGATGGGAGTGTCTATGAGTTTAAAGACCGGAATAACAACAACTTTTTAATCTTTTCTAAAAGTTTTATATCATAACAAACAGTAACGCACCCAGGAATATGTCTTGGGGGGGGGGGCGAGGCCTCATAATGTCGTATTTCATGCTATTTTTTGTCTTTATTCATGAAATATGTGGAAAATATATACAAAAATCTTAGGCTTGGGGTCCCCCTGGGTGCGCCCATGTAACAAAAACATTTCATGTAAAAAAGCCAAGTACGCAAAAATGGCATTCCGTAAAAAGAATTGAGATAAAAGTAAAGCCAAGTTTTCCGATACAAATTTCAAAATGAAAGGTTTTTAATAGTTTGGACATGTTTTTTTTAAACTTTGCTATTACAGCCAAACTTCTCTATGTTCAATTTAGTACTGTGCCTAAGAGTCATTTACAGCCGTAACAGCCAAGTTTAGAAAAACATTTCCAAACTAGCAAGAACCTCATTTTGAAATTTGTGTTGGAGAACTTGGCTTTACATTTATCTCAACTCTTTTTACGGAATGCCATTTTCGCGTACTTAGCTTTTTTTTACAAATGTTTTTGTTATGATTTCACTTCTTTTTTAAAGGAATTGAATAATATTTATTTTTAGCTCACACTACTACTATACTATAGTAGTGTGAGCTATGGTGATCCTAATTTTTTCGAGAAAAAACAAGTTGCTCCGATTTCAAAAATTTTTATATATCTTTGCGTTTCAGATGATTTTGAAACTTTTTTGTCTTGCCGTCTGTCTGTCTGTCTGTCTGTCTGTCTGTCTGTCTGTCTGTCTGTATGTCTGTCTGTAACGACCAACCCGCATAACTCAAAAACCGCTTGTCCGATTTAAATGAAATTTGGTACCTAGGCTGAGTCTTGGGTCGTGGTGGTCCCATTAAAAAATGAACGAAATCCACCGAACGCAAGTCACATAAAAGGGTGGGGGTAGATTTCAAAAATGAGAGTTTATGTGAAAATATGGCGCGTGTGATATCAAACGAAAAGTTATTAAGTCTGGAGTTAAACAAAATGAATTTTAAGTTATTTTTAAAAAAAAGGTGGGGGTAGATGTCAAAAATTAGAGTTTAAGTGAAAATATGGCGTGTATGATATCAAACAAAAGGTAATTGAGTCTGGAGTTAAACAAAATACATTTTAGTTTAAAAAAAAGGTGGGGGTAGATTTGAAAAATTAAAATTTAAGTCAAAACATTGGCTTGTGTGGTATCAAATGAAAGGTATTGAGTCTGGAGTTCAATAAAATATATTTCAGTTTTTAGTTATATTAGCTCACACGTACACTATAACTATAGTACCTAGTGTGAGCTTAGGTGCCCATAGATTGGCAGAGTATTTAAAGTAGTAAAATATATTGTTCAGAACTTTTGCAATGCCTTACTTAAAATTTACTTTTTATTAAGTTTTTTAATTTTTGCCCATGGTCTTATCATAGTTCCTATCAGCTCTCTAGCGTTTCAGAAAGTGGAAAACGATACTTTTATTTAACTTTACATGTATAGGGGAGGGCAGCAAACTAAAATGTTCGTGTTCTTAAATGTTTTCCTATAGTTTTATCATAGTTCCTATCAGACTTCCAATGCTCAGCTCTCTAGCGTTTCAGGAAGTGGGTAATGTTACTTTTACATAATTTTACATTTATAGGGGAGGAGAGTAAATGAAAATTTTGGGTTTTTTTTATTTTTTTCTATAGCTTTTTCATAGCTACTATCGGCCTTCCAAAGCTCACCTCTCTAGCATGTCTGAAAGTGGGCAATGTTACTTTTTCATAACTTTACATTTATAGGGGAGGAAAGTAAATTAGAATTTTGAGGTGTTTTAATCTTTTACTATAGTTTTATCATAGTTCCTATCAGTCTGCCAAAGCTCAGCTCTCTAGCATTTTTGGAAGTGGGCAATGTTACTTTTACATAGCTTTACATGTATAGGGAAGGGAAGTAAATTAGAATTTTGTGGTTTTTTGATTTTTTCCAAGGGCTTGGTCATAATTGCTATTAGTCTGCCAAATTTCAGCTTTGTAGCATGTCTGGAAGTACGAGAATTTTGATGATCTATACTTGAGTAAGTGAGTCAGTGAGTGGCAATTTGGACGTATTTTGAAATTTCGTAACTACTATACTATTTTATGGAAGTCCATGAAACTTGGAGGGCTTGTTAACTCTATGAAGATCTACAATCTATGACTGTGCAAAGTTTGAGTTTCGTAGCTCATTACCAAGTAGGGTTTTAGATAGGTCAAATATGGGCTGAAATGTTTCAAGAAGAGATGCTACGGCAGCACTGCCGTGCCCTCAGATATTAACGACAATAAGACGAAACAAATTATAATAAAATGTTGCTCAATATTGCTTGAATAATAGGAAATTAATTTTGGTTGCTTGAGTTGAAACCTCAGAGTAATAATTTTTATTACTCTAAGGTTGAAACAAAAAGTTTATAATTGTTTCAACAAGAAGTTAATATTGCTTCAGTGCAATGGAAACCTAGAACTTCAATCACTGTACTTCAAAAATTCAATTAAAATTCAGTTATTCTGGGTATCCATATTATATAGCCTAATATCCAGTTAATCAATTTTTGACAAATAATTACTTATAATAAAATCCTATATCAAATAATTAAATAAAATCGGAAAACTATTTTGTTAAATTGATATTCGTTTTACAGGAAATTGGCTTTATAAAACCATATTTTGATTTAATTTATTATTTTAGGATTATTTATAATTTTATTTTAAATTGGAAGGGATATTGCAAGGATCTAGTACAAGAACCAAAAGAAAACGTGGACATTTATTGAAAAACAAAACAACTGGCCAATTGCAGTACCAGTCAGGGTAGCTGACCATCTTAGCAACTATCTCAAGAACATAAATACAGTAAAACCCATGGGCGCACCCCGGGCCCCCCCAAGCCTTAGATTTTTTAATATATTTTATACATATTTGATGAAAAAACACGAAAAATAGCTTAAAATTTAACATCAGGAGGCTTCGCCCCCCCCACGCAGCGACGTAGTTGCAAAAGACATGATTACCGTTTTTTTTTTGGTCGCACGTTTTTTGAGGGGCGCCCTTTGTAGGTGGCGGCCTCCCCCACACATGATGACCTTTTCTTTTTTTGTTTTGGTTTTGATTTTTGAGAGGCGCCCTTTTTAGCTGTCAGCCCCCATGGGGCCTCGGGCCCCCCCCCCCAAGACATATTCCTGGGTGCGCCACTGGTAAAACCTCTCCTTGCGGACACCTCTATTAAGCGGACACTCCCTTTAGGCGGACAAATTTGTTGGAACCAAGATTTTCCCTATTTCTTTGCATGTAAAATTCACTCCTATAACAAGACACTCTAATAACCGGACGCGGACAATTTTTTTGGTTAAAAACTTCTGAAACCTTCCTTAACCGAACGCGAACCTCTGACAACGGAACGGAGCAGCATATATTTTATTCGGCGGGACTGCTGTGTTTTATTTTTATTGTTCGGTTGGGTAGTATCTAATAGATTTATTTGAAATGCAGCCTAGTAAAAAACTTCTTAGTTTACGAGAAAAAATGGAAGTTGTTAACGTTCGGTTCGGTTTTGAAATGCAGCCTAGTAAAAAACTTCTTAGTTTACGAGAAAAAATGGAAGTTGTTAACGTTTCGGAGAAAGAACATCTATCAGCACGAAAGATCGGAAAACTCAAGCAGCGGAAATTGTTAATAAATATATATTAAAATTTCGCAGTTCTCTCTCATAAGCGGACACCTCCAATAACGGGACAAAATCGACGAAACCGTGAGTGTCAGCTTATAGGAGGTTTCACTGTATATAAAATAAACTGAAAGGGATATTGCTAAGGTTTAGTTAGAAGAAAAAAATAAAAAAAGCAAATCCTCAAAAGGGAGGTAAGTATATCTCGTACACTACCAATGAGTTTGGGCCTTATTTGGCACTCTTCAATTCGAGCGTAACCAATTTGAGGGAATGATGAGTTGTGATGATGTCTGGGTAGCTATTCTGGATCTCGAACGATGTGACCATCCACATCACACGCTCTGACCAATAACCAACTCTGAACAGTCGCGTGCTGTGCGAAATGACTTGTCTCGACCAATGGCATTTTCGCCCGCTCTTCAGAGTTAGTGAATTTTACCATATACGTAATATTCCAATACCCACGGTAATTTCCAGTTCTTGATGAAAACATTAAGAAATGGCAATATCAAATGTACATAAGAGTGTCCTTCTTGTAGAATTTAGTATAAAATGTCCTGATTGGTTATTTTTAAACACATGCTTTAATTTACTCATGCATATTATTTTATTGGTGTATATCGTCCCCACACATTTGACCCGTGTCGTCACATTGATTTATCGGCGCACAGTGGCCAAAAACCCTATCTATGTAAATGTACAACTACAACTTTAAATAACGATATAGAGATTTTTTTTTAAGAGTTTAATCGCAAGTAAGTTTTTTTTCAAATAAGGCAATTTCATTTGTGGCGCCTTTTGGAAGGCTTCACATCATCTCCTGGATCAATAAATAATGTGACAGCTTTGACCAACGTCAAAAATGATGGAAAGGTTAATAGGCTAAAGAGGGCACTAAACTGAGAGATTCTCGTAAGACCTATTAACGGCAATAATCTCTATATGCAAAGTGAGGCAAAAATATTGATATTTTTTGTAGAGAGAGCACGCTGCGCAGGAGGTGCTACTGACAACATTGACAAACACTTTAATGACAATTCACAAATGACAATCTCCTTGAAGTATTAAGTTCACAGAATACCACAGGTGATTAGAACTAGAGAGAGAAAGATTGCAATGCTTAGCATTTATTGTATGTTGTCACTCTAAAAAAACTGTTAAATTTTTGTCTCAGTGTCTCATTTAGCCGTGGTCGTTCCAGTTACTTCGTATATAATTCATTAAGTTGCGGGTAGTATAATTTTTACATATAGATAATATTCAAAAAGTACTTACTATACAGGGTGTCCCAGATAAAAGTAACTACTTGGGGTCTTATGAGAATTTTGGAAATGATAAGACATATTATAATTCTGGTTAAATGGAAAAAACTGACTATATTCTGAGCCCAATCAGGTGCTGTATTAAAATTTAAAATAACCACAAGGGTTTTTCTAAATATTAAGCAAAAACTAAAAACTGCTTTTAATAAAAATAATTTATTTATTGCTTGATTTTTTAAAAGTCTTTATAGATATTTTTATTTTTTAAATAGACTGGGCTCGGAATAGCGCCAATGTTTACCCAATAATCCAAATACAGGATACATGGTATACCACAACTATTTTTTAAAGTTTCTAAACAAGTAACGATAACTTTCAATGTGTTATGCAAAGTTTATATAGAAAAGAAATATCGAGTGTGCACAAATCTATCTTTCACATGGACTGCCTAGGCTTATCGGGGCAAATAATGTGTTTGCGCTGGCCTTAAGTTAAAAACGGGGTGATTGGAAAGTGACAAAGACAGAGTAATAAATAAACTTGTCACAAAAAATTATATTAAAAAATAAATATATATCACGTGACTGTCCCAAACCTATTTTGGTTTCACTTCTTATATCATACTAATAAATATAATTTTGGCTTTCTTATTTGTTCTGCACTTAAATCTTATTTACACTCTGTATACAGTGGCGGATCCAGAATTTCCCGGGGGCAGGGGTCAAAGTGGCAGCAAACATCAAAAACATTTTTTTTAGTGGTTTTTGATAGAAATTGAGATGTGAAATTTAGTAGCTAAATAAGAATAATAGCGCCGCAGGCGAAATTAAAAAAAAATAAGTAGAATTTTTGACAAATTTTAAATAAATGATGCTGCTAAACTAAAAAATAAATTATATGTTTGGGTGGGGGGGGGGGGCTCTGGCCCCCCCTGGATCCGCCACTGTTTGTATATATTGTTTATTTTAAATACACTCTGTTTTGACTACATACACACATTGAAAACACTGTATTAGATTACACAAAAACAACAACTAATTCAACGTTCTTGCTATAACAAGTCAAAAAATTTACCATGACTCTACACGGACATCGCAACGCAAAAGCATTGTTTATTAAGGGAAACAATGGCACAAGCGAGATAATCAACGAAAAGCCATCTTACGTGTGTCTCGACTAATAGAGTCGCCTGTCCGCCGCGTTCGTCGCGTCATGGCATCACTCTTTGCTACTTAAAAAAATACTCTGCCAATATATGGGCCCCTAAGCTCACACTAGGTACTATAGTTATAGTTTACGTGTGAGCTAATATAACTAAAAACTGAAATATATTTTATTCAACTCCAGACTAAATTACCTTTTGTTTGATACCACACAAGCCATGTTTTGACTTAAACTCAAATTTTAAAAATCTACCCCCACCCTTAAAAAAAGCAAAAACTAAAATGTATTTTGTTAAACTCCGGACTCAATTACCTTTCGTTTGATATCACACACTCCATATTTTCACTTAAACTCTAATTTTTGAAATATACCCCCACCCTTTTTTTAAAATAAATTAAAATGTATTTTGTTTAACTCCAGACTCAATTACCTTTCGTTTGATATCACACAAGCCATATTTTCATATAAACTCTAATTTTTGAAATCTACCCCCACCCTTTTATTTGGTTTGTGTTCGGTGGATTTTGTTCATTTTTAAGTGGGACCATCCCGACCCAAGACCCGGCCTAGGTACCAAATTTCATTAAAATCGGCTAAGCGGTTTTTGAGTTATGCGCGTTGGTCGTTACAGACAGACATACAGACAGACAGACAGACGGCGCAACAAAAAAGTTTCAAAATCGTCTGAAACGCAAAGATATATCAAAATTTTTGAAATCGGAGCAACTTTTTTTTTCTCGAAAAAATTAGGATCACCATAGCTCACACTACTATAGTATAGTATATGTGTGAGCTAAAACTATGCGTCCGATTGACATTTTTCTAAAACCGTTGTGATCCCTGATCTTTGATACACAAAGTTTATAGAAGGTGTTTTTTTGATTAAGCAAAGGGTTCTCGAGTTATAACAAGTTATAAATTATTGTAAATACGCGTTTTCAGGGCGAGCACTTGTTTAATAGGGAACTCTTTCTGATAGAAATATTACTATATGCTTTTGGTGGAATCATGAGCACAGTTTATATATTTAAAAAATGCAAAAAAAAATTTTTCTAAATTTTTGGAAAAATTACCCCCACCACCTCCTGCACTCGACGATTTTTGGACGACCAATCGATTTTGCATTCTTAGGGTGTAAGAAATGATTTAAATTGTATCTTACATTTTAGCAATGAAGTGCACACGAAAATCGGTTCTAGAAGCCTTTAACGCGCTTTAAAACTCTAATAGTCATATACGTAAATTACTTATATGCTAATAGTAGGTAACGCATTTCTGGCATAGACCACTGTGCCTTGCGCTTTCACTTCGCCTCCAGAGCCGTGTTAGCTCTCGTCACGCCCGAGGAAAACTATAAAAATAGTGTTTTGAGGAAAGAAACCTATTCCGCACTAGTGCGAAAAAAAAAACACCATGACAAAAAATTAAAAACAAACGTGTCAGACAAAACAATATACGTTGTCAAAATTTAATATAAATAAATACTTGTAAAATTTTGTTTCACTTAATTGCTGGCCCGGCCATCTAAGCGCGTTGTTCGGCCATCTACAATTACATGCGGCAAAGTAATATTTTTGTACTTGTTAAATTTACTATTTTCTACTAGGATGTGGAAAACTTCACCTTTCTGCGCGCAAGAAGTTAGTTTTTAGGGAGTAACTGACAGAATAATTAAATAGTCTGCTATAATTTTTAATAAAATAAAGAGAAACTATATAATATGTGTTTAAATCATTTTGCGAAAAGATGATTTTGCATATTGGGTGTACCGGACCCGCACCACTTGGAGACCTTGGAGCAACGCGGTAATAAGACAACTTCAATATTTATTTACATTTCAATTTCGTCTAATTTGACATGTTTATTTATAAATTACATTAAATTTTTTGAAAAAAAAAGTACTCATAGGTAAAATATTGTACCTAACACAGGCGGAAAGTGTCTCTACTTACCGCCGTTCGATAAAGGTACTTTACCGGACCCGCACCATTTGGAAACCTTAGCAACGCGGTAATAAGAAAACTTCAATATTTGTTTACATTTCAATTTCGTCTAATTTGACATGTTTATTTATAAATTACATTAAATTTACAAAAAAAGGTACTCATAGGTAAAATATTGTACCTAACACAGGCGGAAAGTGTCTTTCTAACCCTTAAATACCATAAGGAGCATCCAATTTACAAAAACTATCCCGAAGCCTCATAATGTCGAATTTTAAGCTATTTTTTGTGTTTTTTTTTGAAATATGTCGAAAATATGTAAAAAAATCTAAGGCTTGGGGGGCCCCCCACCTGGGTGCGCCCATGAATTGATAAATAAACATGTCAAACTAGACGAAATTGATGAAATATAAACAAATATTGAAGTTGCCTTATTGCCGCGTTGCTAAGGTCTCCAAATGGTGCGGGTTCAGTAAAGTACCTTTACCGAACGGCGTGCGGTAAAGTAATTACTTTACCGCACGCGAGTAGGTAAATTATTTTTCCACACACGACTGCTTGACCGAACTTCTTAGGTGCAACATGTCGTCAACGGCTTAAGGAAAAAACAAATACGTAATATATTTGGAAAAAACCTTAAATTGTATTTCTCTCCTTTGGTGCACTAAAGGCGTAAGCTTCCTTTCATTACACGCGCAACTGACGTCCTTATTGTTTGGTACAATAAGTGCGAAGGCTACGTGTGTAATGAATGTGACTTACGCCCTTAGTGTACCAAAGGGGAGATTTCTTTGTATTAAATTTTGTCAAGTTGGGGTTTTTAGTGATTTTTATGACTATAACTTTGTTGCTACGGGAAGGTTTCTTTCCGAATTAGTGCGGAAAAGTGCAATTTTTCGCACGCAAAATGCATGATGATACAAAACAATATTATTTATTAATTTTTGAGAGAGATATTTACTAGAGGCAGTACTTTATTTTTCACGCCTGTAGAAAAATAATATACCTATCTACCTACCTTGTTCGGCCATTTAGAAATGCCTACGTATTTTATTATTTTCTGCTCGCATACAAAAAATTCCTAAGTACTCTGGGAACTGTTTAAGGATAAGTTTGGTGCGAAAGGTAGAATTTTTTACACTGTCATTAGATTATATAGAAAATCGTAAAATTAATTGTTTGAGTTTTAGCACTTCTATTGTAAACTAACACAGCACCATTTTAAAGACAATAGTGTATCTGTAGCGTAATATAAAATTTTGAATCTAATATTTACAACAAATTTAATTCTATAAACTTTTTTATATTCTTTATGGAATTTTTAAAACATAATTAAAAAACTATTCTTCAAGGGAATACCCATAGTCTAGTGACGGCGCTGATTCGTTCGGGCGTGGCCGTTTTCGTATACGTGTAAAGGACAGACTTATGCAATTTTCGTATTGTCATCCTTTAATGTGATACTCAAAATCCACTTATAGAGTAAATAGCTAACCGGGTGTATTGGAATATTACGTATATGAATTTTACGCGTTTGAAGTGAAATCTGTTCTCCTGCTTGCGTTTGCGCAATGGAGGTCTTTTCGCATATCACGTGACGGCTCGGAGCTAATTTATAGCTTGCCATTGGTCAAAGCATGTAATGGGAACTATCACATCGTTCAAGACCGAGAATACCTGCCCTCAAAACAAAATATAAAACGTGGTCATTTACTGAAGAACACAAAAAGGATACCAGGTGTGATGTTAGACAATAATAATACAAGGGGTGGAAAAACATTTAAATAACACCTAAGAAAAAAAAATTGTGAATAACAATCTTGCTTTATGCGAAAATATCTGTTTTGCAAACCAATAGCTTTAAGAAAATGTGTTAATCTGTATTACCTCTACCTCATCTATACGCCTTTTTTGATTAATTATAGTATTCTTTCAAGTCTAGTCTAGTAAGTGGTTGCCAGATGTGTTTTTTCAAAATTTACATTGTGTCTCCTAGTTTACTAAACTTTTCTCTAACCTGTAACCCCTAGACTTGAGGACTTCCGTCTTAAATTTCTCATTTAGATCTAAATTTAAATCGCAAATATTTTCACACGGGGTTAGAATTTCAGTGCACCTTACCCTATACCCAATACGCAGATTTCCTTAAATGCCTTTTAAGGTGTCAATCGATGAAACAAGACAATATTTCCTAACGCCTTCCGGGAAGGAAATAACCTGGGTGAACTTTACTGGATTTTAGGGAAGACATTAATACCGGTATTTATAAGTAGGATCTTAAAACAGTGAAACAACAAAATAGCTTTTGCCAAAGAACTTAGGAAAGAAGGAAGAAAACCTATTAAAATATTATTTTAAAAAATGTTTTTTTTATTATATTTTTTTAACTTACTCTATAAATAAATTCTTTTTTAAATTTTGTTAGTTAATAATATTATTCTTGGTTCTCACTTATTTTATTTAAAATTCCAACTAAACTGCAACTTAAGCAATTTTAATCATTAAAAAAAAAATAGGTGTCTGACTAAGTCTAAGTCTAGGAAATTATAAATATACGAACATAAAGATTTAACGGATAGTTGTAATAATGTGTAATTTTAAGATTTTGATCAATTTTTTAGAACAAGTTAGAAATACTGGGTGAGAAAAAAATAAGAACACTTTTTTTTAAATATTTGTGTTAAAATGTTAGGTTAGGTTTTTCGTTATTCTATATCATAATTCTGCCTATTCCTTCATTCTTGAATTTTATTGAAAAAGTTATTAGTTTTCGAGAAAATTGCAAAAAGCTGATTTTTAGTAAATTTCGGGCCTTACATATATTATCTGCAGGTCAAGGAGAAATATGTCAAGCAGGCGTGCCCCAGGGTAGCGTACTAGGCCCTTATCCCTTGGCGTATATAAGGGGGGCCTGGGGGGGCCGGGCCTGGGCCCCCCCCGAAGCTAAGATTTTTTAGATATTTTCGACGTATTTCATGAATAAAAACATAAAATAGCATAAAATACGCCTCGGGCCCACCCCGAAACTTTTTTCTATATACGCCACTGAACTGCCCTTATCTATACTGATTATTCACTTGCGATATCCCAAAGACAGAAAATTGTCACTTAGCAACATTTGCCGATAATATTGGTTTATTGACGGTAGAAAAATCTATTGAAAAATGCATAGAAAAAGTTCAGGATGCAGTCACCAAAGTTCACAGTTGGACCACAAAGTGGCGAATAAAATTAAATGAAACCAAATCAGTTCATGTTGATTTTACAAACAAAAATATAAATCACATACACAATGAACAACATTCCCGTACCATATTCAAATCAGGCAAAATATGTCGGTATGACACTTGATGCCAAATTGCACTGGAAAGCACATGTTAAGTAAAAATATAAGAACTTGAGATATGTTATAGAAAAATTAACTGGCTAATTGGAAGGAAGTCCAATTTAACAATTCATATAAGTTACTGCTTTATAGACAAATACTGAAACCAGTATGGACATGGGGTTGTGCTAAAGAGACTAACTTTCTAGTTTTACAGACATTTCAAAATAAAGTATTTAGAAACATTGTGAATGCACCTTGGTACGTTAGAAATAGTGACCTTCATCGTGATCTAAAAATCGAAACTGTAGCAGAGACTATAAAAAAGTACACAAAAAGCCATGAAGATACTCCATCGGCATGTGAATGTGGAAGCTTCTAGACAGTACTATGCTAATTCGAAGACTAAAAAGAATGAAGCCGTTTGAGCTAGTAAATTAAGTGAATTACATACAACAAAATAATGCTATAAACACAACACAATTGTGAGTTACAGACGGAACAAAGTAGGGAGAACTGTTGATTGAACCCTAAGTTTAAATCTGACTTTTCTAGTAGTAAATTAAGTTAAAACAAAATTGATAATTAATCTTACTGACTAGATTGTAATACAATAAACACAGTGTGTTTGACAAATAAAAAAAAGCAGGGAAATAAGTATTTATGGGAAAAATCGTTGTCGAATAATTTTGCGCCTCCCTTCTTTTTTAATATAATATATAATACGCAATATCGCATTATTTGTAACAAGTAGAAGGATTTAGCCTTTATGTAGAGGCGTGATTTGACACACTACATGAACTGCAAACAACAGGACTCAACAAAACAATGGCTCCATAGGTCTGGAAGCGTCATAGTCAAGGCAATACATTTGAAAATGCTCTCCGTTTTCGGTCTAGAATAGAGGTGTTGATTTTCGTTACTTTTAAATACTCGCTAGTAATCGTTACTCGACTACTAAGTAATCTTTTTATATATTCGTAACTATCGTTACTTTGATTACTGTAACCAGGGTTGGATGGGACAGGCGGGCAACCGGGCAAATGCCCGGTGGGCTGGTATATTTAGGGCCGGTTGAGCCGCAGGCCCGATGTACCTATTCCAAATTATTAATATTTATTTTTGTATATTTGACAAACAAACTAATTAAATCATTAAACATTTAAATTTAAAAAATCTGTATGTAGTAACCCCAGGCCTGCGTTACTCGTGTGATTGTTACAGTTACTTTTATATTAAAATAAGTATAATGTATCAAGGAGATAATGTGATAATGGCACTAACTTATTAATATCTTTTTACAATACGAATATCCAGAAGAAAAAATCGGGAGATTTAAAAAAATTTAATAAAAATATTGTCCAATTTTTTTCTTATTTGTGTTGCTGTTGCGAAATGCCTTTTAACACACTATGTTGATTATTTTGGTGGGGATTGATCCCCCTGATCTCCCCCTTCGGTACGCCTTTGCCAATATCTCATATCTTAGTTGCGAAAGATCATTTTTGGTGTTAAAATACATAAAAAAATCTAAGAAATCGATTAACCGATTGAAAAATCAGTACTGGGTCCAATTCAAATTAAGGAGATCATAGATAAAATTGTAGCATCAAGTTCATTACTAAAAAAATCGTTACCATATGAAAAATTAGCATACCTGCTCTGCCCCCGGTAGTTAAAAGGGCGCAAGTGACGAAAGGGTAGTTCGGAAAAAAACGACTTCAAAGTTTTAATTGTTCATAAGGCAGTACTACATTTAGTGCTATTTGTTTTTTTTTGTTTTTTTGAATTTTATTACATAGGACATGATGTAAAATCCGAAAAAAAATTACTTGCCGCCTTTTAACTAACGTGGGCAGTGCTGTTGTATGTTCAAATTTTGTACGTTTTTATTTTTTTAGTTGAGTTTTCATTTTGTGAAAAAATTAGATATTAATTATGTTAATAGGTACTTAGTGTTTAATATAGGCATACAGAATATAAAACGTTACAAAAATATCTAAGTAGAGCAGTATCACAGATATTAATAAAAAAGGAGATTTTCTGAAAGTCTTTAAACACCTTGTATCTCACAAGTTAGGATGTTTTGGACATGCATACATATGCACAATACGGAAATTACATCCCTTAAAGTTAGCATGTTACTTAGTAACAAAACCTCCATAATTTTCTTTGCCGTAAAAATTTTGTGCCGAAGCGAGGGCTGAATAAAAAAGAATTGCCAGGGCCGGTTTCTTTGAGTTCATCCAACCCTGACTGTAACTGTTTTCAATTCAATCATACAATTAGTGCAAAATTCTCGGACTGTCGTTAATTCGAAGATCATTTACTTGCAGGTATATTTTTGTTGTTGATATTATGGAAATATTCAATTGAAATTTTCAAAACGCGGGCAAAAAAATAAAGGTAGGAATTACATAGGAACTGTTCTGTGTACAACTTTGTTTTAAAAATCTAATGCCTTACATACAAATAAATCCATACTTAAAATCTAAAAGTAAATAAAAATAGTTACTTAAGTTATCATAGTTACTCCCTGATTTTGGATTACCGACCGAATGATTACTGAATACTAAAATTATCGAAGGAATCAAAGTAACGAAAGTAATCATTTAATTTTTTTTACTAAATTATTTGTCGAGTAACGAATAGTTACTTTTTCAACACCTCTAGTCTGAAGCATTTCATATTACTGTACATTTCATACGCTGTAGTCAAATATCTCGATTGCCCCTTCTCCCGAAATGTTTACAGGTACTGGGAAAAGCCCCCGAAACCCCCCAACATGAAATTTTTAGGTTTTATTCAATTTTCTCGTAAACTAACTTTTTTAGCAAAAATTGCACACAGCATTTTTTTGTGTAGAACAAAATTCTCTTTCCCACAACGTATTGGTCGATAAGGTTAGAAGAAAGAAGCTCTTCAGTGGCGTCTGTAAATTGGGATTATTTAGAAAAAACATGTTTATTATAGGTTTTATAAAAAAAAATCAAAAACTGTTTGGTAGGTATACCTTATTGTTAAAAATTATTTTTTCTTCTAAACGCTGTGTTATAATGTGGGGCTTATATCACATCTCCAGAGGTATACTAATATATATAAATTTTCAAAAATAACCAAAATAATCAATTTTCGTTACATATTATATCTATTTTTTGAAAAAACTAAGGTTCTTAAGAAAAAAATATTGACTTTTTACTTTATTATATACCTAACGTTGTCACATTCTGCGATACACTGTTTAAAAAAAAATCATTTGGGCCCATCCTTTAATTACGTAATGCAAAAACTACTACCTGTCTCTCTTTAACTCAGTGAAAGTAACATAAGGCTTTCTCTCTTAGTGTGTTACCCAATTTAAGAAAAAGCCCTTTTTCACCGTACAGTAACAAACACAGTTTGCCGTAAGAAGCTTAGTTTTTTGGATAGTTGGATAAAACTTGTAACAAAAATGATTTGTTTGGTGATTTTCAATAATTATTTTAAACCAAGGACACCACTAGAGGAGTGATTATAAAATAACTTACACCATGTTATACAATGTTTAAAAGGAAATTTTATTGTCCACGACAGAGTTTAATACAGCACATTTTCTAATAAAGGGTTTGCTTTTTAAGAAAATTGAATAAAATACATATGTGAAAAATTCAATTTTTTTAAATGGCCTCTTTTTTGGACGTCGCTGGCAAGTTTGTTATAAATCAAACCCCACCGAGTTACGCATTTTTAAAAAGCGAATTTTACTGTCTAAAATAAAGTCTAGTAAACATTTTTTCATATTACGCTTAGTATCTGTAGTATTGTAAGTTGATAAAACAAAACTGGTTTCATTTGTGATTTTCAAAAATTTATTTAATTTACGAACGCCCCTGTGGTTTTAATTTAAAAACTAATCTGACCTTGTTGTACAGCATTTAAAAAAAAATTATTGGCTACTATAAAATATAACACAAAATCTAATAAATTATGGAAAAACAAGTTTTTTTAAACTTTTGTAAATTACTTTAAATAACGGATGCCACTTTTGTTGTAATCACCCTTACCCCACCGACTGAAGCATTGTTAGAAAGGGAATGTTATTGTCCACATTAAATATTTTATTAATTTTTGATTTCGGGGTTCTGGTGGGGTGTTTGGGGCAGGGGCGGCTAGTGCATAAGGGCTCCAGAGCTGCAGAACCCCCAAAATTTTCACATTATTTGACTATTTTTCAGCCGCTGCTATTTTTCTAATATAATTATTTTATTTCTAAAATTATTGAAATAGCAGTATATTTTCGGTCCGGTGTTGGTATAGTAGGCCTTCAAATCGCGTACGTGTGTTGAGTATGAAGCCGCGCGCCGTCGCCGAAGGCCGCATTTCACAGTCGGTCAAATGAAGTTATTGGCATTGTTGCGCTGCTTAATTGCAACACAACGTAGCTGGGCGGCTCACGAGATCTGTGCTCGGCTAGGAACCCCTTCCTTCGCCCCGCACCGCACTTGCTCCTGGGTTTAGATAGCGAAATCTAGGCAAAAATAGAGCTGCAAAACTTGCAGTTCCAGTCTAATTAGGAGCGGGCGGGCTCAGCGTTGCGTGTTTGCGGGCGCATTTATTTATTTAGAAGACGCCAAACGCATTAGCGGGAGGTTATGGTCGTGTTTGTTTTTGTATAATTGTGTCGGCAGAACTTATATTATATTATAAACTTTACTATCACGAGCCGCCACTGGTTTGGGGGTTTTCAAGCTAATTCAAAAAACTAATAAGATGTTATTTTTTCATTATACAGTTATATATTTTGAATGCATACCTATGTCAAAGCAGTCAGTTTAAAATTTCTACGTCCTGTTGGCCGCCATCTTGAATATCTCAGCCCCTGTCAACATTTTGGGGGGGCAACCATCATATTCGGATTCAGCAGGGTCGAAATATGCGGAGTGGACCATTTTGCAGTTATATTAAAGTCGCTTTTCCGGAATCTTGCCTTGACTATCATAGAGCCACTCAAAATCCGCTATTATTGGATACATTCGATTAGTGAGCGACCGAGCGATGATGCTTTTAATATTTTTTCATGCGTGTGTTAATCTTTGATCCTTTTTAAAACGCTCTGTTACCCCCCGCGAATTTGCATGATAGGGATTCAACCCTCAAAATCGAGATTATTAAAATATTAATTTTTGGTTTATTTTAAATTTTTGGTCTGCTGTCCTTATAAAGAAGAACAAATATTAAATTTTTCAATTTCTCTAACACATGCAATCAAAAGTTTACTTTAAACTACTTTTTTAATTAGATAGTTTAAGTTGTGCTACGTATTTTTACGTAAAACTGCACGTTAAGCGCTCTACGTTTTGTTCCCAATTTGAGTTTAAGTTGAATGTTTTTACGTTACCATTACAAGTCTACTAATAGCAGAGAATATGGAATTCGGCACTGTGTTTTTTTGATGTTACAATTTTGTTTTTTGTCTTTTCAACTACAGTAGGAATATATTTGCAAAGAATCGTTTGTACTGGAAGCGGAAATTATCGTCTAGGCCTCATTTTTCGATCGGTCAATCAACCAATTCTATTCTTTGGTAACGTTAAGGTGCCCGCAGACTGCCGTAAGCTAACGTAAATACGTAAGCTCCTAACGTGACCTTGACGACGGTGTGACGAAGTGCGCTTGCGTAACTGTCATATCTCATGCTTACGTAAAAATACGTAGCACAACTTAAACTATCTATTAATTTTTAAATGTTAACGTTATTTAAAAAATTATTTTATCCGTTTTTTGTTGCCTTTTTCGTCCAGTATATGTACACAATACGTTATGTGGTCCTTTCCGTTAAAGTGACCAAAAGAGAAACATTTTCGTAATTAACCCCCAATGGAATTGCTCCTTTTACGTTGTCTATCTTTGCACTGTTAGACAAATAAATATCAGAGCAAATTTTAACCCTTTTTAAATTTGCACTAAAAACCCTTTATAGAAAAACATTAAAGGGCTGTTTTAACGTGATGTTTAAGTAAACTTATGTTTCAGTATTTCTCTATAAAGCAGTAACTTGATTAAATTGTAGTTTTCTATTACAGCCAAACTTCTTTATGTTCAATTTAGCACTGTGCCTAAGAGTCATTTGCAGACGTAAGGCCAAGTTTAGGAAAACATTTCCAAACTAGTAAGAATCTTTCATTTTGAAATTTGTATGACAGAACTTGACTTTACTTTTATCTCAATTCTTTTTATGGAATACCATTTTCGCGTACTTGGCCATTTTTTACATGAAATGTTTGTGTTATGATTTCACTCCGTTTTTAAAGGATTTGGATAATATTTAAGTTTTAAAGTAGTAAAATGTGCGGAATATTATTTAAAACTTTTGCAATGCCTTATTAAAAATTTTGAGGTTTTTTAATTTTTTCCCTATTAGCCTTTCAAAGCTCAGCTCTCTAGCGTTCTTGGAATTTGACAATGTTACTTTTACATAATTTTACATTTATGGGGGAGGGCCGCAAATTAAAATTTTGCCATTTCTAAATATTTCCTATAGTTTTATCAAAGTTTCTATCAGTCTAACAAAGCTCAGCTCTCTAGCGCTTCTGAAAGTGGGCAAGGTATAGGGGAGGGGAGTAAATTAGAATTTTGGGGTATTTTAATTTTTATAAGGGTTTGGTCATAATTTCTATCAGTCTGCCAAATTTCAGCGTTGTAGCATGTCTGGAAGTACAGGGTGTCTCATTATATTTTTTCCCACCCTTTTAGACCATTAATAATTGATGTATGAATTTTTTACTTTCAAATTGCATCTTGACTCTATTCCTGATGCTTACCGTATTTGACAGGCGCTCAAATTTATAGTTTTTGTAAATTGGATGCTCCTTATATTATTTAATTAATAGATTAGGCTTGGAATATACTTACCAAAAATACCCCATATGTCGCAGTTTTGATAAATAGTTTCTGAAACATTAGCGATAAATTTTTAAATGATAAAAAAATAACATTACCACTTTTGTGTTAATTTCAGTGTCCTTATTTCGAACTATGTTCTTCCCCATGTATAAACAGTGACAATGACAACTATTTTTTTTTAAATGACGCTTAAAATGACAACCGGTAACAACAACAAAGTTGTGTCATTGTCACTGTTGATACATTGGGACTAACATAATTTGGAATAAGGATACTAAAACTAACACAAGAGCGGTACTGTTATAATTGCTAATATCTCAGAAACTATGGCTCTAAACTACGGCATATCGGGTATTTTTGGAAAATATGTTCCAAGCCTAATCTATTAATTAAATAATATAAGCAGCATCCAATTTACAAAAACTATAAATTTGAGCGCCTGTCAAATATGGTAAGCATCAGGAATAAAGTCAAGATGCAATTTAAAAGTAAAAATTTCGCGAATTCGAACACAATTTCTTGTATATTCCTTTTTTTGAAATTTTGTAGCTACTTTACTACTTTATGGAAGTCCATAAAACTTGGAAGGGTTGTTAACTCTACGAAGATCTACGACTGTGCAAAGTTTGAGTTTCATAGCTCATTCCGAAGTAGAGTTTTAGATAGGTCAAAAGTTATCCAACGAAGAATGGCAAAATTTATTTTGGTGAAAAAATGATACAGCATAATTTATTATTTTGTACTTACACACATAGTTTAAAGGGATAACTAACTACGGGCCCTCAGCTAGTATCTATAGATTTTTTCAAAAACCAGTCTGTCTATGACGCACATAGAGCGAGCTGGGGTGAAAAAACATCTGTTAAAAAAAGCAGTTAAGAAAAGGCCGAAAACAAAGAGTGGCCTGGACAGGTTCACAAAAAGGGAACCACTATAAACGTAAACACTCACAGTGTCGGATTTCAAATTTATTGCGACCCTTCACACGTTTTGGCCCAAATGCTGATATACGGTATCAAGAAGGACTTATGTCATGTACCAAATCAAATAATTTGTAACGCCAGAATATTTTTAAAAAATGTACAGCGTGATATAAGTTATGCAGGTTTCAGGTACTTCCAGGGTGATAAAAAATCTATCCAGGTATTAGGGAAACCTCTTCAATTTGCTTTTCTGATTTTCTGGGATCCGTTCAAGATTCATCTAAATTGATTAACCTTATTCTTCCAAAAATGTTAAATTCTTGTCCTGATTTTGACTTCGAGGAAGCCCTCAACCAATGGATAAAAATGTCAGATCTCCAGTGTATTCCCGATGTTCTTCCAACCTCTCAAAGAGACTTTGATAAGGTGGCATCCGGGGCATTGACTCGTGGTGCCCTTTTGAATTGTCAGGATTTACGAACAAAGGCCAGACTACTTGCATTGCAAGAACCAGAAAGTCACGCTTGGCTCCATGCTCTGCCTTCTTCTTCTTTGGGTACTCTCTTGGACGATCAGACTTTCCGCGTTTCCATCGCTTTGAGATTGGGTATTCCTGTGTACGGTCCTCATGATTGCGCTTCTTGCGGCCAAAATGTAGATATTTATGGCTACCATGGCCTGAGTTGCCACAAGAGTGCAGGAAGGATGGCTCGTCACAGTGAGCTGAATAACATCCTTCAACGGGTTTTGACTTCTGCAGGATTCCCTTCAGTCCTTGAACCCATTGGAGTGTGTCGAAGTGATGGAAAACGCGTAGATGGAATGATCAGATTTCCTTGGAAGTCTGGCAAGCCTCTCTTGTGGGATGTCACATGTAAAGATTCTTTGTGTCAGTCGTGCATTCACTTGTCTTCAAAAAAAGCAGGAGAGGTTTGTCGTCTGGGTGAGTCCACAAAGAGAAGAAAGTATGAGGAACTTTTGGACCACTTTTGTTTTGTGCCCCTTTTTGTTGAAACGCTTGGTCCCCTTGGAGAAGAAGCCAAACAACTGATAGAAAAAATTAGTAAACATATAAGGGGCACATTGGGAAGTGGTTCAATGATTAAGTCATTTATTTTTCAAAACGTGAGTCTGGCTGTTCAGAGGGGCAACGCGGCGTCGGTGCTCGGGACTCTTCCTTCACAGAGAGGTTTGAATGAGGTATTTTACATTTAATTTTTATTTGATTTTTTTATATATAGTTTTATTTTTTATTGTTATTATATTAAGAACTTATTTAATTTTTTACAATAAACTATATACTATCCAGCCTTTGACACGCTCAAATTCTAAGAGAAGGTACTACTACTATCTCGCTTGAGAGTCGTTTTTCTACGTTGTCCGACGCCTATTCTCCACCTCCTTCGATCCTGACAATCATCTTCTGTCAGATTTTTTTGACTCATTGATCTTTGGATTGACTGTTGCCATTCCAGTTTAGGATGCTCTCTTTTTCTGCTCCATATTGGTTGCCATTCTAGGACTATATCAGCTGTCTTTTAGTAATGTCATCCGTTATGCTTCCCTCGATTCCGATTCTTTCTTTTATGATCTCATTTCTTATATGATCTGTTCTAGATATTCTCATTGATCTTATTACATCAACTTCGACACTTTCGCGACAAGTCTCTATTACATACAACAGCGTGCTTTTCTCCATTGGTTCATATAATAAATTAAATTGTACATTCTTTTTTATCTCTCTGCTCCATAAAACATTGTTAAGACATCCAAGAACCTTTTTGCGTTTTCTATTCTTTTTCCAGTTCTCTTCCTGTCTTGTCAAATGTGACACCCAAGTATACACACTTATTTTATGTAATATCTAAAAACTAAAAGTGACAGTTAAACTTTAGCTTAACAGTTAAATTCTCTATAAATAAAAACTAGAAAAAATTTAAATCAAACTAAAACGAAATTTTAATAAATAAAAATTTTATAGACTTTTCAAAATCCGAACCTTTAAAGAACCCGACGTAGCCAGAAAATGAATGCATATAGTAAAATAAGGTTTCATTCTTTTAACTTGCCTTAACAGAGAGGTCAGTGTTTCTCTATCATTTCTTTTCCTGTAAAAAAAATCATGAGTTTTTAAATTAAAAAAGAACATTAAATATATAATGCCTTCCACTGGCAGTACATTTTTTATTTAAATTTCTACGTGCTACTTTCTTGCATAACGTATTTTAGGTTTAGGAATCTATTTGTCGACCTCACAGGTTTTTTACCAAAGGAAAAAATTCCCAACAATTCTGAAACAGGTTCAACAAGGAGACAGAAGGGTGTAGAATATTTTGGATAGGTATTGGATACTTAAGACAAAATTTTTCTAAACTATGCCTATGTACCGTATATTCCTTTTTGCCAGTAGAATTTTCCAGTAGTTTCTTCTGCGTTGTTATTTTTTTTCTAAAAATATTTTTTTTTTACCAAAAGTTTTTTCTACTTCGCAACTTTTTTCGATTTTCTAGTAGTTTTGGTTTGTTTACACGTATAGTATTGTAAGCTATGGTAATAATAATACATACCTTTGCCTTTCAGATGATTTTAAAACTTTTTTGTCGCGCTTTCTGTCTGTCAGTAAGTTTGTATGTCAATCTCTAACGACCAACGCGCAGAACTCAAAAACTGCTCGCCCGATTTCAATGAAATTTGGTGCCTAGGTTGGGTTTAAGCTCTAGATGGTCTAGTTTTAACATGAATAAAATCGACCGTACATAAGCAAAAAAAAGGGTTTGGGTAGAATTGTGTGAGCTTAGGTGCCCATAAATTGGCATAGTATTTTTTATTACAAACATTTTCTTCCGCGGCGCTATTTTTTTCGAAAATAACTAAATTTGTCTTAAACTTTCGTCTGCAATAACATATTATTTGGTTTTTGTACAATTACAAGTTACTACTACCACACTATTTTTTCCGAAAGTATTTTCTTCCAACATTTTTGCCTACCTCGCAATTTTTTTAAAATTTTCCAATACTTTTTTTATGTTGCAAAAATTTTCTTCCGCGTCGCAATGTTTTTCCAAAAATACTTACATTTTCTAAAAGTTGTTTTTTATATTGCAATGTCTCCTGTAGTAGTATTTTTCGGATTATTAACACAATAAGTGAGAGACCAGTGAGTAGATACGATATTTACTTAGGGGGGTACAGTATTAAAAAAATTTGTAAACTTTTAGAAAAGACGAGAGAGGTATTTTTACATTTTTCATACGTGAGAGTTGTGTCCGAAGACCGGTTTTAGGGGGGAATATTACCCCCTTGTCCCCCTTATCTACGCCATTGCTAGATATCTACACTGTGACAAGACAACAGAGCTAGAGCTAGTTTAAGCAAGCTAATAAACTAAATAAAATAAATAAATCAAATGGTAATTTTAACGTTCCAGAAAATTAAGTTAATCAACGGATCTATGAAAATTTCATATAAAATTTAAAAATTATAGGGAGGAACAATTAAAGGCAGGTTCTTAAAAAAAACATTACATCCTAAGGGAGTCCCTCCCAACCAAAAATATTAAAGTAAATGCTCGAAAACTCCTTTTTCGGCTAGACAATATCTGAGTCTATTATAAAAAAACCAACTCTTGCGTACAGTCAACTCCGTATATAGTGAACTCGAAGATTACACGGAAACTGGTTCGCTATATTCAAGGTTTACTATAAGAAGACATATGGACTATTGCACTGGCGTATATATGGGGGGGGGCCTGGGGGGCCCGGGCCCCCCCCGAAGCTAAGATTTTTTTAGATATTTTCGACATATTTCATGAAGACAAACATAAAATAGCATAAAATATGCCCTCATGGGGTCTCGGCCCCCCCCCCAAAACTGCCTCGGGCCCACCCCGAAACTTTTTTCTATATACGCCACTGGACTATTGTATACCTAAGTAAGATAAAATTTTTTGCGTATTTTGAACGGGGTTTGCTATAAGCGAGTGTTCATTATAAACGAGTTCACAACTATGCGAACTTCACTGTTAGTCAGAGCATATTATTTTAAAAGGCTTTTCGTTTTCGGTCTAGAAGCAAATCATATTACTTTTTGGCAACAGACCATTTCTCCCTAATTTGACCCCGCTGAATCTGAATATCTCTGTTGCCGACTCGAAAAATCGACAGGGGCGGAGAAAATCCCCCACAAACCCCCAAAAACCTTTTTTTTTCAGTTTTATGCAATTTTCTCAAAAACTAACCTTTTTATCGAAAATTGCAAAGAACAGTTTTTTGTGGAGAATAAAATTCCCTTTCCAACGATGTATTGGTCAATAAGGTTAGGAAAAGCAAGTAGCTCTTCAGTGGCGTACGTTAATTGGGATTATTTAGAAAAAAACATGTTTACTATAGGGTTTTCACAATTTTCTCAAAAACTCCACTTTTTAGGAAAAAATATGTAGTATACTTTATTGTAGAACATTCTTTTAAATCCTTATTAAAATGTCGGGTTGTTGCCATATTTAAGGCTTCAGGGGCGTACTAATATAAAGTTATTTTCAAAAATAACTGAAATATTCAGTTTCTCTTGCATGTTTAAATATTTTTTCTAACTAAGATTTTCAGAAAAAAATGTACTTTTATTCTTTATTGAGGATAAGACAATTTCTTTTTAAATGATATATTACAAAGTGAGGTTAATGTTATAATAAATACTTCAAAAAGGTTCGTAATTTATACCTACTAAAATAAAATGTTTCCAAATTAAAATAAACTTTTTTCGGCCGTACTTTCGATCTTTTGTACTTTCGATCTTTTGTAATTTCGACCTTTTGTACTTTCGACCTTTTGAACTTTCGACCTTTTGTTTTTTGATCTTTTGTACTTTCGACCTTTTGTACTTTCGACCTTATTTTTTCGACCTTTTGTACTTTCGACTGTTTCTCCGCCGCTCTTTATTATCCACCGAAAAGCTAATAAGACACAAAATTGATTCGCTTGGATTGATCTTAAATAATTTCTTTAAATTAAGAACACCACTGGAGCGGTAAAGATAAAATAACTTCCACTTTGTTATACATCGTTTGAAAGGAAATTTTATTGGCTATGACGAAGTATAGAGCACATTTTTTGATAAAGAGCTTGGTTTTTAAGAAAATTGAATAAAACGTATGAAAAACATGTTTTTTTTAATGATTTGTTGAAATCACCCCCATTGACGGACGTCGCTGGAGAGTTTGTTATAAGTCAAACCCCACCGACTTTCACAATTTAAAAAAAAGAATTCCCCTGTCTACAAAAAAGTGTAGAACAAGTTTTTTATGTTAAGCTTAGTTTTTGAGAAAATTAGATAAAACGTGTAACAAAAATGGTTTATTTTCTGTTTTTTCAAAATTAATTTAATTTACGGATGCCCCTGAAGTTTTATTTATAAAACCGATTTAATCATGTTATACGTCATTTTAAAGAAAATTTTATTGAGTATACCAAAATGTAATACATGATTTTCTGTAGATATTAGTTTTTAAAAAAATGAAATAAATCTTGGAAAAAACATAGGTATTTTTTTAACTTTTTTTAATTACTTCAATTAACGGACGCCGCTGGAGAGCTTGTTATTAGTCTAACTTTATTAAGTTATACCATGTTGGAAAGGGAATTTTATTGTCTACAATAAAATGTATTATACATTTTTCCCTTAGAATTTTAGTTTTCAAGAAAATTTGAAAAAACCTCAAACTTTCAGATTTTGGGGGGTCTGGGGGGGTTTTTGGAGGTTTTTGCAGCCATTAAAAAAAAATAATATGTTATTATTTTTTAATTATACAAATATATATTTTGAATGTACACCTGTGACAATTTGGGCTTTCCAGCGGCAATTTAAAATTCCGCCGCCATTTTGGCCGCCATCTTGAATATCTCAGCCCCTGTCAATATTTCGAGTTGGCAACAGGGATATTCGGATTCAGCGGGTTCAAAATAGGGGGAATTGCCCATTTGCCACTTCTAGAAAGTGGATTTTCCCGAATCTTGCCTGAACTATATTTTCCTAGTTCCGTGGACCTCTTTGTATATCATTGTGTGATCTAAAGTTTGGGGTATAAAAGAAAATCCGGGGTTTGTATATATAGTATAGCTGCGTTAAACAGGGTGTAAGTATACTATTTACATTAGCGTTTTCGATTTTCTGGATCAAAAGAGATTATATTGATAGAAGTTTGCTAATGGTTTTCTTTTCAATCTCTTTGTTGCACAACTCTTAAAGTGAATTGTGTAAAATTTGTCAGACTGACCTTTCAAAACTGGCGCGTAACTTGTCAGGCTGCGTTTTATTAATGATGATTTTTCTCAAAACAAATTTTAAGGGTAACATGGGCATATTATTTGCCCTAAGTAAGGTTAAATACCTCGGACTAACGGTCATGCTTGGCCTAATGGAAAAACAATTTGAGAATCCTGTTTGCAGAGCTGTGAGATTTTTCGAATGAACAGATGTGGTTAATTATGGGTGATATTTACAAAGTCTGAGACCTCCATAAATCGATATCTATCGATGGTCAAACCGGTGAGATCAAGTCAAATTAGTATATTTTTTTTAAAGATAGGGTTGCCAACCCTATCTGATTTCTCAGAACTGTGCTGATTTGTAGCAAAATATCCTGCGTCCTGACAACACCCTTATCAGGACAGCAAATGTCCTGATTTTTCGAGCATAGAAAAATATAATGCTTCTCAAATCTGTAGTCTTCAATCAATTCTGATTTCAAAAGAAAAAGTTTAACTTAACTTCGCTGATTTAGTATAAAAATATTTAAGGTTATCATATTTTCGAACATTGCCACCCTAAAATGGAGATAAATATTTCGATTTTTTCTAAATACATACCGTTTGTCCATTGATGATGTCATCAAAAAAGTTGTAAAAACATCGTTTTTAGCATTTTAGCTCACACATATACTATACTCAGTGTTGCCAACCCTACGGATTTATCTGTAGATCTACGGATTTTGGATTTCGATCTCCGATATCCGATTTTGGATCCAAATCTACAGATTTTTGGCAATTTGAGTCAAAAACGATCGAAACACAACGGCGGCCGCGCCTCATTCCTCCTTATCAGTCCTCAGTTATCTTTACTTTTAGCTCACACATATACTATACTATAGTAGTGTGAGCTATGGTGATCCTAATTTTTTCGAGAAAAAAAAAGTTGCTCCGATTTCAAAATTTTTTATATATCTTTGCGTTTCAGATGATTTTGAAACTTTTTTGTTGCGCCGTCTGTCTGTCTGTCTGTCTGTATGTCTGTCTGTCTGTCTGTCTGTCTGTCTGTCTGTGTGTCTGTATGTCTGTCTGTAACGACCAACGCGCATAACTCAAAAACCGCTTGCCCGATTTTAATGAAATTTGGTACCCAGGCTGGGTTTTGGGTCGAGATGGTCCCATTTAAAAATTAACAAAATCCACCGAACACAAGCCAAATAAAAGGGTGGGGGTAGATTTCAAAAATTAGAGTTTATGAAAAAATATGGCGTGTGTGATATCAAACGAAAGGTAATTGAGTCTGGAGTTAAACAAAATACATTTCAGTTTATTTAAAAAAAAGGGGGGGAGGGGGGGGGGGGGGTAAATTTCAAAAATTAGTGTTTAAGTGGAAATATGGCGTGTGTGATATCAAACGAAAGGTAATTGAGTCTGGAGTTAAACAAAATACATTTTAGTTTATTTAAAAAAAGGGGGGGGTAAATTTCAAAAATTAGTGTTTAGGTGTAAATATGGCGTGTGTGATATCAAACGAAAGGTAATTGAGTCTGGAGTTAAACAAAATACATTTTAGTTAAAAAAAAAGGGTGGGAGAAGATTTGAAAAATTAGAGTATAAGTCAAAACATGGCTTGTGTGGTATCAAACGAAAGGTAATTGTGTCTGGAGTTCAATAAAACATACTTCAGTTTTTAGTTATATTAGCTTTCACGTAGATACACTATAACTATAGTACCCAGTGTGAGCTTAGGTGCTCATAGATTGGCAGAGTATTTTTCATACATTTTAATCATTTTGTAAAAAGGTTTTGCTTGGATCAGTGACCTTATTTTTCTAGACCTCTAGCGGACGGTCGTTGCAACATTATTTAGAACGAATTGTATTACTTCGCGCGTGGTTTGATGGGGAGTCAAACAACGCTTTGCGCCACGAAAGTTAAACTATGTTTTATGTATGTTGCACTAGAAAATATTAGTGTTTATACGTACCTTAACTAAATAAAAAAGGTTAAAAAAGTACGTAATTTTTATTTCTTCTTATTATAACGGTTTATCCTATTAAAAAATTGGCGGCACTGCAAAAAAATTTATTTGGATTCATTGGAACGGAGCAGTAGGTACCGTACCGTTCTTGTGCAATTCCGAACCAAAAAAGTTGTGCACTCCTGTCACTGTCAAAAAAAGAAAAAAAATCAAACCAATATAAACTTTTTAATTGTAAAAAAAGCACCTTTTTTGTTTTTAGTCTTTTTTGAACCTACGGATTTCTACAGATTTTTCGCGTTCACGCTACGGATTTTCGCTTTCCAATAGTTGGCAACACTGACTATACTATAGTAGTGTGAGCTATTATGGTGATCCTAATGTTTTCGAGAAAAAAAAAGTTGCTCCGATTTCAAAATTTTTTATATATCTTTGCGTTTCAGATGATTTTGAAACTTTTTTGTTGCGTCGTCTGTCTGTCTGTCTGTCTGTCTATATGTCTGTCATAACTCAAAAACGGCTTGCTTGCTCAATGAAATTTGGTACCTAGGTTGGGTCTTAGTTCGAGATCCTCCCATTTAAATATAAACAAAATCCACCGAACACAAGCCAAATAAAAGGGTGGGGGTAGATTTCAAAAATTAGAGTTTATGTGAAAATATGGCGTGCATGATATCAAACGAAAGGTATTTCAGTCAGGAGTTAAACAAAATACATTTTAGTTTGTTTTAAAAAAAGGTTGGGGGTAGATTTCAAAAATTAGAGTTTACGTAAAAATATGGATAGTGTGATATCAAACGAAAGGTAATTGAGTCCGGAGTTAAACAAAATACATTTTAGTTTTTGTTTTTTTTAAGGGTGGGGGTAGACCCCAAAAATTTGAGTTTAATTTAAAACATAGCTTGTATCAAACGAAAGGTAATTTAGTCTGGAGTTGAATAAAATATATTTCAGTTTTTAGTTATATTAGCTCACACGTGCACTATAACTACCTACCTAGTGTGAGGTTAAGGGCCCATATATTGGCAGAGTATTTTACGAGTTTTCCAACGATGTATTACAACATCAATTTATGTTACATGTAACGCAAATTGTGACACAAGATCCCCTAAAGTGTTTAACCAGGCCCTAGAAGATGTTTTTAAAGGCTTAGATTGGGAAGGATAGGCATCAAAGTAAACGGACAATTCTTGAACCATCTTAGATATGCTGATGATATCGCCTTAATAACAGACAAGAAAGAAGAACTGATAAAAATGTTGGAAGAACTGGATACAGCAGCTAAAAATATGGGCTTAGGTTTGAACTACACAAAAACTAAAATCATAACAAACACAGATGAAGATATTACGGTCAGAATAAACCAAAATAAAATAGAACAAGTAGAGGAATATATATACCTGGGACAAATTATTAAACTGAAAAAAGAAAACTAAAGAGCTGAAATCAAGAGACGAGTAAGATTGGCCTGTGCAGCATTCGGTAAATTAAGCCACATACTAAAAAATAAAAAAGATCCTCAGTACCTCAAAACGAAAGTGTATAACCAATGTATCCTTCCTGTACTTACTTATGGATCCCAGACCTGGACACTTACAAAATCAAACATGGATAAGGTAACAAAAGCCCAAAGATCAATGGAAAGCTAAATGTTACATGTAAAACTAACAGATGACAGAAAAAAGGAATGAATGGATAAGAAATAAAAAAAAGCAAGGGATGTCAGAGGAGAAGTAGCAAAATTAAAATGGAAATTTGCCGGTTATTATATTAGAGAGAAAGACGATCGATGGAACAAGTGTAATGTAACCTGGAGACCTTAGGAAAATAAAGAGAATGGAAGATATTGGGGAAGGCCTATGTCCAAAGATGGATCGAAGAAGGCCAGAGAGATAGATAGATAGGTAGATGATACTTGGTAGTATTTACAAAGTTTGAGACTTGATAAATCGATATAATATATTGATGGTCAAACCGGTCTGATCAAGTCAAATTACTATTTATTTTTTAAAAGCACTTTCAAATAAAAAGAGGTGAGTAAACTATTAAGTTAAATGTTTTTATTTTGAATCATCAGCTGTACCATAAACTAGAAAATAGTTGGGCAAGCCTGAGTTTTAACAAAATTAAATAAAATCGTGTTTCTCTTAAGAACGCCAACTACTAATTTTCAGAAAAATCGTTCTAAAAATATGATTATTATACTATTATATTATAGCATTTTTCGATCCATCTTTGGACATAGGCCTCCCTCAATATTTCTGACAATGACTTGACAAGCTTTAATGTGATTTTGTGATAACAATATTTAAGGTAATTTTATTATTGAATTTTATTAACTGGAGTTATTGAAATAGGTAATATTTATGTGTATATTTTTTGATCATGGAGAAAAATGATTGAATTTAGATTTATAATATTATTAGTATAAACATATTATTATCTCTCCAACGGAACTTTTTATAGAGGAAACAACATTTTTGATTATGTGATATTTATTATTTTATTTTTTGTCTCTTTTTTAATAATTTTATTTTTTGTCTCTTTTTTTAATAATTTTATTTTTTGTCTCTTTTTTAATAATTTTATTTAACTTTTAACTGGTATTTTAATTATTTGATTAACTAGTTATTTAATTTGATTAGGTTTGTTACTTCATAACCATAAAATTTGTTTTTAAACAACTTTTTACAATTAAGGATATTTATATATATATGATGTTTTTTTTAAGTGTTAGGTCTTCTGTGTTTTTAATATTTTTATGTTTTTTTTTGTGAATTTTATTACCTGCTGATCTATTCTATTTTACTGAGCCTGCTTTGTAAATGGAGTAATTTATTCTGGATAATAAAGTATTTTTTGATTTGATTTGATTTGAATATCTTCCACTCTTCTCTGCCTGTCGCCATGTTCATCCATCTAGTTCCCGCATGTTTCTTCAAATCCTTCGTTCATCTCATTTGCGGTCTTTCCCTACTTCTTTTATTTTCCCAAGGTTTTCAGTTTACAAGTGAGTACAGGAAGGGTACAATTGGTTATACACTACATTTAATATGTAGTTTAATTTACCGAATGCTCCTCAGATCAATCTTTTTCGTTTCTTGATTTTAGCTGTTTGGTTTTCTTTTTTTAGTTTAATAATTTGTTGTTTTGTTGATATATTTTTCCTCTAGTTGTTCTATTTTTTCTCGGTTTATTCTGATCGTGATAACTTCATCTGTGTTTGTTATTGTTGCCATTTTGAATTTTTCTGTAATATTTTTTTATTAGCTGCCAGAACACCTACAAAATTTTAAGTCTCTAGTTAATTGGGAAGTAGTTGAAAAACGTATCTCAAGAGTTAAAGAAAGTGACAAACAAACCAAATAAAACCGTTTAAAAAAATTAGCTAGACGATAATCCATAAACCAAAAAATAAACAAACGATTAAAACTCGTAATTCTTCTTACGAATAAAAAAAAAACGGGTATAAAGTTACACAGGATTGATGTCTTTATTTACTTTTTATCGTCTTTTTCTCTTGGGGAGCTCCAGACAAATTATTGTTATAGCAGAAAGGGAAAATATTTTGAATATTTCCGTGAATATGCACGTTGTATAGTGGCCCTAATCTGGAAAATATCAGCCATTAACCATACGAAGACAACCCGAAGAGAGTACGTGAGGGGACTTTAAACGACCCAAAATCATGCTTTATGTTTCTTATAGAAATAACATGCTCTGTTTAACAACTCAAGGCCGTTTTTTCAACAAAAACACAATAGTTTTAAAATATGTGTACCAATTAGTAATGGGCAAAACTGCTTTTTTTAAAAAGCAGTTAAATGAGTAGCAGTTTTCAATAACCAGGTTTTTCAAAAGCAGTTTTGCAGGACCCAAATTTGCCTTGAAAAAATTTTTTATTGGAAAATGTCCTTACCCGGAAATGTTGAGATTTGCCTCATAACTACTTTCAATTTGGTTAATAAAAATAACAGAGTGACAGGTAACTGCTGATTCAGAATACCAGAGTAGGTACACACAAATTGCAGATCTACAAATACTAAAGCTTTTAGTCAATCTATATCTGAATAAAATAGATGTCAAATTTGAACAACAGGTAATCAGGTACCAGAGGAAGTAATAAAACCAAGGGTGCCATCAAGGCTGCATCTTTCCCCACTTATTTTCAATATCTACAGTGAAGCAGCCTTTATTGAAAATTTAAGAGACTGCAAAAGGGGCAACCCTTTTAATGGTGAAGTTTTGTATAATCTGCGAAATACTGATGATAGTTTCGTAACAATTAACAACTTGCCAGATCTCCAAATATTATAAGAAATTCAAGACTATTGAACACACACCAATAGAAGTAGTGTCACAGTACAAATATCGAGGCACATAAACGAGAATTGCGATCTCAGAAAATAAGATCAAGAATTAAAATAGCGAGCATGCTATTGTAAAATCAAAAAAAATCTCTGCAGTAGCAAAACTTAAAAAATGCCGCACTGCTATGTTTGCTGGCTTGCTTTGCAATGTTTTCTTTTAGAAACATACACATATTAAAACTAAATTTTCAAAACATCAGCAAATGCTAAGAATTTCATGGACTGATAGAGTCATGAATCAAGTACTGATGCAGATAATTCAAAAGGAAGAAAAGGAAGAAGAAATTATTTATTTCTTTTAAAGGAACACGGAGATATAAAAGGCAGACCTATTAAAGAAGAAGAACACCTTAAGGTGTAAGAAATGACGCCGAATCAACTTTTACATAAAAAAACTATACTGGAATATAATTTCTAAAACAAATTCGGAAGAAACCAACAAGATTATTGACGAAAAAGCGAATTCAATTGACGAAGACTTATATCGATATAAGCTACTCCTGGTACTTATGCCCTGGTTCTATTATTTTTAGTTCCAATAAAATAATACGTACTTAACATTTTCCAAACCCTTCAGTTTTTTGTAGCCCATCAACTTCGAATTATACTTGGCTTCCAGACTTATACGCTCGTTTATGATATCATTATCTAACACAAAGACAAAACATCTTCATGACAATTAAAATGGAGTTAAAATCCATCCTAAGGGAAGCGAGATGTTAACAAGTATGGAACCATTCATACATATATGTATCAGTTTATATAAAAGCTTTTCTTCTCCATCGTGTCTTCATATAGGTCCTTTGGAGGCAAAAAATGTTTCTGTTGGTCTGTTGGCGGCTTAACTCGATACCACGTTATTAAATAATTTTTAGGTAAATATTGATTACTTGTTGGTATTAGTAATAATTATTTGAACTGATAAGTTTTTCAGCTTTAATCAGACAATTTTCAAAAAGATAACTTTAAAAAATCTCACCGTTCATAAACTAAGACTTTTTTCCAATGACGACATCGTAACAATATATTAATTTATGAAGTATGTGGATTGCCGGAAAATATGAAGTGAGGGTGTAGTGGTGGATATATGGGAATCATGCGAGAAAGCGATTTGACTTGATTCAATTTCCAAGACTTTTAAAAGCTAAATACTGTATGAGAGAGCAATAATATTAGGCCAAGAGCTAAAGGTCTTAAAAAAAACATGCAAAGATATCTTAACACCACGTTTGCTGACACTTGAAGAAAAGCTCACCCGAATGACCGATCATTCCAGAGGAGTGTTTTACACTCTTCAGTCATGATCCAAGGGACCTTTTACGTAAATTTGATAAGGTTGATGAGACCAGACAACAGGCCAAACAATGGACTACAAATGACGAACCAATTTTAACAGATTGCAGATTAAAACTGGAAAAGGTAGCTGAAGCTAGTGGATAGTTTAGATATAAGAAAGCCAAGAAAAGTGCCAGGTTTGCTCACGCTCGTACAAGAGTTCATCCGAATGACCGATCATTCCAGAGGAGTGTTTGACACTCTTCAGTCATGATCCAAGGGACCATTTACGTAAATTTGATAAGGTTGATGAGACATGAATTAACCATTATACTTTAGAGACCAGACAACAGGCCAAACAATGGACAACAAATGACGAACCAGTTTTAACAGATCGCAGATTAAAACTCGAAAAGGTAGCTGAAGCTAGTGGATAGTTTAGATATAAGAAAGCCAAGAAAAGTGCCAGATTGCTCACGCTAGAACAAGAGTTAATCCGAATAATCGATCATTCCGGAGAAGTTTTTGACACTCTTCAGTCATGATTCAAGTGAACTTTTACGTAAATTGACTGATAAGACATGAATTGACCATCATACTTTAGAGACCAGACAAGAGGGCCAACAATGGACGGCAAATGACGCACCAGTTTTAAAAGATCGCAGATTAAAACTAGAAAAGGTAGCTGAAGCTATAATTTAGTTAAAAAAAGCCAGGATAAGTGCCAGGTTTGCCCACGCTCGAACAAGAGCTCATCCAAATGATCGATCGATTCGATATATGTAATATTTGATAAGGCTGATAAAACATGAATTAACCGTTATACTTTAGAGACCAGACAACAGGCCAAACAATGGACAGCAAATGACGAACCAGTTCCAAAGGAGGTTTGGTTACTATCTGCTGGAAAAGTCACGGCAACGCCTGTTTTGGTTGAACAAGGGATAATTCTGGAAAAGTCACGGCAACGCCTGTTTTGGTTGAACAAGGGATAATTCTGGAAAAGTCACGGCAACGCCTGTTTTGGTTGAACAAGGGATAATTCTAATAGAATATCTTGAAAATGGAAAAGCAATAAATACGGAATACTACAGGGACTTACCGGATCAGTTGAAGCAGAGCATAAACGAAAACCATCCAGACTTGGCAAACAAGAAAATTTTGTTGATCAATCAAGGCGCAGTCTTTTAGCCCAACTCCGTTTTTATCATTGCTAAGAAATATCTTACGTTAAACTACTGAACCATGAACCTTATTTACCAGATCTCGCTCCTTCAAACCTTCATTTGTTTCAAAACTTTGTTATTGTTTGTGATGGATTCTGTAAGAAGTAATTGTAGAAATAAATGCTTAGTTAGACAAATTAGACTACAGTGCTGGTATTAAAGCTGTATATCACCGATAGATCAAAAATAAATTTTTATTTTATCATCAATGTTGTGTTGCGTTTTATATAAGGCTGGATATTGTTTATTTCAGCCTCTTATGATAGTAATTGACCACTAGCAACTTTGCCTTACTCAATCCACTGGTATTTTTTTTTTCAATTTATACTGGGACTTTCCATCCAATCATCAAAATATCAATCGCCCAGTTTCGCAAAGTTCTAGCAAGTGAAAGCATTTTTAAACAAACACAAACAACCAAGTCCCAAGCCAGGAATCGAAGCCAGGCCGCCGGTGTGGGAAACAAACATTGCTACCACTACACCACGACGGCGATTCACTGGTATATAAATATCACAGAAGACCACGGTTCGGTCCTCTTGAGTCAATATGTTATGATAAATATTGCTTGGGTTTCTTCTTCTTTTTGAATAAAGTGCCAGTGTTTGAAGTCTTGAATTGGCTGAAAATGGGTACTCTCTCAAAATCAGGGGAAATTCGAACTGCGTATGCAATCTCCATTCATTCCCACAACTAATATTGTCCATGTGGCAAGATGTATGTAACTCATTTTCATTAATTTCAAGAAATCATATATAGGCGGTGCGATTTGTTGCTGTTTCTCCCTGTCTAAAAAATCCATCCCCTATTTCCATATGCACGGCGACGACAATCAAAGCTCAATCTCGGCAAGAGAGGACTATACACACTCCGAAACGTTGACGAGAGATAGAAATATGCGTTGATGGAGTGATGCGATCATGCCACTTGAGCAGACATTAGCGGTTTGCCTTTATGTGTAACGTGTATGCCTTGCTGCTTGCTATACGCTTTCCAGTTTCATTTTCGACTTTTTCACATGTTACGAGGATCTTGCCGCTTTTTACCTCTTTGATTTGCGCATTCCCTTACTTGTAACAAAGACGATAATTTAAAAAATGATAAGCTCAACAACCTACTATCTGGAAGCCAAATGCTCTATCTATTTAGCCTTCTTCGCTCCATCTTTGGACATAGGCCTCCCCAATATTTTCCACCTTCATGTTTCTTCAAATCGTCCGCCCGGATCTCATTTGGGGTCTTCTCCTACTTCTTTTATTTTCCCAAGGTCTACAGTTCACAATACATTTGATCCATCGATCGTCTTTCTGTTTGATATTATGACCGGCAAATTTTCATTTTAATTTTGCTACTTCTTCTCTGACATCCCTTACTTTTGTTTTATTTCTTATCGATTAATTCCTTTTTCTATCTGTAAGCTTTACATGTAACATTTATCTTTCCATTTATCTTTTGTTACCTTATCCATGTTTGACTTCGTGTCCAGGTCTGGGATACATAGGTAAGTTAAGGAAGGATACATTAGTTATACAGTTTCGTTTTAAGGTACTGAAGATATTTTTTATTATTTAATATGTAGCTTAATTTAACGAATTCTGCCCAGGCAGTATCTTGATTTCAGCTGTTTGGTTTTCTTTTTTTAGTTTAATAATTTGTCCCAGGTATATATATATTCCTCTATTTGTTCTATTTTCTCTTGGTTTATTCTGATCGTGATATCTTAATCTGTGTTTGTTATGATTTTAGTTTAATGTAGTTCATATTCAAGTCTATGTTTTTAGCTGCTGTATCCAGTTCTTCCAGCATTTTTATGAATTCTTCTTTCTTATCTGTTATTAAGGCGATATCTTACGTGGTTCAAGTATTGTCCATTTACTTTGATGCCTATTTCTTCCCTTTCTAAGTTTTTAAAAACATCTAGAGTCTGGTTAAATAGTTTAGGGCCAAAGGCTACTCCTTTTAAGCTCGCACATTCGTCTTATTCCCAAATTTGAACAATACAAAGAAATATTGACTAACTAAGTACTATACCCTGTAGTTTCTTTTATACTTCATATTTTAAAAATATCAACATTTCAACTAACTTAGTTGGTTATATCTTGCTTATTTTGTTTTCTGTAAAACCACTTTTATGTAATTTTTTAAAAAGAAAAAATAAATATTAATTTAGATTTAGAGCAAGAAGTTAAATACGGACGGATAGTTTGTCGAAATAAAAGTTGTTTTGGAGCCGAAAATAATAAAATTTAAAAAAAAAGTTTTTCTACAGTGCAAAAATATAGAATCTTCAGGATTATCAAAGTTCAAAAGCAGGATATATGGGAGAATTCACTGTTTTGTTCGATGTTTATTTCATTTACATGTTAAACATTTTGCACGAAATTAAAATTTGACAAGAGAGTGCGCTTCTGAAGATTAAATAAAGGGGAAG
The DNA here is from genome assembly GCA_963576565.1 of Aspidapion aeneum. Lineage (NCBI taxonomy): Eukaryota > Metazoa > Arthropoda > Insecta > Coleoptera > Brentidae > Aspidapion > Aspidapion aeneum. Next base: position 27,864,875 of record OY755048.1, read on the forward strand.
AGTGGGACTCGAGGCGGAGGGTTTAGATGCTCCTTGCTGAATCTCCATCTGGAGTCGGATTTCTGTACACGAGTCAAAGGGTTTCGCGAAGATTACCGAGGTTGAGCGAGCGCGACAGTGTGCACTCTCGCCCATATTCCCGCGACCTCTCATTGTGTTGTGTTGTGATGATGGTGGAGTTCTCGGGCGTTCACAACTCAAACTGACACTCTCGCTAAATTAGCGAGACTCTGTATGGTCGTATTCAGGTGGTACGAGTCTCTTGTGCGAGATACTTGGGAAGACAAAGCGAGAGCACTCGGACGAGAGTGTGGAACCGGCATAATACCTACAAGGTATATTAAATCTTATATTAGAATACCCCCTTAACTAATAAACCAGGCCCTAGAAGATGTTTTTAAAAACTTAGATTGGGAAGAAATAGGCATCAAAGTAAACGGACAATATTTGAACCACCTAAGATATGCTGATAATATTGCCTTAATAACAGATAAGAAAGAATAACTGATAAAAATGCTGAAGGAATTGGATACAGCAGTTAAAAATATAGGCTTAATTATGAACTGCACTAAAACTAAAGTCATAACAAACACAGATAAGGATATCACGATCAGAATAAACCAAGAGAAAATAGAACAAGTAGAAGAATATATATACCTGGGACTAAAAAAGGAAAACAAAACGGCCTTAGAGTAATAAAATATTTTATAGCTCTAAGCAAACGGCTGAAATCAAAAGACGAGTAAGATTGGCTTGGGCAGCATTCGGTTAATTAAGCTACATATTAAAAAATAAAAAATATCCTCAGTACCTCAAAACGAAAGTGTATAACCAATGAATCCTTTCTGTACTTACCTATAGATCCCAGTCCTGGACATAGAAAGACAAATGTTACATGTAAAGCTAACAGGTAGGAATGAATGAATAAGAAATAAAACAAAAGTATGGGATGTAAGAGGAGAAGTAGCAAAATTAAAATGAAAATTTAAGTGTATTGAACCTGAAGACCTTGGGAAAATAAAAGAAGTAGGGGAAGACCCGAAATGAGATGGGCGTACGATTTGAAGAAACATGCAGGACCTAGATGGATGAAAAAGGCGACAGACTGAGAGGCCTATGTCCAAAGATGGATCGAAGAAGGCTAGATAGATAGATAGATAGATATTAGATCTTGGGTCATTTCAAATGTTATGCAACTAAACTTTCAGTAAAAAAACTCAGCTATTGAAATTCTTCTTCTTCAAGTGCGGTAATTTTCACTCCTGAAATTGGAGAATATGGATTAGCTTAAAAGGGCTTTCAAAATTTTTCCGTTTTTTAAACGCAATTATCAACCAATCGATTAATTTCTAAAAGAACCACAAAGACAATGAAAAAAACTGCAAAATAGGTTTACTTAACCTACTTTGTTATTTGGGATCTGGGCATAAATCTAGAGGGAAGGGGTTAATTGTCGACAAAAAATATGTGTGTATTTATTTATTTTCTAGGGGGAGGAGGCTTCGTCCATATATTTATATATTTTTTTCTTGGGCCCCACCATACTGCAACTTGGTGCTTTTTTTGATTATCTGTATAGTTTTTGAAATATAACTTTCAAAATTTGGATATTTTGGTTTTATGGGATTCCCTACTATAAAATTCGGCAAATGAAGTTTTTCCGATTCTTAACTTAATATGTGATTTTTCCCATCTCTATGGGCCCACCATACTATAACTCAGTGCTTTTGTTGATAAACTGTATAGTTTTTGAAATATGAATTTTCAAAGTTTGGTCATTTTGGTCTTATGGGATTCTCTACCCTAAAATTCACTGAATGACGTTTTTCCGAATCTTAATTTAAGATATGGTTTTTTCGCATCTGACCATTTTGGTCTTATGGAATTCCCTACCCTAAAATTCGCTAAATGACATTTTTTCGAATCTTAACTCAGGATGTGGTTTTTTCCCATCACTATGGCCCCACTATACTGCAACTCGGTGCTTTTGTTAAAAAAATGTTTAGTTTTTGAAATATGAAGTTTGGTCATTTTGGTCTTATGGGATTCCCTACCCTAAAATTCGCTAAATGACGTTTTTCAGAATCTTAACTTAGGGTCTGGTTTTTTCGCATTTTTATGGCCCCACAATACTGGAACTCGGTGCTATTGTGGATAAACTGTATAGTTTTTAAAATATGAATTTTCAAAATTTGGTCATTTTGGTCTTAATGAATTCCTTACCCTAAAATTCGCTAAATGACGTTTTTTCGAATCTTCACTCAGGGTGTAGTGTTTTCGCATCACTATGGCCCCACCAAACTGCAACTCAGTGCTTTTGTTGATAAACTGTATAGTTTTTGAAATATGAATTTTCAAAGTTTGGTCATTTTGGTCTTATGGGATTCTCTACCCTAAAATTCACTGAATGACGTTTTTCCGAATCTTAACTTAAGATATGGTTTTTTCGCATCTCTATGGCTCCACCATAATGCAATTCGGTGCTTTTGTTGATGAACTGTATAGTTTTTGAAATATGAATTTTCAAAATTTGGCCATTTTGATCTTATGGGATTATCTACCCTGAAATTCACTAAATGACGTTTTTTTGAATCTTAAATCAGGGTGTGCTTTTTTCGCGTCACTATGGCCCCACCATACTGCAACTTGGTGCTTTTGTTGATAAACTGCTTAGTTTTTGAAATACGAATTTTCAAAGTTTGGTCATTTTCGTCTTATGGGATTCTCTACCCTAAAATTCACTAAATGACGTTTTTTCGAATCTTAACTTAAGTTAAGATATGGTTTTTTTGCATCTCTATGGCTCCACAACAATGCAATTCGGTGCTTTTGTTGATAAAATGTTTTTGAAATATGAATTTTCAAAGTTTGGCCATCTTGATCTTATAGGATTCTCTACCCTGAAATTCACTAAATGATGTTTTCCGAATCTTACCCCCCTCAAATCCGCTTTTTTTAACGGGGTGCATGATGATTGTATTATACACATAGTTTTACAATCAAAAGATGCCCCCTGTAAAGATCACAAGGATAAATTTATGTATGCATTTCCTCGTTGTGACAAGGGCACCATGTTTTAAACTATACTTAAGGCCCCGAAATAGCGGATATAAAACCACATAAAAATCTCGAAAATTTCATTTTTTCCGGAACGACATCCCGGAGTAAATGACTCGAAACGAAACAAGGTTTTCCCTTGAAAAGTCTATTTTAGAAAATGCACCACCCGAAAATGCTATTATTTTATATTTTCTTTAATGTACTTTATGGCAAAAATTTCGTCCTTTTTTATGGGCATTCTTTAAAGTATTATTTTCGGACCATTTTGTTTGCTAAACGGCTTTATTTTAACAATAAAGTGTTGTTTTTGATAAGGGTGAGGTTTACGAGAATGAAATAAAAAGATGGCCTTTTGTCCGAGGGTCTCTGCCAACAATACCACCAGGGTAATCTAATTCTTTTAACTCGTCAACATAGGCTCTTGGAACTGCAATGACTTATGTATCAGTGGCAAATTTTTGTCTAGCCAGAATTTTTCTAAAGCTTGGAAATAAATTAAAGTATAACGAAGCAAGGTCAAACAAATTAATTGTATTATTCAGTAAATAAAACCTAATGAATCTTTCCAATCACAAGGACGGAGTTGTCGGTTAAGGTGCATTGTCTTCAGCTGCTTCAGTTGCTGTTATATTCCAAAGCTATTGTTTTCCCGTTGTTAAGATAATCTATGAGGAGTACCCCATGGAGTATTCCACAAGGAAATTCTTGTCATGACCATTGATCTCCAAGCTCTATGAAAAAGAAGAAAGACAATAGGTTAACGCATCTCATCAATTTGCGTTTCCATTATAGTCAAAGGAAACAGAACTACTTGCATAAGAGAAAAATTACTAAAAGATGAAAGTATTTGACAAAGTGTGGCTTTCATTTTAAACTAAACAATTTTTTTATTTTAGAATCCTACAAATTTAATAGACTCTAGTAAAGTGGAAAGATTCATACTAAATGTAATGAAAATAAAAGCTCGTGTACTTCAGGGTAACACACTCGACCCTTATTTATATTGATTAGGAATTTAAATGAAGAATCAGAACTTTGCTAATGCACATTGGTAACTTCGAAATAGTGACCAGGATCAAAAATCGAAACTATAGCAGAGACTATCAAAAAGTAAAGCAATTGAGCTACTAGACAATACTGTGCCAGTTTAAAGACTAAAAAGTATAAAGCTACTAATTGACATAAATATACAACAGAATTGTGATTTACACTTATGAAGCAAAGCGAACCGTTCTTTAAGGTATTATTTTTGTTTGCCAAACGGCTTTATTTTAACAATCTAAGTCTTGTTTTTACTAAGCGTGAGGTTTACGAGAATGAAATAGAAAGATGGCCTTTTGTCCGAGGGTCTCTGCCACGAATAGCACCAGGGTAATCTAATTCTTTTAATTCGTCAACATAGGCTCTTGGAGCTACAATTACTTATGTATCAATGGCAAATTTTTTTCCAGCGAGAATTTTTCTAAAGCTCAGAAATAAATGAAAGTCTAACGAAGCAAGGTCGAACAAATATGGTGCATAATTAAGTAGTTAAAAGCTTATGATTGTTTCCAATGACAAGGACGGAGTTGTCGTTTAAGGTGTAGTATCTTCAGCTGTTTCAGTTGCTGTAGTATTCCAAAACTATAACATGGAGTATTCCACTAGAAAATTATCTAGAAAACAGAAGAAAGACAGTAGGTTATCCCATCTCATCAATTTGGGTTTGGTGCCCAGAATTCCATTATAGTGGAAGAAAACAAAATTACTTGAATATTTAGAAATATTACTAAAAGATGAAAGAGTTTGTTCGGCAGTCTTTCTAGATGTAGTACAAGTATTAGACAAAGTATGGCATGAACCCCTTCATTTTAAACCAGACAAAATTTTATTGTTTTGGAATCATACAAATAAAGCTGGTGTACCTCAGGGCAGCACACTCGACACTTATTTATATTGATTAGGATTTTAAATGAAGAATCAGATGAATCAAGAAGTAAAGTAATAATTGAGCTCTTTGTCAATACTGTGAAGACTAACATGTATACAGCCATTTGAACTAGTATATTAATTAAAATAAATAAAACAAAATATTGCTATAAACACAACAGAATTGTGATTTACACTTATGAACCGGAAATTTAGAGTGAACCCTAAGTTTAGGAATGTTTAGATTTAACCCTAGTCACTTATTGGAATAAAACCTGACTTTATTTTAAAATCGACAGTATTTTGACAGATTTACATATAAAAAGCAGCTGTTTTCTTTCAAAATTCGGCCTTTGTGTATTTAAGAACCGGATTTGTTAGTGCTTGTTTTTATTAAATGAAAGTTAGCGTCTTCATTTTTAAATTTGACTTTGATGTGTCAATTTTGAAAGGTTAGCTGTCAGTTTTATTTGTAAATCTGTCAGAATAAAGTCGACTCTAAAATAAAGTCAGTTTTTATCCCTATTGTTTAAAGTGTTTTAACTTAAGGAATTAAAAAATATATATATTTTTATAAAAGTCTGTCTCTAAGGATTTATGTGGTAAAAGCGCTTAAACGACGAAAGAACATAAACATAAGACCTTTTTTGAGAGGTTTGTTGCACGATATCAGTCCGCTTTTAATCGCTCAATACAGGAACAGAATACAAATGACATCATGGGGTCGGATAACAACGCCAGCGTGTAATATGGGATAAAAGGGGTGACGAGCATCTTATGACAAACCCCAGCCTATATCTATATGCCGCCGGATAATCTCAATTTTGGTTATAGGGTAACAGGTGAATACACACACTATTATTATGCTGGAAAGATATGTTGATAGGGTAAATTGACTTGCTGTTAGCTATTACATGCCTGATTTAAGGGTTTAAATGTCATTTTGGTTGAAGGCGAGTAAGGTGATGTTAGGCCAGTCATTAAAGCGAAAAAAAACCCAGCTTGCAAAGTAGTAAAAAAAAATTGAGTTTTCGACCTTGGAGGGGGCCGGCTCCCCCCGCCATCTTGGATTTAGTGTGTACGAAAAGGTTTTTCTTAAATTACTTGTATTGTATTTGTAATGTATTCGAAAGTGGTGGCAAGCCCTACTGGACCTCAATGCACTGCGACCACAAATGGATCTATTGTGCCCACGTACCTACATACTGAGTTTGACTAAAGTGGCAATTTTTTTTCCACCCAGCACATAAAAAACTTTGCAGATTATAACAATATGATTTAGTGGTGGGTGTGCTTTCGGGCTGTTCGGCCGTCGTCGTTGGAAATTCGTTCTCGACGTTTCGCCATCTCGAGTGGATGGCATCTTCAGGAGATGTTGACTGTTTGTCGGCTTCTCGACTGGTGCCAGTCTTCGAGACCACCATTGGACGATGGCCGCGAAAGCCTTTCACAATTAATATGATTTAGGCTTAACACTTTGGCTCAAAGATATACCACTAAGGCCTCTGCATTATTAGCCATTTAAATTACTTGGTCCCTGTACATTTTGAAAAAAAGTTTTAGATAAAAGTTGAAGAAAATAAAATTTCCCACAAAAGCGCTTTTGTACGTTTTTTTTTTGAGACGAATGGTTTTCAAGTTATGACGCTAAACAATTCGCCGCCAGTTTGGATTTTGAGAATTTTTTTTATTTAGTAGCCTTTTACTTCGAAACTACTTATTTTTGAGAAAATAACATAAAACAAAGACCCCTATAGCCTATAAAATGAGACATCACTGAGTTCTCTGGGTAGTACTCTTGCTATGATACGAACATATACGTAATATTCCATATGGATACGAACCCTGAAGTGTTAGCAGTACATCCGTTTCCTATGTATTTGCATAGTGTATGCACAATAAACCGAAATTATTCAGTTTTATCATCGAAGAAATAACATATATTTCTGCAATGGTTTTATATTATTAGCTCACACTACTACTCTAAGTAGTGTGAGCTATGGTGATCCTAATTTTTTCGAGAAAAAAAAAGTTGCTCCGATTTCAAAATTTTTTATATATCTTTGCGTTTCAGATGATTTTGAAACTTTTTTGTTTTGCTGTCTGTCTGTCTGTCTGTCTGTTTGTCTGTCTGTCTGTATGTCTGTCTGTAACGACCAACCCGCATAACTCAAAAACCGCTTGTCCGATTTTAATGAAATTTGGTACCTAAGTTGGGTCTTGGGCCGTGATGGTCCCATTTAAAAATGAACAAAATCCACCGAACGCAAGCCAAATAAAAGGGTGGGGGTAGATTCCAAAAATTAGAGTTTATGTGAAAATATGGCGTGTGTGATATCAAACGAAAGGTAATTAAGTCTGGAGTTAAACAAAATACATTTTAGTTTTTTTCAAAAGGGTGGGGGGTAGATTAAAAAAATTTGAGTTTAAGTCAAAACATGGCTTGTGTGGTATCAAACGAAAGGTAATTGAGTCTGGAGTTGAATAAAATATATTTCAGTTTTTGATTATATTAGCTCACACTATAACTATAGTACCTAGTGTGAGCTTAGGTGCCCATAGATTGGCAGAGTATTTTTACAAAAGGTAAGCAGAAAGTGTGCAATCAACTTTATTATAGAAAATTAAATTATCCTTTAAACGATGTATCATCGAAGTGGGCCAATTCCACGGTTAGCACTTAATTGGCATCCATAAATGTGGGATATTTTTTAAATACACGAAAAAGAATCATGTTTTTTTTAGGTTTTATTCAGTTTTCAAAAAACTAAGCATTTTACGGAAAAATATTAAAACACCCTTTTTAGAGAAAATAAAATGTTCTTTTAAACGGCGTATCACAAAGATGTGTTAACGCTATTATTGACACTCCAGGGGTATCCGCATATTAAGGTTATTTTTTTTAATTATTTTTTTTTAAATTTTTTATTTATTATATTCAATTTTTTAATAACTTAGCTTTTTAAAAAATATTGTTTAACTTAATATTGTTAAAAATAAAATTATCTTTAAAACGATATGATAGGGTTTTTGTTAACGGGGAACACTTAAAGAAAATGAGCATGTTTAGTGATTTTTTTTAGCACACATAAAAGTATTGTTATGTAGTGTTCCCCGTTAACAAAAACCTACTACATACATATCGTTTTAAAGATAATTTTATTTTTAACAAAATAGAGTAAAACAAGATTTTTCAGAAAGCTTAGTTTTTAAGAAAACTAAATAAAACAAATAAATTTTTTTTAAAAATTACAAGAACAAGGCTTTCTGTTTTTGTCTATTTTTTTTTAGTATTTTTTCTTAGTAAGCCATCGCTCTTAGTACTCAGATGTTCTGTTGGTAATTTAAGTGGAATATTATCTTGTTGAAAATTAATTAAGACTAATCTGCGGGAGCAAAAAGCAAGTAATTATTTTAGGAGGGGATATCATAACGGTGTCTCCAAACGGCAAACGTGAAACGTGAGGTTTTATACCCGTGTAACGCTCAGTGGCCTACAAAGCAGGAACCAACATAGAAATAAAATTTCGGACTTTCATTGTCTTTATTTATTTTAAACACGACATTTCAGTTAGTAAGTATCTCTAGCCGTTTCCAAATGTAAACTAAACAATCTAGTTTCTAGGCTACTACTTATACTACTTGGTGTGCAGTCAGGTGTGACGGCACGCTCCATTTTTTAATCCTAAGACGCCTGTTTTCCTTAAGGAGTCGTTTCTATATGTTTGGTATGTCCGTGCTTGGTTGACTGAAAACTTCTTTATTCTGCATTATAAACGCAGCTTTAATAAACTTTCGTTTTCGCCAATGCGACTCCTTATGCAAAACTTTAGCTTCTGACCACTGAATCCTGTGATTATTTGACCATGCTTGATCCGTTACATCGGATTTTTCAATATCCTCTAATTGGGTACTTTTTAGATGTTCATTTACTCTAACCTCAACGGGGCGTTTCGTTTCACCTACATATGACTTACCACACTCACACGGGATATGGTAAATACGTTCCTTATTATTTGAGGGATTTTCTTGTTTTCTTTTAGTTACAAAACTCCGTATTTACCGATGAAAATACTGTTTTTATATTATAGAGCTTGGCTATTTGTCTTATGTTTTCTGAAATCCCTTGAACATATGGAATGTTAATAACACACAACGGATTATTACTTTGAGAATTTGCTACATTTGGTTTGTTTTGAATTTTAGAGATCATTGAGTTTATCAATTTCTCGGAATAACCATTCTGTTGCAAGTCCTTTTTAGTGTTGTTAATTTCTGTATTTAATTCTTCATTATTACTACAATTATTTACGGCTCTTAAATACAAACTTCTTATAACTCCTTGTTTTGTAGCAACAGAATGGTTAGACTTAAAATTTAGGTACTGTCCCGTGTGTGTAGGTTTCCTATATCCAGTGGTTGAATGTTTCTGTCTAATCGTTTGACAAGAACATCCAAAAAAGGTAAGGCCGAATCTTTTTTAATTTCCATGGTGCATTTGTTGTTGGTCGAATACCGTTCAGATGGTGTAGAAAATTCTGTAGTTCTTCATTATGTTCGGGCCATATAATAAATGTGTCATCCATGTATCATTGAACCACTCCATGCAGATGTTTGCTACCACTAGCTAAAGAGATGAACATTGGAAATTGGAAGTCAATCATTTTGCGCGTAAAACTTATCTTTCACTTGAAAGTAAAGTTCATATCATTAATTTTGAGACAACTTTCTACCACTTTTTTTCATCGGCCTATGCTATTTGTTATGGTAAACAGCTGATAACTGTTAAAAAGTTATCTCAAAAATTATGATATGGAGTTTAAAAGTTACGGAGACAGAGCTCCAACAGATCCATCACCCCTTCCACCGATAGCGTTGTTCTCTCGTAAAGTGTATCAGTTTGCAATTTGTTTTTGATGATAATGAGTGACTCATTTATTGGCACGTTGGCGTACATACTTTCTACATCAAAACTTACAAATCTATCGTCAGGATCTAATTTGATCCCTTTTAAAACCTCGACAAAATGTTCCGAGCTTTTGACAAAAGATTCGGACCTACCCTGTAGTGGTTTAATTATGTCCAACAAAAACTTCGACAAAGTGCTGGTCGGAGAGTCCCTGGAGCTGGTACTTGGGCATTCTATTTTTTCTCTGGTTCTCTGTTTGTCTGTTTTCTGTTTGTATTTTTGATTACTTTTTTGTCTGTTTATTTGTTTATCTGTTTGTCTATTGGTCTGATTGTCTGTTTGCCTGATTTTTTTCTGTTTGTGTGTGTGTCTATTTGTCGGTTTACCTTCCTGTTGTCTATTTCACTGCTTGTCTGTTGGACGGTTTGTTTTGACTGTCTGTTTGGCTGTTTGTGTTTTTGTCTGTTTTGCTTTTGTTTGAGTGTTTATTTCCTTATTTGATTATTTCTGTTTCAGAAATTATTTGTCTAATGAAGTGTCAATTACAATGAATTTACAATTCATTTTAGAAAAAAGTATTGTGATCTTAAGGTTAAAGTAACCCCCATACATTGGTAGAATTTATTAGGAAGGCTGTAATGAATAATCCAAATAAGAAGAGAATAACTAAAACTTTTTACTTTTTGTCTAAATCTTATAAGTAGGTTTCTTGACCACTGGGTGTCCTGGGGACTCCTGCGGTATCACGTGACTCATTAATAACCTTCCTTAATCAGTGTCCTGGCTCCTAATTTGCAGCCCTTCGCTTCGGGGGCCCCTTGTGACGTCGCCGTCGACCGCGTCGGTTTGTCGGTCCGTCGGCGTCGGTTGTTATAATCGTGCGACATCCTTATTATCAACCTCGACAAACTCGGCAAGTGTGAGAAATTTTCCTTCCTTAATTATTAAACGACACCCTCTCAAGTCTTTGGGGTAAAGGACGAGCCTCTTAAATGTCTTGTTTTAAGGGATGACATAGACATTATCGTTTGTTTACTAGACCAGAAGGTAGCCTATTAGGAAAATAATTCTTTAAGACTTCTGTTTTACGTGTAGAGAAGTAGTTTAAAAATAATCTTGAGAGGTAGTAGCCCCATTGATAGGTTTTTATAACATGTCAGTGTGCTTATCTCTGTAGATTCCCATTCAAACCAGGTGTGTTCTTAGTGTCCAGTGACCGGTTATTATTGCTCTCACCTGTCTGATTTGTTTCCTTTAGTTTGGTTTAGTTTAAGGTGAGTAATGTTGAGGGGACCTCATCATCCTCTTGCTGTAGTTTTGCCAAAAACAACTTTTGAGTTTATTTTTTGGCATGCTAGAGCTTTGATTGCTGCTTGGCTATTTGGAAAGAATATGATAATCTTATTAAGATTCTCCAGAGATGCAATTCAGTTTGCTCTGGGGGTTAGGTCATATACTCCTGCTTCTGATCCACTGTCCGTTTTAAATTCGTCGGTGTACCAAACCAACTTTCCCGACTGAACTTGTGACTTTCCCTTCTTGTTTTTCTAATACAATTGAGTCTTAAACAGCTTACTTGTATTGTTTATTTAGTTATGGTGTCACTTTTCATTTCGAGTGGCATGTTGTTGACAATGCAATGGAAATATATGAAAAATTAAAAAAATACGAAAAAAGGGAATATTTATTTATAAAAATCATAACAAAACACCGGAAAACGCAGATGCTTTTGTTTGGCATCCAGAATGACTCTTAGGTAAATTGTATTTGTTTATTAAATAAATTGGTAAAAAAATTTTTTTAAGTCACAAGCTTTTATAAAATGCACTAAAAATTAAAAAATAATTTTCTAACATTCTAATATTATCATAATAATACAGGCGATGACCGACTGATGGAAATCTTGACGATGTTAGCACGATAAGATATCCGTATCAATTAAATATCACTATTTGCAAGAATCAATCTAGCAGAAAAATGCAGAGGTACTAAACCCACCCAACCTGACCTAAGATACCCCAGCAGTTCTCTGACATAGGTATAGCAATGGCATAACATTGCGGCACATCAAACATATCTTTGAGGACCTGCTATGTTGAATATTCTTTAAGTGTTTAGATCACAACTTTAGATTAACTTATGCTTTGATTTGCGGCCATCGCTTTTATTATTATGATAATATTAGAATGTTAGAAAATTATTTTTTAATTTTTAGTGCATTTGGAAGGGGGTGGGGGGTAGGGGTGGGAGAACATTTTTTCATTATTGTTGTATTGTCATCGGACCACTATATGCATACCAAATTTCATCCAAATCGGATATTGGGATGGGTGTCAAAAACAAATTTATCTATGGAAGGGGGTGGGGGCAGGGTTGGGAGGAAAATTTTTTTCTTATTGTTGTATTATCATCGGACCACTATCTGTATACCAAATTTTATCTAAATCGGATAACGGGAAGTGTGTCAAAAACACATTTTTCTATAGAAGGGGTGGGGGTAGGGGTGGGAGGATATTTTTTTCTTAATGTTGTATTGTCATGGGATCACTATGTGTGTACCAAATTTCATCCAAATCGGATAATGAGAAGTGTGTCAAAAACGCTTCACAAAATTTGATAGATAGTTAGACAGAACATATGAAGTTAAATAAAAGCTTGTAAAAAAGGCAGAAGTTGATAAACCTTCCAGCTTCCTTTTTTTCCTGAAAGGTATTAATGCAGTTGTCACGGTATTGACATTGAGGCGGATATACTGGACCTTGTAAAGAGAACAGGAGGGGATCATGAGCAATTTGACCATCCAAATCATCTAATAAAAGTACAGATAGTGAGTTATGAGATAGACCTCAGAAATAGAAAAAAAGGCCTACTCTGGCGAACTTGCCAGATCGGCGGGTAATCCCCCATTACTAGTACCGGTATAATAAATATATTATGACTTGACGTTAGCTGCTCATGACATGGTATGATATTTTTTCACGCAGGAATTAAAATTAAGTCAAAAATCACAAAAACACAGACCTAATATCTTTAATCACTGTAATTAAAAAAAATGTGCGTTTTTTGTTCAACAATAGACTCTCCCCAAAACAAAAATTCAAAAAATCTGCCCCGAAGGGACAATTCCAAATGATTCCAACTGTCACCTCTCTATTGTCGAGCCCGTCATAAAAGTTATTATCTGTCCTATACCCCAATTAAAAACAAAAAAGATTTTTATACCTCATTGCCCGCAAAATCACTTAACCCTCATATATGCAAAGGTATGGTGGTTGAATAAATGATAAAAACCGGGTGTGCCTATACCTGACACACAGTCATTAATACAATCTGGCCATACATATTTAACTAGTATGCCATTGGCGTATACAGAGGGGTTTTATGCAAATCGCACCACAAGAGATAGATAAAATGTATTTTTTTTTTCCTGATTTGGTAACCGTGACTCTTTCGCCGACACTAAGGCCGCCATTTCGGAACGCCTAATTGCACGGGTCATCGGCCACCTTTGGAACCCCAGACCGGGTATTTTTTTTATCCGGTCCTTTTGTCCCTTAGAATGGCCTACCGACTGAAGGAGTGTGTAACAAAGTCCGCCTTCACGAGATATCCGACCTCATCCGGCCTGGTTACCGGCGTGAATGAAGGGGTAGGACAATATTACATTTTACACTCCCCAGGAATCCTATAAATGTCTGCCGCACCCGACCTCGGCAACCGACGGGGATCGAACCCGCCACTGTAGCAAGCGAGATTCCTTAACTCACTCGTGTTCAATGCGCGAACGCACTGAGCCACCACGGCTACAGATAAAATGTATAAAAAGTTTGTATTATTTTAGGTTAGTTTTTGTTAATTGATCTTTAAACTTGTTGGTTATGAGTTAAAAGTTATAAAAATTTTAAATCAGGAGTTTTTATACTAAAAATTGTACACCAGTATTTACTAAGACCTTAAAACTTAGACTTGATACCGAGCGGTTTAAGTGTATATTTCTAATACTTACAGGTCAATAACTGCAAAGATTTCGTTCACCCGAATGTGTAATATGATAGCAAGCATTAGTAGTCCGTGCAGTCCTAGGATTCCTGTTAAAAATTCTCAAATTGTAGTACCACCCCTCAGGGGTAGTTCAAAGTTCGAAAAATAATAGAAATAATCCATGATTGATAAAAAAAACTTATATACAACAATTTTCAAAACTAAATATTACATAAATAACTTAAAACTATATCTGTAGATGCATTACCGTATTAAATACGTCCGTATTAAATACGTAGCAATATTTAAATATTGTAAAAAGCACAAGATATATTAGAATCCGTTTTCAATTAAACATCCACCAAAACAATTGAACATTGGTTTAATCATCGCTCACTTGTCTAAAAAATTAACATGTAAAATGTAGCTAACAGCTGACACTGACTTACACGTGACGTTTGGGGTTTAAATATGGCTACCATTTTTAGACAAACATATTATATTCTTTTTATTTATTTCTAACCTTTGTATGGAAATAATGTCTTTTGGAAAAAGGAGAGAAATTCACAATTTTTTAAAAGCTCTCCGTCATCTTGAATTTTTGATATGTGTCAAATTTTAAATCACGTCTGCAAAGTTTCATCTTTTGTCTATAAAAGAAGCCAAAATTTTCGAAAATCGCCCTATTGGGTTCAAACTTACAGCGCGTTTAAAAATTGTTTGCCCACCCTATATTTTACATCTAAGTTTTTTGATTGATGTATACCAGTCATCCCCTTTGAGCAAGGGTTGAGTACGCCACTGAATATTTAACCGGTATGCAAACGTTTCCCACGGTTTACGGTATCATGTGTGTGTATGTGTATGTCCACTCGGTGTCCTGCCAAATTTCTCAATACACCGCTTAGATTTATAATGAATGCCCTTTCTCGAATGTTATGCATATGCATATATCTAGGCATGATGTATGCAAAAGGGATTATGGATTTTATAGCCTGAGCCCGAAAACTGACCTTTAGATTATAAGCGCATCAAATTCCTTCAGGATTTGGAAGGTGTTGACTATGGGAGCCGAAAAGTGTACTTTTGACTTTGCTCATAAGACTCCTAAAAACTGCAAGTCATAAAAAAACTAAAAATAAATCTTAAAAACGTTTTTCTATATAAGCGATCGGAAGGTGGGTAAAAATGCTAATTAGCCTTGATCTGGCCTGAAAGAGTGCTGTCGTAGGTCAAGGATGATTTCTTATTCTTTTTAATCAATCTTTTCATCGATCAATGGGCCAAAAACAACCGGTCAATTTTTTTTTCATTATAACTTTTGAACTATACCATCGATTTTAATGGGACAAACTGTACTTGGCAGAGAATTATTCAAAGTTTTGAATAAATAAATTGTTTTGTCCGCCGTTTCAAAATCCAAGATGGCGGACGAAATAAAATTGTACCCTTCAAAGATGCTCGTTTATTGTTGTGTTGCGAACATGTTTTAATAATTTTCACTAAAAAAGCAGCATTCTTGCCACTTATAACAAGGTATGAATCAGCAAAATCGGTTCGGTGGTTCTAAAAAAATATTTTTGTTTTTACCATTATTTTAAATATTATACGATTGCCTTGCCAATCATGTCTGCATTTATTTCCTTATAAATTCATTACTACTGAACCGATTTTGATAAAATAAAAAATATCCTGGTGCGAATTGATTGCTTTTAATCATGATCAAAATTTATTAACATGTTAAGATTTACAATGGTGGACAGAATCATAATTGATTCTTCAAAATGGCGTGTTTAGTCTTATTTTCTAAAAATGTTTTAGTTTTTTTTTAATTTATAAAAAAGCACTACTTTTCCCGCGCACAACAAGGTGTAAATTAGTAAAATCGGTTTGGTGGTTCTCAAAAAATCTATTTTTGTTTCAGCGATTGTTTTACAGATTACACGATTGCATTGCCAATCCTGTCTGCATTCATTTCTTTATTAACTCATTATTACGGAATCGATCTTAATGAAATAAAAAAAATCATGGTGAGAATTGATTGTTCTTTAAAGTTTGCAATCAAAATTTGCCACCATCTTACAAGTTAGGATGTCGGAAATAGTCATACTTGACCCTTCAAAAGGCACGTTTATTCTTATTTTCAAAAATTGTTTTAGTTTTTTTTAATTTATAGAAAAGCACTTAAATAATTTGTATCTATTTATGCGAGATAAAAGTAATGTTTATCTATAAATTAAAAAGAAAAACTAAAACATTTTCGGAAAATAAGAATAAACACGCGATTTTGAAGAATCAAGTATGATTCTGTCCGACATCTAAAATTCTAAGATGGCGGCAAATTTCGATTATAATCTTTAAAAAGCAATCAATTCTCAACATGATTTTTTTATTTCACTAAAATCGGTTTAGTAATAACGAATTTATAAGGAAATAAATGCAGACAGGATTGGCAATGCAATCGTATAGTCGGTAAAACAATGGCTGAAACAAAAATAGATTTTTTAAGAACCCTTACACCGATTTTCCTAGCTGGCACCTCGTTGTGTACAAATTAAAACAGAACTAAATTATTTACGGAAACTTAGAATAAACACGTCATTTTGAAGAATCAAGTATGATTCTGTCCGTCATCTTAAATTTTAAGATGGCAATAAACTTTGATCATTATCTTTAAAAAGCAATTAATTCTCACCAGGATGTTTTTTATAATTTCGTCCGCCATCTTGGATCTTGAGATTGTGGACAAAAAAATACATTTAGTCAAGACTCTGATTAAATCTCTACCAAGTGTAGTTTGTCCTATTAAAATCGATTGTATAGTTCAAGAGTTATAATGAAAAATAAATTGTCCGGTTTTTTTGACCCACCCGGTATATAGCAGTTGATACTCGACTGATCTTGTTCTAGTTTCTTTTGTATCTCGGTAGATGGCGCTTCTTGCGAGGGTTTTCTCACTATAGACGTAGGATGATAGACAAAACGGTCTGATTAAGTTCGCAAGGGTGTCACATTGACCAACCAATATTCTGAGGAGGAACAGTTAACTATCAACACTTAGTAGGTGTCCATTAGATCTTGCACCCCCGTGAGGTTAAGGTTTCGTCCACGGAAAAATATGAGAGAAACAAAAACATCGGTTTACCCGATTAGGTAAGAAAACGAACAGATAATGGTGAATTATGTACCTAGTTATAGTCTGGAAGATTTTTAAAAAGGTGTGATGTGACTATGAACTCTACTTTAAGTTGAAGCAACTCTGGTATTGAGCTTTTTGAGTTATTCAAGATGACGGCCAGTTGGGAATAAAAAATACTGCTTAAAAATTGTTTTTAAAAATTTCGAAATTTTTTTCTTCTTATCTTGAACTTTTTACTATTTTTTCCTTTATTAGGCTTTTATCAAAAAGTGAAAATTAAAAAAAAAACATTGAAAGGGAAAATCTAAAGCTCGTAAAAAGACCTACTAATCGAAATATCCGAGCCCCCCTCTAGACATTTTCCTGGGAGCGCCACTGTTAATTTTACAAACAAAACTTTGTCTGGGAATTACGTATCAATATTTAAATATAGTAAAAAGCACAAGATATATTAGAATCCGTGTTCAATTACACATCCATCAAAACAATTAAATATCGTTTAAATCATCGCGAACTTGTCTAAAACATTAACATGTAAAATATAGCGGACAGCAGCTGACACTAACTTACACTGTTTTTATTGGACATCGCCTAGTGATGTTTGGAGGTTTAAATATGGCTACCATTTTTAAACAAAAATATTTTATACTTTTTATTTATTTTTAACCTTTGAGTGGAAAGAATGTCTCTGTTACAATGAAAAAACATGACCCATATCGCAAGGTATTTATGAACAATTTATATAAATATTAAAAACTATTGCATTGACGGGAAAAATAAGTTAAACCTACAAGCAAACTCTAGACTTTTAGACCTATGATTGTAGCACTTATTTGGATAATACTGATAAGATTTTATTCATAAGTTTAATGTCAACCTGAGCTCCCGTATACCTCCAGGGTCCCGAGACGTATCGGTTTCTCCTAAGGGGTGCGAAAGAACATTTTCTAACGGTCTTCGGTTTGAAATTTGATATTTATTACTCTGACCATACATACACTTGTAAAATTTGGTTCTCTTATCACAGTGTGTTGATCTACATATTAGATTCCATGTCCCGATAAGAAACACTAGCTCTATTGGCACCTGTTAAATCTAAAAAATTTTGGATTTCAAACAATTGACGATTTATAACTGTTTTTTTTAGAAAATCGGGTTTTTAAAAAACACTAACGAAAATCACGGTACATTCAATGAACATTGCAACTGATTTGTCTTTTAAAAGGGTACGGCCAATGTTTCGCTTTTATTTTTTAATTCAATGGTTTCGTTTGTTTTATGATTAATGTGGATCTTTCTGATCTTTTCTGTGTCTATTGCTCGACTAAAGCTAGCAGAGCAGCATAAATTTATTTTGTTAACCTACAAAAAGAACAAAAATGCTTTTTCTTTAATTTTTCCGCCGCCATCTTTAAAACGTAAATGAATTGTAGTTTTTTGTACATTATATTTTAAAACTATCTTAGAGTAATACAAAATGACATTTTTTGGTAAAAATTTTTACCAAACCAAAAAAATACTGTTAGTTGTTTATATATTTTGAACGAAATTATGGAATTTTTAAAACGAACGACCCTTATTTAGTATATATTGATATACTACACGGCCACACTAGTTCTGTCAAAGCAGAATCAAAAAATAACTTTTTAGCTAAACTCCGGCCGCCATCTTGAATGTTAAATGTCAAATTGTAACTTTTTGTAAATGCTTACAAAAGTTGGTCAAATTTGGTCTATAGGTTATAAAGGTCTCTTTTATTTCTGACATATTAAGCGCCATCTGTGTATCGGCTGAAGAGCAAAAAAAAATTTTTTTACTGAGTTTAAGGAAATGGTCATTAACTTTAATATAAGGTGTCAGAAATAAATATCGCACAACAATTAAAGGAAATAGAAAAAAACTAATTTTTTTAAATATAGCTGCCATTTCGTTTTGAAGTGACAGGTGTTAAATTTTTTACAGTTTTAAATTGAGTAGGTCACGCTTAAAGTGAATCCATTAAAATTAATTTTATTTTTTCTAAAACAGGAAATTCATTTTTTTTTCCTTAACTTTAGCAGCCGCCATTTTGGATTCTGAAGCCGAAAAATCGGGGATCCACGAATCAAAATTCACCTTTGGGTCATAGGTACTTACTATGCCAAATATAAAAAAATATATCCTTTTTGCAGCTTTTTGTTTACAAATTTACTCTACTATTATTAAGCGCGGTGTTGTTAATAGATTGAAAATAATTTTAGATCGACGAGATTCACAAGTAAAAGTAGATAATTTTTTAGCCAACACTTGGAGAAATAAAGTGTCACATTGCATAAATCCTTCCTTTTCCCCGAGTTGCTTGGTGTACGTGTTTAGCAGTTGCTATCGCGAGCTGCTTTTTGTACGTCTCCGTAACACTGAATACTTTGCATCTGAACAATACGTTTATATGTTTTACGATCTTTAGATCTAGACTACTACACTGCCACAAGCTCATGTACCTATTTGTGAATATAATGCTTAGTTCCTTCCCAATTCAATTCCAAGAGATAATAATATGGAAAGATCATCTGAAATAAAATTCTAGCTCCGAAATATTAAATAAATGGGCAAACGTTACCCATAGCCAATATGACAACGATCCAACATACCCAACCTGTTGATAGGAAGAAGAGACGTCAAGGTACTTCGTGGCAAAATGTGTGGCCTACCAAAGAATGCAACTGGCATTCGGGGCACCAACCCTGAGCGAGGAAAGGCTACACTTGCTTAAATGAGCTGACATACTGGACTTTGCAAAGAAAAGGAAAGAGAACCTGATAATCCTATCACAGTCAAGGAAAATCTAAAATTGTACCACTAATAGGGCTTTTCCTAGAGCACATATCAGTTTAACATCTTGAGGATCTTGAACTTGAACAAAAATTAAAGGAAGTCTGAAAAGAACAAAAGTGTATGCTTTGCTCCCAGTCTGAAGTGGTCTGTAATAACAGTTCAAAGATGTGAAAGTCATCTGAAGCAGGTCTGTACTGTAAAATCACAGAGGCAGAATTCCATGGGGAAGTATACGCCATTACAAAGTATGGATATAAAAACTTGAAAAAGTTCGTATCAGGAGTAGAGCTGTACTGTCTGCCATCAAATCGGCCAGCGACTCTACACTTGTGGCTGAGTGTAAGTATGTGTTAAGAACCCTGGCAAGACAGAACAACGTTGTTCTGACTGTAGGTTCACAGCATGAGAATATTCCCAGAAACGAGGAGGTTGAGCAACTGGCTAGAAAGGAATCATCGAAAGATCCAGTGGGGCCGGAACCCATGGTGATCATCACATCATGTTTCCTTATGAAAACCCTAAAACGTGACTTAAATAGGCGCTTACATTAGCACTGGAAAAACTAAAAGGAATCAGTTAGAAAAAAAGATAAAGAACCTTCTCTATACGTCTTACGAAAGTGCTTTGAACTAGTTGCAATAAAAGATTTGCTATTATTATAAAAGTGTGTTTAGTGTGCTTCCAGGGTTCAAATGGTGGAGTGTTTGTTTACTCTCAGCTGAAAGTTTACATTTGACATATGAATGAATAGCTGGGCTGTCAAATATTAGCCGTTTATTTGAAAAAGCTGTAGGTTTGGTTGAGGTTGATAAAGACCGTATATACCACAATAAGTTATATGGTTGAAATACTTACATTCTCGAAGTTGGTATGTACCTTACTGGATTTTGTGGTCTCGATGTTCCCATTCTCTCCGGACGGGTGGTGTGAGTTATGATTCTTTCGCAACTGCAGTGCACGGCTGCAACAGCAAGGCAATAGCAGAGCTTTGAACCAAGATTGTTGCGACTGATTACCTCTTTATGTCACAACCGCACTCTAGTGTTATTTTACTGATAAGATTTTTTTTGCATTTTAATGTCCTGCTACGTATGCCGTTCTTCCCAAGATTGTACCCAGATCCGGACCGCTTTAAGTCATCAAGTGTCCTTTCTAAGTTTTATTTAGCTTGATTCCGTATATCTGTTTGTTTATGCCAATATATCAACCTATGTTTGAAATCTTGCGCGACAATTAAATAAAATTTAACTTAATTT
This sequence comes from Aspidapion aeneum, assembly GCA_963576565.1. Classification (NCBI taxonomy): domain Eukaryota; kingdom Metazoa; phylum Arthropoda; class Insecta; order Coleoptera; family Brentidae; genus Aspidapion; species Aspidapion aeneum. The sequence continues at coordinate 27,885,942 of OY755048.1, forward strand.
ATGAACCGTTATGTATCAAATTTGGAAATTTTGGTCAATAAATGGTCATTTACTTACAAATGCACCTATTTGTAGTACAGTGGGGCTATTTAAAAAGTGACATAGTGTTTTAAGATTCCGAACAACTTTAATTATATTTTAGAGATTATACATTTTAGAAGCAAAAATCACACAGTGATTGAAGACTCCAAAAAACGTCACTGACAATTTTCTAGAGTATCAAACTCTATAAGTGCTTTTTTGCGAAACTTAAAATATTCATATTTAAGAAACTATATTACCAACAAAAGCACCAAGTTGTGGTATTGTCGAGGCATTTAGACGCAAAAATTTACACAGTGATTTAAGCTACCAAAAAACGTCTTTTACGCTATGAAATTCACTGATAAGCTCAGTATAGTGAAACTTTGAAAATTCATATTTTGGAAACTATACTTTTTGATATTGATGGACCATCTATATGCGAGAAAACCACAAAGTAATTTGAGATTTCGGTGTTTTAGGGTATCAAATCCCATATCCCATAAAGCTCCATAGGGCAAAATTTTTATATTTATTTTATGATTTGGTAGGTACTTATTAATTATTAGATTATTTATATTAGACCCCCTACAAAGTTTCAACCCCCTTTTCATTCTTGCCTTATTAAAAAGGTCTAACTCAAAGTCAATGATCAACATAGAGTCACCTTCATCAAATTAAAATAAAATAAACATCATTTCAGGTAAACAAGAAGTTAAAGGAGATAAAGGGTTGTAAAGGCTATCTTTCAGCCTCCTGCTAAAAAACCAACCCTCTTAAATCAACCCCTTATAAAATATATTACCATGCGCTTACAGCATCCCCTTTGTAGTAGAGAACAATTACTCTAAATCAAAAATACAACCTTGCATATAGTTCAACCTGTTCTATTTGTTTGACTTTTTTTAAAAGATAAAGCAAAAGTGTTTGTAATGATTTAAAAAATTTTATACAGTGAAAAAAAATAATCTCAAACAACTAGAGAGAATCCGAACCGAACCATTGTTTTACACAAGAAAGGCGATAGAGGAAACCTAAAAAACTATCGACGTATAACAATGTAATTTATAAGCTTTTCACAAAAATATTAACAGATAGATTAGCAACAAAATTTGACCAAAACAACAAGCAGGCTTCAGAAAAGGTTTCAGACCACCTAATAACCAAGAAAATCCTAATAGAACGAGCCAATGAATACATTGGCAAAGCTTTCGATTGCATTGAGAACTAGGCATCTTTAAATAATAGCCGAATAGATCATAGATACACAAAATTAATAGCCAATATATATCGCGAAGCAACAACATCAATCAAAATCGACGAAGGAACCAAGCCAACCCGCATAATAAGAGGTGTTTGGGAAGAAATATACATCAAAGTAAGCAAACAATACTTGAACCACCTAAGTAAGATATGCCGAAGATATCGCCTTAATAACACATAAGAAATGAACTAAACAAAACACTAAAATCATAACAAACACAGATGAAGATATCACGATCAGAATAAACCAACCAAGCAAAAATAGAACAAGTAGAGGAATTATATATCTGGGACAAATTATTTAAAGAAAAAGGAAAATCAAAGAGCTGAGATCAAGAGACGAGTAAAATTTGCCTGGGCAGCATTCGGTAAACTAAGCTACATATTAAAAAATAAAAAATGTCCCAAGTACCTCAAAACGAAAGTGTATAACCAATGTATCCTTTCTGTTCTCACCTATGGATCTCAGACCCGGACACCTACAAAATCAAACATGGACAACAGGTAACAAAAGCCCAAAGATCAATAGAAAGACAAATGTTACATGTAAAGCTAACAGATAGAAAAAGGAAGAAATGGAGAAGAAATAATACAAAAGTAAGAGGAGAGAAAGCAAAATTAAAATGGACATTTGCCGGTCATAATAGCAGACAGAAAGACGATCAATGAAACAATTATTGTATTTGAAACATAAAACCTTGGGAAAATAAAGAAAGGGAAGACCCCAAATGAGATGTGCGGACGATTTAAAGAGACATGTGGGAATAGCATATAGAAATTAAGTTTTAAACTTATTTTACATGAAAAGTTATAAAAATCACATAGGCCATTTTGAATTAACACAGTTGGGGAGAGTGGGGAGATTCTGGACAAGTTTTTCTTTAATATTTCATAAAATATTTTAGTTGTCATTAATCAATACTCCTAAGGGTCCTATCTGAACCTCTAAAAAAATCCACGTAGGTGTTTTATGTTGTCCCATGTAATGACAAAATACGTGTTTGTGTCATGATGCAAGTTTTCGAAGTCTCCCCGCCACTGGGGAGACATTGGACACTACCTGGACACTAGACTGGGCGCCGCCAACTGGGCACCGGGCCATCTGGGCGCCGGGCCAACTCGGCGCCGCCAACTGGGCGCCGGCCAACTCGGCGCCGGAATAAAAATGTTTTTTTATAAAATGTGTAGATGAAAAATAAAATATATTATTTATATAAAAACATCTTTAAAAAATCCTTTACGCAATTTTTTGAAATTTGTTTTTGTTAAGTAAAGTTAAATCCATTAAGTCGACTGTTGAATCTTGGTAGTTGTAGTGTTTGGTAACCTGTTAACACTACCACTTACGTTTTTTATTACAACAATGGCGGATCCAAAAATCAAAATGGCGGATCCAAAATGGCGGATTTTCTTATTTACTAACCGATTTGTCTCAAACTTGAAATATTACATTGCTTGAGGTCATTTAACAAAATTTTTTACTCAAACTTAAAAAAAACAAAATGGCGGATCCAAAATGACGGATTTTCTTATTTACTAACCGATTTGTCTCAAACTTGAAATATTACATTGCTTGAGGTCATTTAACACAATTTTTAACTCAAACTTCAAAAAAACAAAATGGCGGATCCAAAATGGCGGATTTTCTTATTTATGAACCTATGTGTGATGTGATGGTATTTTAGATCCGCCATTTTGTTTTTTTGAAGTATGAGTAAAAAATTGTGTTAAGTGACCTCAAGCAATGTAATATTTCAAGTTTGAGACAAATTGGTTAGTAAATAAGAAAATCCGCCATTTTGGATTAGCCATTTTGATTTTTTTAAGTTTGAGTAAAGAATTTTGTTAAATGACCTCAAGCAATGTAATATTTCAAGTTTAAGGCAAATCGGTTGGTAAATAAAAAAATCCGCCATTTTGGATCCGCCATTTTGATTTTTTAAGTTTGAGTAAAAAATTGTGTTAAATGACCTCAAGCAATGTAATATTTCAAGTTTGAGACAAATCGGTTAGTAAATAAGAAAATCCGCCATTTTGGATCCGCCATTTTGATTTTTTTAAGTTTGAGTAAAAAATTTTGTTAAATGACCTCAAGCAATGTAATATTTCAAGTTTGAGACAAATCGGTTTGTAAATAAGAAAATCCGCCATTTTGGATCCGCCATTTTGATTTTTTAAATTTGTGTAAAAAAATTTTGTTAAATGACCTCAAACAATGTAATATTTCAAGTTTGGGACAAACCGGTTAGTAAATAAGAAAATCCGCCATTTTGGATCCGCCATTTTGATCTTTGGATCCGCCATTGTTGTAATAAAAAACGAAAATTGTAGTGTTACCAGGTTACCAGACACTACAACTACCAAGATTCAACAGTCGACTTAATGGATTTAACTTTACTTAACAAAAACAAATTTCAAAAAAATTGTGTAAAGGATTTTTTAAAGATGTTTTTATATAAATAATATATTTTATTTTTCATCTACACATTTTACCAAAATTTTTTTTTTATTCCGGCGCCGAGTTTGCCGGCGCCCAATCCTAGACCGTGAATAAACACTGATCAAAGTGACAATATTTACTTAAAAACCTATTTCTAAAAAATCAAAGAAATAAATAATTACTAAAATTCTTTATTGACGGGGCACTATTATTTAATCTTCTGGTAAAATTAAGTTTAAAAAGTTATTTTAACAACCATACAACCTTTGGTAAAAAAATCATTTGAGTCTAACGTATGTTAAATTCTGTTACATCCAAAGTCTTTCCATGTGCAAAAATTCAATTATCTCAACAGTATAAACATTTTTATTAGAAGTTTTTGTGAAAATAAAATCCAGCTTACTTTTTACTGTTAAAATCAGTTAAATATTGGTTAAAATATTACATAATCTCCGAGAAAAAAGAATTTCCACAGTCTCCCCCTGTCCCACCCTCCCCTACTTGGCAAGCGATGGGGTGTTTTTACCTGTGAATATCCTTGGTTAACGAATTTAAAAAATATATATAGGTCTAAATTTCTACATAATTTCCAACCAGGTCGCCTTCCTAGTCTTACATCAAACATCAACTATTTACAAAAGCAACCCTCTTTTCATAATTTAATACAAAATAACCAATGAACCCACCTTGCTGCCAAATTGTTAAAAGTGCGGCAGATTTAGGGAAGTTTTCGCGAGATTATTGGTGATATCAAGTGTACGCCCTATTTAATGCTGCCAGTTATTTTTTGTTATTGTTTTTATTTGAATTTTTGGGAATACCTTAAATTTTGTTTTGATATTTTTGGGCTCTAGCCAAACCTTTAAAAACGAAACTCTTTGTTTGGGAAAATAACGATCAGGTGATAATTTTTTTCTTTGTTAAAAGTTATTTTCTCTTTTAACACCTGATCATTTTGGCAAAAATCATGCGCGCTTTGCACACGCTGGGAGTTTAAAGTATTTGTCATGGGAATGAAAAACCACTTCCGCAAAAACCACCGAAGAAGTCACACGTGCTTTTAAGATCAAGCCAAAATTCCATCCACAGGAAAGTCCGCGGTGCCGCGAGTGAAACTGTGGAACTGCTGTTAAACAAAAGAAGGTAAGCTTCTAGCGTGTTGCCGATTTTTCTCCTTTGTTTTAGTTCAATAAACGTTTGTTTTCCCAGACGGGATGAATTTAACTTTAGGATACTTTTTTTTGAAATCTCTAGTTTTCTTCCCTTCAGGCACTCAGCCATCTACGCCCTTTAAAACTATAAAAAGTTATGCCAAATTCAATAAAATTGCTTACTTACTCTTAAAATCGCGACAAAAAAAATGTTGCCAATAAAGGTGCATAGGCAGCATAGCGGAAAAAAGTGAAAAATGAAAAACGGATTTCTTTAAAGTGGGCTATTCGTATTCATAACGAGTCCGCGCCGCCAGATTCTAAAAATCAGTTTCAGGAAAGTTTCACTTGCCTGATTTGAAATTGAGTTTGCGGTTATAAAATAGATGTAGAACGGATTTCGAGAAGGGGAGAGTAAAACACCATTGATAATTTTAAGAAAAAGCTTTAAATTGAAACTTTTTAACACCCCTTCTTGTTTTATTAGCCTTATAACATGCGCGCACCCAGGGGGGGAGGGCTCGGGGCCCGTGCCCCTCCCAAGCCTAAGATTGTTAATTTTGGTATTTTCTACATATTTCATGAATAAACACAAAAAATAGCATGAAATACGACATCAAGAGGACTCGGACCCTCCCCAAAGACCTGGGGCCCCCCAAAACATATTCCTGGGTGCGCCACTGCTTATAATTATTACTCACACTGCTATTAAGTTTTGTAAAGGGTGTTTCACAATTTTTGTGTCAAACCGATAGTGGGTCCCTCCCCGGATGGAGTTGACAAGAGGAAAAAATCCTTTATTTTTGATTTTACGAAACTCTCACATTATGAAAAATTCTGCTTGTTGAAAAATTAAGATTACCATAATAAAATCTTTGATTAGATGTACAGGGTATTATCAAATTAGGAAATATGTAATTAATAAGAGGAGAAAAATTAATTAATTTATAAAAAAATTCTGCTTGTCAAATAACTGAGATAACGATATTAATATCTTTGATTAAAAGTACAGGGTGTTATTGAATTAAGAAACATAAAATAATCCAAGACCGAACCGAACCGAACCGAACCGAACCGAACCGAACCGAACCGAACCGAACCAAACCGGACCGTTTTTATTCAGTAAAGCAAAATGTTATGTAAACAAAATCGAAATCGATGAAAACAAAATATATCCAGGTTTTAATTTTTTAAAGTTCTTTGATGAAAAAACAAGATAACATAATATCATTTTGTTTCATATTCATCATATAAGAGCTATTGTATACATTTTTTAGAATGTAAAACATATTACTTGAAAATCAATATGACAATCAACAAAATAAATCTATCAATGTCACATTATAAATTAATGATGTTTTTCGTGAAATTAAAAATATTATAGTTGTCAGATTTTTCTCCTTTTACTAATTACATGTTTCTTAATTTGATAACACCCTGTACATCTAGTCAAAGATATTATTCTGGTCATCTAATCAAAGATATTATTCTGGTCATCTTAATTTTTCAACAATCAGAATTTTTTTAAAGAGTGAGTTTTTTTCGTAAAATCAAAAATAAAGAAATGTTACCTCTTGTCAACTCCATCCGGGGACACACTGTATATCATCATGTAGATTAGCCACAGCCAACGATAAAGACCGACCTTGGCGCGTTATAAGCAAGTCGGCGGTCACGTGATCTTAGGAGTCCCAGGATTCTTATTGTATTGCCTAATATATTTTATGTTTTTACACAATTTAAATAAATTAACACAAAAGTTTTGTTCTTTTATAGGCAAAAATTGAAAAAAATATTTTGCTGATATATGTGTTTATTATGGATAAAAGAACTGAATCTATAAAATAAAAAATTATACAAAATTTGCACTCTAATATCTTCAGGTACATATATTAGGTACATAATATCGTTAGTAACTTCAAATCAATACAAGTCTTTCAAAATTGGACATATCAAACCTAAGCTTATAGTTTTTTAATTTTTCTTTGAGTGTCAGAGTCAGAGTGTCTGAGTTCTTATTCAAAGATTTATTAGCAGGCACTAAATCATTGTGCTTTTTAATAAAATTATTTTAAAAAACTTTACATGCCCTTAAACTAATTTTTTCAAGCTTTGACAATAGTTTTTCTCCACAAAAACACTCGCTAGAGTTATCTGAAGAAAAATTTTTAATATAAAACATTTTACAATAATTTATTAAAAAGAAACAAGTGATTTTGTGAATAAATGAGATGGTTTTCACATTCAATGAACTGAATGTAGTCAATAATTTTTTGAAAAATTTCCCAGCACAAAGTTTAATATATATTTCATTAAAGTGTAAGTTAACTACCAACTCATGTTCATTTAAAAGCTGTATCTTACTTTTTAAATATTTCACACTACCAGAGAGATTACTATCTGTTAACAATATTTTACAAATCAGCTTTTTAATATTGCGAGGGTGCGGAAGACATATTACCTTAGAATTGTAAATTGATGTGTATGCACTGGATGACTGGATAAACAAAGATGAAGCCAACATTAAAGTGTATCCACCATATCTTCGCTTCTCAGGTTACCTTTTCAAGAGACCTAATTCTTCAATAAGAAATGACAACTGAACACATTTTTCACTCTCACTATCGAAAATGTCACCAAGGATGTCTATTACTTGATCAATCTTATCCAAGATCTTATCTTTTACAACTTCTTTCCCGTTTGCAACATATTATGTTTCAGTTTTATAGTTGGACCGACAAGGAACAACACTAATTACACGTTCGCGGCATTGTTTATCTTATAGGTATTTTCTTTATAATTTACTCATTAGCCATTAATTATTTTAACGCAGCCCACTACAGTCTTTTTCGTGGGCTGCGTTATTTTAATAACTTTGATAAAATTCACATAAAATTCGTGCCCGAATTAAAAAAAAATCGACGTAAACAAACATACCAAAACTGACCACACACATGTTTTATAATGACAGCGGGCCGTGAGGCGTTTTTTTGTGAGCCTCCTACGGTCACGTGATATTGCCGCGCCCGGGCCGGTCTTTCTCGTGGGCTGCATGTCGAAAGCTTGTCTTATTTGTACACTTCTCAATACTGTCATGTCATCAAAAACAATAACGCGACCATTACACATCGCGGCTGTGAAAGGCGTTAATGGGTTGATTAAAACTTGGCCAAAATAAATTATTAAACAAAGAGGTCCTAGTTGGGGTGACATGTAATTTTCAATTATTATTGTGGCTGCACAATAAATAGCTTATTCGACTCCTAGCCCCGTTGTTTCTATATATGGTTTTTAACGAAGGATTGTATTGTTGATTGTCAGATTCATAAAGGTCAGAGAAGCTTTAAAATCTTTCAGAAAAAAAGAAAAATAAGAAAAAGTGAATTAAAGAGGAAACAGAAGAACAATAAGAAAAATAGGAGGAAGAATAGGAAGTAGAGGAATAAAAAAAAAATTTAAAGAGGAAGAAGAATAAAAATAGGACGGAGAAGAAAAAAATTATAGGAAGAAGAATAAAAACAGAAGAAGAAAAAAGGAAGAAAAAAAGGAAGACAAAAAAACTAAAAAAGGAAGAAAATTAAAAGAAAAAACTGAAGAAGAAGAAGAAAAATACTAAACCTGAGGTATTTTTAAGGAAAATAGGAAATCTAAGTCAAAATCTGTAATTTTGAATAGTATAACCATTGTTGTACATAGAAGAAGTAGAAAAAAAAGAAGAGGATAAAAAGGAAGGCAAAAAAACAAAAAAAGAAGGAAGAAAATTAAAAGAAAAAACAGAAGAAGAAGAAGAAAAATACTAAATTGGAGATATTTTTAAGGAAAATGGGAAAGCTAAGTCAGATTCTGTAATTTTGAATAGTATAACCATTGACGTGTATAACCATTGCTTATGTGTAGGGTGTCCCATTACTTAGGGGCAACAGTGCAGCAGATGATAAAGAATTGCGCATTGCGTATAATATGGCATTAATAAAAGTTTATAACAAAAAAATTGTTTTTTCAAAAAAAAATTGACCGCATAATTAAAAAAAATTTTTTTTTTTCAAATTATTGCTCTTGCATGCTCTAATTAGTCTATGGACAAATCGGTCTAAAAGGAGGTTTCATGTGCAAGTCGTGCCAACTTTTTACCGATAAGCTAGATTTGTTAAGGGCACTCCATAGATCAGGTTTTGGCTTGTTGTCATTCTGGTAAATGCGTTTTTTTAAAGATATGGCCCCCACCACTTTTTTTTGCACGAGACTCATTCAAACAATGTAACTTTCGTAAAAATTATCGTAGAGAGTTGCAAAAAACGGCAAATGAATCAGCAAACACCCGCAATAAAATAACTTTCCATTATATTTTTCCAAATTTTGCTTCTTTTTTCAGAAAAATTAAAATAACTTAATTTTTACTTTTTTATTGTATAGCCACTAATGTTTAACCTACATTTTTAATAACACCAAAGCAAAATTTTGAAAAAAAGTTTAAATAAAAGTTATAGAATGAACATTGTTCTTTAATTTGATGTATATAAGTCCTATATAGAGGTATAGTTTATATTTGTTTCAATAAAAAAACAATTTCTTGTCACCAAAACGATCTACCGAAGGTGTATTGCCGTACGCGGAAGCCTATAACAAAATTGGGCGGCGCGCGGCGTTACGCAGCTGAGGCGTCTAGTAAAACAGGTTTGACAATGGATCCTAGCTGAGAATAGGTTACAGATTAACGATTTGGATGTCCTAGTTTTTGGTCCAATTTTTTTTTTATCCCCCTCCTTATATAGTCGTGTTCGAATATCTAAGGTGAAACCCTCAAGCCACAATGACACAGAAATGCATCAAAAATGAGTCAGTCTAACTTAAATTTAACTTAAAGTATATTAGCTTTTTAAATTTTAGTTGTTAATCCCCCAAAAACCCAAATCCCCCAAATCCTGAAATTTTTTGATTTTTTAAAAATTTTCTCAAAAACTAAGCTTGTTAGGGAAAAAATGTAATAATCATTATAATAGACAATAAAATTTAAATTTCCTTTTCAATAATGTATAAGTCAGTAGGGTACTGCTAATGGCAAACTCTCGAGCGGCATCCGTCTATTGAGGTAGTGTAAAAAAAATAAAAAGAAACATGTTTATTACAGGTTTTACCCGTTTTTCTTAAAAACCAAGCTCTATATCAAAAAATGTGAATCACACTTTCTTATAGACAATAAAATTTCCTTTTAAATGATGTATAATAACGCAAGGGTAGTTTTATCTATAGCAATTTAGAGGCGTCCGTAAATCAAATCAATTTTTAAAAAAATCACTAAATTTATTATTTTTTTTACCGATTTAACGAATTTTCTCAAAAACTAAGTTTTTTGAGAAAAAAATTAATCCACACTTTATTGTAGAAAATAAAATTCCCTTTTTAAAAATGTATTAGTCAGTGGGGTCAGACTAATTACAAACTCTCCAACGGCGTCCGTTTATTGAGAAAATATAAAAAAAAGTTAAAAATACCACATGTTTGTAACAGGTTTACCTAATTATCTTAAAAACCAAGCCCTCTAACAAAAATTGTGTGGTATAGTCGATTGTAGACAATGAAACTTCCTTTTAAATGATGTATAGCAAAGTAAGATTTGTCTTTAGACTAAAACTTTACAGGCGTCCGTAAATTAAATCAAGTTCAACAAATCACCAAAGAAATTAATTCTGTTACATGTTTTTTTCAATTTTCTGTTCAATGTGTTTTATACTTTATTGTAGGAAATAAAGTTTCATTTTAAACAATGTGTAAGTCAGTGGGGTTTGATTAATGGCAAACTCTCCAACGACCTCCGTATATGGGGGTCATTTAAAAAATAAAATAAATAAAAACATTTTTGTTTCACCCGATTTTTGTTTTCGAATAATAAAAAAAATACATTTCTTAAAAAGTAACTTTAAAATATATTTCAAATCAAGTATTATAAACCTTATTTTATTCAAATCGGATAAAAACTAAAAGAGATATAATTTGTTTTAAAATATGCTTTTCCGCCATATTGAATACGCCATATTAAAAAAAATTATTTATCACAATGACAATAAGTCAAAACCTGATCTACAAGGTATGTTAAACAAATTTAAGTTACTTCCAAAAAGTTCAAATGGTTTTCATTAAAAGCATAATTTTTAAATATTCCTTAAAGACCCCTATTTTTACCAGTTATTTGGAAATAACTCAAAAACTAATTATTGCATTGGAACACTTGAACCAGATTTGAATAAGGAATCAAAATATTTTTATATATTTTTTATATAAACTTTTTTTTCTAACTACAATAGTTTTTAAAATAAAATTAAATAAAACATTTTTATTACCTTTTTTTGAATTTTTACTTTTTTTTAACAAATACAACAAAAAATAATATTTTTGGACCTATGCATTTTTAAAGATTATTCTAAACTTTGTTCCATGAAAATCGGATAAGAAATAAAAAAGTTACAATTTTTTTAAAAATACGCCTTTCCGCCATTTTGAATCCGCCATATTTTTCAAAAAACGCATTTACCAGCATGACAAGTCAAAACCTGATCTAGGGGATGCCCTTAACAAAGTTAGCTTATCGGCAGAAAGTTGGCACGACTTGCACACAAAACTTGATTTGTCCATAGACTAAATACACGACTTTATCTAATTTCATGTTTTTACTGCGTTGTTTTTATTAGTTATCATCAAAAATGTTTAAAAAAACGCCAACAAAGACATGACCTCTATCACCTGTTGGCCTATGGCCCCTAATTTATGGGACACCCTGTATATAGAGGGTGTCTCTAAAAGGTCTGTACAAAATCTTAGCACATATTCCTGAAGTCAAAATAAGTCGATTTAAAAAAACTTACCTTAGTCCAAAATTGCTCCGTTTCAGAGATACAGGGTGGTGAATTTAAAAATTAAAAACCGATTTTTTTAAAATTTATTAACATTTCTCAACGCATTACTTAAAAAATTGGTACTCGGGGGTTTTTTGGGATGCGAAACCTAAATATGGACACTTTTTCACTGTGGCCGTTAGAGGGCGCTTCACAATGCTCATCTTGTGGTTTAAAATGACCATAACTTTTTTCTCAGTGTATTTTTCAACTTTTTTTGTTGATAAAATAATTTCCTGAACTCTTTTAAACAAAAAAGTTACTTTTGATAAAATCTGTTAGGGTGAGCCGTTTTCGAGATATTTCCGTTTTTAGTGTTCGATGCCGCAATGGATCAAAAGATTTTGCTCCTACCTTTAAGGATTAAATTTAGTCAGTAAATGCGAGTTATTAATTTTCTTTTGTCCTTTAATTATTTTCGGTAGGTATTAGTCAATTTCTGGGAAAATAGTTTCACTTGGTTCAATTAAAGTAAAAAACACCCTGTATCTCTGAAACGGAGCAATTTCGGACTACGGTAAGTTGCTTTAAATCGACTTGACCTCAGGAATATGTGCTAAGATTTGGACAGACCTTTTAGAGACACCCTGTATAACATATTAAAATTTGCAAAAGACTGTTAGAATAGGTAACTATAAAATATTGTTTTGAGAGCTTCAGTTGAAGGTTTTGAATTTCATATTTCTTACTTACTCCCAAGAATCTTGAAGGTTTCTTGTTCCGAAAGTTGGATGAAACTTCTCTCAACAATAAGAGTATAAGTTGCCACCATACAATTACGAGATAATGGGATAATTTTGAGGAAACTGAAAACAGTTTTATATACAGTTTGTCCACGGATTGAGTGCAGGTAAGCTACAAATGACGAAAACATTTCGATTTAGATTCTAATTTTTTGGAAATGCCTCCTGCTTGGTCTCAAACTAAGATGTTAAAAAAACGAGCCAAATCAAATAATATACAGGGGGTATAGTAACCTGATTTGATAAAAAGTGGTTATTAAAAAGAGTTGTTTAGAATCAAAAGTTACGGCAGATTCGTAATTTTAAGAAAAATCAGCCAAGTTTAATTTTGTAAGACAGTTTTTAATTAATTGTTTTTAGACGATTTTTACCTGATTTTTATAGCTTGGATTAGCAATGCACTGTCTGCTAACTGCCTTATTTATAATAGGGACTTCTTGAAATAAAACCTGACCTTATTTTAAAATCGGCAGTATTCTGACAGATTTACATATAAAAAGCAGCTATGTTCATTCAAAATTCGGCCTTTGTGTATTTAAGAACCGGATTTATTAGTGATTGTTTTTACTAAATGAAAGTTAGCGACTTTATTTGTAAATTTGACTTTGGCATGGCAATTTTGCGAGGTCAGCTGTCAGTTTTCATTGTAAATCTGTCAGAATAAAGCTGAATCTACAACTAAGTCAGTTTTTACTCCAATAAGTCCCAAATGATTCTAGGTTGGTTCCGTAGTTGGATCTGTTTCCTAAATATATGACTGAAACTATGGAAGCGCGAAGCTAGCAGTAAGTATCTTGTTTAACAGATTTTGGTATTATGTATTCAACTGCGGCGAATATAAATGACCGCTTGCCCGTAGGAATTTCAGCTATTTGCTTAATTAAATTTGAGGGTAGAAATGTCCGCTCCTGCTGGAACTTTGAGCAAAGCGATGTCTATGCTGTAGAAAGGACATTTTGTTTTGTTTTGCCCTCGAAATCTTATTAACAACTATCATGCCCTGAGCTCTTGACGTTCTAAGCCTTCTAATTAAAAAGAGGGAATAGAAATACCTAACATTTGCGCAAAATAGTTAGACCAATTGCAAATAAATGTAAATGATATGAGTAACATTATTTTATTGAGGAATATAAAAAAATAGATCATCCGGATAGGCGAAAAAAACGGGATTTTTTTTTTCATTATAATTTTTAAACTATACAATCGATTTTAAAGGGACAAGCTGCACTTGGCAGAGAAATAATCAGACTTTTGACCAAATATCTTTTATTGCCCGCCATCTCAAAATCCAAGACTAAATTAAAATGTACCCTTTAAAGACGCTCTTTTATTCTTGTGTTGCGAATATGTTTTAATTATTTTTTTAAATCGGTAAAAAAGCTACATTCTTGCGACGCACAACAAGGTACGAATCAGCAAATTCGGTTTAGTGGTTCTAAAAAATATTATTTTGTTTCAACCATTGTTTTGCATGTCTGCATTTATTTCCTTTTATTGAAATAAAACAATCCTGGTGAGAATTGATTAATTTAATAATTGCCAATGCCTTTTGCAAGAGAAAACATTATTAAACTTATGAAGAAACTATAGAAAATAACAGAAAATATATCATAGCCAAGAAAAAAATTAATTAGACACGATTACCCTAATAGTGTGAAACAGGGGCGACTAGTGCATAAGGGCTGCAGAGCTGCAGAACCCCCAAGATTTTCATATTATTTGACTATTTTTCAGCTGCTGCTATTTTTCTAATATAATTATATTATTTCCAAAATTATTGGAATAACAGTATATTTTCGGTCCGGTGTTGGTATAGTAGGCCTTCAAATCGCGTACGTGTGTTGAGTATGACGCCGCGAGCTGCGCCGGAGGCCGTATTTCACAGTCGGTCAAATGAAGTTATTGGCATTGTTGCGCTGCTAAATTACAACACAACTTAGCTGGGCGGCTAACGAGATCTGTGCTCGGCTAGGAACCCCTTCCTTCGCCCCGCACCGCACTTGCTCATGGGTTTAGATAGCGAAATCTAGGCAAAAATAGAGCTGCAAAACTTGCAGTTCCAGTACAATTCCGGGCGGACGGGCTCAGCGTTGCGTGTTTGCGGGCGCATTTATTTATTTAGAAGATGCCAAACGCATAGATACGTGATCTGCAATTGCATTTTTTATACCCTATCGGCAGAACTCACAAATTTTACTGTCACGAGCCGCCACTGGTGTGAAATTAGGTGAACTAGGGGAGGATTTTCATAGTTTTCAATGAATCTCGACGTAAAAAGGTCTACAACTTTCTTTACATAACCTAAAATTTTCCAAAAAAATAAACAACAATTTTGTTTTTGATTTAAAATATATATATATATATATATATATATATATATATATATATATATGTATATATATATATATATATATATATATATATACAGTGTGTCCACGTAAGTTGGCGGCATATGGGAAACTTTTTTATTATTAGTTTTACGAAAAAAAGTTTCTTCATAAAAAGTTCTGCATGGTCCAAAATCTAAAATGCAACCATCAGATGTTAAATTTTTTCAGTCATATTACGAGGTTGCTCCAGAGTAAAGTACCTTTCTTTTTGACAATATCGAAAATTGTTAAAAAGAAAAGATGTTTAGAATTAAAAATAGCTTTTAAATATTCAATATTGTTTATTTACATTAAAAAAAATATTTTTTTCTCCATTTTCTCTGCGATTATGTTGGAAATTTAAGTTTGCACATTAATGCATTGCATTTATTAATTATAAATTTGATTAAACAATTATAAATAAACTTTTAAAAACAATTATCTCTTAATATTTATCGAACACTGATAACCTTTAAGTTGCTTAATCACTAGTTTGTAACAAACAAATACGTCTGTCAAACATAAAACTGTACAATACGGATCTCTAAAAATTTTGAAAAACACTGTTATACTGCCTAAAAAAGTGTTTATACCGTGGCACTTTTTGAAATACGATTGTTGACGTTTCTTCGAATTTTCGATATTTAGACAGTTCGCAAAGCCTACTTTAATTATCAGTTTTAAAAATGCCAGTGCATCCTAGATTAATTATGCATTAATGTGCAAACTTAAATTTCCAACGTAATCGCAGAGAAAATGTGGAAAAAAAATATTTTTTTAATGTAAATAAACAATGTTGAATATTTGAAAGCTATTTTTAATTCTAAACATCTTTTCTTTATAACAATTTTCGATATTGTCAAAAAGAAAGTACTTTACTATGGAGCAAAAATCACATTTTTTGACAAACCTCGTAATATGACTGAAAAAATTTAACATCTGATGGTTGCATTTTAGGTTTTGGACCATGCAGAACTTTTTATGAAGAATAACTTTTTTTCGTAAAACTAATAATAAAAAAGTTTCCCATATGCCGCCAACTTACGTGGACACACTGTAAATATATATATATATATATATATATATATATATATATATATATATATATATATATTATGCATTTTAATTTATATTTAAACTTAAAAAATGCCTGAAGCAGGTTTTAAATCCAGACGTTTAAAGGATAAAAATGACCATTGTTTTTTTAACTGCCTCTATTCATTTTCGGGTAAAAATGACGCCTTTTTTTGATTTAAAATCAAAATAAAACTTAAGAATAAATATTTTGATAAAAAAAATCAATTTTACCAAATTTCGTAAAAAACAAACAAATTTTAGGAAATTAAAATGAAGATAAAAAAATGGTTAAGACAAAAGTCACAGGCCTCCCCGAATATCTTCCACGCTTCATTGTCTGTCGCCGTGTTCATCCATCTAGTTCCCGCATGTTTCTTCAAATCGTCCGCTCACCTCATTTGGGGTCTTCTTACTTCTTTTATTTTCCCAAGGCCTTCAGTTTACAATACATTTGTTCCATCGATCGTCTTTCTGTCTGATATTATGACGAACAAATTTCCGTTTTAATTTTGCTACTTCTCCTCTGACATTCCTTATTTTTGTTTTATTTCTTATCCAGTCATTCCTTTTTCTCTATATGTCTTTCCATTGATCTTTGGGCTTATGTTACCTTATCCATGTTTCATTTTGTAAGTGTCCAGGTCTGGGATCCAGGTAAGTATAGGAAGGATACATTGGTTATATACTTTCGTTTTAAGGTACTGAGAATATTTTTTATTTTTTAATATGTAGCTTAATTTACCGAATGCGGCCCAGGCCAATCTTACTTGTCTCTTGATTTCAGCTGGTTGGTTTCCTTTTTTTAGTTTAGCAATTTGTCCCAGGATATTCCTCTACTGATCGTGATATCTTTATATGTGTTTGTTATGATTCTAGTTTAAGTGTAGTTCATACTCAAGCCTATATTTTTAGCTGCTGTATCCAGTTCTTCCATCATTTTTATCAGTTTTTCTTTCTTATCTGTTATTAAGGCGATATCATCAGCATATCTTAGGTGGTTCAAGTATTGTTCATTTACTTTAATGCCTATTTCTTCCCAATCTAAGTTTTTAAAGACATCTTCTAGGGCCTGGTTAAATAGTTTAAAAACTATTTATTGGTATTACAGTAATGTCTAGAAAAACTATAGACTTTAAACCATCGCCAAATGATAGCTTTCCGTTGGAGCTTTAAAATGACATGTCGCACACTTTGGCAGGTCATTTTATATATTTTTTTTAGTGGGTGTCCCGATTGACCCCGCATATGGGGCCAATCGGGACACCCCATTTTTTCAGTGTTAAGGCTCGATTAGTAATGGGGTGAATTGAAATGGGGAAGGTTAAAAAATATATTTTGCAAAAAAAAACCGGAAAAAAGCTTTAAAAATAAGCCAGAAAACGAGGTTTATTCATAAAACTTAAAAAATATAATAAATGTCAAATAAACTAGGTAGGTAACGAGCTGAACAGTTCAACTAAAACCACATTTAAATAAAAATAAATAAAAAACTCGAACAAAACTAAACTTAAATATTCTTCTTAAAATTATTGATTTAAATATGCTCTTTGGCAGCACTTTTTCGGGAATCCTAAAAAGGACATTTTTTTTTAAATTCTGAAAAAAAACTTTTTTTTTTAATTTGATTCTTTTTTTCACACCGTCTTCAAAACACTTAAGGCTATCATCTTACCAATTTTCAGTCTCCTGGGACAATTAGAAGGGTGGTTTTTAAGCAAAGTTTTTCTCTGAACAAAAAACCGCGAAATCTTTGTTAGTTTTTTACGTGCTGCTTTATTGAAAAGGCTAAAGCGAACTGGCCGGTGACCGGCGACTTGCAGAAACGCGTTCACTAAGATATCGCCTATCAGTTTTGAATATTATTGAACGTAAAAACATTGACCTTGAGATACAGGGGTCATTTAAATAGTAAAAAACAGGTTTGGTTCCGATTGACCCCGCTGTCCCGATTCACCCCGTTTGACGGTATTAGCTCACACTACTACTATACTATAGTAGTGTGAGCTATGGTGATCCTAATTTTTTCGAGAAAAAAAAAGTTGCTCCGATTTCAAAATTTTTTATATATCTTTGCGTTTCAGATGATTTTGAAACTTTTTTGTCTTGCTGTCTGTCTGTCTGTCTGTCTGTCTGTCTGTCTGTATGTCTGTCTGTAACGACCAACCCGCATAACTCAAAAACCGCTTGTCCGATTTAAATGAAATTTGGTACCTAGGCTGAGTCTTGGGCCGTGGTGGTCCCATTAAAAAATGAACGAAATCCACCAAACGCAAGTCTCATAAAAGGGTGGGGGTAGATTTCAAAAATGAGAGTTTATATGAAAATATGGCTTGTGTGATATCAAACGAAAGGTAATTAAGTCTGGAGTTAAATAAAATGAATTTTAAGTTATTTAAAAAAAAAGGGTGGGGGTAGATGTCAAAAATTAGAGTTTAAGTGAAAATATGGCGTGTATGAAACAAAAGGTAAATGAGTCTGGAGTTAAACAAAATACATTTTAGTTTTTAAAAAAAGGGTGGGGGTAGGTTTTAAAAATTGGAGTTTAAGGCAAAGCATGGCTTGTGTGGTATCAAACGAAAGGTAATCGAGTCTGAAGTTGAATAAAATATATTTCAGTTTTTAGTTATATTAGCTCACACGTACACTATAACTACAGTACTTAGTGTGAGCTTAGGTGCCCATAGATTGGCAGAGTATTTTTATTTGTTTTCGTGCTTTTCGTATAGGCAAAGTACATGTACATATTAGACATAAGTAGGTATAAGGATAAGCTTACCGCAGGTAATAGAGGTGTTGATTTTCGTTACTTTCGAATACTCGTTACTAATCGATACTTGACTACTAAGTAATCATTTTATATATTCGTTACTATCGTTACTTTCATTACTGTAACTGTATTTAATTCAATCAGGCAATTAGTGCAAAATTCTCGGACTGTCGTTAATTCGAAGATCATTTACTTGTAGGTATATTTTTGTTGTTGATATTATAAAAATATTCAATTGAAATTTTTAAAATGCGGGCTAAAATTAAAAAAATAAAGGTATGAATTACGTAGGAACTGTCCTGTGTACAACTTTGTTTTAAAAATCTAATGCCTTACATACAAAGAAATACATACTTAAAATCTAAAAATAAATAAAAATAGAGACAAATACTAAAATAATCGAAGGAATCAAGGTAATCAAAGTTAATTTCGAGTAACGAATAGTTACTTTTTTAACACCTCTACCAGGTAACCAAAAAATATTAAACTAAAAGAAGTAAAATTCTTCCAAAATAAAATAAAAATAAGAAGGGACCATGGGACCGAACAAACCTTTAAAGTTCACCAGATTTCACCATAATAACTCAGATCGAGTCTTGATTAGTTTTTCCTGTTGACGGCGATTTATGTTTTTTCATTTCGAATAGTTTCCATATTTTCAAACTGGTCAAACTTTTTTCTAAAAGTGTGTATTCGAGTTT
The DNA here is from genome assembly GCA_963576565.1 of Aspidapion aeneum. Lineage (NCBI taxonomy): Eukaryota > Metazoa > Arthropoda > Insecta > Coleoptera > Brentidae > Aspidapion > Aspidapion aeneum. The sequence continues at coordinate 27,905,364 of OY755048.1, forward strand.
TCAAAAACCATTTCTACGCTCGGTTGCCAAGTAACAAAAATTTATCAGATTTTGCCTATAAATCATCCAGATAAATATTAAATTTTTCATCAAAAAGAAGTTCATCGTCTTTTCCCCGTTATCAAAAATACGATATAAGGCAATAAAAGATATGCTCAGTTTATGTTGAAAAGCAAACTAATAGCTGTTTATTAAAAAGATAGTATAGAGTCGAGAGGAAAAAAAATAAAAAACGTTTCTCTTCGGGTCATCCGTCATCGGGATATTTTTTATCTGCTGTCAGGTCCCAACATAAAACACTGGAAAGATAAAGTGTAGTGGTTTCCTCTGGAGAGTGTTGCTCTGGGACTCTCTCCCCGCTTTATACCGCATTTGCGGGGCTGATATTATAGATGGATTGTATATTACTAGTGCATGATATGACCATTAGCATTAGATAAAACACTTTTTTTTTTTTGGTAAAAAAAGTTACTATTTTTTTAGTATTTAAAAAAAGTAATATCTTTGTTAGTTTTTAAGATATAAATCTGATTTTGTTACCACATTATTTGGTGTTCTCATAGAAACAAAAACATTATTACCAGTTTTTCTGTTTCTTTTTCTGTTTCTCAATCTCAAAAACAACTATAATTTATTTTTTTGATCTTCATGCACAGGTACTTTTAATATAGTACCACACAAGTAATATTTTTACCAGGACTCTAATTTTTGAGATCCACGCCACCCTTTTTATCGAACTGTAGTACGGCGAAAGGAAGGGTAATGTTTTTCGCTTGTTGTATGTAAATATGTATGTATATTGTGTCGCGCTAGACGCGATTTTGACGAAAAAGGTGTCGTTGAATTGCTACTGATCCCGAAGGTGCTATGCTATATTTTTTAAAGAAGTCAATATGGCGGTCGTCAGACGCCATTTTTTTACATAATGTCCGCTTTAAAGCATACAAATGTTGCTAAGTGACAATTACAAAATACAAAGCACGTAAATAGTGTTTTTTATAAGGCTGAATAAGAATTCAACCTAAAAGTTGGACATAAAAAATCCAACTGCTAAATCTAAGTAAAGGCGGGTAAGAGCACGCACTAAGTAGAAAATCGTTTGCCAAAAATAATAAAAACAAAATTTCAAAACTGGTAACAAAAACTCGTACAAAAGCAACGAAAAAGTCTAAACTAAAAAAACACGACAAAAATTAAAAGGCGCTGCAAGTGCGGACTCTTAGAAGACCGCCCAGCTCAGAGTCCGCAGATAGGCGCCTAAGAGTACGCAATATATTAGCTTTAAAACTCACTCTGAATCTTGGCTACAGGTCTCAAAAAAAAATTCTAAGGCCTGGGTAGACGGTACGATCCTCATGGTACCAAGCAGCACATTGATCAAATTGTATCCAATCTACTTATATCCGGAGGATCAATGTATGTTTTTTTGCACCTAGGACAAATACATTTTGCACTTGCATTGGATTTCTTAATCTTTGTATTTTTATTGTCAACCATTATTCAACATGCGGATTATTTGTCTGCGGACTCTTTGCCAACATGTTCTTTTCAAACAATTTTTATAAAATTAAGGACATACGGCAAAACCCTTCCAAAAGCATATGTTTCATAACCCCACAATATGGTAATGAACCGAACCGAGCCGAACCAGCTTAAAATGTTAATTTTTTTTTTATACATACACAAAACATTTTTAAAAGCTAACTCATAATGGATAAAAAATTACATCAAGGAGGATAAAACAGCTTTTTAACCTTTATTCTAAATATATCCTCCCGTTTGCAATTTTTGCTGGCTGGTGTGTACACATCGTGTCACTATTTTCACACTAACAATGTTGCCAGTTCGGCATGAGCTTGTCTAAAAATCGCACTGCGGAATCTTAGAAGATGCGGACTCTTACCCTCCTTGACCTACTTGTAACTACTAGTCGCAGTTGAGTACAAAATTACCCAATAACCTGATTCATGAAAATACAAAACTGTATAAATTCGTAAGTGCGCTTTGGGCATTAAAACTAAAAGTTAAGGCATGTCGTACATTATAGATATACCTATCAATTTTGTACCCAAGTGCGACTAGTAGGTACAAGTAAATTTAGCAGTTATAGATAGAAACATTCAAACAGACATACAGACCTACAGACAAAAAAGTTTAAAAATCATCCAAAAAGCAATGATCGAAACAACTTTTTTTTCTAATTTTCAGTTTAAAGTTATAGTAAAGTATAGTTAAAGTAGAAGTAGTGTGAGCTAAAAATTTTCCACAACTATCCCACGGGATACCATAGGCCTGTCAACTACTACTTTACTATTACAAAAATGTGTTTTAATATTTATTTAATATATCTCTCTAAAATTGTTTACCATGAGACAAGAGTCCCGCATTGGGGTTTGGAGTTGCGATACGGCTGACCAGTGGGCCCATACGTCAAAAAGTTACGTCAACACCCCTACATCAAATGTCATACTTCTTATATGTATGGGATATGATTGGTCCAGTTATTATATGTATGGAATTTTATAAATTTAATAAAAAGTTTTGACCTGGTGCATAGACAAATTCGGTCCACTGCTAAAGTCAAACCAAGGCCCAAGGGACACACAATAGTGGTCCAAGGAGCTCAGACTGTGGTAAAGTTGTAGATCTTTTCAAATGGTGGTGGTGTCGCATGGCGCCTCGATGGTTAGTAGCCAACCAAGAAACATTGGGGTTTTGTCAGGCATTAAACTTCCTAGCTCTTTCTGGAGGGCTATACAAGAAGCCCTCTCAAAAACCCAAATGAATCTTGAAGAAACGTCTTTTAGTCATCATCTCACCCCAATGGCTATATCTAATCAACTATGATGCGTTCATGTCCAGGTGTAATAATTTTAATGCGTCCTGTAGGCTTAGGAATGTACCTAAACTATGGAAAGTTGCAGAAGTTATCATGATTCCAAAACCGAGAGAGCCACTCCATGATGGGTCATCTTACAGGACAATATCTTTGCGGAAAATTATATCCAAGTTCCAGGAAAAATTATTGCTTAAAAGAATAAAGCCAATCATAGAAAAACAAGTAATTATTCCATATGATTCTGATATTTTGGATGCATACCAATCTGATAGACATTTCACAGTAAATCAGAAAGATTCATACTCAAATATAAGAGAAATTCAAGCAAGCGTGCCCCAGGATAGCGTACTAGGTCCTTATTTATTCCTATTATTCACTTGCCAGAAAATTGTCACTTAGCAACATTTGCCGATCATACTGGTTTATTGACGGCAGAAAATCTATCGAAGAATCCATAGAAAAACTTCAGGATGCAGTCACTAAAGTTCACAGTTGGACCACAGTGGCGAATAAAATTAAATGAAACCAGATCAATTCATATTGATTCTACAAACAAAAATGTAAATCACATACAAATAACAATTAACAACATTTCCGTACCATATTCACATCAGGCAAAACATCTCGGTACACTTGATGTCAAATTGCGCTGGACAGCACATGTTAAGAAAAAAAAAAGAAGAACTTGAGATAAAGTATAGAAAAATGAACTGGCTAATTGGAAGGAAGTCCAATTTAACAATTCATAATAAGTTACTCAACTATGGGGTTGTACTAAAGAGAGTAACAGTAGTTTTACAGAGAATTCAAAATAAAGTATTAAGAAACATTGTTAAAGCACCTTAGTACGTTCGAAATAGTGACCTTCATCAGGACCTAAAAATCGAAACTGTACCAGAGACTATAAAAAGTACGCAAAAAGCCATGAAGATAAACTCCATCTACATATTATTTGGAACCAATTCTGCTTCTAGACAATACTATGCTAGTTCGAAGACTAAAGAGAGTGAAAATGTTTGAACTAGTGAACTTAATGAATTATATAAAACAAAATATTCCTATAAACACAACAAAATTGTGAGTTATCGACAAAGCAAAGCAGTGAACCCGAAGTTTAAATCTAACTTTGTAGTAAATTAAGTTAAACCAAATTGCTAATTAGACATATTGACTAGATTGTAATACAATAAGCACAGTGTGTTTGATCAATTAAAAAAAGAAAGTTCAAATGTACCTCGTGGAGCCAGACGTCGCGGCGGTTGTATAAATAATAAATAAATAAAAATAAATGTACGTTTCACTACTAACATTGAGAGAAAAAAAGAAAATTAGTCTGTAAACTGAAATCTCTAAAACATTTTATTCTATTGCTGCCCTCTATGCACGGAAAGCATTCTGTATGCATTTATAGCTTGGTAAAAAGTACCTCTTTGAAAAAATATTGATCTGTGGTGAGGTATGGCCAATTCTGTCTCTTGTCTTTTCCTTGTCATCGTGTCTGTTGAATGGTCGCTGCTGTTTGTGTGGAACAACTCATGGTTTTTTTTAGAAAGACAACCAAATCTGTATGCATATCTCCAATTTTTTAAGTACCTCTTTGAAAAATATTGATCTGTGGTGAGGTATGGCCAATTCTGTCTCTTGTCTTGTCCTTGTCGTCATGTCTGTTGAATGGTCGCTGCTGTTTGTGTAGAACAACTCAGGATTTTTTTACAAAGACAACTAAATCTGTATTCCCATCTCCAATTTTTTAGGACATGGCAATATGCACTAATGACAGTGACGTGCAACAACGTGATCACAAAGAAACGCAGACTTTAAGCATTTTTCCTCGCAGTAACTACAACTTACCAGGTAACCAGGTAACCAGGTTACTCGTTTTCTGTTTTTCTTCGCTGAGTAACACTAACTATGACGTCAGGAGTAACCACATAGTGTAACCAGCCCAGCAGACGTGGTTGCTGAAATATTTTGAGGTTAGGATCGTTTTTTTTTTTCAAAATGTTTGATTTTAATATATATTTTATATATTAACAACGAATTATGTTTGCTAACGGTGCTTCTCGAGCGTGATAGGGATCTCCTTGCGAGTGCGCATACCCGTAAAAATTTTTTTTTTTTAAATAAAGCAAATCCCTTGAAGTTTGGTACTATATCAATTCAACTGCAACTAGCCTGAAAATTTACTGCCTTTGGGTGTTCTGTGGTACTGCGGCCTTACCACAGAACACCAAAGGGGCCTCACAATTTAAAACTAAAAGCGATAGTTCTAGAAAAAATTCCAGCAAGTAATTATTTTCTGGATTTTGGAATTTGCTAGTAAAAAGAAAAACAAACAATTGGCAATTGGAAATGTCATCCACAGCTGACTGTCTGACGTCATACAGCGGTTACTCCGAGTAACCGTGACGTCATTTCGAGTAACTTAAAGGAGTGACTAGTAACCTCGAGGAAAAAGGCTTTTTGGTTAAGTCCGGTTGTTAAACAAACCGATGTAAACTATTAGAAAACAATTTGACAGGACCGAACAAGTGCGGGATTTAAATCGGGGCGATTTCGTACGGATGTCACAGAGCGCTTATGTAGTCTTAGGCGGCCCCATTAATTTCGCCCGAAATATGATTTATATTCCGCCACCTATATGAAATATTGGTCTATAAATTTACCGGGAGTCTTATACATATTTTGCACATGTGCTCGCTCTATATCTGCTATAGAGCTTACGAAAATTAAAAAAACTCACTATACAGTGTGTTATGCTATGGACTTGCTGCTCTAGTGCGGTTTGATGTATTAAGATATGGTATTCACCTTTTAACTTCCAGAATTAAAAATATTTTATATTTACTACATTTTTTTATGCTGCTCTGCTAGCATAAGTCAAGCAACTTACACATAAAAGACAAGAAAGATATACATTAATCGTAAATAAAGTGATAAAATATTTAATTGCTTTACATTCACTGTGTTAGAACCGCTGTAGGTACTCCTTTTTAAAAAACATATATCTCAGAGTAATTATATTATTATTACATATTAGACATATATATACATATTAGTCTGCTGGCTTTTAGCAGATCACCAATTTTAGAAATAACAGAGGAATGATAAAAAAATAATCTGCAATGTTTGTGTGTCAGTACCCGAGGGGTGGGACACTCATAAAAATTTGTACACCTATTTAAGTATTTAAGTTAAATACTGTATTTATTTGGGATTTAAAGGTATTTAATTGTATTTAAATGTATTTAATAGTATTTAAATGTATTTAAGTATTTAAAAGTATTCAAAAGTATTTAAAAGTATTTAAAAGTATTTAAAAGTATTTAAAAGTATTTAAAAGTATTTAAAAGTATTTAAAAGTATTTAAAAGTATTTAAATGTATTTAAATGTATTTAAATGTATTTAAAAGTATTTAAAAGTATTTAAAGGTATTTAAATGTATTTAAAAGTATTTAGAAGTATTTGAAAGTATTTAAAAGCTATTTAAATGTATTTATTAAGTACTTTTACCAAATTTGTACACCTATTTAAGGAGTGTCCCACCCCTCGGTCAGTACCCATCTTGGTACAATTTTACAAAAAAAAATTTTTTGAAAAAAAAACATGTTATATTTTTATTACATTTTTTTATAAATCAAACAAGTTTCGTGGCTAATCGGGTAGAAGGGAGTTTTTGTTTCTCTCATATTTTTCCGTGGGTAGCTTGAAAGCTTAACCTCATGGGGGTCAAAGATCTAATGGACACCTAATAAGTGTTGACAGTTAACTGTTTCGTCCTTATGGGACTCCTCAGAACACTGCTTGGTCAATGTGACACTGTTGCGAAGTGGATTAGACGGTTTTGTCTCTAATCATGTGTAAATAGTGAGAAAACTCTCGTAAGAAGCGCCATCTATCGATATACGACGATATGGTTTCTTTCGTTCTGTACAATTGGTGTGAAGCGGGCGAGATCTAGAAGGGTGCGCCATCTTTCCTCAGAACATTTTTAGATCTTAATTGCTAGAAATTTTATTTTAATTTTATTTTTCATGCAAAAATTGCTGATTAAAAAAAATAATACAAATGGTAACCCTAATCATGCAGAAAAGGAAAGGCTATAACTAAACGGACAAAAGGCTCACGAGAGTTCGATTTAAACTGAAAAAACGCCGAAGGGATTTGAAGCGGGAGGTGGGGTGGGCAGAACGGGGAAAAGAAAAGAGATATATAACGATGTTATCGAACCTAGTGATTTGCTTAGGGGTTGCAGGGGACCCTTATTGCATTGTTCTCACTTTTGAATTTAGGGTGGTCTACCGCTGATAAGAGTAGAATTCGGCATTACATTTCCGATTTGTAAACCCCATGCTGACGCGACGTCCTAATTTACATATGTAATCTTCGAGAGATTTTTTTGTCTTAGATTTTTTTCTGGTCGGGTGAATAAATTTCTACAGGGGTTACTGCGATGGGGGTAACTCTTAAGATAACGTTGAGCTGGTGGAGGTATTAAAGGGTTTTAGGGTTAAACGGTTTTTAGGTTTAATATAGGCGAATCTTATCACATAAGAGACAATTTGCTTTAATCTATACGCTAGTATAGGGGAGCGTGGGGCAACAAACCTTAAGTTTAAACGATTTATAACTTTTTTACTGATAAAAACCCGAGGGGTCATCGGCACCCTAAAATTTTGTACAGCGTCCAACAGGACTTGGGTCCTGACGTGTTCTGTTGGGTCCTGTTGAGTACTGTTGGGTACTGTCGTGTACTGTCGAGTACTGTTGGGTACTGTCGTGTATTGTCGAGTACTGTTGGGTCCTGTCGGTGTATTGTTGAGTACTGTCGTGTACTGTCGAGTACTGTTGGGTCCTGGCGGTGTACTGTTGGGTCCTGTTGAGTACTGTCGTCGTGCCTCGCCCTCAAAAAATATGCGAGCAAAAAAAAAAAAAAAAAGGTCATCATCTTTGGGGAACCGCGCCGCGCTCACAAATCTTGCGACCAAAAAAAAGGTCATCATCATCATATATGAATGAACCGAACCGCGCCGTAGAAATTTGAACCGCGCCGTCTCCAAAAAAAAAAAAAAAAGGTCATCCTGTCGTTTTGCATCTACGCCACTGTTTCGGATCAGAGGGTTGTGTCGAGTACTGTTGGCTTCTATCATGTACTGTTAAGTCCTGTTACGTACTGTCGTGTACTGTTGGGTACTGTCGTGTACTGTTGGGTCCTGTCGAGTACTGTTGGGTCCTGTCGTGGTACTGTCGGGTACTGTTGGGTCCTCTCGTGTACTGTCGAGTACTGTTGGGTCCTGTCGTGTACTGTCGAGTACTGTTGGGTACTGTCGTGTACTGTCGAGTACTGTTGGGTCCTGTCGTGTACTGTCGTGTACTGTCGACTACTGTCGTGTACTGTCGAGTACTGTTGGGTCCTGTCGTGGTACTGTCGGGTACTGTTGTGAAATTTGTACAGTACTGTTGAAAGCTGATGACCCCTCGTAAAAACCTAATTTTAGCTGTCAAAAATATTTATTGAAAGCGTATTAAAGCTTGCTAATTAAATATAATTGTGAAAAACACGAATCATTTTAGGTCTGAAACCAGTTAAAGTGGCCAATTAATTAGTTGAAAACCACAAAAACATAAAAATGTCCGGGCGTTAACGTATCACTAAAGGTTTGTCAAGTTTTTAAATTCAAATAATGCCTTCAAAGTGATAGAGCTAATAATTTAAAGTTACCTTTTATAAAAATTTGAGGTTTCTAGATTTGTAAAAATATAGGTTTTGTTGTATTTTGTCCATAGAAAATTAAGTAAAACATAAAATAATAACACGTGGCAACTTAGAGATTTAGTATGAACAAAAGTAGTGGGATATAGAGGATCGCGACATAATTATTAATAATAAAACGTTTTGTGTTTGAAAAATATAAATTTTTAGATCTTACATATAACTTGATTAAAGCAATACAACCAACATTTTCCCAAACAAAACCGTTGAAATCTTGATAAAAACTGAAAAAAAAGGCTTAACCAAAAATGCTAAAATGAAAAGAATTTGTCCGATCTGTAATATGATTTGTCCCGTTCGGTGACGCTATTTTTCGATGTTATAGAAATTGTCTCTGTGTTACAGATCGGGACATTAAATTTTATCTTCCGAATTTAGCTGAAAAATAGTTCATTTATAATCTGCCTTAATATTTCTACCATTATCTATTTTTTTAATTTTGTTTTGTGGGTTCTGTAATGTTGATCTCCCGATTTGTAAGCCCCATGCTGACGCGACGTCCTAATTTACATATGTAATCTTCGAGAGATTTTTTTGTCTTAGATTTTTTTCTGGTCGGGTGAATAAATTTCTACAAGGGTTACTGCGATGGGGGTAATTCTTAAGATAACGTTGAGCTGGTGGAGGTATTAAACGGTTTTGGGGTTAAACGGTTTTTAGGTTTAATTTAGGCGAATCTTATCACACCCAAGAGACAATTTTCTGAATACATAACTTGATTAAAGTAATAAAATCAATATTTTCCCAAACAAAACCGTTGAAATCTTAAACAAAGCTGAAAAAAAACTTGTGTCATAAATTTGGCTTGACTGGAAAATGCTAAAATGTAAAGAAATTGTCCCATCTGTAACACAATTTGTCCCGCTCGGTAACACTAATTCTCGATGTTACAGAAATTGTCCCTGTGTTACAGATCGGGACATTGAATTTTATTTTCGGAATTTAGTTGAAAAATAGTTGATTTATAATCTGCCTTAATATTTCTACCATTATCTATTTTTTAAATTTTGTTTTGTAGCTTCTGTAATGTTGATGTCCCGATTTGTAAGCCCCATGCTGACGCGACGTCCTAATTTACATATGTAATCTTCGAGAGATTTTTTTGTCTTAGATTTTTTTCTGGTCGGGTGATTAAATTTCTACAGGGGTTACTGCGATGAAGGTAACTCTTAAGATAACGTTGAGCTGGTGGATGTATTAAAGGGTTTTTGGGTTAAACGCTTTTTAGGTTTAATATAGGCGAATCTTATCACATAAGAGACAATTTGCTTTAATCTATACGCTAGTATAGGGGAGCGTGGGGCAACAAACCTTAAGTTTAAGCGATTTATAACTTTTTTACTGATGAAAACCTAATTTTAGCTGGCAAAAATATTTATTGAAAGCGTATTAAAGCGTTTTAATTAAATATAATTGTGAAGAACACGAATAATTTTAGGTCTGAAACCAGTTAATGTGGCCAATTAATTAGTTGAAAACCACAAAAACATAAAAATGTCCCGGCGTTAACGTATCACTAAAGGTTTGTCAAGTTTTTAGATTCAAATAATGCCTTCAAAGTGATAGAGCTAATAACTTAAAGTTACCTTTTATAAAAATTTGAGGTTTCTAGATTTGTAAAAATATAGGTTTTGTTGTATTTTGTCAATAGAAAATTAAGTAAAACATAAAATAATAATAGAGGATCGCGACATAATTATTAATAATAAAACGTTTTGTGTTTGAAAAATATAAATTTTTAGATCTTACGTATAACTTGATTAAAGCAATACAACCAACATTTTCCCAAACAAAACCGTTGAAATCTTGATAAAAACTGAAAAAAAAAGTTGTGCCATAAATTTGGCTTAACCAAAATGCTAAAATGAAAAGAATTTGTCCGATCTGTAATATGATTTCTCCCGTTCGGTGACGCTATTTTTCGATGTTATAGAAATTGTCTCTGTGTTACAGATCGGGACATTAAATTTTATCTTCGGAATTTAGCTGAAAAATAGTTCATTTATAATCTGCCTTAATATTTCTACCATTATCTATTTTTTTAATTTTGTTTTGTGACTTCTGTAATGTTGATGTCCCGATTTGTAAGCCCCATGCTGACGCGACGTCCTAATTTACATATGTAATATTCGAGAGATTTTTTTGTCTTAGATTTTTTTCTGGTCGGGTGAATAACTTTCTACAAGGGTTACTGCGATGGGGGTAACTCTTAAGATAATGTTGAGCTGGTGGAGGTATTAAAGGGTTTTGGGGTTAAACGGTTTTTAGGTTTAATTTAGGCGAATCTTATCACACACAAGAGACAATTTTCTGAATACATAACTTGATTAAAGTAATAAAATCAATATTTTCCCAAACAAAACCGTTGAAATCTTAAACAAAGCTGAATAAAAAAACTTGTGTCATAAATTTGGCTTGACTGGAAAATGCTAAAATGTAAAGAAATTGTCCCATCTGTAACACAATTTGTCCCGCTCGGTAACACTAATTCTCGATGTTACAGAAATTGTCCCTGTATTACAGATCGGGACATTGAATTTTATTTTCGGAATTTAGTTGAAAAATAGTTGATTTATAATCTGCCTTAATATTTCTACCATTATCTATTTTTTAAATTTTGTTTTGTAGCTTCTGTAATGTTGATGTCCCGATTTGTAAACCCCATGCTGACGCGACGTCCTAATTTACATATGTAATCTTCGAGAGATTTTTTTCTGGTCGGGTGAATAAATTTCTACAGGGGTTACTGCGATGAAGGTAACTCTTAAGATAACGTTGAGCTGGTGGAGGTATTAAAGGGTTTTGGGGTTAAACGGTTTTTAGGTTTAATATAGGCGAATCTTATCACATAAGAGACAATTTCCTTTAATCTATACGCTAGTAAAGGGGAGCGTGGGGCAACAAACCTTAAGTTTAAGCGATTTATAACTTTTTTACTGATGAAAACCTAATTTTAGCTGGCAAAAATATTTATTGAAAGCGTATTAAAGCGTTTTAATTAAATATAATTGTGAAGAACACGAATCATTTTAGGTCTGAAACCAGTTAAAGTGGCCAATTAATTAGTTGAAAACCACAAAAACATAAAAATGTCCCGGCGTTAACGTATCACTAAAGGTTTGTCAAGTTTTTAAATTCAAATAATGCCTTCAAAGTGATAGAGCTAATAACTTAATGTTACCTTTTACCAAAATTTGAGGTTTCTAGATTTGTAAAAATATAGGTTTTGTTGTATTTTGTCCATAGAAAATTAAGTAAAACATAAAATAATAACACGTGGCAACTTAGAGATTTAGTATGAACAAAAGTAGTGGGATATAGAGGATCGCGACATAATTATTAATAATAAACCGTTTTGTGTTTGAAAAATATAAATTTTTAGATCTTACGTACAACTTAATTAAAGCAATACAACCAACATTTTCCCAAACAAAACCGTTGAAATCTTGATAAAAACTGAAAAAAAAGTTGTGCCATAAATTTGGCTTAACCAAAAATGCTAAAATAAAAAGAATTTGTCCGATCTGTAATATGATTTGTCCCGTTCGGTGACGCTATTTTTCAATGTTATAGAAATTGTCTCTGTGTTACAGATCGTGACATTAAATATTATCTTCGGAATTTAGCTGAAAAATAGTTCATTTATAATCTGCCTTAATGATTCTACCATTATCTATTTTTTTAATTTTGTTTTGTGGCTTCTGTAATGTTGATGTCCCGATTTGTAAACCCCATGCTGACGCGACGTCCTAATTTACATATGTAATCTTCGAGAGATTTTTTTGTCTTAGATTTTTTTCTGGTCGGGTGAATAAATTTCTACAGGGGTTACTGCGATTGGAGAAATTCTTAAGATAACGTTGAGCTGGTGGAGGTATTAAAGGGTTTTGGGGTTAAACGGTTTTTAGGTTTAATATAGGCGAATCTTATCACACACAAGAGACAATTTTCTGAATACATAACTTGATTAAAGTAATAAAATCAATATTTTCCCAAACAAAACCGTTGAAATCTTAAACAAAGCTGAAAAAAAACTTGTGTCATAAATTTGGCTTGACTGGAAAATGCTAAAATGTAAAGAAATTGTCCCATCTGTAACACAATTTGTCCCGCTCGGTAACACTAATTCTCGATGTTACAGAAATTGTCCCTGTGTTACAGATCGGGACATTGAATTTTATTTTCGGAATTTAGTTGAAAAATAGTTGATTTAGAATCTGCCTTAATATTTTTGACCATTATCCATTTTTTTTTAATTTTGTTTTTTGGCTTCTGTAACGTTGATGTCCCGATTTGTAAACCCCATGCTGACGTGACGTCCTAATTTACATATGTAATCTTCGAGAGATTTTTTTGTCTTAGATTTTTTTCTGGTCGGGTGAATAAATTTCTACAGGAATACTGGGATGAATGTAACTCTTAAGATAACGTTGAGCTGGTGGAGGTATTAAAAGGTTTTGGGGTTAAACGGTTTTATGTTTAATATAGGCGAATCTTATCACATAAGAGACAATTTGCTTTAATCCATACTCTAATATAGGGGAGCGTGGGGCAAGTACAGAACACCTTAATTTTCAACGGTGTATAACTTTTTTACTGATAAAAATTAAACAATATTTACTAAATTTCGTGGGTAGAGGGTGTCTGGAATGTAAAGCATTTTTTTTGGAAAAAAGCTTAATTTGGGTGTCACAGATTAAATTTAATAAGTTTCAACGGTGTATAACTTTTTGACTGATAAAAATTAAACAATATTTACTAAATTTATTGGGTAAAGGGTGTTTGGTATGTAAGGCATTTTTATTGGAAAAAAGCTTAATTTGGGTGTCACAAATGAAATTTTTTTTTATTGAAAATCAGTTTTTGAAACATGTCCCGGTGATAACGTGTCACTATAGGTTTTTCAAGTTTTTAAATTCATATATTTCCTTTATAAAAATTTGAAGTTTCTAAATTTGTAAACATATAGATTTTGTTATATTTTATCCATAGAAAATTAAATATAAAATAAAATAACTTGTCACAAGAAATCTGTCCCATGCGGTAACAGCCAATTTTTCCGCAAAGAAAATTCATTCCACGTGGCAACTTAGAGATTTAGTATGAAAAGAACTAGTGGGATATAGAGGATCGCGACGAACAATGTCGGATTGTTTTTGAATTATTTATAATAAAGCGTTTTGTGTTTGAAAAATATAAATTTATAGATTTGAGGCAAATGATGTTGTCCTTTCTGTAATGTGGTTTATCTTGCGCATAACTTGATTATTGAAACCATTTTTCCAAACAAAACCGTTAAAATATTGAAAAAAAAATTTATGTCATAAATGTGGCAAGGCTAAAATGTTAAGAAATTGTCCCACCTGTAACACGATTTGTCCCGTTTGGTAACGCTATTTTTTAATGTTACAGAAATTGTTCCTGTCTTACAGATCGGGACATTATAAGAAACAAGTTCATTTGTATTTGTAATTTTGTTTTGTGCCATAAATTGTGTGCATTTTAATTTTTGTCCCTTCTGTAACGTTGATGTCTTCTGTAACACTTAAAATACCTAATATTTTTCTCAAATTTTTAAGTCCAGTGTTATTTTAAATCATTTTTTTTTAAATTTTAAGTTGTCATTTAGATACAACTTAAAAAATATATTAACTTGTTGTTTAGATAATATGTATTTAATTTATTTGTGAGTTTTTAAGGAATATTTTGCTAGTTATTGTAATAAAATTTCTGCGCTGTGTGTTTTTTTACTCAGTTTTTCATTTGCTATCTTATCCCAGGCATCTTTTAACACATTTGATAGATTTTAGGTGAGTAATATGTCGAAAACTACCGCGTTACAGAAGGGACAAAAAAAATGACTATTCCAACAAAAACTTTTTATTTTTTTCAGCAAGAAATTTGGTTTTGTTCAGAAACAAATGACATATTGTTGTTTGAATATAACTAGGTAACAATTTCTGTTGCCTCAATAAAAATAAAAAGTTTCTCATTAATTGCTTCTGTATATGTTTTATGTTTACCGCAGCAAAAAGAAGAGAGACTTATTGGAATAAAACCTGACGTTATTTTAGAGTCGGCTTTATTGTGACAGATTTACAAAGAAAACTGACAGTTGACCTCTCAAAATTGAAATCTTAGTCAAATTTAAAAATAAAGTCCATAATTTTTATTTAGAAAAAACAGTCACTAATAAATCCGGTTTTTAAATACACAAAGGCCGAATTTTGAATGAAAGCAGCTGCTTTTTATATGTAAATCTGTTACAATACTGCCGATTTTATTTTATTTATTTTTTTTGTTTATACTGGGACTTTCCATCCAATTAGGATCAATCGCCCAGTTTCTCAAAGTTAGAGCAAGTTTAAAGCATTTTTAAACAATCACAAACAACGTGTGTGACGCAAATGTTGCCACCACTACACTACGGATGACGACAATACTGCCGATTTCAAACTCAGGTTTTATTCCAATAAGTCCCTATTATCCAATTAAAAGTCGGTCAATGTTGCTTCAATGGAAACTAGTGTAGCTTAATGTCTAATATCTGAGAAAATCCCTCTGATATAACCAATTCAGCGTAATCCCATAATAAAGGACGCACGCTAACCGTTCCCGTTCTTTAGGCCATGTCGCTGATTACTAATTGCCACGTAATAGACGCAGCATGTGCGTGTTATGACAGTTTACAACTTTGACTTTGAGTGTTAGAATTTTCAAGTCATATACTTATTTATTACAGCAAGAGAAATTAATGGAAACCTATCTAAAAAATATTGTGTGTGCTTAAGACCACAAGGCAGAAGTGTAAACTTCAACAAGGCGAAATTAATAATGCTGGCCTTCATCTGAATCATCATATCGCTCGCTGAATGTTCCTCTCACAGTTAGTCGACTCGAGTCGACTTCAACCGAATGAGCGTTACATAGCCGAGCCTGACGGCTCAGTTCAATTCACTACCCACAAAAATTGCTAAACGCCAAAAAAGTTTACACTTTTTAGACTTTAACTTTAAAGCCAAACAATACATAATACATCAATTTTCAACTGATGTACCATGATGATGATTCATATATGTACATATGTCATAGTGGGTTTATTGTGGCTCACTTTTGAGTGGTGTATCACCACCATATGCCTATTCCTCCAAAAAAGTTAGTTTGGGTGAGACACTATTCAGATCTTCTTAATCAATCTGAGGTTTACCGAAAGTATTTTGACGTAAACGTGCAATAGTCCGACTTTCGCACAGTAGATGTCTAATTGTTTCGTCGTCCTCCATGCTGAGTCTACATTCGGTCTCTTCTGTTATTCCTTCTCGGTCTCTTCTGTTATTCCTTCTATGCATGGGTACTCTTAGTCGACAGTGACCCGTAAAAAGTTAAGTCACTATACGGATCTCCTGTCTGGTAAGTCCAATGATATTCCTGGCTCTCTTTTGACAAGGTCCTTTAATAAACTATTTACAGTGAGCCAGTTCTGGTATATTCATACAGTATTGTTGGAAGCTGTTCTCCATCCATCTTAATATGGTTAATTTAGCAGCATTAGGTGATATCGCCAGGGCTGGTTCGGGGCCGAAAAATTCTGATTTACCATCTACGATGACATACGATGTTTGGAAATAAACACACTTGGGTACCGGGTTTGCAAAAAACGGGACAAAATGTTTTTTATTGTAATTTATGAACTGTACCACTGATTTTAACGGAGCAAACTACAATTTGCAACTGCAGAAAATCGACATCACACGCAAATACCGTTGACAGAGCAATACGTGCGGAAAAGTAGGTTTGTTTTTTTTTATGTTATGTCAGGGACAGATGGATAAGTCCCTGGTTATGCTAAGTTTATTTTCTGTTCGTTATATTTGTTAAAGAATAATAAAAATAAAAGATTTGTGGCGTGCTATTTTGGCCGAGGTGAGCAACGATAT
The DNA here is from genome assembly GCA_963576565.1 of Aspidapion aeneum. Taxonomy (NCBI): domain Eukaryota; kingdom Metazoa; phylum Arthropoda; class Insecta; order Coleoptera; family Brentidae; genus Aspidapion; species Aspidapion aeneum. The sequence goes on from OY755048.1 coordinate 27,921,914, forward strand.
CATAGAACATAGGTAAAATGATTCAACTGCTTTACGAGCAAAGCATGGCCTATGACGCTTCGGGGTTAAACCTTAGCAATCCACCATTCGTTTTATGTATCGGGTTTGCCGTAAGACCCACCTGGTGCCGTGATACCAGGCGCAACCTTGTCAAAGTAGGTTTTTGTTAAAAGCGCAAACTCTGTAGTTGCATTTTCAACTGGAAACAATGTACCTATTATTATAGACCATTTGCTGATAGACAGGGATGGCGACAAATGATTTGCAAGCTAGATGCCTTTAACTTGGATACTTTTAAACTTTCGGAAGAGCAATATGTCATTTTCGTACAGAAATCACGATCGGATTCCTTTTTCATTAATTATTTTCTGTATAAAACAATAATTTAAAAAAAAACGAAGCAAAAAATCAAAAAAAATCTATAATAAAACGCCTCCCCAAAAGAAAACAAATATAGAATGCAAAATGGTTAGTTAAGAAAGTGACAGCTAAGCTGACAAATTTCAACAAACCGTCAAAATAAGTTACATAAATACCGAACCGAACCGAACAGAACCGAACCGAAATGGGAAACGAGAGAAGCATAGCGGGTGACATCACTACAAGACAACTGTACTTTTGTACGGCCATGTATGTACAACGGATGAAAGACGAAAGATTACCAAAGCAGGTCGTAGAATGGCAACCAATAGGGCGCAGAAAAAGAGGGCGTCTTAAACTGGAATGGCACTAGTCAATCCAAAGATCAATAAGTCAAAAAAACCTCACAGAAGATGATTGTCTTTATCGAAGGAGGTGGAGAATAGGCGTCGGACAACGTAGAAAAACGTTCTAAACCGACATAGTAGTATATTCTTATATTGAATATACGTATATACTTATTTGTATAGAGGCTCAAAGCTATGTCCCAAACAAACGCTTGCTTACCACGCAACTTGTTGTCAAAACAAGGGTTACAATGTTTGTTTATTCTCCTGATTTGCTTTGAGCGACAAAAATTGAGGAATTAAGCGTGACTCCTGCTGTAACAGCTTAAATGTTATCGACAATTATTTTAGTTATATGGGAATCATGTTCAAATGGGACAACCTGGCTGGACCATTTTAACGCGAAAACAAATCTGAGGGCACGGCAGTGCCCGGTCAAGTTTGCGGCGTAAATTGCTGTACCATCTTTTCTTGAAACATTTCAGCCCATATTTGACCTATATAAAACTCTACTTCGGAATGAGCTACGAAACTCAAACTGCACAGTCGTAGATCTTGATTGGGTTAACAACTCCTCCAAGTTTCATGGACTTCCATAAAGTAGTAAAGTTGTTACGAAATTTCAAAAAATTCTACTCTACTTCCAGACATGCTACAAAGCTGAAATTTGGCAAACTAATAGAAATTATGACCAAACCATTGTAATAAATCAAAAAACCCCAAAATGCACAAAATTTAAACCCCTCCCCTATGCCTGTAAAGTTATGTAAAAGTATCATTGTCCACTTCCAGAAGCGGTAGAGAGCTGAGCATTTGCATACTGATAGGAAATATAATAAAACTATAGAAAAAAATTAATAAACACCAACATTTTAATTTACTGCCCTCCCCCATAAATGTCAAACTATGTAAAAGTAACATAGTCTACTTCCAGGAACGCTAGAGAGTTAAGCTTTGAAAGGCTGATAGGATTTATGATAAAACCAAGTGAAAAAATTAAAAAACCTTAACATTTTTAATAAGGCATTGCAAAAGTTTTGAACAATATTCCGCATATTTTACTAAAACTTAAATATTATCCAAATCCTTTCAAAAAAGAGTGGGATCATGACAAAAACATTTCATGTAAAGAAGCCAAGTACGCGAAAATGGTATTCCGTAAAAAGAATTAAGATAAAAGTAAAGCCAAGTTCTCTAAAACAAATTTCAAAATGAAAGGTTCTTACTAGTTTGGAAATGTTTTTCTAAACTTGGCTACGGCTGCAAATGATTCTTAGCCACAGTGCTAAATTGAGCATAAACAAGTTTGGCTGTAATAGCAAAGTTTAAAAAAAAATCTTTCCAAACTATAGTAAGAACCTTTCATTTTGAAATTTGTATTAAAGAACTTGGCTTTACTTTTATCTCAATTCTTTTTACGAAATACCTTTTTCACGTACTTGGCTTTTTTTAACATGAAATGTTTTTGTTATGATAAATATTTATCATAATTTTTGAGATAACTTTTTCAGCTTTTGACAGCTAAAAGAGCAACTGGCATTAGCCAGCGAAAAACGGTTTCTTTAAAAATTACGAAATTAACTGTATAGTTGAACCTTTATAAGACGAACCAAAATCACGTGACATAATTAGGTTAGTTCATCAAGTGACGCACCCAGAAATATATCTTTGTTGGGGCATGTGGACTCTGGGGGGGGGCGAGGCCTCATAATGTCCTATTTTATGGTATTTTATATTTTTATTTATGAAAAACAGAAAAAAATATCTAAAAAAGATCTTAGGTTGGGGGGGCCTGGACCCCGAGGCCCCCCCTGAATGCGCCCATGGTTTATCAGGTCCCCTTTTGCTCATAATAATTTCGGTCTGGTAAAAGCAAAAATATTATTCCCTTTAAGAAAAACAATTAAGGACGAAAGTATTAGAGAAAATGAAAACCTAGAATGCATCGAAGACAATCAAAAATACAACTTTAGAAGTCTAGAAATCGAAAGTACTCAAAGATTGTATCAGAACCGATTAGATGAAAAATTAATAAACACGAATCACTCATTTGAAGAGATATATACAAACATAATAAAAAGCTTGAAGGAAGCATGCAACGAAGCTGTTGGGTACCAAGATAATAGAAATAACAGGAACATGTGGTGGACGGACAAAATACAGGTAATGGTCAAAGAAAAAAAACGCACATACTTGAAATGGCTCAGTACTAAGGAGCAAACAGACCTAGAAATCTACAGGGAAACCAGAAGTCAGCTAAGAAATTTGATACGCACAGAAAAAAATTAAATGTTCGAGCGCAAGTGCCACGACATAAACACACACGTAGGACGTAGGCAGGGTTCTGAAGTATGGAAATTCATTTCTACAGTAAAAAACCCAACAAAAGAGAAAGTAAACATCCAGATAATCAAACCAGAACAATGGACAGAACACTACAAGGGACTGCTGCAGGAGACGAGACCCGAATATCTGGCAGCCTCTCCGAGAAGAGACATAGAAGTACATGGAGAGGAAGTAATCATCGAAAAAGAAATGATAGAGAATAATATTAAAAAACTTACATCCGGAAAAGCTAGCGGACCTGGGGGAATATATGCTGAAATGCTCAAATACAAATCAGAGAAACTACTCGAAAATCTCACATATATTATTAATCAATGCATAAACGGACATCCAGTACCTAATGATTGGAAAATTGCATTCATATCCTCAATACATAAAAAAGGAAACAAGCTGGATTGCAACAATTACAGAGGAATTTCAGTAACCAGTACTCTAAGTAGATTGTACGGTAGGATTCTTAGAGATCTAATAGAGAATTATTTTCATGAACAAGAAGAAGAAGAGCAAAGTGGGTTTCGCGCAGGCAGATCTTGTAGTGATAATGTTTTTTGTCTTAAACAAGTTATTTAGAAAAGGAGCGCCAGAAATATAGAGACTCATGTTACCTTTGTGGACCTACAAAAAGCATATGATACCTTTACAGTAGAAAAATTATGGACAGTTTTAGAGCAAACTAATATCAATCATACATACATAAAAGCGATAAAAGAACTATACAAAGGGTCAAAATCTAAAATTAAAATTGGAAATCGACTTTCAAAAAATTCCTGGTAACAAAAGGCTTAAGACAGGGATGTTGTATCTCTTCAACTCTTTTTAAAATATATATCGCAGTAGCTCTAAAAAACTGGAAACGTAAAGTGTACGGCATGGGTATACAACTTAACGACCGATTTACCATATACACACTACAGTTTGCTGACGACCAAGTAATTGTAGCTAATGATAAAGGACGTCGAACAAATTACATTGCGTTTGGTTTCGGTGGAATGCTTATAGAAGAGATCATCCCATAAAATGTTTAGAAGGGACAAATCTTCCGATGGCCAGTAGGAGCTTTGCAATTTTCAAGTTTGCAATTTTAAAATGTTTTGATACTAAAAATAAGCATTACTTTTGCAAACCTTAAAGCTCAGTTTAATTAATGAAATTCTTCTCAAGGTTTTTTTTGCAATCTATCTAGATCTATCTAACTTTTAATAAATTAGTCTTTTTCTTTTCTACCTAATTTCCAAGTAACTGTAATTATGTGAGAGGGCGTAAAAAATGACAAATTGTCCAATAAATCCGAGAAAAAAAGGCGTTTCCGACCCCGCAGAACATAATACGGAATATTAACATTCGGACAAATACTGCCACAGATATTTTTTCTTCAAATTCCATCCAATAATTTACGGAATGCTGTCGCTAGATACAGAGTCTTTCAACAGAGCTCAAAACAAATGTGAACAACTAAAGCTTTTGATTTGAAGTTTTTGAGGGTTTTTCAAGTCAAAAGAGTTTTCGCAAAAGCATTCGGTCTATACTATACAATAGGGAACTTGCCCAAAAAATCGAATTCTTTAAAAACAATTAAAATCGTAAGGTATTATCATAACAAACTTCCTAGAAAAAGAAAAATTCCAATAACAATTAAATTACCTGAGAAATAAAGGTATGAAATTTGAATAACTTGACCTGTTCTTAAAACGTGCTGCCATTGGTTGTGACGTCACGTCTTTGGATCTCGATCCATGCGATCGTTAACCGACATTGAAACAACACGTAAATAATTGATATTGTACTTATTGGAGCTTTGAACGTGGTGTTCAGTTATTTCCGGACGTAGTTTTGTCTAAATTTTCTTAATTTAGTGTTTTGTGATTCTGTTAAAGACTGAAAATGGTTGATGCGGGGTTTATAAAAAAACAATCAGACCATTTACCTAGAGTTGATATGTTTATGACTGCATTATACATTTAAAATTCGGAGGATTTTTCTCAAGCTGAAGTTCGTGGTGTAAAAGCTCGCAAGTAAGTATAAATACCTAAGTACTGTAAGTACTATAATATAATAATTATATATATATATATATATATATATATATATATATATATATTTATATATATATATATATAACCATACTAATAAGTCTTATTAAAAATAAGTATATTAATTAAGTAGGTAACCACCTATTTAAAACACTGTTTAGAATGAGCTCTATAAACACTGGTGCTGATTTATTTTCATTTATACCTACCCACATAGGTACAGAGTGGTCCAAATTGGACACTTTTGATAAGAAACGCCCATTTCTAGAGGAGATAGAAAAAAAACTAACCTACATGTTACGACCTCGATTTATGTTAAAACATTAATGCCGAAAACCGCACATCGATATCTTAAACTACTTTCAAGGTATATATTTTCAATTTGGTGCATTTTCGACCCACCCCCGTAACTTTTTTATTTATGAATATTTTTTATTACTGTAAAAAGATTCCTGAGGCACTTTTTTAAGAGCAATTCAACTGTCAAATTAAATTTTATCTGTCACTTTTAGTTTTTGAGATATTACAAAAGGTTTGTATTTTTCTTATGGAATGACCTTTTTTTTATTCGATTTTTGAAATCAGCGTAATTTTTTTTTAATGACATGTCACACTTAATATTTTATTTTTAATTTTTTTAATTGTTTTTTATATTTTTAGTTTTTAGTTACCTCTTAACTTTTTTTTTAGTTTGCTGAATAAGAATTGGTTTAAATTATTTTTAAATTAAATAAAAAATAAAAAAATAAAAAAAATAAAAAGTAATAAAAAAATAAAAATATAAAAAAATAAAAAAATTAAATACAGTCGAACCTCTATAACTCGAACCTGAAGGGACAACCAAAACAGTTCGAGTTATGGAGAGTTCGAGTTATAGAAACTCAAGTTACATAGGTTAAAATACATGTAAAAAGTGCAGGGACCACTTCAAAGGTTCGAGTTATAGAGAGGTTCGAGTTATAGAGGTTCGAGTTAGAGAGGTTCGACTGTATTAAGTGTGAAACATAATTTTAAAGGAAATTTTACGCTAATTTTAAAAATCGAATAAAATAGGGATCAATCCATAAGTAAAATATAAACTTTATGTAATATCTCAAAAACTAAAAGTGTCAGATAATCATTAATTTGACAGTTGAATTGCTCTTAAAAAAGTGCCTAAAGAATGTTTTTACAGAAATAAAAAATATTCATAAATAAAAAAGTTATGAACCGAATGCCCGTTATACTCATAAGGGGCCCGGGATTTTTCTAAGGAGTGACGTCACAGCGGCTGCCGCGCATTTTGCTGTGTTTGAATATACCAGTCAGCGATTCCAACTTTAATTATTTATTGTAAAATAAGTATTGCGATTTAAGGGCTGATATTTGGTATAATGCGTTTTCATACAGAAACACACATTTTAGTAAAATAAAAAAAAATGGGCAAGTTCCCTATTAAGAAAAATACCTTACCAAACATTTAAAAAAATATATTAAAGTTTTTTATTTTCTTACTTTATTGGTAACTTGTTTTAAAATGTTAATACTTGATGATATTAAGCTTGATCCCCACTTGTACCAAACTCCATTTACTAAAATTTAGTTTTTGTTTTTTAAAAGCTAAACAACTTCAAGTAAGGTTAGGAAAGTGGTTAACCAGCCTGACAACCAATGTCATTTTGAAAATTTAATTTTTATACAATTAGGAACTGTACGATAAAAAAAGCGTAATAATAAAAATATTCATCTTGTCGTTAGAAACAGTCTTAACATATGCGCAAATCGAACATAAGGGTGGTTTAGTAAGGGTTGAAAATTATAAACAGAGGTACTTACATTACGTTTTAACAAATGCTCGTATTAATATGCAATTTTCAGATTTTTATGTCATGATTTTTCGCCAAGGCTGTCAAAAACCAGGCTATATGTACAGGGTGTCCCAAATTGGGCACTTTTGGGGGGTTTAAGGTACTTCTAGGGAAGACAGAGAAAAACTGACCACGCATTACGAGGCTCAAATTTCAAGAGAAGACTTATAGTGAAAACCGCATTTTGAAATATCGTCTCGTCTTTGAGCTACCGGGGCTTTTTGAAAAGTCTGCATTTTGGAGGGGGTCTATAACTTCGTTATTATTGGAAATATTGATTTAGAGTAAATTGCAATTTTATAGACTTTGTCACGAGGAATTCAACCGCTAAATTAAATTTTAACTGTCTTTTTTAGTTTTTGAGATATGACATAAAGTTGCATTTTTTCTTATGGAATGGCCTATATTTTAATTAATTTTCGAATTCGTGATTGAATTATTTTCAAAATGATGTATCATATGTCATAGTTTGATTAAGCGGTTTCGGAGATAATTAAAGTTTTTTATTTTTGTCTAGTGTGCGTTGAATGACGTCATGCGCCATTAACGTGAAAGCCTTGCGGTCAAATCCTACGTCAATGCTCCTATAGTTTTGTTGTCTTATACTATGCAAATCAAGTTGGCCTTGCGTCTTGGCGTTTTGTCATTGTTTTCAATTGTTTAAACAATTTGACATTATGCTTTGATATGAAATTATTTTGCACAAAAGCGTTTTAAACTTTTTATAACTAGGCTTTGAGGGCCGTCAGCTGAATTATAATTTTTCCAAACCAGCCTTACTATATTTGTGACTGTGTAAAATAATAAAAATACTGGAGTGCCTTTACCTGCCTCAGCAGGAAATCATAGCGCACTAGAAATAAGTGAAAAAGCTGAATATCTCCTAAACCGCTCAATCAAACTATGACATATGATACATCATTTTGAAAAGAATTCAATGACGAATTCGAAAATTAATTAAAATATAGGCCATTCCATAAGAAAAAATGCAACTTTATGTCATATCTCAAAAACTAAAAGTGACAGTTAAAATATAATTTAGCGGGTAAATTCCTCGTGACAAAGTCTATAAAACTGCAATTTACTCTAAATCAAAATTTCCACTAATAACGAAGTTATAGACCCCCTTCCAAAATGCAGACTTTTTTCAAAAAGCCCCCGTAGCTCAAAGACGAGACGATATTTCAAAATGCGGTTTTCACTATAAGTCTTCTCTTGAAATTTGAGCCACGCAATGCGTGGTCAGTTTTTCTCTGTCTCCCCTAAAAGTACCTTAAACTCCCTAAAAGTGCCCAATTTGGGACACCCTGTACATGGATAAATTATTTTTTGTAGATATCTTAGAAACCAAAGCTCTTAGTACAAATATATATTTGGGGAAAAATCATGATACAACGACTATTCGGTAAAACTTAAACTACCTATAAAAATTTACCCTTAGGTTACATTTATTTTGTTTAAACCCTTTTGTCCCATTAAAGTTTAGTAAAACACTATTTTTGCTATTAATAGCAGTTTGGCTCGCATTTCAAATATAAAAAAGTGTGCACATTTGCGCATATTTTAAAACTGTTTGAATTGAAAATAATGAATATAACGCATTACCTAGCCATACTCCTGAAGTTACACACCCTGTATAACTATCTAATACCGCGTGAACAAGTTCACATCTAGGGGTATAAATTTCCATAAGAGGATAAAACAGATAGAGTATAGCATTTATTAAAAAGAGACCGCGATACGCCCGAGTCCCGCAGAAAGCTTTGCAGCGTAGTCAAAGGTAACCTTGATAAATTACTACAGGCGCACGCGGTCGCACTCGTCCAGAGGCGGACAATCTGAAAAATCTTTTTAGGGCGAGAATTATTTCACCATACAAGAAGTGTACTATACAAAACGTAAACATTGTATTTTTAAAATTTTATTAAATGTGAGCTATATAGTTCCTAAAACACCTAGATCGGAAAATAAAATAAACTGTCTGTCTCAATACACGATAACTCAAGAGCACTTCAACCGATTTTAACCCATTATGATACACAAGTTTTACGGCGGCATTAGATTTTGGTTTAAAAAACAGGTTAGATAAAAGTATTATTTAACTAATTTTACCTTAAAACTATCAACTTTTTTGTTGTATCGATTTTTTTTTAATGTTCCTTTTGTATTTAAAACATTTTTGCCTGTGGCGCATGTCGCCCGCGAGCATTTAAAGTAACATTACTTCAATATTGTCTGAAAATTTTCGTTTTTAGTTTAAAAGGCATTACTACTCATAATTATAATATTTGTCTTGAAAAAGTAATAATTGAGCTCCGCGGAAATACTTATATATAGTATATATATATATATATATATATATATATATATATATATATATATATATATATATATATATTTATCGGTTTCACAACGTTTAATGTCTTCCGTTACCCAATCTCCAGTTCTCCACTCGTTTCTATTTGCCCATAATTCATCATCTAGGCCTGTTATTCTGATTTCACTGTCTATTCCTTCTCTCCAGCTTCTCCTTGGCCATCCTCGTTTTCTTCGGCCAGTTGGTTTCCATTGTAGTATTTGTTTAGGTAGTTTTTTTTATCATTCATCCTTTGTACATGTCCGTACCACACCAGTTGTTTTGTTCTTATATCATCCACTAAAGTACGTTCACCCACTGTCATAATTTCTCTTATTCTTTGATTTGTAACTCTTTATGATTTCCCTGCTGCTCTACTCCAATAGTCCATCTCCGTAGCGGAAAGTATTTTTTCTGTTCTATCCTTGATTGGCCATACTTCTGAGCCGTATGTAATAATACTTTTTACAATGGTGTTATATATAAGCTTTTTGTTATGTTTTGATATACTTTGGTCCCAAACTATTCCATTTAATAAAGTTATTGCTTTTCTTCCTTGTACGTTTCGCATTGGCGTAGCTAGCCTTGCTTTTCAGGGGGGGCCGTGGCCCCGGTCTATCTTGAACAGAAAGCAAACATAGGTTTTAAAGAGTCGTGCAAAGTGTGCAATGAATAAAAAAAATACGCGCATTAAATGTTCTAATATTTTAATATAACAAATTTAATAATACATTTACCAACTTATTTATATGTATACACAGGAAGTATGTAATTCAGCAATTCTACAAAGAAAGTTTTCTACGTCGCTGACTGAAAGCGTCTACCACACTGTCTAAGTCGACCTCAACATCTTTTTCTATGAATAACAATGACAAACCTGAGTGTCTCTCTTCAGTCATAGTTGTTCTAAGCCAATTAAAAACTCTCCTCATGGCAGAGAAAGACCTCTCACAAGTTGCACTTGAAATTGGAAGAATACTCGCAACTTTAAAAAGTTGGTAGAGGTTTGGATAGGTGTTTTCTGCTATATGTTGTTTGATAGAATCATGACCAACAGTTTGATTTAACCGAAAAATAAAATTCTTTAAAACGGTCATTTCTGCTCTTAGAGCAGAAGTATTAATATTAAAAATTTCCCGGTATTGCTCGACGAATTTATTCCATTTAACGACGTGGGAAAACTTAATATGAAAATGGTTATGAAATTGTCACCAAAATCGGAAAATTTCCATAAGACACTAAACGCTAACCTCAAAAAAACTAAAAGGATTATTATATTTATTTTAGAAAAACAGTTTAAAACGGTCTTTTATAACCTTACGACATCTACAACCCGATTTCGGAAACAGAGAGGCAAAGGTCGCTGTCTTTATTAAATGCGAAATTTAACTTGATGATGATGATTCATATATGAGTGGGCCTTGCAGCCCTTCCACTGCGACCACTAGTGGGTCTATTGTGGCTCACTTTTGAGTGGTTTCTCACCACTGTATGCCTAATCCCCCAAAAAGGTTAGCTATCAGTTTGGGTGAGACACTGTTCAGATCTTCGTCTGTCGAGTCGATCTGAGGTTTACCGAAAGTGTTTTGACGTAAACGTGCAATAGCCGGACATTCGCACAGTATATGTTTAACTGTTTCATCATCCTCCATACAGAGTCTACATTCGGTCTCTTCTGTTATTCCCATTCTGTGCATGGGTACTCTTAGTCGGCAGTGACCCGTAAAAAGTTTTGTCACTATACGGATCTCATGTCTGGTAAGTCCAATGATATTTCTGGCTCTCTTCTGACAAGGTCCTTTAATGAACTCTTTAGAGTGAGCCAGTTCTGGTATATTCATCCAGTATTGTTGGAAGCTGTCCTCCATCCATCCCAATATGGTTAATTTAGCAGCATTGTATGATATGCCCAGGGCTGGTTCGGGGCCGAAATTTAACTTAAACTTCTATAATATTTTACAAGATGTCGCCAATATGTATGAAATATTCAATATGCATAATTATGTTTAAATTTAAAAAATATTTTCGGGAAATTGCATAAGTGCAGAAAAGTTACCGATAATTTAATGAGAAAAAGCCTAATTCCGCAAGACAAGGGCTTTTTCCTGAAATGTAAACATTATCTGAATGATTTTAAATTTAAATGCACCTATTTTATTTGAATATTTCCCGAATAATAATAGAAAAGTATGTATTTTCAGCGTCATGTTCTTTTACTAGTAGTCGGTAGGGGAGAACTAAAATATCTTAGGGGGGCCTGAGGGACTTCAGGGGGGCCAGCCCCCCCCCTGCCCCCCCCCTAGCTACGCCAATGACGTTTCGATCTTTTATAGCTTTGTCTAGTGTTCCGTTAGCTGTAATTTTTAGACCTACGTATTTATACTCATCACAGGACTGAATTCGCTGTCCGGTATTTAAGATTAGATCCTGTTTTATTCCACCGATACACATATACTCTATCTTATTGAGATTGACCTCTAGTCCCCACTTATTGTACTCTTCTATTAATTTTCGTGTCATATATTCGAGGTCGTCATAATCCTGAGCCACTACTATCTGATCATCGGCGAAACATAAAGTATACAAGGTGGTTTCTTCCAACGGAATTCCCATGTTTTGGCATTTTCTTTTCCATACTTTAAGGACTTGTTCCAAGTATATCTTGAAGAACGTAGGCGAGATACAGCAACCTTGTTTAAGACCTTTATTTACTTAAAAGCCTTTGGTTAGTTTTGCTTTCATTTTAACTTTTGCCTTACTATTGCGGTATAACTCTTTGATGGCCTTAATTAGTTGTACGCTTATGTTTGTGTTTCCAACGGAAATACTTTTGAGGGTCAATACCACCTTTGCCGCCCCCCTAAGGTCTCCACTACCATCCTGCATCCTATAACCACTCTGCGTTCACTGTGGTCTACCATTACCTTTGTAAGTGTTAGACCAAAAATGCATTTAAAAAAATCTAAAATAAATAATAGTTAACTTACTAATAGATTGGTAATCTGTGGTGTAAAAAAAATGACTTTAGTGAATGTGAAACGGAAATTAATAACAAGAAAAACACTTTAAAATTCTGTTTGTAAAAGTTAGTGAATTATTTACATTTAGGAACAAGCAGAATTTAAGGTATTATTCTTGTTGTTTATCTCCCCGTTTGATGAATGCACATACATAAATCTGAAAAGTTGACCTTTCGCGAACGAAGTAGCGGATTGTATTGATATTAGATAGTTTAAGTTGTGCTACGTATTTTTACGTAAAATGCACGTTAAGCGCTCTACGTTTGTTCCAAATTTGAGTTTAAGTTGAATTTTTTTACGTTACCATAACAAGTCTACTAATAGCAGAGAATATGGAATTCGGCACTGTGTTTTTTTGATGTTACAATTTTGTTTTTGTCTTTTCAACAACAGTAGGAATATATTTGCAAAGAATCGTTTGTACTGGAAGCGGAAATTATCGTCTAGGCCTCATTTTTCGATCGGTCAATCAACCAATTCTATTCTTAAGGTGCCCGCAGACTGCCGTAAGCTTACGTAAATACGTAAGCTCCTAACGTGGCCTTGACGACGGTGTGACGAGGTGATAGATGGATAGATAGATATAGATAGATAGATATATATTTCGCTTTTGAAAATACAATATTGCCTTAATATACTAATATTTATGCAAAAAAGTATCTTGTTAGCACGTCACAAAAAAAAAAGTTAAAAGTTTAAAATAAATTTTTAGAAGACTTAAATTTTTTTTTAAATAAATAACAAACAAAAGTTTTTATACATCGAAAAACACACACTTTACATTAAGTTGAAAAAAAAATCTTTGAGAGAGTAATGTTGTGTTCTTTGGAAGAAATTTCATGACCACCGTTTTTGTGTTGTTTAGTTTAATGCCATTAGAGGTGCTCCAGTCTGCAACGTGGTTAAGGCATGCCTGAGATTTATTCTTAAGCTGCTCTTCGTTCTTTGCTGAGACTGAGCTTTCCGTGTCGTCTGCATAGTTTGTAAACGCTGTGTCGGCCTAGGAATTTGTTGGTAGGTCGTTGGCATAGCACAGGTAGAGAGTCGGGGATATTATGGAGCCTTGTGGCGTTCCCCTTCAAATTTCTTGAGCCGTAGACCTGGCACCATCAAACATTGTTTGTTGATATCTTTCAGATAAGTACGATCTAATGAAAGTATTGCAAGCACCTCTTACTCCCATACGATCTAATTTTTGGAAGAGTAGATCATGCTCAATGGTGTCGAAGGCACGGCTCATATCAAAGAATAGGCCCATAACATGGTCTTTGTTGTTAAGACTGTCATAAATATGTTGGAGAGCACATTCGAGTGCGGTGTCCGTTGAAAGTCTGGCTCGGAAACCATTTTGACATTTGGAGAAAATGTTATTAGTTTCCAAAAAATTGGTTAGCCTTTCGTTAAAACATGCTTCGAAAACTTTTGCTACGTGGCATTGCAAGGCGACTGGCCGATAGTTCTTAATATAAAGTCTAGTTCCTTTGTTTTTGAAGATTGGGACAAGTTTTGAGATTTTCAGGGCTTTCGGGAAAATGCCCTGTGTAAAACTTTCGTTTATTATGTGCGCTAATGGAGAAGCTATTAGATCTTGTATTGATATAATTACTTTACCGGGAATTTCGTCTACACCGGACGAATTTTTTAGACATACTTTTTTTATGATTTTTTGAATTCCTGGGTGTTAGTTGGACGTAAAAACATAGATTTTTCTTCTATGTTGATGTGCGATAGGTCTGGATCCCGAGGTGGGTCGCAGCTATTCGCAAAATTTGCAAAGTATTTATTAAATGTTCCGCAAATGTCTAAAGTGCGCTTGCGTAACTGTCAAATCTCATGCTTACGTAAAAATACGTAGCACAACTTAAACTATCTATTTTCGCTAAACTAGCAACGTTGGTCTGTTCTTCCATGCAATCCTTATGGCCCATACAAAAATCCTACTCCTAGATAGAAGACTGGCCACGCGGCAACTTTTTTCTGAATTGTATCAAACCCTGTATAATATGCCTGGATGCGATTATGTTCCCTGCTACTACGTTATGCTTTCCTTCCCCATTCCTGTGGGGGAATTCCGGAAACGATTTAAGTCCCGCAGACATGTCTGGCTTGTTTCCTTATGCGGTTAGGTTCCCACGCCTAAGAAGAGAACCCCTATTTTACCTAAATAACCACTCTACTTCTTATAAGACATGCGACACACATCACACACGTAACACGGATGACAAGGTGGTTAGGGGTGGCACTTTATGAAAATCGTCTTCAAGACGCTCTTAAGTAGAAAAGGTTTGAAAAATCAAATCATAACAAAAACAAGTTTTAAAGTTGTAAAATAAGCGGGATAGTGTTCAAAACTTTTATAATGCCTTAATAAAAATTTAGAGGTTTTAAAATTTTTTCCTATAGTTTTATCATAGTTCCTGTCAGCTGTCTAGCGTTTGTGGAAAGGGGCAATGTGTTACTCTTACCTAAATTTACATTTATAGGGAAGGAAAGTTAATGAAAATTTTGGGGTGTTTTAATTTTTTTCTATAATTTTATAATAGTTCCTACCGGCCTTCCAAATCTCAGCTCTCTGGCGTTTCTGGAAGTTGGCAATGTTACTTTCACATAATTTTACAATTATAGGGGAGGGAAGCAAATTAAAATGTTGGGGTTTTTAAATTTTTTCCTATAGTTTTATTATATTTCCTATCAGTTTGCCAAAGCTCAGCTCTCTAGCGTTTCTGGAAGCGGGCAATGTTACTTTTACATAACTTTACATGTATAAGGGAGAAGAGTAAATTAAAATTTTGGGGTTTCTTAATTTTTCCAAAGGTTTGGTCATAATTTATATCAATTAGTCTGCCAAATTTCAGTTTTGTAGGATGTCTGGAAGTACAGTAGAATTTTGATGATCTATACATGAGTGAGTAAGTGGCATTTTCGACGACTTTACTACAATATGGAAGTCCATGAAACTCGGAGGGTTTGTTAAATCTTTAAAAATCTATGACTGTGCAAGTTTGAATTCCGTAGCTCATTTCGAAGCAGAGTTTTAGATCAGTCAAATATGGGCTGAAATGTTTCAAGAAAATATGGTACAACAGTATACGCCGCGAACTTAGCCGAGCACGGCCGTGCCCTCAGGTTTCTATTTCTAACAATTTGTGTTTGGAGGAAACTTTATTTTTACCCGTTTAGCCATAAAAATTTGTTTGATTTTTAATTTACGGATATTAAAATTAACGTTTATTGATATTTGGCTTTAAATTCTGCTGACAGACGCGACGCCAACGTTTTAAGGGCGGAATAAACACAATCAGCGTTAATCTAACCGAAAAGACAACTTAGCAAGGGTGTCGCATCGACAAAGCAGTGTTCTAAGGAGTCCTATAAGGACGAAACAGTTAACTGTCAATACCTATTAGGCATCGATTAGCTTCTAGACAATACTATGCTAGTTCGAAGACTAAAAAGAGTGAAGCCGTTTGAGCTAGTAAACTAAGTGAATTATATAAAACAAAATAACGCTATAAACACAACACAATTGTGAGTTACCGACTAAACAAAGCGTGGAGAACTGTTGAGTGAACCCTAAGTTTAAATCTGACTTTTCTAGTAAATTAAGTTAAAACAAAATTGCTAATTAGTCTTACTGACTAGATTGTAATAAAATAAACACAGTGTGTTTGACAAATAAAAAAAAAAGGCATCGATTAGATCTTGGACCTCCGTGAGGTTAAGCTTTCGAGCTACCCAAAGAAAGACACGAGAGAAACAAAAATCCTTATTTTTCCCCGCTTAGCCACGAAAACTTGTTTGATTTTTAATTTACGGGTACCAAAATTTACAAACGTGAAATTTAGTACCCGTGAATTTAAAAATCAAACAAATTCCGTGGCTAATCGGGTAAAAAGGAGTTTTTGTTTTTCTCGGGGGTCCAAGATCCAATGGACACCCAATAAGTGTTGACAGTTAACTGTGTCGTTCTTATGGGACTCCTCAGAACACTGATGGGTTAATGTGACACTCTTGCGAAGTTAATTAGACGGCTTTGTCTCTAATCCTATGTAAATAGTGAGAAAACTCTCGTATGAAGCGCCATCTACCGAGATACGAGAGAAACCAGAACAAGATCAGGCGAAAATAAACTGCTATACATATCGATCAATGAAAATATCGATTACAAATAAAAAGAAACAAACTTATCCGTGACCCACGACAGCTCTTCTGCCTTTCAGGCCAGATCAACGCTTATTGCGTTTTTACCAGCCATCAAACACGTGAGTGTCAATCAGGGGAATTTTTATTAAACGTGAAATTTAGTACCCGTGAATTTAAAAATCAAACAAATTTCGTGGCTAATCGGGCAAAAAGGAGTTTTTGTTTCTCTCATATTTTTCCGTGGGTAGCTTGAAAGCTTAACCTCACGGGGGTCCAAGATCCAAAGGACACCCAATAAGTGTTGACAGTTAACTGTGTCGTCCTTATGGGACTCCTCAGAACACTGCTTGGTCAATGTGACACTCTTGCGAAGTTAATTAGACGGCTTTGTCTCTAATCCTATGTAAATAGTGAGAAAACTCTCGCAAGAAGCGCCATCTACCGAGATACGAGAGAAACCAGAACAAGATCAGGCGAAAATAAACTGCTATACATATCGATCAATGAAAATATCGATTACAAATAAAAAGAAACAAACTTATCCGTGACCCACGACAGCTCTTCTGCCTTTCAGTCCAGATCAACGCTTATTGCGTATTTACCAGCCATCAAACACGTGAGCGTCAATCAGGGGAATTTTTATTAAACGTGAAATTTAGTACCTGTGAATTTAAAAATCAAACAAATTTCGTGGCTAATCGGGCAAAAAGGAGTTTTTGTTTCTCTCATATTTTTCCGTGGGTAGCTTGAAAGCTTAACCTCACGGGGGTCCAAGATCCAAAGGACACCCAATAAGTGTTGACAGTTAACTGTGTCGTCCTTATGGGACTCCTCAGAACACTGCTTGGTCAATGTGACACTCTTGCGAAGTTAATTAGACGGCTTTGTCTCTAATCCTATGTAAATAGTGAGAAAACTCTCGCAAGAAGCGCCATCTACCGAGATACGAGAGAAACTAGAACAAGATCAGGCGAAAATAAACTACTATACATATCGATCAATGAAAAGATCGATTACAAATAAAAAGAAACAAACTTATCCGTGACCCACGACAGCTCTTCTGCCTTTCAGGCCAGATCAACGCTTATTGCGTTTTTACCAGCCATCAAACACGTGAGTGTCAATCAGGGGAATTTTTAAGAAACGTGAAATTTAGTACCTGTGAATTTAAAAATCAAACAAATTTCGTGGCTAATCGGGCAAAAAGGAGTTTTTGTTTCTCTCATATTTTTCCGTGGGTAGCTTGAAAGCTTAACCTCACGGGGGTCCAAGATCCAAAGGACACCCAATAAGTGTTGACAGTTAACTGTGTCGTCCTTATGGGACTCCTCAGAACACTGCTTGGTCAATGTGACACTCTTGCGAAGTTAATTAGACGGCTTTGTCTCTAATCCTATGTAAATAGTGAGAAAACTCTCGCAAGAAGCGCCATCTACCGAGATACGAGAGAAACTAGAACAAGATCAGGCGAAAATAAACTACTATACATATCGATCAATGAAAAGATCGATTACAAATAAAAAGAAACAAACTTATCCGTGACCCACGACAGCTCTTCTGCCTTTCAGGCCAGATCAACGCTTATTGCGTTTTTACCAGCCATCAAACACGTGAGTGTCAATCAGGGGAATTTTTAAGAAACGTG
Organism: Aspidapion aeneum; assembly: GCA_963576565.1. NCBI lineage: Eukaryota > Metazoa > Arthropoda > Insecta > Coleoptera > Brentidae > Aspidapion > Aspidapion aeneum. The sequence goes on from OY755048.1 coordinate 27,940,008, forward strand.
AAATTTAGTACCCGTGAATTTAAAAATTAAACAAGTTTCGTGGCTAATCGGGATAAAAAGGAGTTTTTGTTTCTCTCATATTTTTCCGTGGATAGCTTGAAAGCTTAACCTTACGAGGGTCCAAGATCCAATGGACACCCAATAAGTGTTGACAGTTAACTGTGTCGTTCTTATGAGACTCCTCAGAACACTGCTGGGTCAATGTGACACTCTTTCGCAGTTAATTAGACGGCTTTTTCTCTAATCCTATGTAAATAGTGAGAAAACTCTCGCAAGAAGCGCCATCTACCGAGATACGAGAGAAACCAGAACAAGATCAGGCGAAAATAAACTGCTATACATATCGATCAATGAAAAGATCGATTACAAATAAAAAGAAACAAACTTATCCGTGACCCACGACAGCTCTTCTGCCTTTCAGGCCAGATCAACGCTTATTGCGTTTTTACCAGCCATCAAACACGTGAGCGTCAATCAGGGGAATTTTTATTAAACGTGAAATTTAGTACCCGTGAATTTAAAAATCAAACAAATTTCGGAGCTAATCGGGTAAAAAGGAGTTTTTGTTTCTCTCATATTTTTCCGTGGATAGCTTGAAAGCTTAACCTTACGAGGGTCCAAGATCCAATGAACACCCAATAAGTGTTAACAGTTAACTGTTTCGTCCTTATGGGACTCCGCAGAAAATTTACGTTTTTTGTAAAATTTTCAGGATTCAAAATGGTGGACCAAAAAGTAAAGTATCCTACATATGCGCTGGAATGCCTTTTAGACCAACGGTAAATGCATAAATTGCCAGAGGAAGTAAAGTGGCAACTTGTGAGTGATGATCATGTCGAAATTGCCAACAGCTAATGTAATTGTTGATGTCGCGCCCAATAACCCCCAGAGTCTGTTCGGACAAACTGCATGATTATTCAACAACAAGCCTACTTTGACCTCTAGTATGAATACAGGTAAATATTTTTACCTGCTAATCCATCTACACTCCTAGGACAATAATGAAGCTTCTATCGAAAAATAAATTCTCAAAATTTTTCAAAAAATCCCAACAGTTTAAAACTTCCAAAAAAAAACCAAAATTTCAAATAAGTAGATAATTTAAAGTTTTTAGAAATTTTCCAAATTGTTAAACGTTTTTAATTTTTTTTTAATTTCCTATACTTTTAAAATTTAAAATTTTATGAAATTTTCATAAACTAAAATTTTGACAAAAAATATCGCAATTTTGATTCTTTTATGTTGCATAAAATTGTGTTTAATTTTGATATTTTTAATCATTTTTGAGTTTTTTTTTTACGGGTATGTATGCGCACTCGCAAGGAGATCCCTATCACGCTCGAGAAGCGGCAAGTGCGCGGAAATGTTGGTGTGTGTTGTTGTAACCTGCAGAGAAAACTGTCGCAGGGAGTTTATTCCACAGCGATGCTGTTCTCCAGAGATATGAATTCTGATATAATGAGGTTCTTGGTGTCTCTATTTTGACAATAAATTGATGGTTACCGTCTGTTTGACGTGTTCGCCTAGTAGGTGCTACTCCCGGGGGGATCATACGAGCCAACTCTTCAGAGCATTTTCCGTGATAATACCTGTAGAAGAGAGATAGATCGCCCACAGTTCTTCGATGTTCGAGACTATCCAAGCTACGGGTAAGTGCGGGGTCATTGATCAGCTTGATAGCTCGTTTTTGCACGGTGTTCAACAGCATTAAGGTATGTTTGGGTACCGCACTCCATATATGTGAGCAGTACTCCATAGTTGGTCGAATCTGGGCTTTGTAGAGTGTCAGCAGTTGGCTTGGTGTATACAGATGTCTTGTACGAAATAGCACCCCAAGCTTTTGGGACGCCCTTTTAGCTATATCTGCCACGTGACTGTGCCAAGACATGTTGGTCTCTGCAGTGACTCCTAAAATGTTCAACTGGCTCTGCAATGCGACAGCACTTCCAGATAGCATGATGTTTGGCTCACCGGTGCTGGTCTTTTTTAAAAAACAGGGCTGCTTGGGATTTCTGCGCGTTGAACTGTACAAGGTTTTTGTTGCCCCAGTCCTCTATTATCTCCAAGTCGTTATTTATCTGTGATATTTCAGTTAGTCTAAGGTAATGGAATTCACGTGCGGAGAGACATGTGGGTGGTAAGACTGAGGAGACTACATTGCCATCATCTGCAAAGCAATAAAGTGGATTTACTGTTTTATCTATGAGGTCATTTATGTATAATCAAACACCTTCAGTGATGTTATACTATAACATGTTTGTTGTCTTTTTTTAATTTAACTCTGCGGTTTTCGATTTTTATGTGTGCAGTTTATCCGATCCCCTAAATTGTGTCCGCAAAACCGTGACAACCACCAAACTACCCTCTAGTGCACTCATCTTCGCCACTCTGTCTTTCGTTTAGCAGCCAGGACTCATCAGACTATATTTTCAGGAAGATAAAAACACAGCTTTTTGCTTGGTGGTTCATGAAAAAATTCTAGATAAATAATGGGTTTCTAAATACTTAGTTTTTGAAATATCAAAACTAAACACAATAGTATTTTCCCGAATAAATTAGTTTTGGCTCGTTTTTAACATTTTTCAGGTCGATTTTGACCACGGTCCCTAGCGCAGCCCACGAGAAAGACCGGCCCGGGCGCGGAAACATCACGTGACCGTAGGAGTCCCAAAAAAAACGCCTCACGGCCCGCTGTCATTATAAAACATGTGTGTGTTCAGTTTTGGTATGTTTGTTTACGTCGATTTTTTTTACTTCGGGCACGAATTTTATGTGAATTTTATCAAAGTTATTAAAATAACGCAGCCCACGAAAAATACTGTAGTGGGCTGCGTTAAAATAATTAATGGCTAATGAGTAAATTATAAAGAAAATACCTATAAGATAAACAATGCCGCGAACGTGTAATTAGTGTTGTTCCTTGTCGATCCAACTATAAAACTGAAACCTAATATGTTGCAAACGGGAAAGAAGTGGTAAAAGATAAGATCTTGGATAAGATTGATCAAGTAATAGACATCCTTAGTGACATTTTCGATAGTGAGAGTGAAAAATATATTCAGTTGTCATTTCTTATTGAACAATTAGGTCTCTTGAAAAGGTAACCTGAGAATCGAAGATATGGTGGATACACTTTAATGTTGGCTTCATCTTTGTTTATCCAGTTATCCAGTGCATACACGTCAATTTACAATTCTAAGGTAATATGTCTTCCGCACCCTCGCAATATTAAAAAACTGATTTGAAAAATATTGTTAACAGATAGTAATCTCTCTGGTAGTGTGAAATTTTAAAAAAGTAAGATACAGCTTTTAAAAGAACATGAGTTGGTAGTTAACTTACACTTTATTGAAATAGATATTAAACTTTGTGCTGGGTAATTTTTCAAAAAATTATTGACGACCACTACATTTAGTTCATTGAATGGGAAAACCATCTTACTTATTCACAAAATCACTTGTTTCTTTTTAATAAATTATTGTGGAGTTTTTCTTCAGACAACTCTTGCGAGTGTTTTTGTGGAGAAAAACTACTGTCAAAGCTTGAAAAAATTAGTTTAAGGGCGTGTAAAGTTTTTTAAAATAATTTTATTAAAAAGCACAATGATTTAGTGTCTGCTAATAAATCTTTGAATAAGAACTCAAAGATGATGACAGTCAAAGAAAAATTAAAAAACTAAAAGCTTAGGTTTGATATGTCCAATTTTGAAAGACTTGTATAGATTTGAAGTTACTAACGATATTATGTACCTAATATATGTACCTGTAGATATTAGAGTGCAAGTTTCGTATAATTTTTTATTTTATAGATTCAGTTCTTTTATCCTAAATAAACACATATCTCAGCAAAATATTTTTTTTAATTTTTGACTATAAAAGAACAAAAATTTTTAGTTAATTTATTTAAATTGTGTAAAAACATATAATATGTTAAGCAATACAATAAGAATCCTGGGACTCCTAAGATCACGTGACCGCCGTACCGGTGGTCATAACGGGGTTCATGGGGATGATGCCCTTCCTCCTAAGCAATCTGCTTCTGCAGAATATGACAGCAAAATACATTTTTACCTTAAACCTCCCCTTTGGGGTGCTAATGCCCTTTTTTGGTCATAGGATATGACCACCGTTGCCTCATTGTTTATTTTTTTGGTCATTGATTGAAAGATTGATAAATTCTAATAAAATACATAGTTTAATTTTGTCTTAGTTTATCCTCAATATCATGAGAAGACAATGATTGCTGGGGTTATTATTTGTTGGACTCCCAGATGAGCTGCCCTTATTAGCTCACACATATACTATACTATAGTAGTGTGAGCTATGGTGATCCTAATTTTTTCAAGAAAAAAAAAGTTGCTCCGATTTCAAAAATTTTTATATAACTTTGCGTTTCAGATGATTTTGAAACTTTTTTGTCGCGCCGTCTGTCTGTTTGTCTGTCTGTCTGTCTGTCTGTATGTCTGTCTGTCTGTCTGTCTGTCTGTATGTCTGTCTGTCTGTATGTCTGTCTGTAACGACCAACGCGCATAACTCAAAAACCGCTTGGCCGATTTTAATGCAATTTGGTACCTAGGCTGGGTCTTGGGTCGAGATGGTCCCATTTAAAAATGAACAAAATCCACCGAACACAAGCCAAATAAAAGGGTGAAGGAAGATTGCAAAAATTAGAGTTTATGTGAAAATATGGCGTGTGTGATATCAAACGAAAGGTAATTGATTATGGAGTTAAACAAAATACATTTTAGTTTTTTTTTCTTCAAAAAGGGTGGGGGTAGATTAAAAAAATTAGAGTTTACGTAAAAATATGGCGTGTGTGATATCAAACGAAATGTAATTGAGTCCGGAGTTAAACAAAATATATTTTAGTTTTTGTTTTTTAAAAAGTGGGTGTAGATTTCAAAAATTTTAGTTTAAGTCAATACATGCCTTGTGTGGTATCAAACAAAAGGTAATTTAGTCTGGAGTTGATTAAGATATATTTCAGTTTTTAGTTTTATTAGCTCGCACGTACACTATAACTATAGTACCTAGTGTGAGCTTAGGGGCCCATATATTGGCAAAGTATTTTATTAGTGGTTGCTGAGTTTAAGGGAGCTCAAGGGGAAATAGGGCACATTTTTTTGATAATGTATTTGAATTACATACAAATTCTCATAACTATCTAGGTCTGTTATAATACGACCTTATAGAAACCAAGCGGGTTCACTTACTGTCACTCTTCATACCTGTCTACTGATGTACTACTATGTACAGACGGATTCAAAAATAATGTCGTATTGATTTATTTCGACTAAACAGATTTTAAGAAATATAGTACGATCTGACCCATCCAAGGCAAGGAAGATAGGCCGAGATGACTATTCCTACCTGCTTTTTTGCATTAATGGATGCATTGTTGCCAAAGCGCAATTTTGTGTCTTTAAATATTTGAATTTCGACATTAGTTTTAAATTTATCTGTACATAGTATAGGCATAATATGGCATGCAACATGCAACTTTGTTACAGATAATAAATTTTAATAAGTATTGAGACATTTTTGACGTTTTTACGTCTATAGTAGCATATATTTATTACTAATAAAAATATTTATAACTACCTATCAATGGAAGTTTCATGGTTCAATTTTGATGCTATTCAAAAGCAGTCGCCTGGAGCGTAGGCAGAAATTGTCCAAGGGGGACAAAAAATTAAAAGTTTTTTTGACAAAGTATTTTCATGTAAAGGTATGCTGTTACCCAAATAGCATTTTTCAGTGGCGTACGCAGAAATGAATCCTGGGGGGGCTTTGTCGCACATTGATACGCAGGGATGGATCCTGGGGGGAGTTGAGCGCAGTTCGATCCATTTTATCTTGATTTTTGGGAAAAATTTATCTTTGAGGGGTTAATATTTAGTGGCTCTGGGGGGGGGGGGCTTTGGGGGAGGGAAGGCTTTATCCCCAAGCCCCCCCCCTCCGTACGCCACAGATTTATTAGTCCTGGAAGTTGTGAAAACCAAAGTTACACTGAACGTAAACATTGCGTGCTACCCTACTAAAGGTAATTTTCACAACTCTTCGAGACCTTTTCATTTAAACCAAATAAATTAGGTATATTTTTAGTTGTGATAATGAAGTTTACAAAACATTTTTCAGGCATAAAATGTGTACTACATCTTCTAGTTCAAAACTAAGCATACTATAATGGAACAATTATCGATTTGCGCAGAGAGCGCCATTGTCCCGCTCCTATTTAAACAAACTTTTTTTTTGTCAAATCAGGAACTTAGGAAAAACATATTTTTGTAAAAATACCTAAGTTAGAATTGGATGGCAGAAATAGGTAATAATTGTAAACTGTGGTGCGTTCATAAAATTTGTTGGTAGAAAAGCTTTTAATTGCCATATAAAGTGTTGAATAAATACTTAGAAGCATTAAAAGAACTTGTTCAATTTGTAGTCATTGCTACACAACCCTCGCGACGTTTACCCAACCAAAAAATCGTCCACCATATTGGTTCAAAATAGGGTCAAGCTTGACTAAAAATCAACGTTTAGACGCAACGTTAGCATACGATTCACGACGTTTATAGCACATTTTAAAAATCGTAATATAAGGCAGCCCCTGTCAATAACATATGTGTCTTTTTTGAATTTTAAATTTGAAAACCAATTCAAAAATCACAATGGGCGATAAACACAAAAATAAAACACATTTACAGGCAAAACAAGGAGCTCTAATGAATAAAAAAGAAACTGATCAGATCGTAAACTTTGTTTTATTGAAAAATAAAAACGCCCCGATAGGATCGTTTTGGCGCGGGTATGTTTTGTAAATGAAACCGTTTTCGTGGTTTTTTTTTCGATAAAAGCCTCTATTTGCATAATTTTATTGGGCTTCGAAAAATCATTCCAGTAGCGGGCCGGTTAACATAATGTAATAAAATACTCTGCCAATCTATGGGCACCTAAGCTCACACTAAGTACTATAGTTATAGTGTGATCTAATATAATCAAAAACTGAAATATATTTTAGTCAAATCCAGACTCAATTACCTTTCGTTTGATACCACACAAGCCATGTTTTGACTTAAACTCAAATTTTTAAATCTACCCTTTTAAAAAAACTAAAATGTATTTTGTTTAACTCCAGACTCAATTACCTTTCGTTTGATATCACACACGCCATATTTTCACTTAAACTCTAATTTTTGACATCTACCCCCACCATTTTATTTGGCTTGCGTTCCGTGGATTTTGTTCATTTTTAAATGGGACCATCACGGCCCAAGACCCAACTTAGGTACAAAATTTCATTAAAATCGGACAAGCGGTTTTTGAGTTATGCGGGTTGGTCGTTACAGACAGACAGACAGACATACAGACAGACAGACAGACAGACAGACAGACAGACAGACAGACAGACAGACAGACAGACAGACAGACAGACAGACAGACAGACAGACAGACAGACAGACAGACAGACAGACAGACAGACAGACAGACAGACAGACAGACAGACAGACAGACAGACAGACAGACAGACAGACAGACAGACAGACAGACAGACAGACAGACAGACAGACAGACAGACAGACAGACAGACAGACAGACAGACAGACAGACAGACAGACAGACAGACAGACAGACAGACAGACAGACAGACAGACAGACAGACAGACAGACAGACAGACAGACAGACAGACAGACAGACAGACAGACAGACAGACAGACAGACAGACAGACAGACAGACAGACAGACAGACAGACAGACAGACAGACAGACAGACAGACAGACAGACAGACAGACAGACAGACAGACAGACAGACAGACAGACAGACAGACAGACAGACAGACAGACAGACAGACAGACAGACAGACAGACAGACAGACAGACAGACAGACAGACAGACAGACAGACAGACAGACAGACAGCCAGCAAAACAAAAAAGTTTCAAAATCATCTGAAACGCAAAGATATATAAAAATTTTTGAAATCGGAGCAACTTTTTTTTTCTCAAAAAAATTAGGATCACCATAGCTCACACTACTTATATAGTAGTAGTGTGAGCTAATAATTAGGGGCTGTTGCGGCTCGTAGGGTTAAAATAAGTAGATGAAGAGCAAGTGCAACGATTATAAACACACAGGATTGCCTATTAGCTCGAATCTTTCAGCGGTAAGCGACGCCTTGCTTACGTCACAGGCGGACCTCTGCTCAGCGCGCTTCATTTAATACACATTGCAATCTTGAGTGTTTCCCGCTTTTTTCTTGCTTATTTGCAAACAAATTTTTTATTCGTGTTAGTAAATATAATTAATAATTTCATTCATTCAAAAGAAATGATTTGATAAATCAAGAGTTTGCTCTGAGAGCTGAATTTTCCTACCAGACGATATGTTGGAGTTTCTTTTTTAACTAGTTGAAAGTTTTAGAATAGAAGTAGGATTTTTTCTGAAAGTTTAATCAATTTAAATTATTAGATGTATTGTTTTTGTTGCGGATATAATAAAATACACTTATATTATGTAGTAACAAAAAAGTATTTATTTGATATTACAGATCTAAAATTGCAATATTTATTATATTATTATGTTAAAAACCAGTCAGTTTTTGGAGAAAACAGCCAAATAAGATGTGTTTTTCAACTTCTTATGCTTTAAATCAATAGATTTTTATAAGATTTTTTCAAATGATTTACATTGTTTTTTTTATCCCACCCAGCGCCCGTTTTCACTCTTTCTACTGTAACATGTTTCTGAAAACTTCTATAAAGAGACTAAAAAACTTAAGAAAAAAACTGAAACTAAACTTGGAGAAACTGTCTACAAAATAAACTTTCCAAAAATTAGTTTAATAAAAGAAGTGCGTTTGCGGCATAATTACCAATTTTCTTCAATGTGATTAATTTAATGAGCAAGGAGTTTCCAAAAATCAAAAAAAAATTAAAAGTATATATAAATATAACAATATAAATCTATACATATATTTATATTTCTACACTGAAAGAGGGAACACAAAGCTTTTAGTTCAACAATAAATTAGTGTGCTTTGTTTATATAAATTCACTTAATTCACATTTCTAAAGGTTTATTTACCTCCTAAATAGTCAACCACACCGTCAAATTAATGAAAAAACGCAAAAAAACGGAGATAAAAACGTCAAAAACACCTTAAAATCACACGAAATCTCAATACAAACAAAGCAACTGGACCGCTGGTGACGTAAGCAGGCAGTGTTCGTGTCGCTTGAGCGACGCTAACATAAAGTTAACTGGAAATAAGCAATCCTGTGTGTTTAGGATTGTTGGTAGTAGTGCATCTTTTTGCCATGCCTCAGGTATTTCTCCTAATATACTCTCTGCACTTCCATTCGATATCAGTGGCGGCTGCTACAGCAAGAAGGGCAACAGGGCAGTGCCCTCCCAAAAGTAGACAACAAACAGTATTTTTAATTGATTTATTTAAAAAAAGTTAAATCTTCCCTTATGACATGATTGTCTATTTCTTTTTAGTATCTGTGGTTGACAACGAGCGATTAATTGGGTGAACTTTTTATTAAACGTAAATAATTACAAGCCGGCAGCGCAGCGCGGGGCAAGGTTTCAATTTCATCCGTTTTTCAGCGGTGTATGTATGGCAGTTCTCGCGTGGGGGTGGGAGAAATGTTTGTTTTAGTTGACATCGGCCATCATCATCGTGCCTAAGCGTTGGTTGCCCTTTCTAGTGTTGCCGGTTCTATCCTTAGTAAAGACGTTTGTTTTGATTTGGGGTATGTCATGTAAAAAGCATTGCCGGTGGCGTGTCATTGTTTTTGTTATCGTTTGTTTATAAAATGGAAATAAATACCATCGATTACATAATTAACTGTGCAAATTTAAATACGTTGACATATGAACTTTGATTACAAATAAAATCTTTAGGGATATATAGACCGGACCTAAAAATCCTAAAAATTAACCAAAATTTTAGTGCAAGTAATAAAAAAATATACGATGCTGAAAACTGGTTGTGCGGTTGTAAAAAACGAAATGCTTTTTTTTGCTTTATTTGTCTTTTTAGTAAAAAGTTAAAGACTTTACAAAGTAAGTGCTACTTATTCAAATAACTACATAGAATTTTCTATGCTAGGCAAGACTAATATTAGGTGCCAATTGAATAGTGCCTATAAGCAAAACATTACCGAACATAATGAAAATGTGGCAAAAATAGACATATACTTAGTAGGTTTAAAATTATGTGGGATTTTTGAGGCTGCTCTACGGGGCCATGATGAAAAGAAGGGCGAATAGGCTTTATCTATAAACAAATAAACTAAAAACTACATCAAGTAGCTGCTTGTTTGTAAAATTTTAAAATAAAAATGTTTAGGTAAGTTTTTCTATCTCTTTTTCCATGCATTGTAAATTTCTGCCCCCCTAATTAATAACGTCACCAACCGCCACTGTTCGATATCCAGGTAGATCATTGGGCCTTCCTGTAGCATTTACAGGGTGACCGATAAGTGCCAAAACCCCGAAATATCCAAAAAATTAACAATTAAAAAAAATGTTTTAAGCAAAACTTTTAACGCGTTTAATTATCCACTTAAGTGTTACATTGAATAATTTTTGTTCGTTATTTTAACGTTGAGAGACGTCAAAATTATCTTTCCAAAAATGTATACATGTTATGGATTTATTTGTCCCGGTACTTATAAACATTTGCTTTTTAATAAAAAAAATCCGTGTTCGGTTATTAGAGTGTCCGGTTATAAGAGTGAATTTTACATGTAAAGAAATAGAGAAAAGCTTGGTTTCAACAAATTTGTCCGCCTAAAAGGAGTGGTATCCACAAGGATAGGTTTCACTGTACACAAATTCAAGAGCTCGCTTTAAGGGGTTATGTAACGCCGCTGGCCCCTCCGTATGACCGTCAATGAATTATTTTCCTTTTCCTCGACGGTAAAAATAAAAATATTCCCTTATGTTCGGCTTCCGTGGAGAAGAGACAACAGTCAAGAGACACCCGACAGCGATAAGTTAAAAAGCGCACAAAAAATGCTAATTAGACTTTAAATTTTCCTTAAAATGCTATGTCAAATCTCATGCCTTATAAATGAAAATATTCTAATTTACTGCCGTTTATCTCAAGATATGTATATATATATATATATATATATATATATATATATATATATATATATATATATATATATATTTACAGCGTGTCTCATTTAATTTTAAAACGCTAATTCTAAATTGCATTTATTAGTAGTGGAATTTGTGAAAAACAAAATTGCACTGAACCTAAACGTTGTGTGAAATGATTTGATTTGTTGTTTGATCGACTATAACCTACATCGACAAAACTACGACTTCTTAACGTTTACCCTACTAAAGGTAATTTACTCAACTGTTCGCCACCAAAATTCGTTCAAAACAGGGTCGAGCTTCACTCAAAGGCAACGTTTAGACTAATATACAAGATAATATACCAATTAGAAGTGTCAGATGTCATTGAAAGTGACAGATTCTGACATTTACTTTCTTAAATTGGATGAGACACCCAATAATGGTTAAAATAGAATTCTGCTTCTAGTTCCATTTTACTTTTATCAGTGGGATTTTGTAGGGTAATACACAAGAAATCAGTATATGTAGGTAAAGATGGAAAAAAAGGTCTTATAAGGAACATTTGGTTAATTTCGGAGTGATATATGACCCCCTTGATATAATATAATTAGGAAAAGCTTTGCATCCCCATCCCCTTATCTATTTGAATAGTGGTGTGTTGTGAGGGGTGGCAAAAACCTTATTAGTTACCCTTTGCTGTGCGGTGGCGGTATAGCGGTCGACTTTGGACTCGAATTACCGACCACAGATTTGATACACAGTTTATATGAACTGAAAACTGTGGAAATACCACCGAAATATAGTTTTTGCCAAAAATTAAAATACTTGGAAGGCCGCCTCAAAAGAAATCGCAGAAATTGGTCAAAGTAGTAGTAGTGGTGGGAGATCATTTTTTGTCTAGCGACTAGGCACACGGCGCGCCCTTTTCGGAAACCCCGATTTTTTCGTACACCATAGACCAAACTGATGCACGTGCCCCTTAGGATGCAAGATTTCTTTCTCTAAGAGGACTTAATTTTGCGGCACCTCTTTCTCGAGGGCAAGGATCTTTATACTGCGTAGCAAGTATACACAGTGGAACTACGCTTTTACACCCCTTCCGAAAGGTAGTAGTACATGTTAGACTTGCATCTACCTAACATCGCTATCGTCCCAGCACAACTTGGTTTAGATCGCGGCCCACGAGAAAGACCGGCCCGGGCGCGGAAATATCACGTGACCATAGGAGGCTCACAAAAAAACGCCTCACGGCACGCTGTCATTATAAAACATGTGTGTGTTCAGTTTTGGTATGTTTGTTTACGTCGATTTTTTTTTAATTCGGGTACGAATTTTATGTGAATTTTATTAAAGTTATTAAAATACCGCAGCGCACGAAATAGACTGTAGTGGGCTGCGTTAAAATAATTAATGGCTAATGAGTAAATTATAAAGAAAATACCTATAAGATAAACAATGCCGCAAACGTGTAATTAGTGTTGTTGCTTGTCGGTCCAACTATAAAACTAAAACCTAATATGTTGCAAACGGGAAAGAAGTGGTAAAAGATAAGATCTGGGATAAGATTGATCAAGTAATAGACATCCTTAGTGACATTTTCGATAGTGAGAGTGAAAAATGTGTTCAGTTGTCATTTCTTTTTGAACAATTAGGTCTCTTGAAAAGGTAACCTGAGAATCGAAGATATGGTGGATACACTTTAATGTTGGCTTCATCTTTGTTTATCCAGTCATCCAGTGCATACACGTCAATTTACAATTCAAAGGTAATATGTCTTCCGCATCCTCGCAATATTAAAAAACTGATTTGTAAAATATTGTTAACGTAATTTCTCTGGCAGTGTGAAATATTGAAAAAGTAAGATACAGCTTTTAAAAGAACATGACTTGGTAGTTATCTTACACTTTAATGAAATATATATTAAACTTTGTGCTCGGTAATTTTTCAAAAAATTATTGACGACCACTACATTCAGTTCATTGAATGTGAAAATTTTTCTTCAGATAACTCTAGCGAGTGTTTTTGTGGAGAAAAACTATTGTCAAAGCTTGAAAAAATTAGTTTAAGGGCATGTAAAGTTATTTTAAATAATTTTATTAAAAAGCACAATGATTTAGTGTCTGCTAATAAATCTTTGAATAAGCAGACAAAGATGATGACACTCAAAGAAAAATTAAAAAACTAAAAGCTTAGGTTTGATATGTCCAATTTTGAAAGACTTGTATAGATTTGAAGTTACTAACGATATTATGTACCTAATATATGTACCTGAAGATATTAGAGTGTAAATTTTGTATAATTTTTTATTTTATAGATTCAGTTCTTTTATTCATAGCAAACACATATATCAGCAAAATATTTTTTTCAATTTTTGCCTATAAAAGAACAAAATTTTTTTGTTAATTTATTTGGGACTCCTAAGATCACGTCACCGCCGACTTGCTTATAACGCGCCATGGCCGGTCTTTATCATTGGCTGCGGGTTTAGATAGACTTCTTTCCTTTTCAGCGCAACAGTCGCAGTCGTCGTGAGTTGACTTTAAGAGATTTTTGCTGGCGCCGGCCGTCCTAGTTCGAACTGTAGCAGGCTCCTGGGTTAATAATTCTGGCTCTTCGGTTGTTGGCTCCTGGACTACACCTGCTTATATTCTCGATGTACATGTAGTACAATGAATAGAGGAGTTTTACCCTACAAAAGATCCGGTAGTACTGAATTTTGGATATGTTATTAAGGTCGAAAGGGTAGTTAAAAATCTGAGCTTTCGTCACCCCCACCCCTGTGCTTCCTCCGCCATCTTAAAAAAACCATCAAAAATTGGCACTTTTTGTAGTTTTTTGCCTGTAACTTCGTTCCAGTACACTAAATCGCAAAAAGAGTTATATGAAATTTTTTAGAGGATATAATTATCTACAATTGGGTGGTACCGTGGTTGTTCTGCGAGCAGTAGTAACGGAGCTAGATAATTTCTAAAAATGACTAAAATCACGTGCTTGGGCAAATTTTCAAATTTTTCTAATTTAGACGGCCTAAGCTCCGAAACATTTTGTTCTAGGGTAAAAGTTCTAAAAACATATCTTGTAAATAATTTTATCAGCTACAAAAGCCATTCTTTAAATGTATTTTTAAATATTGTAATGGAGTGGGAGTAACTTTTAACTTAAAGTTAGTAAGTTAGAAAATAATATTTTTTTTAAATTTAGTGCTTTAAACGGCACGTTTTTTATTTATTTTTATTTTTATGTGTAAATTTAGTGACGTACAAAAAGGTAAGAGAGCTTAGGGGTCAAACACATCCTTAAACTAATCACCTCTTCAAAAACCCCCCCAGACTCCCCAAAATCTAACATATTTAGGTTTTCTCAAATTTTCTCAAAAAATACGCTTCTAAGAGAAAAATGTGCAATATACTTTATTGTAGACAATGAAATTTGCTTTTGAAAAAGGTACAACTCGATGGGGATCAACTATTTATAAACTCTTCAGCGGCGTCCGTTAATTGAAGTAATTTAAAAAAGTCAAAAAATATCCATGTTTTTTCCATGATTTATTCGATTTTTTTAAACCAAGGTTAAATAAAATTTCCTTTAAAATGCTGTAGAAGAAAGTCGGATTGGTTTCATGGTTATAAATTCAGACACGCCCGTAAATTTAACCAATTTTAAAAAATCACAAATTAAAATATTTTTGTTACAAGTCTTATCTAATTTTTTCAAAAACTAAGCCTAATTTAGAAAAATGCTATGATGCACTTTATTGAGAGTAAAATTATCTTTTCAACGGTGTATAACTCGATGGGGTTTGACTTACAACGAACCCGCCAGCGACGTCCGTAAATGGGGGCCATTTAATAATTTTTTTTTAAAATTATGTTTTGCACAGGTTTTATTTGATTTTCTGAAAACCATGCCCTTTATGAAAAAAATTGTTTTCTACTTCGTTGTAGATAATAAAATGTCCTTTTAAACCTTGTGTAATATGGTAAAAAATATTTCATATTTACCGCTCCAGTGGTGTGCTTAATTTAAAACAATTTTTTTTAAATCACCAAAAAAATTAATTCTGTTACATATTTTAATCGATTTTCTTAAAAACCAAGCCCTTTTTCAAAAAATGTGTTTTATACTTTATTGTAGATAATAAAATTTCCTTTTAAATGGTGTATAACAAAGTCGGATTGGTTGCATGGTAATAACTTCACAGGCGCCCGTAAATTAAACCAATTTTAAAAAATGTGTGATTTAAAAAAAATTATTCATTGAACTAATGGTAAACTTATGTTTTTGTGTGCATGTGTATCGCACACCAATTCGATGCCGACTGTTGAAGGCTGAAAAGGAATTGCGCGGCAGAGCTACTTTTTTTTGGCAACATATAGCAGGACCACCTTTCAGAAGGGGTGTAAAAGTGTGGGTCCACTGTGTATACTTGCTACGCAGTATAAAGATCCCTGCCCTTGACAAAGAGGAGTGAGGCAAAATTAAGTCCTCTTAGGGAAAGAAAACTTGCATCCTAAGGTGCATCAGTGTGGTATATGGCTAGTCGCTAGACCAAAAATGGTCTCCGCACCACTACTACTACTACTTGACTAAAAGTAAAAAACTTGGGAGGAGAGACACGATCTCATAGAAATTCAAAAATTAAATTCAATTCGCTAAAAGTAATTTTCGACAATTTACTAGAAATTTTATGAGTTTCAAAAGAGTTTTGGTCCAAATTTAGAACCTTGGAAAGCCGCCTCAGGAGAGGCGCGATCTCATAGAAGTCTAGAAAGTGAATTGCATACGCCAAACTTTATTTAAACAATCTAATGACATTTTTTTGAGTTTTAAGGGGGTTTTTAATTAAAATATTTTGATAACCAAAAGTTAGAAGGTGGAAAGCCGCCTAAGAAGAGATGTTATCACATAAAAATCCAGATGTTTCATTATTTTCAGGAGAAGCGCGCTTTAAATTTAAAAGTTTTTTGAAAATTTATTAGAAAATTTTATGAGTTTAAAAGGAGTTTTTATTGGACATCTTTCAAAGTTTGGGCCAACAATTAAAAATTTGGGAGGCCGCCTTAGGAGAGCCGTGTCATATGGAGAAAATAATTTATCCTGGCCAAAAGTTATTTGTACAGTTTAATGGAAATTTTATGAATTTTGAAGGCGTTTTTAGTGGACATCTTTTAAAGCTTTGTCCAGAAGATTAAAGCTCAGAATGCCACCGTAAAAAAGAGTCGATCTCAAAAATTATTTGAATAATTTAATGAAAATTTTGTGAGTTTTGAAGCTTGGGAGAATGACACGCTAGCCCAGTGCTGCAACTATTTTATTTTATTTTGTATACTGTAAATATTCAGCAGAAAATTTTGCCAATTCGAATATATGTTGGTCATATGGACATGGATGCTAAAGAGTCATTGTGATATTCGAGATGGTTGATCTTTGCTCATATGGATCGAAAAGGGGTTTGTATACAAATTTTTTTATTATCCATGGTTGATTGAAATGTGGCCTCTCCAGGGAGATGCCAAAGACTAGAGGGTTTATTGAGCACAAATTTTTCAATCGATAAAATGATAGTTATTAGGTTGTAGTAGTTGATTTTTATACAGCGGATCTAAATATTTTTTTGGTTAAATGTGTAGAATTACCAAACAAGTTTTTGTGGCTAATCGGGTAAAAGCAGTTTTTGTTTCTCTCATATTTTTCTGTGGGTAGCTCGAAAGCTTAACCTAATGGACACCCAATAAGTGTTGACAGTTAACTGTTTAGTCCTTATGGGACTCCTCAGAACACTGCTTGGTCAATGTGACACCCTTGCGAAGATAGTTAGACAGTTTTATCTCTCATCCTATGTCTATAGTGAGAAAAACCACTCAAGAAGCGCCATCTACCAAGATACGAGAGAAACTAGAAAAATTAAATAGGCTTTTTCGAATAGTTTTCCTGACTTTACTATGCTTTTACTTATCGTAAAATTAAGGCGAGTAAATTTTATGCAAGGTGGACAGACGAAATTTACGAAGCCTAGGTGGGCAAAAGCGCGGTGGAGGAAGTTTGGTATAATATTAATATCAAAGATCGGTATGGTCTCAGCTTTTATGAGTTATTTATGCAAATTAGCCGCTGCGACACACCGATAAAGTATTTTAAAACGAAAAGTGTCCTCGGCATCGTGGTTCGTAAATAGACGGAGCCTATGAGAGTTTAAGGCCTCAAGCTATAGTTGTTGTACCACTTTATGCGACATAAAGACTGCAAACGCTACAGCAGTCATAACAACTATTTTTGAATTTTCAGGAGTCAGTGTCTTTTAATAAAAGTATCGAACGCACCTAATCTGAAAATACGTGCCTCATCCCTTCTTGTAAGTTTTAACAGAGACTATCGACAGGTACCACTTGCTCCTTTTGACAATGGGTTCTACACTTCAAAATTACCTTTTCTTATAAATACGGTAAATTTCAATGCCCTATGACTTCTCTAAATGACGTCTTATGCTTCATATCCCCTAGAAATCGAAACCCTTAAAAATAGAATTTGAGATAGCCTGTGCTTCCCTTTCTTCCAGACTTCTCTTTTAGATACGAAGACCTTTACATACATGAAGCATTGATTAGTGTTGCCGCCGAGATGAGAGATTCTCGCCTCTCATCTCGTCTCGCCCCCTCTCGACGAGACAAAAGAGTTATTTTCTCGCGAATGCAAGCTCGAGACGGGACGAGAGAAAGACCTTCTCTCGTCGAGAGATTCTCGTTCTCTCAAGTCAACAAGTTTGGTTTTATGAATTTTTATGATTTACCAACCATTCGTATTGACCTATTATTGAGATAAGCTGATATTTGTGTACTGTTTTTTCTAAATAAAAGGTATGCAAAAATTGTCATATTATATTCCTTTCTTGACAACATGTACAGGGTGTCTCATTATATTTTTTGCCACCCTTTTACACCATTAATAATTGATATAGGAATATACAAGAAATTGTGTTCGAATTCGCGAAATTTTTACTTTTAAATTGCATCTTGACTTTATTCCTGATGCTTAGTATATTTGACAGGCGCTCAAAATTATAGTTTTTGTAAATTGGATGCTCCTTATATTATTTAATTAATAGATTAAGCTTGGAACATATTTTCCAAAAATACCCGATATGCCGTAGTTTAGAGCCATAGTTTCTGAGATATTAGCAATTATAACCGCTCTTGTGTTAATTTTTAATTTTAGTATCCTTATTACAAATTATGTTAGTCCCCATGTATCAACAGTGACTTTGTTGTCGTTACTGGTTGTCATTTTGAGCGTCATTTAAAAAAAAATAGTTGTCATTGTCACTGTTTATACATGGGGACTAACATAGTTCGAAATAAGGACACTGAAATTAACACAAAAGTGGTAATGTTATTTTTTTATCATTTAAAAATTTATTGCTAATATTTCAGAAACTATTTATCAAAACTGCGACATATGGGGTATTTTTGGAAAGTAGGTATATTCCAAGCCTAATCTATTAATTAAATAATATAGGAGCATCCAATTTACAAAAACTATAAATTTGAGCGCCTGTCAAATACGGTGGGCATCAGGAATAAAGTCAAGATGCAATTTAAAAGTAAAAATTTCGCGAATTCGAACACAATTTCTTTTATATTCCTATATCAATTATTAATGGTCTAAAATGGTGGGAAAAAATGTAATGAGACACCCTGTACTGTGGCTTACGTTTCGTTTACTTGAAATCAGATGGAGAAAATCCAAAAGTGTAATTAAATTGTACTGTTACTAACATTTTTTTTTGGAAATTATTCATTTGCGCGAAATTTTAACTTTGTTTTCTAGTTTTTGGTGTAAATTTTAGTTATTTTTGGACGATTCTTAAAAGAGCTAAAATTCTGAAAATCAAATAATTTTCTTTGCGGAAATTAGTTTGTTTTTTATTTTAAAAAATATGGAAACTCAGATGAAAAACGTGCTAGTTCAAAAAAGTTTAAAGGTTAAAATTGTGCGTTTATTTAAAAAAAAACATAAAAATTTCTTCAAAAAACAGGTTTTTCCCTGAAAAATAACGAAAAATTAAGACGAAAAGAATGTTTTTTTTATGAAAAGTTTTGGTTAGTTTTGAGAAAAACACATTTCCGCAAGGAAAATCTTCGGTTTCCAGAATCTGGAAATTCCATATAGATCTTCAAGACCCAAGTACTTTAAATAATAGATTTATTGCTTTATTTTTAAGGATTTATATTATTGGTAAAACACAAAATAATCTTTTATGAACGAACACTTAGGCGAGCGATGCCAAACTTTTTCACAGCTTTTATTTCATAGGCATCAACAAGGTATTTTAGTACATGTATTGTATTTACTTCTTTATTTATTGTATGTATGCATATACTCAGTATATCCCAGAATTAACTTAACACTTTATTTTGGAAAAAAGTAAATTTCACAAATATGTAATAAGATTCACCGTGAAAAATCAATTTTGCACATCCCTTGGGTATCAAATTTTTTTATAGCTGATATAAATCACGAGACACGTGAGACTAGACGAGACGAGATAAAGGCTCTCTCGAGCGATAGAAGAGTCCTATCGTCGAGACGAGAGACCTATTTTATCCCAGGCTTGATTCCAGACTTAGGAAGGAGGTTTAGGGCCTGCAATGCTCGTAACGCGTCTAAGTAATTATACGATTTCTACAGTCTCCTCCTGTTGACGCAATCTAATTAATATAGGTATTTATCTTACAAATTAAGACGGCCCGCTTACTATGGCAAATACCGACCGAGTTTTCGGTGATTAATTACATAAGATATCGTTCTCTCCATGCTATAATACTCTTTCTCTTCCTGCTTAGCTTTTGCCTCTTGTGAATCGACTCCCTCACCTCGCACTCAGTCCGGCCATAGACATATTTGTGATAACTAATACCTCTGTTCTTCTTACCATAATATAGTAGGATTACCCTTAGAAATAACCTTCTCTGATAGTCAAGCACCCTTAAGAGCGCTTGATTCCTATACAGTCTCATCGAGAACCGTGAGGAGCTTCATGAACCCAGTGAATACGCGGTATTGCTAACACTGTCTCGTTAGGATGGATAGATAGATGATAGATATTGTAGACCTGGGTATTCCGGGCCTGAGGAAAATGAGGCCGCAGACCAAGTAGCGAAGTAAGCGACATCTGCCGACTTTTTCGGCCCTGAACCAGCCCTGGTATAGCATCGCAGCCAACGATAAACAACCGGCCATGGCGCGTTATAAGCAAGTCGGCGGTCACGTGATCTTAGGAGTCCCAGGATTCTTATTTTATTGATTAATATATTATATGTTTTTACACAATTTAAATAAATTAACAAAAAATTTTTGTTCTTTTATAGGCAAAAATTGAAAAAAAATATTTTGCTGATATATGTGTTTATTATGGATAAAAGAACTGAATCTATAAAATAAGAAAATATACAAAATTTGCACTCTAATATCTTCAGGTACATATATTAGGTACATAATATCGTTAGTAACTTCAAATCTATACAAGTCTTTCAAAATTGGACATATCAAACCTAAGCTTTTAGTTTTTTAATTTATCTTGAGTGTCATCATCTTTGTCTGAGTTCTTATTCAAAGATTTATTAGCAGACACTAAATCATTGTGCTTTTTAATAAAATTATTTTAAAAAACTTTACATGCCCTCAAACTAATTTTTTCAAGCTTTGACAATAGTTTTTCTTCACAAAAACACTCGCTAGAGATATCTGAAGAAAAATTTTCAATATAAAACATTTCACAATAATTTATTAAAAACAAACAAGTTATTTTGTGAATAAGTGAGATGGTTTTCACATTCAATGAACTGAATGTAGTGGTGGTCAATAATTTTTTGAAAAATTACCCAGCACAAAGTTTAATATATATTTCATTAAAGTGTAAGTTAACACCAACTCATGTTCTTTTAAAAGCTGTATCTTACTTTTTAAATATTCCACACTACCAGAGAGATTACTATCTGTTAACAATATTTTACAAATCAGTTTTTTAATATTGCGAGGGTGCGGAAGACATATTACCTTAGAATTGTAAATTGACGTGTATGCACTGGATGACTGGATAAACAAAGATGAAGCCAACATTAAAGTGTATCCACCATATCTTCGATTCTCAGGTTACCTTTTCAAGAGACCTAATTGTTCAATAAGAAATGACAACTGAACACATTTTTCACTCTCACTATCGAAAATGTCACTAAGGATGTCTATTACTTGATCAATCTTATCCAAAATCTTATCTTTTACCACTTCTTTCCCGTTTGCAACATATTAGGTTTCAGTTTTATAGTTGGACCGACAAGGAACAACACTAATTACACGTTCGCGGCCTTGTTTATCTTATAGGTATTTTCTTTATAATTTACTCTTTAGCCATTAATTATTTTAACGCAGCCCACTACAGTCTTTTTCGTGGGCTGCGTTATTTTTTAACTTTGATAAAATTCACATAAAATTCGTGCCTAAATTAACAAAAAATCGACGTAAACAAACATACCAAAACTGAACACACACATGTTTTATAATGACAGCGGGCCGTGAGGCGTTTTTATGTGAGACTCCTACGGTCACGTGATATTTCCGCGCCCAGGCCGGTCTTTCTCGTGGGCTGCGGTATAGCTTATAATGTTGCTAAATCAACCCTATTGAAATGAATGGAGAACAGCTTCCAACAATACTGGATAAATCTACCAGAACTGCCTCACTCTAAAGGGCTCATTAAAGGACCTTCAAGAAAAAGAGCCAAGAAGAAGATTGGACTTACCAGACAGGAGATCCGTATAGTGACTGAACTATTTATGAGTCACTGCCGACTAAGAGTACTTATGCACAGAATGGGACTAACAGAAGAGACCGAATGCAGACTCTCTTGATGATGCAAAAAAGTCCGACATGTACTGTGCGAATGTCCGGCTATTGCACGTTTACGTCAGAAACTTCCGGTAAACCTCAGATTGATTCAGAAGATTTGAACAGTGTCTCGGCCAAGCAGATAGCTAGCCTTTTTAGAAGACTAGGCATACAGTGGTGAGAAACCATATAAGTGAGCCACGATAAACCCACTGGTAGTCGCAGTGGATGGGCTGCAAGGCCCACTCACATATGAATCATCATGCAGTAGATCCTTTACAAAGTCCCATATGTCAGACCATTTGAGCAAATTTGTGATAACTTATACCTCTTTTCTTGTTAATTTTATGCATTTTACCTATTTGTGATGATTAATACCTCTGTTCTTCTTATACCATAAGGTAGAATTACCCCTCTAGGAGCCCAAGCAGTAGTAGTCGGTGGGGTAGTAAGACGGAGGAAGCAATTTCTACCATGTCCCAGTCTATCCCCTTTCTCTGCATTTCCATTCAATGTCTAGGTAGCGCATTGGGTCTTCCTGTTCTCTTTACCAAGTCCAGTATGTCAGCTCATTTGAGCAAGTTTGTGATAACTTATACAACTTTTCTTATTAATTAGGCTATATACCGATTGATGATAACTAATACCTCTGTTCTTCTTAATACCATGAGGTAGATTACCCCAATAGGAGCACAATAAGTAGCGAATGGTGGAGTTAGTCGAAGTAGGCAATTTTAACCATGCCCCAATCTATCCCTTAACCCACTCTACATTTCCATTCAATATCCAGGTAGCTCAGTGGGTCTTCCTGTTCTCTTTACAAAGTCCAGTATGTCAGCCCATTCGAGAAAGTTTGTTATAACTTATACCTCTTTTCTTGTTAATTATGCAATATACCTATTTGTGATAACTAATACCTTTGTTCTTCTTAATACCATGAGGTAGGATTACCCCAATAGGAGCACAAGCAGTAGTAGTGGATGGTGGAGTAAGTCGGAGTAGGCAATTTTAACCATGCCCCAGTCTATCCCTTAACCCACTCTCTACATTTCCATTCAATATCCAGGTAGCTCAGTGGGTCTTCCTGTTCTCTTTACAAAGTCCAGTATGTCAGCCCATTCGAGAAAGTTGGTGATAACTTATACCAGTTTTGTTGTTAATTATGCTATATACATATTTGTGATAACTGGTACCTCTTGAGGTAGACTTACCTCTATCAGAGCCCAAGCAGTAGTAGTCTATCGTGTAGTAAGCCAAAGTAGATTATTTTTTCCATACCCCAAGTCTACCCTTTAACTCACTCTCTACACTTCCCTTCGATGTATACGTAGTTCGATGGGCCTTCTTCTTCTCTTTACAAAGTCCAGTATGTCAGCCCACTTGAGCAAGTGCAGCTTTTCCTCACTCAGGGTTGGTGTCCTAAGTGTATGTTTTCTCATTCTTCAGCAGACCTTACATTCCACCAGGAGGTGCCTTGATGAGTCTTCTTCCTCTCCACATGGGTCCTTCTCGGCTCCTATACGTGTTCTGTGCTTCCTCAACCGTTTCTGTAGTGTTAAAATATACCTATCCGCAGTCTAGTCCATACTAGCAACCAACTAATTCTGGTCGCTTTTCGTCGGTCTACGAATTCTTTGGTCTGTCTTCAACCTGTTCGTATTTCCCAGGAATTTGTAGAGCGTCATGTGCACAGTTGTTTAGTTCGCTCTGCCCTTGTCTTTTGAGTAAGCCATGCCAAGAAGGTGCTCCAGGCCGCAACCAACGAGAAAGACCGGCCCGGGCGCGGAAATATCACGTGACCGTAGGAGTCCCACAAGAAAACGCCTCACGGCCCGCTGTCATTATAAAACATGTGTGTGTTCAGTTTTGGTATGTTTGTTTACATCGATTTTTTTTTAATTCGGGCACGAATTTTATGTGAATTTTATCAATAAAAAGACTGTAGTGGGCTACGTTAAAATAATTAATGGCTAATGAGTAAATTATAAAGAAAATACCTATAAGATAAACAATGCCGCGAACGTGTAATTAGTGTTGTTCTTTGTCGGTCCAACTATAAAACTGAAACCTAATATGTTGCAAACGGGAAAGAAGTGGTAAAAGATAAGATCTTGGATAAGATTGATCAATTAATAGACATCCTTAGTGACATTTTTGATAGTGAGATTGAAAAATGTGTTCAGTTGTCATTTCTTATTGAACAATTAGGTCTCTTGAAAAGGTAACCTGAGAATCGAAGATATGGTGGATACACTTTAATGTTGGCTTCATCTTTGTTTATCCAGTTATCCAGTGCATACACGTCAATTTACAATTCTAAGGTAATATGTCTTCCGCACCCTCGCAATATTAAAAAACTGATTTGTAAAATATTGTTAACAGATAGTAATCTCTCTGGTGGTGTGAAATATTTAAAAAGTAAGATACAGCTTTTAAAAGAACATGAGTTGGTAGTTAACTTACACTTTATTGAAGTAGATATTAAACTTTGTGCTGGGTGATTGTTCAAAAAATTATTGACGACCACTACATTCAGTTCATTGAATGGGAAAACCATCTCACTTATTCACAAAATCACTTGTTTCTTTTTAATAAATTATTGTGAAATGTTTTATATTGAAAATTTTTCTTCAGATTACTCCAGCGAGTGTTTTTTTGGAGAAAAACTATTGTCAAAGCTTGAAAAAATTAGTTGAAGGGCATGTAAAGTTTTTTAAAATAATTTTATTAAAAAGCACAATGATTTAGTGTCTGCTAATAAATCTTTGAATAAGAACTCAAAGATGATGACAGTCAAAGAAAAATTAAAAAACTAAAAGCTTAGGTTTGATATGTCCAATTTTGAAAGACTTGTATAGATTTGAAGTTACTAACGATATTATGTACTTAATATATGTACCTGAAGATATTACAGTGCAAATTTTGTATAATTTTTTATTTTACAGATTCAGTTCTTTTATCCATAATAAACACATATATCAGCAAAATATTTTTTTCAATTTTTGCCTATAAAAGAACAAAAATTTTTTATTAATTTATTTAAATTGTGTAAAAACATATAATATATTAAGCAATACAATAAGAATCCTGGGACTCCTAAGATCACGTGACCGCCGACTTGCTTATAACGCGTCATGGCCGGTCTTTATCGTTGGCTGCGCTCCAGGCGTACATAATTCGTTCCTACTCTGATCCTTTCAAGTTTATCCGCCTTCTCGTTTTCTGTAGGTATCCCGGTGCGCCCCAGAACCCAAAGCAGCATCACCTGTTTGTCATCGCTTAGGAACGCTGACGCCTCTGCACATTCTTTGACAAAGTCGCCAGCAATCTTGACAGAGCCCAAGCAATCATCCAGGGTCTTCCTTCTGTTTCAACTTGGATGAAGAAAGATGCTATGATGAATCATCTACGGATAAATGGTTAGCGTAAATATAATAATAATTCCCAGCTGGATTCTTACCCATTGAATTGTGTACACGGTGGATCATTGATCACAACTGCAACAGCGGATAATATATTTTCTGCTAAGGGCACTTACTTAATACAAAGCAAAAACCTAGTAGGTCGCCAAAGTGCACTTTTAGAAATTCAATTCAAAGTTTTTTTTTATAGTTTTATTTTGCTCTTCTTGAGTTTTATCATGGACCACTAAACAGATATGATACATGGTTTTATACGAGCCGTTTTCAAGCGAATAACTAGCAATTACCTCTGATTATCCCTTGGTTGACATTTAAAATCAGCTGTTTGGGCCCTTAGCCTATTACCACAGAAACACGGCTTGAATAGCTTTTTTTAAAACCGGTTGTTATTTGTTGTTGCTTTTTGCGTTTTTTTTAAAGAAGTTTAGTTTAATTTGGAAAAAAAAGCTTAAATATATTTTTTTAAATAATATTTCGTGTATCAAAGTCTACATTGAAAAAATTAGAGGAAGCCAAGGCTTAGAGGAGGACATCTCTTTGTACAATTTTTCTTTACAATTGAGGCACACACCATAAATTCCACTCATTGCAAAAATTCACGCAAAAAGAAGCAAAACAAATGATTGTAAAGTTAGAATACCCAATCCCCTTCATCAAAAGTGTGGTAATTACCGGTAATAAACGATGACGTACAAAGGGCTCATTCGTGACGTCACTCTTCAAGGAGTGGTATTTACCAAGGCCGCTTAAACGCCTTTGGTAAATACTAGTAATTACCTGTTATTCGCTTGAAAACGGCAATGGTAAAAACAGAAAAGAAACTCTTATAAATTGGCTCGCTGATTGGCACGGTGGCTATGAGATGGCAAATATATGGCACAAGTTTGGTTCTTGACTGAGGAAGCATATAAAACTAAGAAGTATATTATTTCCCCTTCGTTTCCGTACTATTTCTACTGCTTTTGTTTGGCATTGTGCAATATTGTATTCTAAGGGAAAGAAGATATCTTTATACTAACAATAATATAAAGATTTTAATCACTTCATGATGACTCTCTTATGAAAAGTCGAATCTCGAAGCACAATAGAGAGAGAATTAATGAGAGCTACCCAAAAATTTACCTTCTATTCCATATTCATTTTTGAGTAATTTTTTAAAAGGTTTTATTTAGCTTGACTCATATACGTAATACGGACACGGTAAAAAAAATTGTCTTAGATCAAGGCAAATTGCTTTGAAGTAAAATAATTTGTGCGTTCCTATGCACCAAGAGAATATTTTCTTGATTTAGCACAAAAAATGTCTTGCTTCTTTATTTTAATTTAAAACAGAAATTGTTTTATTATAAAAAAAACGGAAGGCACCGTTTCCTTTGGAAGGAAAATATTACTTATATGAATACAATTTGCTTTTTTACAAAATGGTGTATACTGAAACAAAACAATTAAAGAAGAAAAATAAAGTCTCATTTCAAGATTAAACGCTGCGTTGAACTAAAAAGAAATATTTTAATTCAAAACAAATTGTTTTAAGGTAAAATAATTTATTCAAGACAAGAACGTGTTTTCATTGTACACAAAATTTTTTGCCGTGTATATGGCTTGACTCCGTATTTTTCTTTACCTACCTAATGCTCAATGTTGCTTAAAAACCTGTGGGTAGAAGAGAGCCTCTAACAGTGAACATGCTCCTCCTCTTAGTATTTTATTTATTTATTGCTAAACGTGTGGCGCCATCTCATAAAAAAATCAGATCCGTCAGTCAATGTAAGCGCTGGCTAATCTGATTTTGTTTATGAGATGGCGTCACATGTTTATAAAAAGTAAATAAAATACTAAGAGGTGGCCACTGTAGGAGCATGGTCACTGTCGGAGACTCTCTTCTACTTATCGTACAGTCATTAAGTAAGAACGAGAAAAAAAATATTTAAAATTTGTACCACGTTTTTTCGTGTTCTTAAATACTCTATATGTAATAGTAACATTGCGTATATGTTTGGAAAACCCATCTAAAGAGCTATTATGCATCTTGAACATTATCACCTTTAACACTCTGTATTTCAAAAACTGGAAATTAATTTAAGTTTTGGCCCGTAAGAACTTCTGATGAGCAAGGTTTATTCTGCAGCACACTGAAGCTTGATTCTCATTAAAACATTCGACTGACATTTACTTAAACACCCTGTAAATAATGTTTTAAAGTTACAGATTAAAAAAAAAATAAATCCTAAATATATGTAATAAAAACATTGCGTTTACGTTTGGAAAGCCTGTCTAGAGAGCTATTATGCTTCTTGGACATTATCACTTTCAACACCCTGTATTTCATTAATTTGAGTTGGGCCCATGAGAACATTTGATAAGAAAGGTTCAGTCTACAACATACCAAAATTTAATGAAGTTTGACGGATTACAGAAATCCTATAAGAGGTGTGCCTGATCCTTTGTGTCCTAATTATGTTTTAGTGTTTGGTAGCTGATAAAAATGAAAATAAAACAAAAATAAATAAGTTTTTTTTACCTACTTTTTAACATGTAAAAGATTCGCGATTGTATTAAAACCATACAACTACCCCTCGTATGCGTATAACCGTAAAAAAAATAAATTTAAACATTTTGGGGGCGGTAATCCAGGGCAAAATGTATGGTAAAGTGTACCGACAGAGATATATTTTTGCCGTTTTACCTAGCATACATTTACATAATTTTGGCGAAAAAAAAAAGACGTCTGAGGCGGTCATTCTCACTGCTTTAACAGCTAAACAGTGGCGGGGCCGGACGCTTTTTCATGGCCTAAAAACTATATATTTTTTTAAAAGTGCTTATCTCTTCTTATCCCCCACACTGAATTATCACACAATATTATTAATTTTGTTTGAAAACCGTTGAAAACAATATCACCATATTTACCATATAGGTATAATTGGTTCCTTTGATTGATCAAAAGAATAAGCAGGCTTTAGAAAAGGTTTCAGTACAGTTGACCACTTATTAACCATGAAAATCCTAATAGAACGAGCCAACGAATATAAAATTTCACTATATATTGCGTTTATAGAGTTCGAAAAAGCTTTCGATGGCATTGACCACTGGGCAGTAAAAGTAAGGGATGTCAGAGACGAAATGATGTTTGAGGAGAGCGCTTTAGTTTGCTATACTGATAGATCCAAACTATCAGAGAGGCAAACCACAGGAGCGGAAGTAGACGTGGAAAAACTAGAAGTTCAGAAGAGCTACTCGCTCGGTGAGCAGGCTACTGTTTTTCAAGCAGAAGTTTACGCCATAATGATGGTGGCAACCCTAGAAGAGGTTCGGAACAGCGAAGAGGAGCTTATATATATATATATGCTCTGACAGTCAAGCCACCGTGAAGGCGTTAAACGCACCCAAGATTGCTGACGGCTTGGTGGAAGAATGCGCAGAGGCGCTGGAGACCCTAAGCGATGGCAAACAGGTGACGCTGGTTTGGGTTCCGGTACATACCATAACATATTGACTCGTTTAAGCCATAACATATTGACTCGTTTAAGCAGTTTCACTCTATATGAAATCCTTGAGAAGTATTTAATCGATAAACCTCTGGCCGCGTACATTGTTTTTTTTTAATTTTTTTTTACTATAGATGGCAGCAGTTGGTTTTTTCTCAGCCCCAAGTGAGCCCCTAAGGGTAGGCAGCACAATTAACATGCTTCCCATTCATTTGATATTACAAAATAACGCAATGAACAAAAAGTGTCATTGCGTCTTTTTCTTTAGTATATAGAAGGAGAGAGTAACTTGACTTCAAACTTCATCAGATATAAAAGGGTTAGATCAGTAAGTTGATGTGGTAACAGCCATTTTCTTAGCAGAATGGAGTCAGATTTTGTGAATTTGGTGAGGTTGAAATATATTTTTAAAACAATGTTTTATTTTGTGGATATTATTAGACTTTTTTGTGAAAAATTAAAGTGGTTACAGCTTGGGCATTCTTGGAATTCATTTATCCAGAAGAAACATGCAGGTTAGTGGATTAAAAGCAGGATTAGTTTTAGGCCGCTAGTAATTTCTGTACCTAAGTGCGTAATTTCGGTAATCTTTTAATAAGAAGGTGAACATTAATTACCGTTTCAAAGGATTAGGAAGCATTCTGTTCAAACAGAAGGTAAATATTTTTGCAAACCATAATTAGGTAGTTTATAGGTATAATTAAGAAAAATGGGTAAATATATAAAATAGGGGAGACTAGGGATAGTTCATACATTTAAAAAATATATTTTTGAATAAAAATATAGAAGACATTTTTTAAATATTTTTTGCATTATAATATATAGCTTAACATGTAATGATTTTGAATGATTTTAGTGTGACAGTTTGCTAATTAATGTATCAATGATCCCTATATCTGTACCCCAGAGCCAGACTATGTTAAGTCCATGTTTGACTTTTTTTGGTTTAAACAACCTTACTGACTTAACATTGTTTGCCTAACGATGTCTATGGACTTAATATTGTTTCATATCAAGGTTTATAATTAGCAAATAAAAATATATGAAAAAATAAGTATTAAGGTTGTTCAAACCAAAAAACGGCAAAAAGGGACTTAACATAGTCTGGCTCTGGGGTACAGATATATATTAGGAATATTTCATACAAGTTGCATAATACATGAATAAAGAAAAAATATTTATTTGAGTTTCAGTTAATTCTCTAAAATATGAATCTTTAATAATCCCTCAAATAATAAGCAGCCAAATGCAAGTAATTCTCACCAAAATAGGTACCAATGATAGTAGTAGTATTTAAATTTTGCCATATTTTAATAGAAAACAATTTTCCCTGAACTGCTGGTTTGGTGGTGCCTTAAGGGAGATCCATATAAAATATCCATACAATATTTGATATTAAAAAAAATATATCTACAAAGGTGTGTTGTTTTTAAATATTGTAATGTTTATTTTTTTTCAGAATTGAAAAAGCGTCGACGATCCTCAATTCTTAGGTCAGGTAATTTGACTAGAGAGAAACAGCTGACACCAAAAGCCAAAAAGCTTTATCGAAGAGTGGTAACTGACAGTAAAAAATTAGCCAACCAGAACAGAACAATCACATCATTTCGAAAACGTCTAGAGATAGCTGACAATTTTTCCAGTCACTATAAACATATAATTAAAAGGGTAAATAAACAAACCTTATTTTGTTATGATTACCGAAGTGGCAAGATTTTTATAATACACATATCCTACCCTCAGACCAAAAGTGACACACTTCAAAATTTTAATTTTAGGATTTTTACTTTTTGCGGTTTGTCACTCACTATCGATACATTGTCAAAGAAAGTCACAATTCAAATTACAAATAATAAAATAATATATTTAAAGTTTTAAGTTGCCACTCTTCTTATGGTAACCGCAAAAGTTTTTTGCAATTTTCCAACAAATTAATTTTTTGAGCTTTTTGAGGGTGTGATATATGTGTAAAAATATTTAATCATTATAACAAATACTATTACTTAATTAATAAGTGTCATTGAGATTCATGTATATTTTTAAATTGTATTAATAAATTTTTTTACCAAGTTTCAATCCTTTTTGTATTCCTTTTATTTAAAAAAATTAAATAAGTTTAAATAAAAGGATTAATTAGTCACTTATTTCCTTTATGAGACATTGACAACTTTTACAGTTCAGTTGCAGTGGTTGCTTTTGGAAACAATGATAAAAACCATAATTTATTATCAATAAATAGTCTGACACGATGAAATTAGTAAAAGTTGTCAAAAACACCATAAAGGAAAATCAGACTATAAAAAGGACCAAGAAACAGGCAAAATTAAAATTCTTTGATTTTTTAAATCTTTAATTTTGTCTTTAAGTACTCTGTAAGAAAGTCGCAACTGTAATTAGCATATATTATCCAAATTGGTTATGCTAATTTACAACTGCAACCTTCTTGCTTAGTATGAAAATCTTGGCCCTTTTTGTAAAAACCTAAGTATTGATTCCAAAAAACAAATCAATATTTTGTTAAGAGCGCCATCTATGTCAAACCTAAGAACTAATCAAAATGTTTGGCCGCACAGTTTAAGGTGCCTGTAATACTTCTCAGAGCTTAGCACGGGAGAAAGTCTTCTGGTCTGCAAAGCGGACCGAACCGTGGTCTTCTGTGGTACATACGGGGGTACCAGGCAACGAGAAGGCGGACGAACTCGCCCGACTCGGGGCAGGAACCGCCTATGTAGGACCGGAGCCACTTTTGGGCGTGACAAAAAGATAAGTGCAAAGCGGACGAAAAGACCTTGGACTGCTGATAGGTACTCTAACCGGACATAACCGGTTGAGGAGGCACATGACACGTATAGGAGTCGAGAATGACCCATTCTCGCCCATCCTGTGGACAGGAAGAAGAGACATCAAGACACCTCGTGGCAGAATGCGAGGCCTACGCAAGGATGAGACAACAGGCACTCGGAGCGCCAACTCTGAGCGAGGAAGAACTGCACATGCTTAAATGGGCAGACTTACTCGACTTTGTAAAGATAACAGGAAGGCCCAATGAGTTACCCGACCATCAAAGGGAAGTGCAGAGAGTGGGTTAAGGGACAGACTTGGGGCATGGCAAAAAGGGCCTACTCTGGCCTACTTGTCAGACCTGCGGGTCAACCCCCCCACTACTACTACTACTACTAAGGAATGTCAGAGGAGAAGTAGCAAAATTAAAATGGAAATTTGCCGGTCATAATATCAGACAGAAAGACGATCGATGGAACAAATGTATTGTAAACTGGAGACTTTGGGGAAATAAAAGAAGTAGGGGAAGACCCCAAGTAAGATGGGCGGACGATTTGAAGAAACACGCGGGAACTAGATGGATGAACACGGCGACAGACACAGAAGAGTGGAAGATATTGGGGGAGGCCTATGTCCAAAGATGGATTGAAGAAAGCTAAATAGATAGATAGATAGAGGTATAATTAAAATCAGGAAAAAAATTATAGACTAAGTATTTTTTTTTAATGCGGATAAAAACGATTGGGTGATTGGGAGGTGAAAATTTGCGTAAGCCACTGTTAAACCATGTGGTTCGGTCGAGGAACGTTTTGATTTGATTTTTGAATCCGAAATACTGCCCTTTAGTCAATATTGCTTCTATTATCTCGGATTTCCGGTTTGGGAGCAATATATTTTCCGCATTTCTGATACTTAAGAGTATAGTCAAAATTTCCAAGGTCAAATGAATACAGTAAAACCTCCCATAAGCGGACACTCACGGTTCCGTCGATTTTGTCCGCTTATTGGAGGTGTCCGCTTATGAGAGGGAACTGCGAAATTTTAATATATATTATTATATATATATATATATATATATATATATATGTTAACAATTTCCGCTGCTTGAGTTTTTCTATTAAATTGTTCAGCGATCTTTCGTGCTGGTAGATGTTCCTTCTCCGAAACGTTAACAACTTCCATTTTTTCACGTAAACTAAGAAGTTTTTTACTTGGCGCCACTTTACAGAGATCTATCACTACCCAACTGAACAATAAAAATAAAACACACAGTCCCGACCGAATAAAATATGTTGTAAATACGAGAGAAGTATTTAGTCTCCGCATTAAAACGGACAGAGGTAATCCCTGGCTGCAAAGTGCGTTGTTGCCAACATACTACATAATTTTAATGCCCATGAGGTGCAGCGCCCCATCCCGTTGTCAGAGGTTTGCGTCCGGTTAAGGGAGGTTTCAGAATTTTTTAACCAAAAAAAATTGTCCGCGTCCGGTTATTAGAGTGTCCGGTTATAGGAGTGAATTTTACATGTAAAGAAATAGGGAAAAGCTTGGTTCCAAGAAATTTGTCCGTGTCATAAAGGGAGTGTCCGCTTAATAGAGGTGTACGCAAGGAGAGGTTTCACTGTATTGCTTTTATTATCCTGGATTTCCGGTTCCGAGTAATATACGGGGTGTCCCATAACTTAGGGGCCAAAGTGCAACAGGTGAGCAAGGAGGTTATTTCCGAGAAAAATGTTTATATAACATTGCGGTCAACACACATCTGTTTTTAAGATATAGGTAACAAAAAAAATAAAATCTGTCACAGCCATCTGAATACTCAGGTAATTGTGATTGAAAAATATAGTATTCCCTTTAACCCCCAAGTTAAGGAGATACAGGCTGACAAAATAATCTCCAAAAACGTATAAAAAATAATATATTTTTTTTTAAATTCATTTTTTCTTACTTATTTTTTAAAAAACTATAAAAGAAACATTGCATTAATATGGTATTTATAAAAGTTTATAACAAAAAAAGAGTTTTTTCTAAAAAAAATTGACCTATTTTTTTCAAAATAATTTTTATTTCAATTTATTGCTCTTCTTCTAATACACGACTCTACCCAATTTTATTGGTTATTATCAAAAAAGTTTCAAAAATTGCCACATTGATGCTCTGTATCTCGACAAAGAAAGAGATGACCTCCTTTATCACCTATTGGCCTATGGCCCCTAAGATATGGGACACCCTGTATATTTCGCACTGTTTATTGTTAAGAGTATTATCAAAATTTTCCTTCATTTTCCTTTTTTGTTCTTCCGTTTTTTTGTAAGTATTAATTTTTTTATAAAAATTTTAACTTTTATTTTTGTCACCTTATCACAGCGCCTATGTTACAAGAAAAAAATATATCTAAATATATTTCAAAAGCAGTGGCGGTTTCTCCATAAGTGCACATGTGCACGTGCACTCCCAAATTTTACTTCAAAAAATATTAAAATTTGATCATTCTTTTAATTAATAATTACCCCAAAAAGAATTCACTAAGGACTGGAATATTAACTACAATTAATACTCGGTACATATGTATTTGTATTGGTGTTCAACCATCCTGCGATGAATGGATATTCTCGTGGTTACATTCTTTACTTTTAGTTACTGGAACCAAATTCTCTGCACCGTAGAAGTTATGTCGCATTCTAATTAGGAAATATAGAAAGAGAGGACGAAATGTCCCAATAAAATTTTACAGTACATAGAATCTGAGCCTTCCTTCGGCCGTGCTCTTCTACATAAATTAGCCTCGATGCCGCCCGCACCCCGGTGATGACCCCCGCGGCCGCGGTTATCGTTGCAGATGTACAGCAGCTCCCGCGCACCTGTAATTAGTGCGCTTGGACAACTTGAAATTGTCAGTCGGGCGCGGGGTGGGCGATTTGTTTTGATTTCGACGATTTAGTCTACGATAATGATGGAAGTTTCTAATTATGAGAGCATTAGCGTGCAAAATTTAAAGACAATTGCTAGAGGCAGTGGTTACGATGCCTATGACAACCGCAGAAGCAGAAAGTTGTTTCTCTACCCTAAAGAGAATTAAAACTTTCCGGAGCACAATGGGTGAGAATAGATTAACTGCCCTAGCAATGTTATCTATTGAGAAAAAAATGATTCAAGAAATTCCAAAGTTCAATGAATTGGTTATTGAAGAATTTATTTCAAAAAAGGACAGACGTCTTCATTTTCAATACAAGACGTGTTTCTGTAAGATAGAAACTAGGTATGATACATTTATTATTTAATTATAAAAACATTAATAACAGGTAACTAATATCTAACTAGCTAACTTATTTTTTAATTATTTGCTCTAAATTATATGATATGACGGCCGCCCACCCGTTGGCCCAAAAAGTTGGGGGAGGGGGCGTGACACTCAAAAAAAATACTCTGCCAATATATGGGCCCCTAAGCTCACACTAGGTACTATAGTTATAGTGTACGTGTGAGCTAATATAACTAAAATCTGAAATATATTTTATTCAACTCCAGACTAAATTACCTTCTTTTTGATACCACACAAGCCATGTTTTGACTTAAACTCAAATTTTTGAAATCTACCCCCACCCTTAAAAAAAACAAAAACTAAAATGTATTTTGTTAAACTCCGGACACAATTACCTTTCGTTTGATATCACACACGCCATATTTTCACTTAAACTCTAATTTTTAAAATATACGCCCACCCTTTTTTTTTAAATAAATTAAAATGTATTTTGTTTAACTGCAGACTCAATTACCTTTGGTTTGATATCACACACGCCATATTTTCACATAAACTCTAATTTTTGAAATCTACGGGTCGAGATGGTCCCATTTAAAAATGAACAAAATCCACCGAACACAAACCAAATAAAAGGGTGGGGGTAGATTTCAAAAATAAGAGTTTATGTAAAAATATGGCGTGTGTGATATCAAACGAAAGGCAATTGAGTTTGGAGTTAAACACAATAAATTTTAGTTAAAAAAAAGGGGTGGGGGTAGATTTCAAAAATTAGAGTTTAATGAAAATATGGCGTGTGTGATATCAAACGAAAGGTAATTGAGTCTGGAGTTTAAAAAAATATATTTTGGTTTAAAAAAAAGGGTGGGGGTATATTTGAAAAATTAGAATTTAAGTCAAAACATGGCTTGTGTGTTATCAAACGAAAGGTAATTGAGTCTGGAGTTGAATAAAATATATATTAGCTCACACGTACTCTATAACTATTGTACCTGGTGTGAGCTTAGGTGCCCATATATTGGCAGAGTATTTTTTTTGGTTGTGCACCCCCAAAGCTTTTTACCAAGGGCCGCCACTGTTCAAAAGTAAAGAAACAAAAATAAAGAAATTATAAGTTTTGCTGTTTTTCATAAGCACGACAGAAGTGCCATAGAAAATGCAGAAAACTAATCAAACCTGATTCTTCCAAGCCTAACACTACCTTCAAATTAGAACGATTTATCTGTAAGACCAATGACCAGCGTTTTACCCGTGACAGAGTTACATCTGCTCCCCGCAGTTTCACCGGAGTTACGTCCTCCAAAATTAGTCCTGCTAAACGGGAGCTAATTTATCACTTCGTTTGCTCTGTCGGTCTCTATTCGGGATATTGCCGATTAAATCACTCACATGCCACTAAGAGCTCAATGGATATTAAGTCACGTCCACATATTAAGAGGCCTGCACCACCCATAAAAAAAACAACTAATAAAAATATATAAAAACACTTTTAATTTAAACGGTTTTATTTTAATTAGACGCAGCTGTATCAAAAACCAGAAAATAATAAGACATAAGGGTGTTTTTCTAAAAAGCCTAATTCTAAAACTTTTCTTTAAAAAATTAAAATTGAAATTAAGAAAAATTTAATATGTTATCAGTGTTGTTAAAAGTTTAACTTTACTAATTAACCAAATGCCCCTAATAGCTATTTCCTGTTTTTGGTGGGGAATGTCTTCTTGTTTTGTAATCGTCCGAAACACCTCAATTTTCTGGGAGTAGAATAATAATAGGGAACTTGCCGAGGGGTCATCAGCTTTCAACAGTACTGTACAAATTTCACAACAGTACCCGACAGTACCACGACAGGATCCAACAGTACTCGACAGTACACGACAGTACACGACAGTACTCAACAGTACTCGACAGTACTCAACAGTACTCGACAGTACCACGACAGGACCCAACAGTACTCGACAGTACACGACAGTACCCAACAGTACTCGACAGTACACGACAGGACCCAACAGTACTCGACAGTACACGACAGTACCCAACAGTACTCGACAGTACACGACAGGACCCAACAGTACCCGACAGTACTCAACAGTACTCGACAGTACACGACAGGACCCAACAGTACACGACAGTACCCAACAGTACACGACAGTACGTAACAGGACTTAACAGTACACGATAGAATCCAACAGTACGCGACACAACCCTCTTACCCGAAACAGAGGCGTAGATGCAAAACGACAGGATGACTTTTTTTTTTTTTGGAGACGGCGCGGTTCAAATTTCTACGGCGCGGTTCGGTTCATTCATTCATATATGAAACGCGCGAAGGCCCTATCGGCCTTCCCCAGGATGACCTTTTTTTTGGTCGCAAGATTTGTGAGCGCGGCGCGGTTCCCCAAAGATGATGACCTTTTTTTTTTTTTTTTTTTGCTAGCATGTTTTTTGAGGGCGAGGCACGACGACAGTACTCAACAG
The DNA here is from genome assembly GCA_963576565.1 of Aspidapion aeneum. Lineage (NCBI taxonomy): Eukaryota > Metazoa > Arthropoda > Insecta > Coleoptera > Brentidae > Aspidapion > Aspidapion aeneum. Next base: position 27,977,411 of record OY755048.1, read on the forward strand.
GACCCAAGTCCTGTTGGACGCTGTACAAAATTTTAGGGTGCCGATGACCCCTCGGAACTTGCCCATTTTTTTTTATTTTACTAAAATGTGTGTTTCTGTATGAAAACGCATTATACCAAATATCAGCCCTTAAATCGCAATACTTGTTTTACAATAAATAATTAAAGTTGGAATCGCTGACTGGTATATTCAAACACAGCAAAATGCGCGGCAGCCGCTGTGACTCCTTAGGAAAATCCCGGGCCCCTTATGAGTATAACGGCCATTCGGTCCATAACTTTTTTATTTATTAATATTTTTTATTTCTGCGAAAACATTCTTTAGGCACTTTTTTAAGAGCAATTCAACTGTCAAATTAAAGTTTATTTATCACTTTTAGTTTGTGAGATATTACATAAAGTTTATATTTTACTTATGGATTGATCCTTATTTTATTCGATTTTTAAAATTAGCGAAAAATTTCCTTTAAAATGATGTTTCACACTTAATATTTAATTTTTTTATATTTTTATTTTTTTATTACTTTTTTTTTAATAATTTAAAAACAATTTAAACCAATTCTTATTCAGCAAACTAAAAAAAAAAGTTGAGAGGTAACTAAAAACTAAAAATATAAGAAACAATAAAAAAAATAAAACATAAAATATTAAGTGTGACATGTTATTAAAAAAAAAATTACGCTGATTTCAAAAATCGAATAAAAAAAAGGTTATTCCATAAGAAAAATACAAACCTTATGAAATATCTCAAAAACTAAAAGTGACAGATAAAATTTAATTTGAGGGTTGAATTGCTCTTAAAAAAGTGCCTCAGGAATCTTTTTACAGTAATAAAAAATATTCATAAATAAAAAAGATACGGGGGTGGGTCGAAAATGCACCAAATTGAAAATATATATCTTGAAAGTAGTTTAAGATATCGATGTGCGGTTTTCGGCATTAATGTTTTAACAAAACTCGAGCTCGTAACATGCAGGTTAGTTTTTTCTATCTCCTCTAGAAATGGGCGTTTCCAATTTGGACCACTCTGTACCTATGTGGGTAGGTATAAATGAAAATAAATCAGCACTAGTGTTTATAGAGCTCATTCTAAATAGTGTTTTAAATAGGTTCACTTAATTAAAATATTTATTTTTAATAAGACTTATTAGTATGGTTATATATATATATATATATATATATATATATATATAGAATTATTATATTATAGTACTTACAGTACTTGGGTATTTATACTTACTTGCGAGCTTTTACACCACGAACTTCAGCTTGAGAAAAATCCTCCGAATTTTTAATGTATAATGCAGTCATAAACATATCAACTCTAGGTAAATTGTCTGATTGTCCTTTTATAAACCCCGCATCAACTATTTTCAGTCTTTAACAGAATCACAAAACATTAAATTAAGAAAATTTAGACAAAACTACGTCCGGAAATAACTGAACACTACGTTCAAAGCTCCTAAGTACAATATCAATTACTTACGTGTTGTTTCAATGTCGGAACTAAAGGCGTGACGTCACAACCAATGGCAGCGCGTTTTAAGAACAGGTCAAGTTATTCAAATTTCAAACCTTTATTTCTCAGCTAATTTAATTGTTATTGGAATTTTTCTTTTTCTAGGAAGTTTCTTATGATAATACCTTACGATTTTAATTGTTTATAAGGGATTCGTTTTTTTGGGCAAGTTCCCTATTGATGAGAATTTACTCTTAAGCCAGTGTTTAAAATAAAATAAAATTCCTAATATTTTAGATAAAATTTAAATTGCTGATTTTTTTAAAGAAACGTAGAAGTATTACCAGATATTAAAGCAATTTAATATTATTTGGATCCATTTTCTAATTATTTTATCTACCTGAACCAGATTTTAGAATCTGGCGAAAAAATATGTGAATTTGACTTCTAGATATCTACATGATCCGATAAAGTATAAATATACTAATAACAGCATCATAAAAGAAGGTTTGCTAAGGTGTTTCGGACAATTACACATCTGTATCGGACGGATAACTGATAATACAGAAAGTATGTAAAGGATTACAATAGATTATTTAAGCAAATAGAGAACAAAATATGAAACTATTAAATTATATATGAACTAAATCAAATCATAATCACAGAAACAAAACAATTTATTTTTAAATCCGCTTTGAAACTGATACTCTAAAAAGAATCATAACAAAAACATTACCAAACTAGTAAGAACCTTTTATTTTAAAATTTGTATTGGAGAATTTGACTTTACTTTTATCTCAATTCTTTATACGGAATATCATTTTCGCGTTCTGGCTTTTTGTATGAAATGTTTTTGTTAAGATTTCACTTCTTTTTTAAAAGATTCGGATAATATTTACGTTTTGAAGTAGTAAAATATGCGGAATATTGTTCAAAACTCTTGCAATGCCTTATATAAAATTTTGAGGTTTTTTTCCCATGGTTTTATAATGGTTCCTATTGGTCTTCAAAAGCTCAGCTCTCTAGCGTTTTTGGAAGTGGGCAATAGGGACTTATTGGAATAAAACCTGACCTTATTTTAAAATCGACCGTATTCTGATAGATTTACATATAAAAAGCAGCTGCTTTCTTTCAAAATTTGGCCTTTGTGTATTTAAGAACCGGATTTATTAGTCTGTTTTAAATGAAAGTTAGCGACTTTATTTTTAAATTCGACTATGGTATGTCAATTTTGAGAGGTCAGCTGTCAATTGTCTTTGTAAATCTGTCAGAAAAAAGCCGACTCTAAAATAAAGTCAGGTTTTAGTCCAATAAGTCCCTCTTGTGTCTCTTTATCGAAATCAAAAGCTCTAAGAACACACCAATATAAGCTCATTTTCAGTAAACAAAAAATTTTGCCGTTCTTAATACCCTAACAGTCCGATGACACGGGATATATATAGTTGATTTCTCTCAATAATTACTTGAGGGCCGAAGGAGGGAGTCAACCAAACCACCAAGGTTACTTAATTTCTTCTGTCCTCCAGGGAAAAGCGACTCTGATTGAATGGCGACACAACGCACAGTGACCCCGACAACTTGTTTTGTTTAAAAAGGGAAAATAAAGACGAAACGTTTGTTGTTTTTTATTGATTATACTACTACTATGCCGGTTTAGAACGTTTGCTACGTTGTCCGACGCCTATTCTACATCTCCTTCGATCCTGACAATCTCTGTCAGGTTTTTTTGACTCATCAATCTTTGGATTGACTGTTGCCATTCTAGTTTAGGACATCCTCTTTTTCTGTGCCCTATTGTTTGCCATTCTAGAACCTGCTTTGGTTATCTATGTACATAAAGCATGTATAGTATATCTCCAGAAGATTTTCAAAAAAGCTGACACTTTTCGAGTTATTAACAAAACCTATTAAAAGGCGCCAGAGAAGGAGATATAGGTTCATTAGTGTCCTTTCATTAAACGCAGTATCTGAACCGGTAGGTTATAAACTAATTATTATTTTATTTTTATTTTATTTATTTTACTAGCTCAAACTTTGTCTATGAGCTTAATCGCTTTTACATTCACATGTCAGTGGAGCCCATGGCTTTTTGCATACTTTTTTAATAGTCTCTGCTACAGTTTTACAGGCTCAGTGAAAGTGCATTACCACTGTTCTAGTACTATTTTGGCTAATAGTATGGACGTACGTTCAAACAATTGCAATATGCAAAGATAGAAATATATCCTGGAAGTAGACTTTAATTTTAGTGGAGTCTATTAAATAAGTCTTTTGCTGCAGGGCAATTTCCGACGTCATACAAGAAGGCTGTTGTAGTTCCGTTGTTTGAGGGCGGTGATAAGCACGATCCTTCAAATTTTCGGCCGATTGCCTTGTTGCCTACCTTGGCCAAAATCATTAAGAAATTGGTTCAAGCCCGTTTGACAGTATTTCTGACAAACAACAATATTTTACGCAGCCACTAGTTTGGTTTTCAGGCATCAAAAAATACTGGCGATGCTATATTTAATTTCTTAGAGGATCTGTACCTTAAATTAAACACTGGAGAAAAGGCAGCAGCAGTATTTTGTGACTTGTGTGGATCACGATATATTGTTGCGAAATCTTGAGAGCTATGGCGTCAGAGGTATAGCACAGTTCAATCTGTTGCTTTTAATAATCAAAGCTCATCTGTTTATTGTTTGATACTGGTGTTCCTCAGGATTCTATATTGGGTCCACTTTTATTTTCAAAATAAGTGTATTTTGTTTGACATAACAGTTCATTGGCATAACGCAGATAAAACAAATATTCTCAGTTTTAAGTGGATATTACACTAGAGAGTGAAATTTTGTCCAATCCAGGTATTTAAATTAATATGAAAAATATATTTAAAATCCTAATCATAAAGTGGCTTCTAACTGGCAAAAAGTGTTTATCACCTTCTAGTGGAATCACACCTTAGATATTGCATTTGTTTTTGAGGATCATGTTTTCAATATTTATTTAAATATTTATTTAACTCTGTATTCGATCTTCGAAAAAAGGCAATAAGAAATATGTGTAAAATAACCAGATGACAAGAAATAAAACATTTTTAACAAGTAAGGCATACTAAATATAAGTTGGAGGAATATTTTGCTCAGGGATTTTAATATATCTACAAATATGTATTGTGTAAAATAACTTTATTCCGGACACTTATAAGACTAAAATTGTGGCGTTAGCAATAAAAATTACACCAAGTGTTAAATAAATTTGTTTTTAAACTTGATTTTATTTTTTTATTATTGTGATTTTGATAGGGATAGTTTTAGTGTTTTTATTTGTGCATTTTTGATTTAGATAAGCAAGGCTTTGTCGTGTAGATACTATTGTATACTGACTAATAAAGCTAATTTTGTTTTGATTTGATTTAAATAGTCTATCAAACACTTCCAATAAGGAAGAAACGGTTCGTGGCAATTAGACCCTTGAGAAACACAAGGGCAACAAAATTACTTTTGTAACCCACTGTGCAACTTTCGGTGTACGATAGGGATCATATTATATCCCCAAAAAAAGGCACTTGATTACACTAGATATAGCCTATTTTTGTGCGTATAAAGGCATTAAATTTTTAGGTATTATTATTCTCTGGACAAAATAGATCTGCGGGCAGATATATAGATCAATCATTCCGTCGACTTACTATGTGACAGACTTTTGATTACAATAGCTAGTCAAAAAATGGCATTTTTGCTCATGTCCAAGTTTTCGTATATAGTATAGCCCAAAAAGCTTACTATAAGGAACGCGGACGAACAACCTTTAAATCAGACAAATTCTACATATTACGGTTTGAGAGATATAGGCGTTGAGAGGTGGACTTTTTGTGACTTTTTTACTGAAGATTATACGATATAGGTATCTACTCATTTTTTTTGTGCATGTAAGAAAAACTTGGTAAACCGATTTACCATATACACACTACAGTTTGCTAACGACCAATTAATTGTAGCTAATGATAAAGAAGACATGGAGTATATAATGAGAAAGTTAACGGAAGAATACCAAAAGTGGTTGTTAACAGTGAATGTGAACAAGACACAGTACTTATGTATTGGAAACGAATCCCGTGAGATAGAACTAGACAATGGGCCAACAATATCTGCATGCAATGAGTATGTATACTTGGGTGTCACATTTGATAAGAGAGGAACAGACTGTAAAGATCTAGAAAAAATAATAGTAAAAGCAAAAAAGGTAATTGGTTGTCTTAACAGTATTTTATGGAGCAGAGAGATAAAAAAGAATGTAAAATTTAACATATATGAAACAATGGTGAAAAGCACGCTGCTGTATGGAATAAAGACTTGTCGCGTAACAGAAAAATACAAAGCAAAAATGGAAAGTGTCGAAATGAATGCAATAAGAAGATCAATGAGAATATTTATCTAGAACAGATCATATAAGAAATGAGATCATAAAAGAAAGAATAGGAATCGAGGGAAGCATAACGGATGACATCACTAAAAGACAAATTGTAAACAAAAAGTATAAAATATATTCAACAAAAACCTTCCCTTGATATTACCACGGTTGTTGCGGTTACATGTTTATCCCCCTCTCACTCTATTGCTGTTAACTCCTCCATTGCCGATGACCATTGTATTTTCACAAAGAGCATTCTGCGATTATTAAAATCTGACTGACGCCACTGATGTTTAATTATTACACAAGGACACCTGCTGCCCGTCTGCGCCACGCGTGTTGCAGGCGCTTAAAACCAAGTAAAAAACGTAATCTTAACTTGCACCCCACTGCCCCTGCAGGATTATTTAAATTTTCTCTAGATCTATTTTTTTTGTAGTAGCGGAATTAGGGAAGGGGTCAGTGGCGGCTGCCACAGGGAGGGTAACGGGGCAGTGCCCTCCCAAAACTAAACAACAAACAGTATTTTTAATTGATTTATTTAAAAAAAGTTAAATCTTTCCTTAGGACATGATTGTCTAGTTATTTTTATTATCTGTGGTTCACAGCAAGCGATTAATTGGGTGAACTTTTTTTGGGTAAATCATTACAATCCAGCAGCGCCGCGCGGGGATGTGTGTTTTCGTTGAAGTCGGCCATTATCATCGTGCGGAAACGTCCGTTGTCCTTCTACACGATGCCGGTTCTATCCTTAGTGAAGACGTATAAGTTTGTTTTGATTTGGGCGATGTCAGTAGTAAAAATCGTTGCCGGTCGCGTGTCATTGTTTTTGTTATCGTTTGTTTATAAAATGGAAATAAATACCGTCGATTACATAATTAACTGTGCAAATTTAAATACGTTGACATATGAACTTGGATTACAAATAAATCTTTAGGGCCACATAGACCGGACCTAAAAATCCTAAAAATTAACCAAAATTTTAGTGCAAGTAATAAAAAATTATACGATGCTGAAAACTGTTGTGCGGCTGTGAAAAACGAAACGCTTTTTTTTGCTTTATTTGTCTTATTATGAACAATCCACGAAGTGATCCTGCATGTGTGACAAAAAGAATGTGTGATCTCTAGCATTTTAGTGAAAAGTTAAAGACACAAAGTAAGTGCTATTTATTTAAATAACCACATCGAATTTTCTATGCTAGGCAAGACTGATATTAGGTGCAAATTGAATAGTGCCTATAGTAGGTTAATAGACTGTTTAAAATTCTGTGGGATTTTCGAGGTTGCTTTAAGGGGCCATGATGAGTCTGAAACTGGTGCTAATCCAAGCCCTTTGCGCATGTAAAAGAAGGGCGAATAGACTTTATCTATAAACAAATAAACTAAAAACTACACCAAGTAGCTGCTTGTTTGTAAAATGCTAAAATAAAATTGTTTAGGTAAGTTTTTTTATCTCCTTTTCCATGCAATATAAATTTCTGCCCCCCAATTTATAACGTACGCAGCCGCCACTGGAAGGGGCGCGTGGCTTGCCCCCCCCCCCATGTTAAGATTTGTTTATATATTTTCCACATATTTCTTAAATACAAACATCAAATAACATAAATACGGCAACTTTTTTCTAAATACTCCACTGGTGGGAGAGTAACTGGCATTTAACACCGAGACAAAACTACATCGATAAAATAGTGAAATCCCCTTCAACATTACTTACCATTAGAGCGAAAACCCAGCTTGCAAAAGTGGTATAGTCGTGATTTTTACATTGTCCTAAAAAAAATGAGTTTTGAACCTTGGGGGGGGGGCACAAAAATTGATTTTTTAAAAATTGGTTATTGTACATTTTTGAAAAAAGTTTTAAACATAAGTTGAAGAAAATAAAATTTCCGACCAAAGACTTTTTTGTCAGACGAATGATTTTCAAGTTATGGGGCTAATTTTTTTTTAGTATTATAGGCAAAATAAACCGAAATTATATAATTTTCTTAAAAGGTAAGCATTTTACAGAAAATATTTAATCAACGTTATTGTAAAAAATTAAATAATATTTTAAACAACGTGTCAAGCCTACGGTTAACACTTAATTAGCATCCCTATATTGGGGTTATTTTTTAAGATCACGAAAAAAATCATGTGTTTTTTAGATTTTATTCATTAAAAAGAACTAAGCATTTTGAGAAAAAATCCGAAAAGACCGTTTTCAGGTTTATTAAAATTTCCTTTTAGACGGTATATCACAAAGTGTTGTTAAAGCTATTATTGACACTCCTGGGGCGTCCGCTTATTGAAGTTACTTTTTAAATGACAATTTTTTTTTAATTTGTTTTATTCAATTTTCCTAAAAACTAAGTTAGTTCTTTTGAAAAATAAATAAAATCAAAAAAAAAATTAGTTTTTTTGTGATCTTAAAAAATAACCCCAAATTAGGAATGCCAATTAAGTGCTAAGCGTGGAATTGACCCAATTAAGTGATATATATATATATATATATATATATATATATATATATATATATATATATATATATATATATATTATACAGCAATTAAAAGATCATTTAATTTTCTACATTAACCTTCCGCTACAAGTGTCACAAGACAACACGCGCCGGACTGTGAGTCCGCAATGTAGAAAAAGCTAGTCTTTCGCAGGAAAAAAAGTAAAAATGTTTGCTTAATGACAGAAATATCTTTAAAAATTATCATTTATTCAGTATTAGGAGCATTACACTCTCTACATATCGCACACCCGCTGAAAAAGAGTCACAACTCAAAAATCGCGGTTATTGAGATAAACCTGCCGCCATCATCGAAATAACTTGTACTTTCTTCCATAAAAGCGTCACATTTATTTTTCGATAATTCACCGCGAGATGGACATGTGAACTCTTTTATTTTGTCCAGTTTAGCTTAGTATGTGTTCCTTTACAGTGTCACTTCTAACTTTATAACATCGTGAACGTGGAGTTTCATCCTGAAAGGAGTCACATTTCGAGTTGTGAAAGTTTTCGTGTGAACTCTGGGTTAAATCTGACCCATATAACAAGTAAAATACTGTTCTTTTTTGTGTTTTTTCGAATTGTTCAGTGTACTTAGAATTAAGGAGAATAAGAAAATAATCTTTTGAATTTATTAGAGAATAATCACAATCCCAGTTGTTATTCAGCATTTTATAACTCGTTGTAAAAATAAATACAAAGTTTCTTCTTTATTTGTTTTCTTTTTTTATATTATCTACCATCCTGCGTGACATCCTGATTTACAACGTCATGATGCCTTGTTCTAAAAAAGTGTCACAATATCGAATGTTTGTCTTTTTTTTACTAAAAACGACAAAAATCATTTTTTCTGAGAAACGTACTGAACCAATTACATTGAGTTAATAGGTTTCTGTTAAGATAAAATAACATGTTACATCATAATTTGTCATGTAAGTGAAAAATTAATCTCTCTAGAGAACTAAATTCATTAACAGCGATTTTCTCAAAACAATGTTTTTTGAGTTGTGACTATTTTTTAGTGGGGGTGCGATAATTGTAGACTGTTCCAGGCACGTATATCTTCCACACTTAATACATGAGTACTTGGTCGGATGGTTTTTCTTTCGATCACAGTAACTACAACGACCACATCCTGGAACAGCTGCATTTACAGGTACTGGATGTTGTGGAGGCTCCTCATATCCAGTTAGTTCTCTTATTCCCATTAATAGCTGTTTTGGTAAGCTAGCTATTTGTGCCCGTTAACGTAATAATAACTTTTGGAGACTTTCCCGGTCCTGATTTTATAAAAATCTGCGTAAATAACATCATACTCTTCCGAAAACCTTTTTATGCTGCTTTAAGCCTCTATTTAGCAACAAGGTAATGCTGTATGCCGCCCCAGTAGAGCATTACGCGAATTGATATCGGGGAAATTAATATGTGATCTTTTTGATGTCGACTTTGATGGGGTGGCGAATCGGAGTCGACTTTTGTCCGGTTTTTTAACAGACTATCACTATATACCCGGTGCGCCAAACTAAAACCGGACGAAATGTTTCTCATTATAAGTTTAAGTTTGGAACAAACCGCCCATTTTAATGAGACAAACTGTACTTTGCAAGAAATTGATCAGGCCTTTAACTAAACATAACCCTTCAAAGAAGCTCGTTTAATCTTACTATTCGGAAATTTTTTGAACGTTTTTCAAACTCCTTATAAAGCTTTATTTCCGCCACGCATAGGGAGGTATAAATCACTAAAATCGGTTCAGTGGTTTCCATAAAAAAATTCTTTTTTCAAACATTGTTTTACCTATACGAGTGTCTTCTCCTCAATTTTGTCTGCATTAATTTCCTAATAGATCAATTGCTGTTTAATGGTCACAATCGAAATTTGCCACATTTTTAATATCCAAAATGGCGGACAGAATCAAAGTTGACACTTCAAAGCGAGTCGTTTATTCTTATCTTTCGAAAAACTTTTTTATTTTTTTTCAAACTCATACAAAAGCTCTGTCTTTGCCGCGAATAACTCGGTACGACTTATATAAATCGGTTTAGTAGTTCTTAAAGTAATAATTTTGGTTTCGACGCGGCTAAAATGCAAACAATCACACACTAATATCTTGAGAAGTGATTTTCATGGTTAGTAAGTAGTTGTGTCTCGCGAGTTTAGCGATAAATGTTTCGCAACACAAGAAAAAACAATATTTTATGTCAAATTTGATTAGGTCGGCCATCTTGGATTTCAAGATGGTGGCAAATTTTGATACTAATTTTTAAAAAGCAAGCGATTATTACACAGTGCTTTTTAGTTCGTTAATTGGTAAAACAATGGTATAATTTTTCGACAACCACTAAACCGATTTCAATAATTCATACCTCGCTGTGCATGGTAGATATAGGGCTTTTTTAAGAATTTAAAAAACTTTCTGAAAAGCTTTTGCCATTTTGGAATTTAAGATGGCTGATAAAAAAAATATTTTTGGTTAATCGCAGTTTTTTTCATTAAAATCGATTCTATAGTTCGAATGTCATAATGAAAAACACTGTGTTCGTTTTTTTTGGCCCATGCGGTATCAAACGTAGCGAGGGTCCTTCTGATGCGAGGCCATGATGGCTCCCCTTGTTTTAATTTAGTGGTTGGTATATTAAAAAAATTAGAATTGTGCGATAAGAAAAGCATGAAAGGAGTAATGGAACAAAAGGTTTTAGAAAGTCAAGTGCCTTGGGCATAGAGGTAATATGCTCTGCTCTATAAGGAAAAGGAGGAGGAATCATTATAGAGAGACCGAGTTTCCAATAGCAGTTAGCAGATTAAACTCCAACGGAAGGGGCACAGATTACCAAACAAATGATCCGTGGAAGGGCGTCAAATAAATTGTTTTAAATTTTTTACTACTTCCTTACATAAGCCGCCTCGACGCATACCTTGACCATGCCTAGGAAACTCAATGCAATTTGACAGGTCGTTAGGTTAAAGTTCTCACTAAGCTCACAAGAGGCACTGCGGTCGCGCGTTTGTTCCTTATTCTATTTTTTTTTAGAATTATCTGTGGTTTGGATTTTCCGTCCCCTTTTTTTTCAGGTAGAAAAACCTCTTCCACTGCATTTTATTTCGGGTTCATTTAAAATCTATCTTTTTGGCTTATGTAGGTAATTTTTGCTGCTGTGACGCATTAAAATTAAATTTTGTTAAATTTGTAACTTTTGCAATTTAAATATAAAAGAATAAGAATTTCTAGTTGCTTTTCTGGGTGAAGTGTCTAAAGTTCAGACGAGTATAAAATGCATAGTTTTTCGAGAAATTTTAAAGTTTTCTTATTTTCTCATTTGAGGTTAGATTGGCATTTGATAAAATTTGTATTGGTAGTGTCTTTTTAACTTCTTATCGCTTACTTTACGGAACTCTGAATACAGGTTTCCAATGCCTGGTAGGTGCCTCGTTGATATTAAGTAAAAGGGGGGGGCTTAATTGATGGGTAAACGAGCGATTACCCAGCAGCGTAATGTACTTTGAATACATTTATTCCTTAATTTTAAATCTTACCATAATCTAGTACCTATGATTAATGTGGTTATAAGTTGATTTTTTTTATTGTTTTCAGCTTTTCGATGATATGTGTGACCACTGATAAGCTATATATATACTGCTTTGAAACATACCCTACACAACTTACAACCAAGGCGAGGAGGTACTTTTAAATGATGTCAGATTTTCGTCGAGCTGTTAAAAAGTAGACACTTAAGAATGATTCTCTTCACGAACAACTGTTTCATTATTTATTCACTCATCACTCACCAGAAATGTTAAAAGCAAATTTAAATATACTAGACAGTGTTTGGTTTTGCATTATATTTTATTTTACCAATCAATTAGACTATGTATTATTTCATCAATAGTTAGTCGTTAATTTGTAGCTTTTTTATAATAATAAAAACTCATTTAAAAAATGTTTTATTTATTGCATTTCATATATCATTTTCAATCTGTTTATATCTTATAAAGACATTGTATGTCTTTATAAAATATTGACTGATTAAAAATTTCAAAAAAACTTTAAAATTAAAGAAAATTTATTATAAAAGGCGATTCAAATTTCCCGCCTCGCCTTTTAGTTCGTCACTAAACTCTGCAGTGGGCGCCACAGAGCTAACGACCTGTCAAACAGCCTCTATGAACCTTGACCAAAGATCAGCTCCGACACTTGCTCTGACTCCCTGCCGACACGATTAAGTACGAATCGATGCATTCGGTAACCGGTCGGCTTTCTCGTGCCGAAAACCATTTCGGTTTTCGGCCCAAAGTAATTTTTGTAATTATTGTAATTTTTGTGACTTTTGTAATTTTTGTGACTTCTGTGATATTTGGTAATTTTTGTGACTTTCGGTAATTTTTTTAATCAGGGTGGGCACGCATATGTGGAAACCGGGTATAATGCGGCATCAAGAATTGAACCTAATTGGGCACGAACGGGTGTGAAAGATTTGCACTATCTTCCTGAGAAAATAAGAAAACCCAAATCTGAAATCTTCCAGAGAACATATGAATTCTTGCACTGGATTTGCATTGTTAGGTAAAACAAATAATGCAATACTACTGCTTGAAAAATCCACTACCCCCACCCCATCAGCCATTTGCGCTCCCCCCCTCCCCCAGCTTTACATCTCACGGGCCGCCACTGCTGGATGGACCTAGAAAGAACTTTTCAAAATGTCACCTTGAATAGACAAATAATCGGAATTAAAAAAAAGCTAAAAACTTTATGCAAGACAAGAACATTCTACGTCGTAAGATTTCTAAGCTCTCGTTCTGGTTTTAGCTTTAGTATACTTTGACATTCGAGTATATAAGCGCGGAAGAGTGGTTTATAAAGGAGATAGGAGGTCCTTTATAAAACCGCCGATGGATTATCTCAAAATCTCTACTAATACGTCAATAGAGCTTGAAATGTGATTAAGTTTGCCTCCCGCGCACATATATGCGGTATATAGGTACAGTCAACGACTTTTTGAATTGCCGGTAAATTTTTTAAAAAAATTTTTCATTTAAAGTTATAGGCAGAAAGAGGTTTTTAAAAGTGTATGTTTACAGACAGTATTCCTTTGGTTAGGTTCAAACTAATTTCGAATAGGAATAATTTTTATTTTTGAGAGCGGTAATTTAAAAGTCCTGAATGTACAATATACGGTTTTTTTTGTTTGATAGAAGCCGGCTTAAATTGTACGGTCGCCAACATTTTTAATGTCATATTGAAATTGACTAAACTCGTTGGGAAAGGCCGGAATTTCAGCGAGCTTTAAAAACTGCCAAAAAAATTAGTTTAATAAATTATGATACTTATTTTAAGCTATGCGATGTTGCCCAACAACGCACTGTTCCTTTGTAGTCTACAAATGAAGCAAAAATAAGGTGACATTAAAAAAGTTAGCGAGTGTACCACTTAAGTACACTAAGCGGATATCTGCATAGAATGTTTCGACTATCAAAATCGCGCGCAAAACTGCGCAGACCAAAACTGCGTGGATCTATAACCGCGTGGAGTAAAAATAAGCCGTTTAAATTAAAACATTAAAACAAAATATGAATTTTCAAAGTTTGACCATTTTGGTGTTATGGGATTTCCTACCCTAAAATTCGCTTAATGACGTTTGTCCGAATCTTAACTTAGGGTATGGTTTTTTCGCATCTCTATGACTCCACTATACTGCAACTCGGTGCTTGCATTGATAAACTATATAGTTTTTAAGATATGAATTATCAAAGTTTGACCATTTTGGTCATATGGTATTCCCTACTCTAAAGTGCGCTAAATGACGTTTTTCCGAACCTTAACTCAAGGTGTGGCTTTTTCGCATCTCTATGGCCCCACTATGTTGCAAGTCGGTGCTTTTGTTGATAAACTATATAGTTTTTAAAATATGAATTTTCAAAGTTTGGCCATTTTGGTCTCATGGGATTACCCACCCTAAAATTCGCTAAATGACGTTTTTCCGAATCTTAACTCAAGGTGCGGTTTTTTCGCATCTCTATGACCCCACCATACTGCAACTCGATGCTTTTGTTGATAAACTATATAGTTTTCAAAATATGAATTTTTAAAGTTTGACAATTTGGTCTTCTGTCAGATTTTTTTAACTCAATGATCTTTGGATTCACTGTTGCCATTCTAGTTTAGGACGTCCTCTTTTTCTGCGCCCTATTGGTTGCCATTCTAGGACCTGTTTTGGTAATCTTTCGTCGTTCATCCATTGTACATGGCCGTACCATATCAGTTGCCTTTTAGTGATGTCATCTGTTATGCTTCCCTTGATTCCCATTCTTTCTTTTATGATCTCATTTCTTATGTGATCTAATCTAGATATTCTCATTGATCTTCTTATTGCATCCATTTCGACACTTTCCATTTTTGCTTTGTATTTTTCTGTTACGCGACAAGTCTCTATTCCATAAAACAGCGTGCTTTTCACCATTGTTTTCATATATGTTAAAACTTTCTATAATAAAGTCTAGAATATTTTTTTTCTAAAAAGCTTAGTTTTTGAGAAAATTGGATAAAACTTGTAAAAGAATTTCTAAATTTTGTGATTTTTCAAAATTGATGTAATTTACGGAGGCCCCTAAATTTTTATAAATAAAACTACTTCTGCCTTATTATACATCGTTTAAAAGGAAATTTTATTGTCTACAACCGACTATAGGGCACAATTTTTGATAGAGAGCTTGGTTTTCAAGAAAATTGGGGAAAACAGGTAATATGCATGTTTCTTTATTTCATTTTTTTGCATAACTTCAATAAACGGACGCCGCTGGAGAGTTTGTCTTTGGTCGTATCCCACTGACTTGTATAACGTTGAGCTTGGTTTTTGAGAAAATTTGAAGAAAACTTAAAATTTTTAGGTTTTGGGGGGTCTGGGGGGTTTTTGCAGCTAAAATTGAAAAAAACTAATATAATTTTATTTTTAGATTAAGTCTTACACATTTTTAATTCATTTCTCTGTCATTGTGGCTTTAGGGCATCAACATAGTTAAATTTTCAGATATTCGAACACGACTATAAGAGGAGAAGGGAAAAGAAAATTGGACCAAAACCTGGCTTTCTTTCTTAGCTAGAATCCACTGTCAAAGTGCGGTCCTCATATTTTGCATACCCTACTACCTACAGCGCCTGCACTATAGCCCACGGGATACGATTTTTAACTATAAGCCACTTACCTATATGGTATTAGAAAGCTAAAATTTTTTTTACAAAAAAGTTTCACGGGCAAGACCTCAGAGGTAAAGGTAGCTCGGGGACGCGTTTCTGCCATTAGGCTTCATTCAGCCCGAGCATAACCATAAAATGGAAGGAGATGAAATGATGATGTGGATATCTGAAAAGGAATATGAAATATGGTGTTTACTGTGGTCTTGCCCGTGAAACATTTTTGTAAAAACTTTTTACCTCGTGAACTACCTTCAAATCCAAAAATTTTTTTATGTATAAAAAATTTTAAAATTTACCACCGTACTTACTTTTAGTAAGTTTAGCTTTATTAACTCTACTACACACACACATATGCTGAAAACCCTTATAAAATTGCATTGAAACACATTCACGGTCTGAATATCAAATAAGTTTGGCATTTTTCGCGCCCCAAACACGCATTTTGATTTCGACAAGTTTAAAGTTTTCTGTTCACTGGACCGAACCAAATGCAAAGCAATTTTGACATCGACACAATCATATAAATTCAGTACCTATACTCCGAAAACCCCATATAAAAGGGCCACATGTCACTTCTTGGATTATTTTCCAGACGAGTTCGTAAAATTCTACGGAATTCTATCAAAAACTGAGAAATTCCGTAAAAAAATACGGAATTCCGTAAAAACATATGGAATCCCAGTAAAAAATACATAGTTCTGTAAAATTTTACGGAGTTCTGTGTTTTTTCTACGGACTTTCCATCCAATCAGGATCAATCGCCCAGTTTCGCAAAGTTAGAGCAAGGTTAAAGCATTTTAAACAATCATAATCAACCAAGTACCTTGCCAGGAATCGAACCAAGACCGCGGCGCCGCGCCGGCAGGATTCCGTTTTCTACGCTTTCCGACGCCTTTTAATAGTATTCTTCCCATCTACTGTCTATGTGTTTAACCCTCAAGAATGGTTTTTCAATTGTCTTTAAAATGATACAATTATTAAAAAAAAATTGTTTTTGTTCTGCTGCTATTCTAACTGGAAATAACCGGTTGCGGGAGGAACACATGACACACATAGGATTCGAGAAGTAGAACTACCCTACCTGCACAGCCCGTGGACAGGAAGAAGAGACATCAAACTACCTCGTGGCAGAATGTGATGCCTACGCAAGGATGTGGCAACAGGCACTCGGGGCACGAACCCTGAGCGAGAAAGAACTGCAGTTGCTCAAATCAGCTAAAATACAGGACTATGTAAAGAGAACAGGAAGGCCCAATGAGCTATACATCAAATGAAAGAGTAGGGAGTGGGTAAGGAATAGACCTGGAGAATGGTCAAAATAAGCCTACTTTGACCTACTTGTCGATACTACACGTCACCCCTTCACTACTAGTACTACTAATAAGGATTTGTTGGAATGTTCTTTATCTACTGACATCTTGAATTTAACAATTTTTTCCAACATTACGTTGGGGATCTTTCCCTCGTCCCCTTATGGGACCCTGTTCGCTAAGAGACATAGGCGTATGCAGCATGAAACTTGGGGAGGGGCAAATGCAAAAAGTTAAAAATGAAATAGGCAGGGTCAACATACGTACCACTAAATGAACACATACCAGTGAACATTTTACTAAATATTTAAAAAAATTAACGAACCTGTGTAAAGTAAGTGTAAACGTAGATATTTTATCGATGTGTTTTAGGAAATGACCAATACATATAATTGAAACAGTAATAGCCGGTGGTTGAACGAAGAAACTTCAATTCGGTCATTTACTAGCTCCTAGAATTACATGCATAATGAAAATGTCCAATAGTTGAACATAATGATAAATTACAAAGTGTTAATTTTTTGGATATATTTTTTTAAACTTCTAATTAATGAACACGTATGCTTCATTTTTCAAAGTAGCTACCTATTACCATCAAGCGGGGCTACTCTGAATAAATATAATTAGCATTGCAACTATAAAGAACGGAACTTTTATTAATGAGACTCCTCAAAATTCGAAACCGACTTAGAGAAAGAAACAAGTATCGAAGGACAACACAGTACAAATAGTTGGGAGATCCATTGTTTAAATAAGACGGTAGATTAGAACTCAAAGTTTAAGAAACTAATGCTAGAAACTTCTACAGCAATAGACCAACCAAATAGTATAAAGGAAAATACAAGTGGGGATACTGTTGTAAGAAGTCAGGCAAAAGAAATAATTAATGATAAAAATATATAATTTCTTCGTATATAATTATATTGTTTATTTTTTATCTTGAAATAAGGATTTTACAGTTTTCGTTTGTCTAATTATATTTTTTGTGAGTAAGATTTAGTTCTTTAATGTTTAATGTTTAATTTTTTACTTTTAATAAATGAAATTTTACAAGAATTTATAGGTATTTTCTTACAGAAATAAATTTGCCAAACACACCAACCGAGTTCTTCCGACATTTGTTTATGTAATTCATAACCTAAAACCTTAAAAAACCTATAAAATCAATTTTTATAATTTATTGCTAAGAAAGAACGCATTGTTCATTCACTGGATAATAGCATTTTATTTACTAGATTTTGATGTTCATTCACTAGGAAATTGCGTTTGGCAGAACTTATTATAAAAATAAAATATTTATTAATAATTTATTGTATCATAGCTTACTTTTTTAGGTACACAACCGCTTGCTAGCCCTAATTTTTGGCCAATGATAAACAAATAATAATATTTACTTGAAACATGAATTTTTTAAAACAAAATATCTCTTAACTGTTCATTCACTGGCACAATGACCCTATTTATTGAAATAAACAAAATTAAACGAAAAGGAACCATACACATCATTTTTTTTAAATTTTGACCTACTATAGTAAAACGAAACTGGAATCTTTAGCAAATCTGCCTAAAACCCCTTCTTCTACTTGTTTATTTTTTCTGAAACAAATTTCTGGTGTACACTCAGAATGCACAAACCTCTGAAAAGATTGTTCTACGGTACTACATAGCAATACTGGCAAAATATGTAGAGCAGTTTTTGTTGATGGAAAAAAAATTCTGCTTGCTTTGCAACTTCTGCGATTTCTAAATTTTTTAACTCGTCTTTATTATTTTTTGTACCATAATTTATAATTTTTTATTGCGCATCTTTAATTTACTGAATGACAAGTCCAGCAAAACAAACGAATGTACTGCCAATAGTTCGAAAACTGGTAGGTTTTCATCGGAAAAGCGATGCTTAAAGACATTATCAGAGGCTCCAAATAAGGTATTAATAAATATTTTTTTCCAGTGGTCTGGTGGGTTATTTGCGGGAAAGTTCATAGGATTTTGCTGTCTCCCAGCTATCGTTGGCGCCTGTAACTTTATTCCAAGAATTTCGTCATGTGTGCCAGCTTCAGCTAAGATAGTGTTCATTAATAAAATTTCTCTGTAGTATAATAATATGTAGATAGGAATAAGTTCAATTTCTAACGCGATTGATTGATTGTTTTGCTTTGAAATTAGGAAATTACTACAATATTTTTAACACTTAGGGGGGTGGGGGCAGATGCCCCTCCCTGCCCTCGATGCGTACGCTCATGCTAAGAGGAAAAGCACTTAAGCAAAATTAAGCCCGAGTTATTGGAGAACAAGAATACACGAGTATAGCAGAGAGACTTTGAACAAACTGTTTGTTGTTTGGTTTTCGCGGTCTATTAGACCGCAAATCAGGGAGCGGAAAGGGCCCTGCGTTTCTCATTTAGGCGAGCTTGCGCCACATAATACAAGATCAAACGGAAACCCGGCTCTTTTGTGTTACACTCTGGTTTATATGGTAAAAAACCTTTTGATGGCGGGTGATGTATGGAAAACCTCAAACTCTTTTTTCTTTTGCTGTAATATGTCCTCTGTGTACCTTGGGGCAGAAAACGAATCTCTATTCCTATTTGAATCTCTTGAGATTTTGACATTCTTTTAAGCGTCCTTTAAGAATTAAAGTTGCCGCTCAAAAAATTAAAACATCAAACAAGTTTCGTGGCTAATCGGGTAAAAAGGAGTTGTTGTTTCTCTCATATTTTTCCGTGGGTAGCTTGAAAGCTTAACCTTACGGAGGTCCAAGATGGACATCTAATAATTGTTGACAGTTAACTGTTTCGTCCTTATGGGACTTCTCAGAACACTGCTTGGTCAATGTGACACTCTTTGTCTCTAATCCTATGTAAATAGTGAGAAAAGCCTCGCAAGAGGCGCCATCTACCGAGATACGAAAGAAACCAGTACCAGAGCAGCCGAAAATAAACTGCTATACATATCGATCACAAAATAATCCGTGACCTACGACAGCTCTTCTGCCTTTCAAGCCAGATCAACGCTTATTGCGTTTTTATCCGCCATCAGCCAAGTGAGCGTCAATCAGCGGAATTTTTAAGCCAAATAATACCAACAAACGTGAAATTTAGTACCTGTGAATTCAAAAATCAAACAAGTTTCGTGCTTAATCGGGTAAAAAGGAGTTTTTGTTTCTTCATATTTTATTTGTAATTGATATTTTCATTGATCGATATGTATAGCAGTTTATTTTGGCCTGCTCTTGTTCTGGTTTCTCTCGTATCTCGGTAGATGGCGCTTCTCGCGAGACTTTTCTCACTATTTACATAGGATTAGATACAAAACCGTCTAATTAACTTCGCAAGAGTTTCACATTGATCAAGCAGTGTTCTGAGGAGTCCCATAAAAACGAAACAGCCAACTGTCAACACTCTTTAGGTGTCCATTATATCTTGGACCTCCGTCAGGTTAAGCTTTCAAGCTACCCACGAAAAAATATGAGAGAAACAAAAACTCCTTTTTTTCCCGATTAGCCACGAAACTTTTTTGATTTTTAAATTCAAGGGTACTAAATTTCATGTTTGTAAAAAAATTAAGTCCTCGGATTACACACTTTCTCAACCAACTACAAAATTTTTAAAATAATATTGAAAATTCCACTTTATATTAGTTGAGAGGCTTATAGTCAAAAATCGTGTGCCGTAGGATAGTTGTGGAAGATTTTTTAAACTTCCCTGGATCGATTGCTAATACATCACACAATTTTAAGTCAAGTGTTTGCCTCCAACTTAAGTTGAACAGCCTGTCATAAATCCAAGTGGCTTTTTTCGTGTTTTTTTCATAAATTATAGTTTTACAGAAAACTTTAAAAATGTTTTTTGTTTTGAAGAGAATACCAATTAATATAGCTCAGCTTTGGAAGGCTGATAGGAACTATGATAAAACTATAACAAAAAATTAAAAAAGCCCAAAATTTTTATTAACTTCCCTCCCCTATAAATGTAAAGTTATGTAAAAGTACATTGCCCACTTCCAGAAACGCTAGAGAGCTAAGCTTTGGAAGACTGATAGAAACTATGATAAAACCATGGAAAAAAATTAAAAAACCTCACAATTTTAAATAATGTTTAATGCTGCCAGTGATTTTTTGTTTTTGTTTTTATTTGAAATTTTGGGAAAACCTAACCTTAAAGTTTGTTTTGATATTTTTGGGCTCTTTAGCCAAACCTTTAAAAAAGAAACTCCCTGTTTGGGAAAATTCCGATCAGGTGATAATTTTTCTCTTTGTTGAACGTTATGTTCTCTTTGAACACCTGATCATTTTGGCAAAAATCATGCGCGCTTTGCACACGCTGGGAGTTTTGAAGCGCCCCCTGTATTTGTCATAGGAATGAAAAACCACTTCCGAAAAGACACTAAAAGAAGTCACACGTGTTTTAAGACTAAGACCAAAATTCCATCCACAAGAAAGTCCGCGGCACCGTGTGTGAAACTGTGGAACTGCTGTTAAATGAAAGAAGGTAAGTTTCTAGCGTGTTGCCGATTTATTTCCTTTGTTTTAGTTCAATAAACGTCTATTTTCCCAGACGGGGTGAATTTAACTTTGGGGTAATTTTTTTGTGAAACCTCTAGTCTTCTCCCCTTCAGACACAGCCGTCTAAATAACATTGCAAAAGTTTTGAACAATATTCCGCATATTTTACTCCTTTAAACATTAAATATTATCCAATTCCTTTAAAAATGAAGTGAAATCATAACAAAAACATTTCATGGAAAAAAAAGCCAGGTACGCGAAAATGGTATTCTGTAAAAAGAATTGAAAAAAAAGTAAAGCTAAGGTCTCCAATACAAATTTCAAAATAAAAGGTTCTTACTTGAATTCAATTGAAAACTAATCCATTTCTCAAAGTGGAGTATTGTAAATACAAAAAATAAAAAATCGTTTTTTGTAAAGGTTCTTACTAGTTTAAAAAAAGTTTGGCTAGATATTTTCAATGGCTATGTTATGTTACCAATAAAAGCAGAGTCCTGTTTTCCCTTTTTTTCATTTTCCAGTCCTAAATAAGTGTTTTCAAAACGAAGAGTCTGATTCTTATTGGATTAACGCTTTCCACGGGTTTGCAAACAAAAACTTTTGAATCTGGATTAAATTATTTTCGAAAGCTTGCAAAGTTTCCTGACTGCCTACAGTGGCGAACACGTATAGTCACTGGAGGGGGTTTTTAAATAAATAAGTTAAATCTTCCCTTACGACATGATTGTCTAGTTCTTTTTATTATCTGTGGTTAACAATTAACGAGCGATTAATTGGGTGAACTTTTTTAACGTAAATAATTACAAGCCGGCAGCGCCGCGCGGGGCTAAGTTTCAATTTCACCCGTTTGTCAGCGTTGTCTGGGTGGCTGTTCTCACGCGGGGGCGGGAGGAATGTTTGTTTTAGTCATTGTCGCCAACCCTACGGATTTTTCTGTAGATCTACGGATTTTGGATTTCGATCTCCGATATCCGATTTTGGATCCAAATCAACAGATTTTTGACAATTTTACTAAAAAACGATAAACATCGAAACACAACGGCTACACTTTTTGCTACAATTGGAAAATTTGCAAGAGTATATTGGCAAAGATGAATTCCACAAACCTTTACCAACAAAAAGATAACATTTCCCCCCCCCCCCCCATCATCGCCGTCATCGTCAGATGATGATTAGGCATGATTCAATAATTGAAAATGTACTTACCTATTTGACTTATTTTTAATGTTTATTTATTTTAAAATCACAAATTTTCAGTACTTGAAGGAACAAACTGTGTTATTATGTTTTAGATGGACACCTAACTACTTAGGTGCTATTTTAGTTACACAAAGTTTAGCATTCGGTAATTAGGTACTCCCAACAAACAACTAAAGTTGTAACGACGAAACCCCAACTAGAAAGAATTTCTTAAAAGTAACCGCAACGTACTCCCGCTACGTCTCAGTATACCATACAGCGACGTTATAATTCCCTAAGTGGGGAACCAATTTCTGGTTATAACTACTTGGCCAAGTGTTTAAAGTTACTGTAGTAACAACTACACTACTACGTCGTTGCCAGGTATCTACTACGTCGTAGAGGCTGTTTTTTTCCGTAATGACATAAAAGTTGCGATGTAGTTGCAAATAATATAATCGTTTCTTTTTGGTAGAATTGTTACACAATATGGTGGACACAACAGTAAACAGACTCGCTTAGTTTTTTTGTTTGGTTATGGTTATAATATGAACTATGTTATCCAAAAGTGTGAGAATTTACGAGCAGAGGATCAAAATTCGAGTGCGACGCAAAGTTTTTTGTATAACATGCATTATATATATATTGCAAAAAACCGGTGCGCCTGTAAAATTGAGCCGTTTTCTGGTAGCTGATGGAATTTTTGTGTTGTGATTTTGGAGGTTATGTTTTCATACTCGACAGTTAACTCCAACAAATGGTGCTTAAGAAGAGCATTTTTGGTAAGCTTCAACTAATTTGTTTATAAAATAGTATGGCTCTTTAATATGAGCTCATAAAACGACAACAAAAATATTAAATTTTCTTTCTTACATAAAAACATGGCGTCCCAAACTATATTCCCTGATAGTCGAAAAGGTTACTTGAAAGTAGTTGCGGCTTTAAAGTTGATCCAAAAAGTTATTTTGTCTACATTGTTACATCAGATGTTACTATGATGACACAAACTTTTGTGGTAAAAATTAAAGTTATAATGTAGTTGTCGGATACACTTGTTTGGGACTCCAACTTTCTAGTGGTAATTAAGTAGGATATAAAAGTCAGGGCGACTACGAAATAACGACTAAAAAGAAAGTAAAACTTTAGCAACGTCCTATTGTGGTAGAGAAGACTATCAGAATCGACTATCAAGAAACAATCCTATGAAGTAGTTTAGAGGGTCGTTTTTACGAAACATCTACTATTTCCTGATACTAAATAGTAGTTAGAACTAAAAAGTAACAAATTTTGGTTGGGATCACCACATTTCTACTATAAGAAAGTAGCAAAGCCTTTAGAACATGTAGCCGCTACTATAAACGTTAGTTGGGCTTAGTTTATTAGTTTCAGTTCCTAAATGAATAAACTGTGTTAATATTATGTTTTACGTTATGTATGTTGCAATAGAAAATATTAGTGTTTGTACGTACCTTAACTAAATAAAAAAGGTTAAAAAAGTACGTACTTTTAATTTCTTCTCATTATAACGGTTTGGCCGTTTAAAAAATTGGCGGCACTGCAAAAAAGTTTATTTGGATCCGTTGAAACGGAGCAGTAGGTACCGTACCGTTCTCGTGCAATTCCGAACCAAAAAAGTTGTGCACGCCTGTCACTGTCGAATAAAGAAAAAAATCAAACCAATATAAACTTTTTAATTGTAAAAAAAGCACCTTTTTTTGTTTTTAGTCTTCTTTGAACCTACGGATTTCTACAGATTTCCGCTTTCCAATAGTTGGCAACACTGGTTTAGTAGACGTCGGCCATCATCATCGTGCGTAAACGTACGCTGCCCTTTCTAGAATTTGTTTTGATTTGGGGTTTGTTAGTAGTAAAAAGCCTGCCGGTCGCGTGACATTGTTTGTTTTCGTTATCGTTTGTTTATAAAATGGAAATAAATACCTTCATATACATAATTACTGTGCAAATTTAAATACGTCGACATATGAACTTCGATTACAAATAAAATCTTTAGGGCCACATAGACCGGACCTAAAAATTAACTAAAATTTTAGTGTAAGTAATGCCGAGGGGTGTTCCATAAAAACTTATAATAGAAAATTTAATAAAAAATTATACTGCTGCTAATTAGGTGCCAATTGAATAGTGCCTATAGGCAAAACATTACCGAACATAATGAAAATGTGACAAAAATTAGACATATACTTAGTAGGTTAATAGACTGTTTAAAATTCTGTCGGATTTTTGAGGTTGCTCTACGGGGCCATAAAAAAGAAAGGCGAATGGACTTTATCTCTAAACAAATAAACTAAAAACTACACCAAGTAGCTGCTTGTTTAGAAAATACTAAAATAAAATTGTTTCGGTATTTTTTTATCTCATTTTTCATGCAATTTAAAATTCTGCACCCCCCCCCCATTTATAACTTCACCAGCTGCCACTGGTTGAATTTGTTGTTATTGACATCAGGAAAATATCAGCTTGCAATTTCGGTTTTGTCTGTTAAAGGCATGGCATAAATATTCTGCAGGCGACTATACCCGGAACATCAAGAACACAAGCGAACAAATTCGTTTGGTCGTGATTGCTGTAATAAAAATAGGGCATACGGGGAAGCCCCAGGGGCACTCCACTGGTTTTAATCTTTACGTCTGCTCGCCTTTCTCGTCTTTAATACAAAATTTAAAAGAGGTATTTTTGCGTTTCGCCTTTTTAGAATATATACCACTCGAAGAAATGATAATAGCAGTATTAAGGACAATTAGGGCAAGGAACGCTCTGGAGAATAAATTATTTTGTTTGAAAAAATGCAAACAAACCAGAAATACAGTGTTTTCTAAAATTCTTATAAAACAAGTTTCGTGGCTAATCGAGTAAAAAGGAGTTTTTGTTTTTCTCATATTTTTCCGTGGGTAGCTTAAAAGCTTAACCTCATAAGGGTCCAAGATCTAATGGGCACCTAATAAGTGTTGACAGTTAACTGTTTCGTCCTTATGAGACTTCTCAGAACACTGCTTGGCCAATGTGACACTCTTGCGAAGTTAATTAGAAAGTTTTTTCTCTAATCCTATGTAAATAGTGAGAAAACTCTGGCAAGCAGCTCCATCTACCGAGATACGAGAGAAACCAGAACAATAGCAGGCGAAAATAAACTATAAAAGATCGAATACAAATAAAAAGAAACAAACTAATTTGTGACCTACGACAGCTCATATGCCTTTTAGGCCAGAACTGTCAACACTTATTAGGTGTCCATTAGATCTTGGACCCCCGTGAGGTTAAGCTTTCAAGCTACCCACGGAAAAATATGAGAGAAACAAAAACTCCTTTTTACCCGATTAGCCACGCTCACGTGTCTGATGGCGGGTAAAAACGCAATCAGCGTTGATCTGGCCTGAAAGGCAGAAGAGATGTTGTAGGTCACGGATTAGTTTGTTTTATTTTATTTGTAACCGATTTTTGTAACTAAGCTTTCAAGCTACCCACGGAAAAACATGAGAGAAACAAGAACTCCTTTTTACCCGATTAGCCACAAAACTTGTTTGATTTTTAAATTCACGGGTACCAAATTTCACGTTTGTTAGTATTATTTGGCTTAAAAATTCCGCTGACTGACGCTCACATGTCTAATGACGGGTAAAAACGCAATCAGCGTTGATCTGGCCTGACAGGGTTTTTTTATTTGTAATCGATCTTTTCATTGATCGATATGTATAGCAGTTTATTTTCGCCTACTCTTGTTCTGGTTTCTCTCGTATCTCGGTAGATGGCGCTTCTTGCGAGAGTTTTCTCACTATTTACATAGGATTAGAGACAAAACCGTCTAATTAACTTTGCAAGAGTGTCACATTGACCAAGCAGTGTTCTGAGGAGTCCCATAAGGAAGAAACAGTTAACTGTCAACACTTTTTAGGTGTCCATTAGATCTTGGACCCCCGTGAGTTTAAACTTTCAAGCTACCCACGGAGAAACATGAGAGAAACAAAAACTCCTTTTTACCCGATTAGACACGAAACTTGTTTGATTTTCAAATTCACGTGTACTAAGTTTCACGTTTGTTACAAATACGAAGTAATTTTAAAAGTAAAAAAGGTTCTCGCAGGGCCACAGATGATTCGAGGACATAACTCGAATGCATATTCTAATTACTTAAGGGTGTAATTGATTTGGGTCTGGGCAAGGATGGATCGGTCCCTGGGGTAGTTACGCTAACACCGCCAAACAGCGACATCATCGTTATTGCGAGAAGAAGAGATGACATTGTCGTATATTTGTTTAGACCGAACCACACAGGCGGATTTTAAGAAAAAGCTGGCCATAACCCCTAAACACTAAAAAGCCCTGTTTAATTGTAAAATTGCTATAAGTGCAATCACTGATGATCATGCTAGGCCGTGACCATGTCACGCTTAATTTGAAAAACAATTGCCATAGTAATGACCGACGAAACTTCCATTTATTTTTTTATGTTATTTGCGTTACTTAAATTTACAAAAGTTGATGGTTAACAAGCCCTTTTAAAACTTTCGCCTAGTATCAAAAATAATTTTTTTGAACATGGATTTTGAATATGGAGGTAGGTAGCTATTTATTGTACATATTTAACATTGTTTTTTATTTTAT
The DNA here is from genome assembly GCA_963576565.1 of Aspidapion aeneum. Taxonomy (NCBI): domain Eukaryota; kingdom Metazoa; phylum Arthropoda; class Insecta; order Coleoptera; family Brentidae; genus Aspidapion; species Aspidapion aeneum. Next base: position 28,004,565 of record OY755048.1, read on the forward strand.
TGGTAATATTTTAAACCGGTTTAAAGCAACCGTTGCAGAAAACTTTTAAAATTTTCATTTTCTGAAATAGAACTTGACTAAATGTTTCAACTTCATCCAACTTTATTGACATTGTTGGTCCTATTAAGTGCATGCATATGTTTTCTAAGTAACAAAGTCAGTTTCAGCTGCGGAGTTATGCGGATCGAGTAAAAAAGTTAAAATTTCTTTTTGTGTATATCGAAAATTGTCCAGTAAGAAATACGTACATAATATGCGTAAATTAATAAATAAGTTTTCTTAGCTTTAATAACAATGGTTTTTGTAAACCAAAAGTATAATTATTATGTCACATGTATTCTGATTTCATTTTTACCTTCCTAGCTCGCGCAGCAATGGCCAGAGAAGGTATTATTTTCGACAACAAAAAAAATTTAGATAACACTGATAATATGTTATTTTGGTGTATTGTATCTTAGCAATTTTATCGTGACGTATGTCCGTGTGTGTGTCTGTGTGGTGTATTTAGGTGTGTGTATATCTGTTCAACGCAAGCCAAATAAAAGGGTGGGGGTAGATTAAAAAAATTAGAGTATATGTGAAAATATGGCGTGTGTAATATCAAACGAAAGGTAATTAAGTCTGGAGTTAAACAAAATACATTTTAGTTTATTTTAAAAAAAAGGGTGGGAGTAGATTTGAAAAATTAGATTTTAAAGGAAAAGATGGCGTTTGTCATATCAAACGAAAGGTAATTGAGTCTGGAGTTAAACAAAATACATTTTAGTTTTTTTTTAAAGGGTGGGGGTATATTTTAAAAATTAGAGTTCAAATCAAAATATGGCTTGTGTGGTATCAAACCAAAGGTAATCTCTGAAGTTGAATAAAATATATTTAATTTTTTAGTTATTAGCTTACACGTACACTATATCTATAGTACAATGGGTGAGCTTAGGGGCCCATATATTTTCAGAGTATTTTTTTTGCTAGACAATATACTTTTTTGATAACGAAAGTAGGAAAAAACAGAAAAATTTCAATTAATTTTTTTTTGCAAAAATATCACATTGTTTTATGCAATTGCGAATTTTACATACCTACATCTTGGTTAAAACATTTTTTCATGGAGCTATGCAATTATTAATATCAAATATTGCAATATCTTGTAAAAGTTTATACAGCCAAAATTCTGGTTTCAACGATTTTTTAGGAAGCATTTTAATTAGTTAGTAAAGTTCCAAATTTTATTTTTTTGTGCGGGGTCCTTAAAGAATTTTTCTTCTTTATCTTTTTTAAACAATAAATCATATATTTTTTTATTACCACATGCAATTTTAGGGGGCTGTAAATGGATCTTAGGTTTTGACCAGCTTTTTCGTGAAATCCGCCTGTGTGCGAACTTCTGAAGATTAATTTCAGTCAATCGGTCACCCCTTTCACTCTATATAGCGTGTGAAATTAGTTTTCCTATAACATGGCCTTCCTAACCAAAATTTGGCCCATCTTATATCTTTTTTTTCGAGTAAGATCAAGAAGAAATTGTTGTAAACTGAAGGTGGACTTTAAACTATTATTGGGTCGGCCAAAAAAAACCCGGACAATTTTTTTTTCATAATAACTTTTGAACTATACCATCGATTTCAATGGGACAAACTGCACTTGGCAGAGAATTAATCATAGTTTTGACTGAATATATCCTTTTGTCCGCCATTTCAAAATCCAAGATTGCGGACGAAATAAAATTGTACCATTCAATGAAGCTCGTTTATTCTTGTGTTGCAAACATGTTTTAATTATTTTTTTAAATTAGTAGCTGCATGCTTGTCACGCACAACAAGGTACGAATCAGCAAAATCGGTTCGGTGGTTCTAAAAAAAATATGTTTGTTTCTACTATTGTTTTGAATACTATACGATTGCCTTGCCAACCATGTCGGCATTTATTTCCTTATAAATTTATTACTACTGAACCGATTTTAATGAATTAAAAAACATCCTGGTGAGACTTGATTGTTTTCTAGAGATCATGATCAAAATTTATCGCCATCGTAAAATTTAAGATGGCGGACAGAATCATACTTGATTCTTCAAAATGGCGTGTTTATTCTTATTTTCTGAAAATGGTCTTTTATTTTTAATTTTTAGAAAAGCGCTACTGTTGCCTCGCACAACAAGGTACAAATTAGTAAAATCGGTGTGGTAGTTCTCAAAAAATCTATTTTTGTTTCAGTCATTGTTTTACAGAATATACGATTGCATTGCTAATCCTGTCTGCATTAATTTCCTTATACTGAACTGATCTTAGTGAAATAAAAAAAATCGTGGTGAGAATTGATTGTTCTTTAAAGATTATGATCGAAATTTGCCGCCCTCTTAAAAGTTAAGATGTCGGACAAAATCAAACTTGATCCTTCAAAGAGGCACGTTTTTTGTTTTTTTTCCGAAAATGTTTTAGTTTTTTTTTTTTTAATTTATAGAAAATCACTTAAGAGCAATTCCACGCCAAGTCATCCAATTTACAAAAAAAGTGTTGCCGTGACATTTAATTTTTTTCTTTAATCATGCTTACTAAATGAAACAGCTTATGCTTAACCACATTTGCACAATTTTAGATTTTTTAATCCAATTAGTCTGTTGTACAAGCATTTGAAAAGTCTAAAAACGGGCAAAATGGGACTTTAAAGAAAAAAATTATGCTCATAGTAAACAGCACCTAAAAAAAATTAACCTATAATTTTGAAAACATGCATAAAAGTAGTTTTCAAAAAAATGTGATGTTTAGCAAAATCTTTTATACTGGCTTAATAAGAGCAATTTAGAGAATATCCAAATTTTCGAAGTTTTCATATTTTTTTGGAGTATAAATGTAATGTTTTCTTAAATTTTTGATACAGTGCTGGAAAGCTATACTCAAGGACTATATCTTCCTTGTATAAATTATATTTAAAAAGTAGACGTTGCCTTGGAGTTCCACGAAGAAGTTAAGAATGTCTAGGAAACCCCTCAACTTCAGCATCAAAAATGACCCTGTCTATCGGGGTGCTGGAGGTAATCAACTAGGGTAAATTTTTCACTGTATCATATACTTTTAAAAACAGGAATAAAAAATCTGGGTCTGTAATCCTTAAGATCATTACACATTTTTTTGTTTTTTTAATATTTTTAGTGTTGTAAAATTGCATCACAAATTACAGGCGTGGATCTATGGGGGGGGATGCCGCCCCAAATCTGAAAGTTTACTCAGTTTTGACACATAGAATACACCTCCTGGTCACTATGCAAAATAGTTTTGTGAAATATTTATTATGATATTTTCCCCCAAAATAAAATTTCGAAAACCGCCCCTGCAAATTAAGGTTTATCAGAAGGTAAAGTTTATTTATATGAGCACTGTTCAATAAATTATGATCTAGACTCTTTTCATAGGGTCACTACACAATTTTTTTAAAAGTTTATTTACTTTTTTAGTAGTTACCTACTGATATAATTAAAAAATCGGAAAAGAAGTTGAGTTCTATAATTTCAGAAACCGAACAAATTTTTTTCTGAGCTTGAAGTAAATTTAGCATCTATAGTTAAATCATCCAGAGGAGTGAAATAATGGTGTCAAGTTTTGCTTTTACCATGCGTTAGTTTTGTACTTAGTTTTTTTAATGCCCAGTGGCGTACGCAGAAATTTTCCAAGGGGGTTGGGAGAGGGGGCTTGAGTAAAAGCAAAGTCCTGGAAAACCATTTATTTCTTCTTTCAGAAAAATTCAATCTTTAGGAGAAGTTATTTAATGGTTTTGGAAAGATTAGGCCTCCAACCCCCCTCTCTCCTGCGTACGCCACTGTTAAACCTGAACCATTTCATTTACCAAAGAAAAAAACTAATTAATGTCCGTGTCTCACCAAAAATGTATTCTTAAAACTAAAAAAAAATTTTCGACAGTGTACGAAGATGGGACTTGCACCCACAAACTAGGATCTCACGCAAAACAGTATGTGGCTATAAATAAGATCCCCTAACGATGATTTTTATACATATTTTTTTCCTTTTGCGACTCAATAAAAAAAAATTGATTTTTTACATGCTTTAACCAAGTAGCTTAAAAGTTGATGTTAAAATGACAGACCCATATTTTTTATTTTACTTTTATTTAGACGATACATTATCAAGTAAAACAATGCACAAGAGAAGTTTTAATAGACATAACAATTTTTTTAGTCAAAAGTTGCCAATTCTGAGGTTTTTGCGGTATTTCCAATTTTAAAAAATTTAGTTTTCTGAAAGCAATACACCTATAAATTTTTCTTTTACCTTGTATGATAGTCAAGCCACTGAGCTTTAATGAGCGTATAGACTTTTTTTTGATGGACCATATTCCGCACCGGTGTAAATAATTAAAAATCGAGAAAATCATAAAATCTACTATTTTTTTAAAACTATTTTTGCTATGTCAAAAAAGTGAGATTAATTTTTTTTTTCTGTATAGGATTATCCAACCAATATTAAAGATTTCTTCCGTCAAATTTGTTTTTAGATAAGATTTAATAGAAATTAAAAAAAAATAAGGCCACAACTGATTTCCTTTTTTTTTTTACTTTTAAAGTGGCCTGTAAAATACGGGAGGAGACATTAAAAATTAAAATTTGTTAATTTGGTATTCCTAAGGACACTTATACATGTTATCAAAATTTGGATTTTTTCGTGACATGGCAGCTTCCCCCATTGGATGATTTGGCGTGGAATTACTCTTAAACTAATTTTTCTTTATGCGGGAGAAGAAGTGTTTTTCTATATATAAAAAAAACATTTTCGGAAAATACGAATAAGCACGCCATTTTGAAGAAGCAATTATGATTCTGTCCGACATCTTAAATTCTAATATGGCGGCAAATTTCGATTATAATCTTTAAAGAGCAATCAATTCTCGCGACGATTTTTTTATTTCACTAAAATCGGTTTAGTAATAAGGAATTTATAAGGAAATGAATGCAGACAGGATTGGCAATACAATCGTATAATCGGTAAAACAATGGTTGAAACAAAAATAGATTTTTTGAGAACAACCACACCGATTTTACTAAGTTACAAGTATGATTCTGTACGCCATCTTAACTTTTAAGATGGCGATAAACTTTGATCATAATCTTAAAGAAGCAATCAATTCTCACCACCATGTTTTTTATTTTATAAAAAAATTGTCCGGTTTTTTTTGGTCCAACCGGTATGTCTCATCAAAAGCTAATAATAATACTAGCTTTTGATCTAGTAATAATACTAGCTTTTGATGACTAGTAATAAAATACGTTTTTTAAAAGGAGTTTTTGTTGAAATGATAATTTTTTTGTCCCTTCTGTAACGCGGTAGTATTTGCAATATTAGTCACGCAAAATCTATCAAATATGTTAAATCTATCAGTAAAATTCAGGGGCGGCAAGTGCATAAGGGCTGCAGAGCTGCAGAACCCCCAAAATTTTCACTTTATTTGACTTTTATCAGCCGCTGCTATTTTTCTAATATAATTATTTTATTTCTAAAATTATTGGAATAGCAGTATATTTTCGGCCCGGTGTTGGTATAGTAGGCCTTCAATACGTGTGTTGAGTATGACGCCGCGCGCCGTCGCCGAAGGCCGCATTTCACAGTCGGTCAAATGAAGTTATTGGCATTGTTGCGCTGCTAAATTGCAACACAACGTAGCTGGGCGGCTAACGAGATCTGTGCTCGGCTAGGAACCCCTTCCTTCGCCCCGCACCGCACTTGCTCAAGGGTTTAGATAGCGAAATCTAGGCAAAAATAGAGCTGCAAAACTTGCAGTTCCAGTACAATTCCGGGCGGGCGGGCTCAGCGTTGCGTGTTTGCGCATGAGCGGGAGGTTATGGTGGTGTCTGTTGTTTGTTTTTGTATAATTGTGTCACAATGAATGTGGTGGATAATTTAATTAATGTAAAAAAATTCTCTCTCTTTACTTATGAAGATGCCCGATATTTTAACAGAAAAGTGTGGTTCAAGAAGGGGAAAATCGTATAAAAGGATTTTTACAAGAGAACTTTATGCCAGAAACCACTGGATATGCGGATGCAATAAAAATAATTCTCTTTTTTGTTTTCCGTGCCTTTTGTTTGGTGGAGATAAATCTTGGACCGTCCTTGGTGTAACCGATTTAGTACATCTTAGCGAAAAAATCAAACGCCATGAAACATCAAAAAATCACTTAAACAATGTAATGAACCTGGGTTTGTTGGGTAATGTTAATATTCGTGAGAAGCTGGACACTGCATATTGGACAAATATTCGGCTGTTTAACGAGAACGTTACAAAAAACAGGTATGTGTTATACAAAATACGAGTTCTCAGATGTCTAGAAAATACGTGCAGGCAAAACATTGGTGAGTACATATTATGCTAAGGTAGTGAATGTGAATTAAATCTTTTGTAAAAATGCTATTTTTTTCCTAGGCATTGTAATTTTTGCCAAACCAAACTTGGCAATTTTTTACTTTTTATAAAAGACACGTGATCTGGAGACTGTAAAAAAATAGCATTTTTTATACCCTATCGGCAGAACTCACAAACTTTACTGTCACGAGCCGCCACTGGTAAAATTGAACTGTTTCGACGTGTCCCACTTTTCCCTTCTACAGAAACTTTTTATCACCATTGTTTAAAAGTGTATAAACTAAAAAAAAAACTTTGTTGTGAACCATCTAGAAGCAGTATGTCATACTTGTAGATCTTTTTCTTTATATAGGCCTGTCTGAAAAGCAAGGGTATTTTTCTTGGCTCTGTAATGAAATAGCGCGTATCAAAATAGCGCGTTTCAAAATAGCGCGCTCATTTGAGCGCGTGTTCAAAATAGCGCGTATCATAATGGCGCGTGTTCAAAATAGCGTGTATCAGAACAGCGCGTATCAAAATGGCGCGTATTCAAAATAGCGCGTATCAAAATAGCGCGTGTTCAAAATAGCGCGTCTAAAAATACCGTGTTTTGAAAGATCGCCAGTACAAACGTCGCTGTTATAAAATAGTTCGAGCAAGGGGTCTCTTTCTAACATATTTTTTCAAAAAAAAACCTTTCCTGGGATCCTAAAGGGTGTAACCAAATCGCACCGAACTGAAATGAACCGCACCAAACCGAAACATTTTTTCAAAAAATTATTTCTTTAAATTAGCTTCCCGATCCTTATTTTGGTAGGTTTCTATTCTAACCTGTGACTTGGGGACATTTTTTTTGGTGGAAAAAGGTCAGGGAGTTACTGGAAAAAATTTTTGGGTTCGGTTCGGTCCGGTTCGGTTTGGTTACACACCCTCTAGGATCCCGGAAAAGAAGCCAGGGAAGTTTTTTATTTGAAAAAATTTGTTAGAAAGAGACCCCTTAGTCGAACTATATGAGTTGTGTTAAGTATAGCAAGCCATCGGTTTAAAGTATAACTTATCTGACTTTGCTCAAACTGTTTATTTTGTACACGCGCTATTTTGATACGCGCTATTTTGATCACGCGCTATTTTGATACGCGCTATTTTAAACACGCGCTATTTTGAACACGCGCTATTGCGAACACGCGCTATTTTGATACACGCTATTTTGATACGCGCTATTTTGAACACGCGCTATTTTGAACACGCGCTATTTTGATACACGCTATTTTGAACACGCGCTATTTTGAACACGCGCTGTTTTGATACGCGCTATTTTGATATGCGCTATTTCGTTACAGAGCCATTTTTCTTATTTGTTGTTATTAATGCAATTTTTTAAATGTAGAGATTATCTTCTAAACATCGTTGTCATCGTTACCTACCCCAAAATTTTGTAACCAATCCAAAATAAAGTGCCGTAATCCGCTTTATGTAGCTGAACAGAGGTGTTAAGCTATTTAGGCATTTAACGAAAAGGTTTAGCACGGTTTTAGCACGTCTACCTCATTACCCCCGGCTGAGCTATTGTCGAGATGCAGTCTTTGAAAATGGGAGAAACATACTCTGCTGATGGAACATACAAATCTAAAGAGATAAAGTGATTTTGATGGGCTTTAAGCTCTTTGGGGATGCTCTTATTTACACCCCCTACATGACAGTTTTTTATGCCACAGACAATCAGCGAATAAAACGATATTATTACACAGTTGCCCCACCATTTTCTTGAACCGCGATAGCACAAGACATCTTAAAGATGTCTTTTTAATGGCATATTTATCTCTGAACGTCGTACGATCGTCATAAGATATCTATAAAATGTCTTATAAATTATATCTTTAAAAAATTGTGTCCAAACATCTTATAGGTATCATTATTATGTCCCAGACACGTAAAATTAATAAACATTGAATCAAGAAAAATAATCGGAATGGATGTGGAGCTTAAGAATATATTTTTTTTCGTCGATACTTTCGTAACTATTGTCGAGATGCAGTCTTTGAAAATGTAAAAAACATACTCTGCTGATGGGACATACAAATCTAAAGAGATAAAGTGATTTTGATGGGCTTTAAGCTCTTTGGGAATGCTCTTATTCACACCCCTACATGTCAGTTTTTTACGCCACAGACAATCAGCGAATAAAACGATACTATTGACACATTTGTCGCACCATTTTCTTAAGCCGGGGTTTCCCCAAGACTTCTTAAAGATGTCTTTTTAATGTCATAATTATGTCTTGACGTTGTACGAGCGTCATAAGATATCTATAAAATGTCTTATAAAATATATCTTAAGAAATTTTTTGTCCAGACATTCTAAAGATATCTTTATTATGTCTCCAGACACGTAAAATTAATTAAATATTGAATCAGGAAAAACAATCGGAATGGATGTGGAGCTTAAGAATAAATTTTTTTCGTCGGTATTTTCGTAGCAGTAGCAGTCTCTTAGTCACATCCCCACATGACAGTTTTTTTGAGGCACAGATATTTAACTAATAAAACGATATTATTGACACTTTTATCGCAGCATTTCCTTAAGCCGCGAAAGCACAAAACATCTTAAAGATGTCTTTTTAATGTCATATGTATGTCTGAATGTCGTACGACCGTCATAAGATATCTATAAAATGTCTTATAAAATATATCTTATGAAATTTTGTTTCCAGACATTTTAAAGATATCTTTTTATGTCTCCAGACACGTAAAATTAATTAAACATTCAATCAAGAAAAAGAATCGGAATGGATGTGGAGCCTAAGTATATATTTTTTTCGTCGGTACTTTCGTAGCTATTATCTATACAAATCTAAAGAGATAAAGTGATTTTGATGGGTTTTAGGCTCTTTGGGGCTGCCCTTATTCACATCCCCACATGACAATTTTTTTGAGGCACAGATATTCAACTAATAAAACATCTTAAAGATGTCTTTTTAATGTCATATGTATGTCTGAACGTCGTACGACCGTCATAAGATATCTATAAAATGTCTTATAAAGTATATCTTATGAAATTTTGTGTTCAGACATTTTAAAGATATCTTTATTATCTCTCCAGACACGTAAAATGAATTGAATATTGAATCAAGAAAAAAAATCGGAATGGATTCGAGCTTAAGAATATATTTTTTTCGTCGATACTTTCGTAGCTATTGTCGAAATGCAGTCTTTAAACATGTATAAAACATACTCTGCTGATGGGACATACAAATCTAACGGGATAAAGTGATTTTGATGGGCTTTAAGCTCTTTGGGGCTGCTCTTATTTACATCCCTACATGACAGTTTTTATGCCACAGACAATCAGCTAATAAAACGATATTATTGACCCATTTGACCAATGAACTTGTAAAAAGCTTTTGACGCAGCATTTTTAAGGCCAAGTAGCGCAAGACATCTTAAAGATGTATTTTTTATGTCGTAATTATGTCTGAAAGTCTTACTAACATTATAAGATATCTTAAAGGTTTGCTAAAAATGTTAGTCCTCAAACATCTTAAAGATATCTTTTTTATGCCTTTAGCAGCGGCGTAGCGTGGGGGGGGGCGCGGGGGGTTCGTCGCCCCCCCCCCCCGCCCCGAGGGTAGTGGCGCCCCATAGGTGGCCGAAGCGCCCTCAGCGTTATTAAGTCGGGCCGGTAACGGCCACTTGAGTGGGTGCCAAAGGAAACTAACGACACGAAGACCTTTTTTTTTTTTTGGTTGCAAGATTCGTGAGAGGCGCCCTTGTGACTTATCGGCCGCCCCCTCACACATGATGACCTTTTTTTTTTTTTTTGTCGCAAGATTTTTCATCAGTTTTCAGAGGCGCCCTTTTTAGCTGTCGCCCCCCCCCCCCCCGCCCTTTCGGGCACGCTACGCCTGGCCTTTAGACACGGAAAATTAGATACATATTGAATCTCTTAGGAGAGACATTTGGAAAAATGCTTTCTTTTAAGTACACATCTACTCACCTACATGGTGAAGATAATCAAATCTTCAATTTTCATAAATGTAGCTCTGGAGGTATACGCTGTGAGTTGCTAATAAATAAAAAAAATTCTTCGCCGCGTGGGGTATAAACAGTTTAGTGTATGATGAAATGTTTTTGTGAGAAATCACTGATCCATTTTCCGACACTCGACATGACATTTCTGACGGTCGGAATCAGATGTAAACTTAATCGTATGGAAATTAAAATATCTGGGTAATATCCGAGCAGAAATGGAAGCCGCACGATGATGAAAATAAATATAATCTATATCGGTTCGTTGAATTTATATTTTATATTACGATTTGATTTTCTTTTATCGCCCATTTCGGTGCATATCTCTACACGGTAAGCCAAAAAAATCACCTTTTCTTCAAGAATTAATTTATATTTTCCAAACTATATAAGAGTAGAACGTATATACCGGTGTTTTACCCCTATTGGTATGAATGGTGATAGGCATCTTTTATCTCCATTCCATACGGTTACGCTCGTACTGAGGTGTCCCAAAAGAAATAAAACACCAATATCTACGAGAAAGAAGAACTGATAAAAATGCTGGAAGAACTGGATACAGCAGCTAAAAATATAGGCTTAAGTATGAACTACACTAAAACTAAAATCATAACACAGATGAAGATATTACGGCCAGAATAAACCAAAATAAAATAGAACACGTAGAGGAATATATATACCTGGGACAAATTATTAAACTAAAAAAAGTAAACCAAACAGCTGAAATCAAGAGACGAGTAAGATTGGACTGGGCAGCATTCGGTAAATTAAGCTACATATTAAGAAATAAAAAATATCCTCAGTACCTACCTCAAAACAAAAGTGTGTAACCAATGTACCTTTCCTGTACTTACCTATGGATCCCAGACCTGGACACTTACAAAATCAAACCTGGATAAGGTAACAAAAGCCCAAAGATCAATGAAAAGACAAATGTTACATTTAAAGCTGACAGATAGAATGTCAGAGGAGAAGTAGCAAAATTAAAATGGAAATTTGCCGGTCATAATATCAGACAGAAAGACCATCGATGGAACGAATGTATTGTAAACTAGGAAGCCGAGAACAGCATGTGTTTGCTGTTCTCGGTCCGAAGACCGGTCTAATTCTTAGGACCGTGGTAGCGTATGACCATCTAGATCCAAAAAAAACTGTTGGTTAAAGCTACGTTTACATTTGGAGAGTTTACTGGCGGAAAGTACTGGCAGCCATTAAACTCGCCGGCCCGTCAACTCTTGAAAAGGACTTGCTAGGAGAGTAGAAGTGCACTTTCTTGTAGTTTACACAACGGATATGGATTCTCGTAAGCCTAATCTGTCTGACTACCTATTTGTCCTTTAACCATTTTTGGAAGGAATCAGATCATTCAGACTAAAATTTACTTAGCATTAAAATTAGATCTTGATCGGGTGCGGGGAGTAAAAAAGTTAAGGTCCCATAAAAATAGTGCGTGCCCTTTTTTCTCCCACCCTATACACTGATTGAATTTTTCTTTCCAATACACAAATGATTGACAGCTTGATCTATTTCGTGAAAAGTAGTAACTCAATTTACTTTACGACGATGTTTCATAGGGGTGTTCGAGTCAAAACGGGGCTTGTTATCAAGATATTAAAATGGTTTTTAAGACGCAGTTTTTAAAAAAAATTATTGGTGATAAATTATACCAGTTGCTATGCATAAACCATTTTTTACCAAATTTAAGTTTTTTTGGGCGTTTGCTACCTTATCCATGTTTGATTTTGTAAGCGTCCAGGTCTGGAATTTATTGTGAGTACATTGGTTATACACTTTCGTTTTAATGTACTGAGGAAACCTTTTCATTTTTTAATATGTTGCTTAATTTACCGAATGCTGCCCAGGCCAATATTACTCGTCTCTTGATTTCAGCTGTTTTTTAGTTTAATAATTGGTCCCAGGTAGGCGTATATATTCCTCTACTTGTTCTATTTTCTTTTGGTTTATTCTGATCGTAATCTGTGTTTATGATTTTAGTTTTAGTGTAGTTCATACTCAAGCCTATATTTTTAGGTGCTGCATCAAGTTCTTCCATCATTTTTATCAGTTCTTCTTTCTTATCTGTAATTAAGGCGATATCCTCAGCGTATCTTAGATGGTTTAAGTATTGTCCGTTAACTTTGATTCCTATTTCTTCCCAATTTAAGCTTTTAAAAACATCTTCTAGGGCCTGGTTAAATAGTATAGAGGATAGTGTAGATGTATAAGTTAAAATGGATAATCTAAAAACACATTTTGAACCCTTGCGCCCCCTAGGGATCATATATGTATTTTTTTTGACAGCTAAGAATAAATGCTTGAATGCCGATATGTGTGCCAAATTTCATTACTCTTCAGAATTGAAAACATTTTGTCACATTTCCTTTACTTTTTGACTGAGGCATTTTTGGGCCTGTTAACTGGTCAGGGAGTATTGGCCCGATAATTAATAATAATCGATCACAACAAGTATCATAAAATCTTCATCTAAAAACCCTGTGCCCTGTATCTATATAAAATATTAGACATCTTAACACCTATAAGAACTAGTACAATTAGGGTCTTAGGTAGCTACTCCAAGACAGTCCCAATAGTACTTAACAGCACGTTCGACATAGAAGCCCGAGAAAACATACCCACAGAGTCTGTTTTTCGCCTGACAGAAGGCTTTGGAAAGTTAATTAAGGACGAAGAGAACTTAAAAGAAAATCTTCACAACATAATATGGCGAAAGATCCAATACCATTCTTCAGCCATTAGCAGCATCACCACCCTGGTTATCGTCAGCATTATTATAGCGAGCAATTTCAACATACCGTCAAAAAAGACAAAACCAAAGGACAACACAAGAAGACGAATTTGAACTGAGGTCCCTCCGATCATCCATTCTGGAGAGACCGGAAAATGTTTAATAGTAAAATTAAACAGATTTCTTTTTTTAATATTTTAAGTAAATCCAAATTTAAATTATTTTAATCATTAGTTTTAGTTATTATTTAAACACAGGTGATCTTGGGAAATTAGGTTTTAATAACATAAATTAACCTTCTCAAGTTTACCTATTTAAATTATATAAATTATTTAGTTTATAAAACAACACATTATATGGAATTTTATATTTTAAAATTTATCACGAACCATAACAATTTTTGAATATAAAAAGAGAGGATTTATTTCAATAAAGCAGATTCAACATTTGATAGTTGTTCTCACTATACCTACTTAGTTTACTGTACCATAAGCCTTCTTGGTCATTGCAGGGAGTGAGGCTGCTCCCTGGCAGTAAACTTTTACTTTAGTCCCGCTGCTTAACCAAGCCGAGTTAAGCAAGTGTAATTGTCAAGCACAGCTTGCACACTACAGCCATTTTGTAGTTTTATTTTGGCCCTGTTTATATATATATAAGTATATTACCCACAAAAAACCTAAAAGACGGATCTTTGTGCCTTTCGTATTTTGCATGATGAAACTCTAAAAAAGGCTCCAACAGTAACCAGTGGCGGCTCGTGACCTATAATAAAGGGGGTTCAAAAGTTTAAAAAAGCGTGGGGAATTTTTTAAAGTTTGTATGATTAAAAATTTATATTCTATCGAAATAATAAAAAATATGTGAGACATACTATTGGTAACATATATACATGGACGCACCCAGGGGGACCTCGGCCCCCCCCCCCGTTCCAAGCCTAAGATTTTTTTAGATATTTTCCACATATTTCATGAATCAAAGGATAAAATTGCATAAAATACGACATCATAAGGCTTCGGGGCCCCCCAGAGGCCTCGCCCCCCCCCCCCCCCCAGAGGCCTCGCCCCCCCCCCAGAGGCCTCCCCCCCAAGACATATTTAAGGTTGCGCCACTGATATATAGTTTTTTTGTTTGTCATGTTGTGGTTTTAACCCGCTGAAGAGTGTTTGATTTGTATGTATAATGGTAAATTCTTATTATTTAAATGCTTCCCTCCTATTTTGACTGCTCATGTACCGCCGCTGCGCTCTACACTGTACAAAAAAAAAGTTAATTAAAAACGACTCGTCCAAATTAGTAACGAGGCCACAGGATTGAGTCCCAAAGTAACCCCTACGCTCTACCACCCTCTTGACGCATATGCGCTGGCCGCAAAGATCAGGTCCCCAAAATGTCACAGTGGCAAACCGCATATGGGGATAGATTATATTGCTTTTCCATTCACCCTTGATTTGGCCCAATCGACCGCGGAACTCACCCCTCCTGTCACAGTGTAGGTGGATGAATATAAAAAAATTTGCCGTTTTTTAAGATAAAATAAAATAAAACAAATTTTGGGAAAATATTGCTGAGGCGAGTTTCCACGAAAAATTATTACCAGTGGTGGATGGGCCATATGGAAAATTGAAAAAATTCTCGGTGGGCACCGCCTATGGGCGGGACCCTTATTGGCCGGTGTCTTATGAGCCGGTGCCTTGTAGGCCGGTGCCTTATGGGCGGGTGCTTTATGGGCCAGTGCCTTATGGGCAGCGGCGTAGCGTGCCCGAAAGGGCGGGGGGGGGGGGGGGGGGGCGACAGCTAAAAAAAAGGGCGCCTCTGAAAACTGATGAAAAATCTTGTGACAGAAAAAAAACAAAAAGGTCAAAAGGCGCCTCTCACAAATCTTACGACAAAAAAAAACAAAAAAAAAAAAAGATCATCATGTGTGAGGGGCGGCCGATAAGTCAAAAAAAAAAAAAAGGTCTTCATGTCGTTGGTTTCCTTTGGCACGCACTCAATTGGCCGTTACCGGCCTGACTTAATAAAGCTGAGGGCGCTTCGGCCACCTATGGGGCGCCACTAACATCGGGGCGGGAGGGGCGACGAACCCCCCGAGCCCCACACACGCTACGCCGCTGCTTATGGGCCGGTGCCTTATGGGCCGATACCTTACGGGCTGGTGCCTTATGGGCCGGTGTCTTATGGGCCAAAAAATCCACCAACTTGAATTAAAATAAACTAGGAACCGGGTTTTTTCCGGAAAAAAACGGAAAAATTGATATTGTGTTAAAAATCAATGTAGAGTACTTTGCGGAAGTTAGCCCATATAAGCCTTATAAAAATGTATAATTTTTATTTAAATCATTATTAAGTAATTTTAATAAAAATGTTGATGAAAAACATTGCGGATTTAATTCAAGATAAAGAAGAGGGTATTGTGATTGTGGAGGCAGATTCAGATGTCAATGCTTACTCAGACTCAGAAGCCGAAGACTCAGGATCGGACTCAGAGGAAGATCTTCCTTCCTCTTAGTTTTTTTGCCGAATAATGTTTTTGTTTTTTGAAATGATAATTTAGTTTAATTTTTAATATTTTTTTACATTTATTTTGTTTAAAAACTATTATTAATTATTATATATATTATAATTATTTTTATATTATATGAAAATAAATGTTATTTGATTTTGACTATTGACCCCACAAGAATGTATAATTTGGTTAATTTACGTTTATTTGAGCTATTTGTGCTTCTATAAATATAATTTGTGGTTTCTCAATTTTTCCATTTTTTTCCAATTTTTCCAAGGTATGTGAAAAAGAACGGTAAAAACTGAGGTTTTTTTCCAATTTTTCCGGTTTTTTTCCTAAGCGTTAAATCACTACTAGGAACCAACGAAGTGTTATATAGAAGTATTGGTGACTATATAACTAATTAATTCGGTTCATTAATTAATTGGGTTCGGTTCACTTAGCCAAGTTTAGAAAAACATTTTGAAACTAGTAAGAGCCATTTTGAAATTGGTATTGGAGAACTTGACTTTACTTTTATCTGAATTCTTTTTACGGAATTCCATTTTCGCGTACTTGGCTTTTTTTTACATGAAATGATTTTGTTATGATCCCACTCCTTTTTTAAAGGATTTGGATAATACTTAGGTTTTAAAGTAGTAAAATATGCGGAACATTGTTCAAAACTTTTGCAATGCCTTATTTAACATTTTTAGGTTTTTACATTTCTTCATATGGTTTTATCATAGTTCTTTTTAGCCTTCCAAAACTCACCTCTCTAGCGCTTCTGAAAGTGGGCAATGTTACTTTTCCATAATTTTACTTGTATAGGAGAGGAGAGTAAATTAGAATTTTGGAGTTTTTTAATTTTTTCCAAGGGCCTGGTCATAATTTCGACCAGTCTGCCAAATTTCAGCTTTGTAGCATGTCTGGAAGTACAGTAAAATTTTGATAATCTATACATGAGTGAGTAACTACTTTACTACGTTATGGAACTGTATGTATGTATGTAACTTGGAGGGCTTGTTAACTTTATGTAGATCTACAACTGCGCAAAGTTTGAGTTTTGTAGCTCAATCTGAAGCAGAGTTTTAGAGAGGTCAAAAATTCGCTGAAATGTTTCAAGAAAAGATGGTATAGCAGTTGCACGAACTTGGCGGGGCACTGCCGGTCGTGCCCTCACATAATGCCATTTTTACACCTCAATTCCCTTTAATGATCCAGGGTTAAACTTTTCTCGTAATAAATACTAAAAACAAATATTAAAAGTGGCAACTTTTGAAATTGGCACCCTGTATTATGAATTCGGAGTGTACTTTGATTTTATCGAATTTCTTTCCAACACGACGCACAAAGGAAAAATTAAAAGAATGGCTGGCCAAAAGTCCGGAATTGATTTTGGGTAATCTGGGGTAACAACATTAAAAAACAAATTGCGCCGGCAGGCACGGACAGCATCCATAAAACCTAGTTTTTCTTTATTTTTGTTCAAAATTTTAATTTCTTTTCGTTTTTGAGATATATACTCTTATTATATACACACACAAAAAATATATATGATTAAATGAAGAAAAACAATATTTTATTTTTTAATATAGCAAAAAAGTAGACATTTTTAGACAGAACTACAAACCCAGAAGAATCCCAAGCCATCGTCATAAATGACAAAAAGAGATCGTCCAATATAGTATCGTAATCTGTAGGCTTGAGTATAAACTACACTAAAACTAAAATCATAACAAACACAGATGAAGATATTGTCATAAAATAGTTTAAAATTTAATTAAACCACTATAAAAACGTAGCTATAATCAATATTGCTGAGTATGCACAAATTTCGTCTATAAAAGCCGATGCTGGACAATAGACCAGCATCACTCTCACAAGTGATCAATCCAGTACACCACTGAAATACGTGGTCCCTACTAACCCAGTACACCATTGAATTATGTGGTCCCTACTAAACATAACCAAGTAAAACCCCACTATGGTGGTTACGCTTTATACTACGTCCTATAAGTTCTATTCCTTATGGCCCCTAGGTCAACTCTCTCCAACCAGCATCCCCCCTTATTACATTATTTAATTTGGCATTCTATTCTTATTAACCTATCTTATGTATATACAATACACGTATAAATGTGGATTCTTTATACTTAATTTTCATATTCCCCTTGATCCCTCAGTCACAAGGGCACTAAATAACAAACCTTGTGACATATATGGTAGAGATACCACTTCTCACAAATATAGTTGTGACAATATCATGATCAGAATAAATTGAGAGAAAATAGAACAAGTAGAGGAGTATATATACCTGGGACAAATTATTAAACTAAAAAAGGAGAACCAAACAGCTGAAATCAAGAGACGAATAAGATTGGCCTGGGCAGCATTCGGTAACTTAAGCTACACAATAAAAAATATCCTCAGTACCTCAAAACGAAAGTGTAAAACCAATGTATCTTTCCTGTACTTACCTATGGATCCCAGACCTGGACACTTAAGATCAATGGAAAGACAAATGTTACATGTAAAGCTAACAGATAGAAAAAGGAATGAATGGATAAGAAATAAAACAAAAGTAAGGGATGTCAGAGAAATAGCAAAATTAAAATGGAAATTTGCCGGTCATAATATCAGACTAAAAGACGATCAATGGAACAAAAATGTATTGTAAACTCAGCTCGTCCATAGGAGCGCACCCCCAGCAAAAAAAAGAAAAAAAATAAATACAAACTATTATTAAATAATTACTGTTGTTTTTTTATTTTTTTTTTAATGATCCCGATCCCGCTATTGGCATCTATCGGCCATTAACGGAAGTAATTAATATCTTTTCGACTTGACGCTTGCTGCCGCATACGGTGGCCTTCGATCGCCTCGCCTCGCCTCGCTTGAATCTAGAGATATGAGAGGGCGGGCTTGAATCTGGAGGTGCGCGTGGATTCGGCGTTCCTCTTTAATCCAATTTTTGCCACGCAATTGGATCGGAAATGCTCGGGCTATCGGCCGAGAAAAGGGCGGGGTGGTGCGCTAAATCAATACAAACTTGCATCGTTTTTTTATAGTTCTCAGCTGATTACTGTTTATATTATCGTTAGTATGCGTGTATTGGGCGTAATTAAAATTTATTTACGCAGTTTTTAAGTGAATTTTATGCTGTTTTCGGCTTCTTGTTTGTAATTTTTGGGTTAATTATTATCTACAAGTGTCGAATATGTCTGAGGCAGTTATAAGTTCGGGTTCGGGTAATCCTGGAAGTAATTCAAGTCTTAATTGTGTACAAAACATTATAGCAAGCTTTTTCTCCTTTAATTTACATCAAAAAATTGAAATTAAAAGATTAGGAAGGCCGACTCCAGAACTAGAATTATCGTAAACTTGCTCCAAAAGAAAAGAAGGTAGGAATTTTAAAAGATACTTTAGAAAATATATTTACCAAAAAAACAACTGGATTTGTGGATGTGATGTTACAAACTCGTTATTTTGTTTTCCATGCTGATTAATTTTCAATGCAAGCATGGAGCAAAAATTAAAAAGCATAAATTTTTAAATCAACGTATACGAACATTACAATATGAAATGGTATTGAATAAAAAGCTAAGATAAAACGGTTTTGTACATTGAATTAATGTTATCCATCGTTGGCTAAAAACTAATATATATGTATAGGGTAATTTTTTTTTGTGTAGGCATATTTTTATTTATTGGAGACCTACTTTTTTTTACTTTGACAATCTTATTACCTAGTGGACACCATAAGTTCTTTTATTTGGCAACAAATAAATATGCAAATTTTTTTAACTTTATTTATTTTAAATTTATTTCGACTCACTTATTATAGCGCACACCCATTCTTATACTTCACGAGCCGCCACTGTGTAAACTGGAGAAAATAAAAGAAGTAGGGGAAGACAATTTGAAGAAACATAAACTAGATGGATGAACGCAGCGACAGACAGGGAAGAGTGGAAGTGAGGGCCTACCCAGAATCAAGCTGAAATGAAAAAAAAATCACTTCTAAACGTCTCAAAAATACTTTTGACCAGCCTTTCTCTAAAATTTTCCTGTGTGCTACGCGGCAGTATAGATCACCCAATAAATCTTGTTTCAATCAATCGCCGTGTAATCCCGGATCCGACGAGTTTTTTAGTTTTTTCCTGCAGGATCTAATCTAACAAATGGACTTACAAGTAGTGATCGTATAAAAAAGCTCAAGAGTAAGTATGGACGTGACAACTACCGCATTCGAGAGATTTTATTGGGATTTTTTTGGTCTTTTGTTTCCGTCAACATCTAAAAAACTCGATGTTTGTGTGGATTAGTCTTCACTCGTGATATGTCTAAACAGAACTCAAGCCTATAATAAAATAGACTTTTTTATAGGCCAACAAATGTGTCTTAATTTTCGTGGTTTATATTTGGGTAGTAATTAATTATACTGATTTACACAGCGATACGATGTTTTTGAAAAATCTTAATTAAATTATTTAAATGGATGATTCTACAAAAATGGTGATGCTGTGGAGTGGGAATGCATATTTTTCAAACACAGACTGCAAATGAAGCATAGTTTTAGTTATAAGATTTAAAACGAAATGTTTTTTTATGGAGCATTTGAGTTTAATGTATAAAAAAAATTGCAAGTTTATAATGTTTTTTATTACAAAGCAAATACCTCAGTGTGTATTCCCAAACCAAATATTAAAAACTCAAATTGAAAAAAATATCCTAATAAATAATATTTAACCAAGTCTTAACTATTTATCAAAAAATTAATAAAACTTAAGTTTGCAGTCATATTTTTAAAAAAATCCGAATTTACATATTCTCCAGAAAATTTTACAATTTTCAACGTGCTCTATTTTTAATAACACAATATTTGTGAATATTACCGGTTAATTTCTAGAGAAAAAGACGGCCCTGGATATCTAATTTACTTGTGAGGGTGACAAGTTGTGACAGATAATGTCAACTTTAGTTTGATTTAAGTTATAGATCATTTTATTTTCGGCAGAAAATTAGTTTTTTTCGGAGAAATCAAAAAGGAACGCTTCAATTATCATCCCTCTGGTAAGTAAATATTCGACTGATATCAATAGTGTACTTTTTTTGTTGATTGTTTTTCAATTATAAGTATAGGAACTTTGTTTATATAAAACTTAAGTTGAGTAGTCTAAATAGATTTTGATTTAAATTGGAAAACCATTAAAAAACTCATTCCTCTGGTACTCATTCCTCTGGAATTTTTATGCAATAATTCATAGAATTCGGGAAAATAAATGTTTCTTAGCTTACACCTAATTAGTTCCATAAATTTGAAAAAAACAATTATTTACTGTGCTGTACTGTTATTTAAAGGCAATGACCAAAAATGATATCCATATAGCCCACTTTTGGTAGAAGCATCCAAATATGTGCTCGTTTAAACACTTGTTTATTCGATAAGTTAATTTTTTTAGTGCTCGGCAACAGGATTAGAAAATATCCCTTACTTTTGTTTTATTTCTTGTCCATTCATTCCTTTTTTTATCTGTCAGCTTTATATGTTTACTTTTGTAATTGGCCTGGTCTGGGATCCATAGGTAAGTACAGGAAGGATACATTGGTTATACACACTCGTCTCTTGATTTCAGCTGTTTGGTTTTCTCTTTTTAGTTTAATAATTTTTCCAATGATATATATGTTCCTCTACTTGTTCTATTTTTGCTTGGTATCATCTTTGTTTGTTATGATTTTAGTTTTATCGTAGTTCACACTCAAGCCTATATTTTTAGCTGCTGTATCCAGTTCTTCCAGCATCTTCTTTCTTATCTGTTATTAAGGCGATATCATCAGCATCTCTTAGGTGGTTCAAGTATTGTCCGTTTATTTTGATGGCTATTTCTTCCCAATCTAAGTTTTTAAAACATCTTCTAGGGCCTGCTTAAATAGTTTAGGGGATATTGTGTCATCCTGCTGCTGATGTTGTTGCTTCGCTGTATATATTGGCTAAGTCTGTGTATCTGTGATCTATTCGGTTATTAAAAAAATATGCTTTTACTGGCCAGTGCTCAATGCTATCGAAAGCTTTTTCAAAGTCTATAAGCGCAGTATATAGTGGAATGTTGTATTCGTTAGCTCGTTCTATTAGGATTTTGATGGTTATTAGATCGTCAACTGTACTGAAACCTTTTCTGAAGCCTGCTTGTTCCTTTGATTAATATCCGTCAAATTTTGTTGTTAGAGACAGATAGTGTTAATATTTTTGTAAAAAGCTTCTAAGTTACATTAAGGAGTGTTATATGTCGATAGTTTTTTTATGTCTGCTCTATCGCCTTTCTTGTGTAGAATAATGGATATGGATTCTTTCCAGTTGTATGGGATTATTTTTTAGCTCACACATATACTATACTATAGAAGTGTGAGCTATGGTGATCCTAATTTTTTCGAGAAAAAAAAGATGCTCCGATTTCAAAAATTTTTTATATATCTTTGCGTTTCAGATGATTTTGAAACTGTTTTGTTGCGCCGTCTGTCTGTCTGTATGTCTGTCTGTAACGACCAACGCGCATAACTCAAAAACCGCTTGGCAATAAAATTTGGTACCTAGGCTGGGTCTTGGGTCGAGATGGTCCCATTTCAAAATGAACAAAATCCACCGAACACAAACTAAATAACAGGGTGGGGATAGATTTCAAAAATTAAAGTTTATGTGAAAATATGGCGAGTGTGATATCAAACGAAAGGTAATTGAGTCTGGAGTTAAACAAAATACATTTTAATTTATTTTAAAAAAAGGGTGGGGGTATATTTCAAAAATTAGAGTTTAGGTGAAAATATGGCGTGTGTGATATCAAACGAAAGGTAATTGAGTCCGGAGTTTAACAAAATACATTTTAGTTTTTATTTTTTTTAAGTGGGGGTGGATTTCAAAAATTTGAGTTTAAGTCAAAACATGGCTTGTGTGGTATCAAACAAAAGGTAATTTAGTGTGGAATTGAATAAAATATATTTCAGTTTTTAGTTATATTAGCTCACACGTACACTATAACTATAGTACCTAGTGTGAGCTTAGGGGCCCATATATTGGCAGAGTATTTTGTTAGTATTTTATTCAGGAGAATATGAAGCGTATTAACTACAGCTTTACCACTGTACTTGAGCATTTCTGCCGTTGCTCCGTCTTTTCCAGTTCTAATTGACGAGATTCAAAAATAATAGTAAAGAATTAGTTTAATATCAATCTTTTTTCTGTGGCTTAGAAAATGTGCCAAAGTAAATGGGAACATTGTGCCCCAAATCGCATGCTTGGTTTGGTCAATCCGAAGCTTGAAAGATTTCTGCTCTCGCGCACTCTGTTAGGAATAATCACTTTCAAGAATTTTTGCAGGGGAAAAAGTTGAACATGTCGGGAAAATAAAGCTATGTACGAAATTTCAGTCTGTTACTCATTACTTAAAAAATAGACAGATGTACTGTGGACTAGAAAGCTTGACAGTCGAGTGAATTTAAATTTTCTAGTCAAATAACCAAAAACTTACTAATCGCACCTCTGGGGACGAAGATAAACGCAAAACGTAAGAAGAGAAATACAGGATGGCCATTTAAAAACGAAACATAGTCGTTTTCGGGTGGTTAGCGCATGTTTTTGGGAGACATCTTTTGGCTACTTTGGTGTTCCATGGTAGTCCACCCCCTACGAGGAGTAATCTTTACCCTTAGAGTAATAATAATATATTATTACTCTGAGTCTTTACCCCTTTTATTTAGATAGGGAACTAAGCTCCTGCTGGGAAACAAAAACAGGTTGCAGACCAGTGTTGCCATGCATTTTGCATGCGATTTAACACAAGACTGCAAAATGGAAAATCAGAAGCTTAAAACTTTAAAAAACTAAAAATCGTTCCCTTTTTACTCTATGGTACACAATTTAGTAAAGTTTTTGCAAAGTCACTTGAATAACTCCTAATACGGGGTTCTATCGATTTCATGAAATTTTGATCATTCTGCCCTTCAAACGTTATCCAAATTCATATAAAATCTTTCTGGTATAATTTCAACCCTACCCACAGAGAAAAGGTGCGGCTCTTTGCAATCCGACAACAAAGTATTTGTTTTCCGACCAACCCAGGTGGATGAACGGCACCTGATTGGCAGATTTTTTTCAGATGCGCTTTTAATTGCTTTCAGGTGTTCTTTGCGGGACCCCTTTAGTCGGCAGTATGCAGAGTTAGAAAACAAATCAGTGTCGTTTCTGTAGGTGTAGGAATAGAAAGTTTTATATTATCTATTTTTATTTCTTTAGTTTACGCCATAATTAAATGAAATAATTTTCATGAGTATATCTAACGCCGCCCATGTCACTTTCTTTAAAGGATATGCCGATGGTCGACTTTTATCTTTGTTCAACTAACTTTGCAAAAACTTTACATATCGATACCCTAATTCTGATACGTCGTAAGCCGAATAAACAAATTTTTACAGGGATAAGACAAGTTAGAAGCAAATTAAACAGCGTTAGCAGTATACGACTTGTTAGAAATCGCGGGAATTACCGTTTTATATTGTTTTGTTGGTTGCGAGGATTTAGCAGCACATAGCTATGCCTAATTACTAACTTTTGATGCAAAAATATGAATTTTAATTTTTTTTGTGGGTTACGACGTCTCGGAATTAGAACATCAATATATATTTTTTTATTTAATTGATCTTATATAACCAGCGTGTAAGGGTTTTGAAATAATACTTTTATGGGAAAAGTATTTAATATTTCTTGATAAACTTTTTAACAATTAGGAAAGAAAATAATTCCTTAGGGCGCATTTAAATTCTCAATAAAAGAAACCTCATCCCACAAAAAACGTGCCCAGATTATCTAATTTTTAGTAATTTTTTGATACTACATTTTGTCTAGAAACGTTTCACTTATTATCGTAATGCGGTTTTAAATGCGCGGTGCATTTAAGTCCCTTCTTAAAAGTACAAAAAATATTTTTTCAAAATTTGCAAAATTCAAAACAAAAAAGTGTTATTTTAAAACCCTTACAATTAGATTTTTAGTGTGAAGAAGTACTCCATAACTTTCTGTAGAGGTTCCAAGGAATGAAAAAGAAAATCTCTGTCTTCCTCTACTAATTTTTATTTTTTTTTTTATTTTTTTTTTTTTTTAAATTAGTAGAGGAAGACAGAGATTTTCTTTTTCATTAATTAGATTTTTGCCTAGTACGCGAAAATGGTATTCCGTAAACAAAATTGAGATAAAAGTAAAGCGAAGTTTTGCGGAATATTGTTCAAAACTTTTGCAATGCCTTATTAAAAATTTGGAGGTTTTTTAATTTTTTCTTATGGTTCATATTATTACTCTAAGGTTTTATCATAGTTCCTATAAGCTTTCTTAAGCTCAGCTCTCTAGCGTTCCTGGAAGTGGGCAATGTTACTTTTTAATAACTTTACATTTCCCATGTAGCAAGCCGGGTATATTCATATACCCCGTATATGCTCCAGATAGTCAGAAAAGCATATTCTCTTTGTACATTCCATACACATAGACTGTATATACAAAAATTATATCAATATGTGGAGTTTTTCCCAAATATACCATTTATGTACCGCATATATTCTTTTGGTATATTCTAAACTGAATATTTAAGAATTTACTTTTAGTTTGTACCTGAAATATTCTTTTAGAATATTCTAAAAATAATATTCTAGAATATGATTTTAGTTTAATTCCGGTATATTCTTTTGGTATATTTTAAACTGAATATTTAAGAATATACTGTTAGTTTGTACCTGAAATATTCTTTTAGAATATTCTAAAAATAATATTCTAGAATATGATTTTAGTTTATTTCCGGTATATTCTTTTGGTATATTCTAAACTGAATATTTAAGAATATACTTTTAGTTTGTACCTGAAATATTCTTTTAGTATATTCTAAAATGAATATTAACGAATGTACTTTTGGTTTATACCTGAAATATTATTTTAGTATATTCTAAAAAGAATATTCTGGAATATGATTTTAATTTATTTCCGGTATATCCTTTTCGTATATTCTAAACTGAATATTTAAGAATATACTTTTAGTTTGTACCTGAAATATTCTTTTAGTATAATCTCCCCTATATTTATAGGGGAGGGAAGCAAATAAAAAATTTGGGTTTTTTAAAAAATTTTTCTATTCCTATAGTTTTATCATATTTTCTATCAGTCTGCCAAAGCTCAGCTTTCTAGCGCTTCTGGAAGTGGGCAATGTTACTTTTACATAACTTTACATGTATAGTGGAGGGGAGTAAATTATAATTATGGGTTTTTTGATTTTTTCCAAGCGTTTGGTAATAATTTCAGTTTCAGTCTGTCAAATTTCTATATATGAGTGAGTGAGTGGCAATTTCGACGTTTTTTGAAATTTCGTAACCACGTTACTACTTTATGAAAGTCCATGAAACTTGGAGGGGTTAACTTTACGAAAATCTACGACTGTGCAAAGTTTCAGTTTCGTAGCTCACTCCGAAGTAGATTTTTAGATATGTCAAATATGGGCTGAAATGTTTCAAGAAAAGATGGTACAGCAGTTGCGCGCACTTGGCCGGTGCCCTCAGATCACATCCTGTTGAGAATAAACTAACCAGATAAGAAAGTAATTTAAGTATAAACTTCTCCATTAATAATAAAAATTAGGCGGTTTGTTTTAGCGATATACAAGAAAGAATAACTCTTGGGCAGCAGATATGCATAATTGCCATGCTAATAGGGAGGGAAAAATCGGCAAATTTCTTAATTAAAATGGAAATTGCCGGTTATAAAAACCATACCTACCAGCCCGCTCAAGACAGCATGAACAAAACAATATTTTTTCCTTTATGACTTTTTAACTGTTTTAATTTCTTTCGGATGACGATTAAGGCATTCCTCACTGTTTTTATGCAATTATGTATAAGCTTAGGGAGAAAAATGAGTCTAGAGGGGCCTGAAAAATTTACTATGCTAAGATATGACGATTTTTTTTTTGTTGGAAATGTGGCGCTAGACTTGCAGTAGAAAAATATTACAGAAAAACACCCAGTAAAACCACTGAACATGTCAAAACTAGCGAAAAATATTGCACCACGCACTTGAATGATCCTGTCACGGCGAAACTACTACCGCCAGTTTAGCTTATCGGGTCAATCTGAAGGTTCGCTGCGGTCGAACGTATCTCTTTCGTCCTTAAATAAGGGGCGTGCCAAAGGGTGAGACAACGAGGCAGCTGCCTCAGGCAACCAGCTTCTGAGGGCAACCAGATTTTAATTTTTTTTTTTAAATTCGCTATCTGAAAAACGAAATAATCTGCAATTAACAAGTTCAAATTCTCTATCTGATAGGCAGAAAGTTATATAGTTTATATTTACGTAATATATATTACTTTATGGTTTTGGCTAGGTATGCATATTTGAATGTATGTACAGGGTGTCACAAATTGGGCACTTTTAGGGGGTTTAAGGTACTTCTAGGGTAGACAGAGAAAAACTGACCACGCATTGCGAGGCTCAAATTTCAAGGGAAGACTTATAGTGGAAACCGCATTTTGAAATATCGTCTCGTCTTTGAGCTACGGGGTCTTTTTGAAAAGTCTGCATTTTGGAAGAGGTTCTATAACTTCGTTATTAGTGGAAATTTTGATTTAAAGTAAATTGCAATTTTATAGACTATGTCACGAGGAATTCACCCGCTAAATTAAATTTTAACTGTCACTTTTAGTTTTTGAGATATGACATAAAGTTGCATTTTTTCTTATGGAATGGCGTATATTTTAATTAATTTTCGAATTCGTCATTGAATTCTTTTCAAAATGATGTATCATATGTCATAGTTTTATTCAGCGGTTTCGAAGATAATTAAAGTTTTTTATTTTTGTCTAGTAGGCGTTGAATGACGTCATGCGCCATTGACGTGAAAGCTTGCGGTCAAATCCTACTTCAATGCTCCTATAGTTTTGTTGTCTGATACTATGCAAATCAAGTTGGCCTTGCGTCTTGGCGTTTTGTCATTGTTTTCAATTGTTTAAACAATTTGACATTACGCTTTGATATGAAATTATTTTGCACAAAACAGCGGCGTAGTGAGGGTTTCATATAAAATCTTACTTTTTACAAAAATGTTTTAAAATCAATGTAAGAGGCGCCTTTCGGCGCCCCCTGACTTTGGCGCCCGGGGCAGGTGCCCCGGTCGCCCTGCCCTCACTACGCCGCTGCACAAAAGCGTTTTTAATTTTATTTTAAAATATGTATCAATGTTAAAATGTTACTGGGAAAGTAATGATAATCGACAAGGCGCTGGAAACTTATATATTCAAAGGTATCCCGAACGAAGACAACCGTATATGGATATATTTCCAAAGTTGAAAAGGAACCTTGTTCAGTATGGCTTTTTCAAAACGGCGGGGTAAAATATATGACGTTAGGAGGGACCGTGAGTTAGAGGAGATAGGCATTATTGGTGAGTTAGAACAAAATTATTCGCGATCATTGAGACAATTAGAAGCTGCCACAGGCATACCGAGAACTTCAATCTACCGAACACTTAAACGGAATAATTATAAGCTTTGAGGGCCGTCAGCTGAATTATAATTTTTCCAAACCAGGCTTACTATATTTTTGACTGTTTAAAATAATAAAAATACTGGAGTGCCTTGACCTGCCTCAGCAGGAAATCATAGCGCACTAGAAATAAGTGAAAAAACTGAATATCTCCTAAACCGCTCAATCAAACTATGACATATGATACATCATTTTGAAAAGAATTCAATGGCGAATTCGAAAATTAATTAAAATATAGGCCATTCCATAAGAAAAAATGCAACTTTGTGTCATATCTCAAAAACTAAAAGTGACAGTTAAAATTTAGTTTAGCTGGTGAATTCCTCGTCACATAGTCTATAAAATTGCAATTTACTCTAAATCAAAATTTCCACTAATAACGAAGTTATAGACCCCCTTCCAAAATGCAGACTTTTTTCAAAAAGCCCCCGTAGCTCAAAGACGAGACGATATTTCAAAATGCGGTTTTTACTATAAGTCTTCTCTTGAAATTTGAGCCTCGCAATGCGTGGTCAGTTTTTCTCTGTCTCCCCTAGAAGTACCTTAAACCCCCTAAAAGTGCCCAATTTGGGACACCCTGTACAACATATGTATTTATTTAAACCGTAGTTTAGTTGGAATTGGAATGTTTGCAAACGAAATTTGATTGTCATATTTATTAATATCGTACAACAGGTAATGCAGAGACACAATGAGGGGGCTTAGCAGTGGCGTAGCGTAGGGGGGGGTGTACTGGCGCCCCATGAGTGACCGAAGCGCCCTAAGCTGTAGTAAGTAGCAGGGCCGCCCACGGCAAATCGAGAGGGCGGCAAAGGAAACTAAAGACATGATGACCTTTTTTTTTGTGGTCTCGCAAGATTTTTGAGGGGCGCCCTTTTTAGCTGTCGCCCCCCCCCCCCGCCCCTTCAGGCACGCTACGCCGCTGGGGCTTAGCCCCCTCGGGCTCAAAATTGACCTATCCAAACAAAATGAGCATCATCATAAGTTAGTAAAAATTCCTTTTTTTAAAATTATTTTATTTTTCTGAAATTTTCGCTTGCCCCCTTGTTTTTGTTTTCCTTTCCAACAAAAATGTTTCACTGTGCCGCCAATTCCTTTAAAAAATACCTAATTTTTCTCAAATATTCGTCGACATATTTTCATCATATCGGAAGAATGTTTTTCACAGCGCACTTTTTTCCGAAAAGTATTTAAATTTTACAACATTTTTGCCTGCCCGTTTTGAATTTTAAGTAGTTTTTTATATTGCAAACAATTTCTTATGTGGCGCCATTTCTTGCCTAAAAGAACTTATTTGTTCAGAAATTTTTACCTGCGGCGTTTCTTTCTTAGTTTTATCCACAAAAATATTTCCGCTGCTTGATTTCTTCCGAAAAATAGTTTTCCTCAAATTTTCGCCTGCGGCGCTTTCCTTTATTACCAATATTCCTTTATGAAAGGTACATTTTAATTTCCTCCGCCATCTTGGATTTTGAGATATCGGAAAAAAGATTTATTTAGTTAAAACTCTGAGTAATTCTCTGCTAAGTGCAGTTTATCATGTTAAAATCGATTATATAATTCAAGAGTTATAATGAAAAAATTGTTCGGTTTTTTTCGGCTCACCCGGTATTACTTTTTTTCGTGCAGAGCTTACCTTTAGCACGTTTTACTAACCTGCCAATGTCAAAATGACAGATCATGTTGTTAAACTTTTTTATTTTACTTTTAATGTAGCAAAAAAATCAATGTCAAAAAAAGTTATGATTTTGAACGATTGTCTTGGGACATTGCACGCCACAGAATGAATAAATGACTAAAAAAGTATTGTGAACAACAAAAATCATTCCGTTAACCTCATAATTATATTTGTTCAAATATTATCGTTTACAAAAAGCGAAAGTGTTTTGCATTTCTAAAGAAAAACATTAAAATCCTAAAAAGCTTCGAGTTTTAGTGTTTTGAGAAAAACTTTACAAACGGATTTTTACCGTTTATACATAATTAGGTTTCGTTGGGAGATTGCTAAAACACACGAAAAAACAAAAAAAAATCCACCCTTTGGTTCTTTTTAATAGTTAATTCTGTAAAGCATCGTTTTTTGAATAATAATTTTTTAATAATTTTTATGTTCGGAACGCCACTGATTGTAGCAAACTGTTAATAAGTCCAATTTTTTTATTTGTATATTAAGCTCTGCTTGTGATCTAACGTTTGATATATACCAAACAACAATATCATTTTTCAGAATAGGTAGAAATGACTTAAAATAGTTTTTTGTGAAAAATGCACAAAAGCTAAAAACTGAAACTTTGAACCCCTGTATCTTAGAAACCATAGGTCGGATGACGATGAGGCAATGATAACTTTTCATCAAGGCATCAAGATCTACAACATACTGATTTAAAGGAAATCCAACCGAAAGCCACCGCCCATAAGCTCCGGGCGGGATCCTTTATAGTTTTTGTAAATTGGACGCTCCTTATATTATTTAATTAATAGATTAGGCTTGGAATGTACTTTCCAAAAATACCCCATATGTCGCAGTTTTGATAAATAGTTTCTAAAATATTAGCGATAAATTTTTAAATGATAAAAAAATAACAGCCTAGGTACCAAATTTCATTTAAATCGGACAAGCGGTTTTTGAGTTATGCGGGTTGGTCGTTACAGACAGACAGACAGCAAGACAAAAAAGTTTCAAAATCATCTGAAACGCAAAGATATATAAAAATTTTTGAAATCGAAGCAACTTTTTTTTCTCGAAAAAATTAGGATCACCATAGCTCACGCTAGTGGTAGTGTGAGCTAATACCGTCAAACGGGGTGAATCGGGACAGCGGGGTCAATCGGGACCAAACCTGTTTTTTACTATTTAAATGGCCCCTGTATCTCAAGGTCAATGTTTTTACGTTCAATAATATTCAAAACTGATAGGCGATATCTTAGTGAACGCGTTTCTGCAAGTCGCCGGCCACCGGCCAGTTCGCTTTAGCCTTTTCAATAAAGCAGCACGTAAAAAACTAACAAAGATTTCGCGGTTTTTTGTTCAGAGAAAAACTTTGCTTAAAAACCACCCTTCTAATTGTCCCAGGAGACTGAAAATTGGTAAGATGATATCCTTATGTGTTTTGTAGACGGTGTGAAAAAAAGAATCAAATTAAAAAAAAAGTTTTTTTTTCAGAATTTAAAAAAAAATGTCCTTTTTAGGATTCCCGAAAAAGTGCTGCCAAAGAGCATATTTAAATCAATAATTTTAAGAAGCATATTTAAGTTTAGTTTTGTTCGAGTTTTTTATTTATTTTTATTTAAATGTGGTTTTAGTTAAACTGTTCAGCTCGTTACCTACCTAGTTTATTTGAGATTTATTGTATTTTTTAAGTTTTATGAATAAACCTCGTTTTCTGGCTTATTTTTAAAGTTTTTTTCCGCTTTTTTTTTGCAAAATAATTTTTTAACCATCCCCATTTCAATTCACCCCATTACTAATCGAGCCTTAACACTGAAAAAAATGGGGTGTCCCGATTGACCCCATATGCGGGGTCAATCGGGACACCCACTAAAAAAAATATATAAAATCACCTGTCAAAGTGACAGATATGTGCGACATGTCATTTTAACGCTCCAACGGAAAGCTATCATTTGGCGGTGGTTTAAAGTCTATAGTTTTTTTAGACATTACTATAATACCAATAAATAGTTTTTAAACTATTTAACCAGGCCCTAGAAGATGTCTTTAAAAACTTAGATTGGGAAGAAATAGTTATTAAAGTAAACGAACAATACTTGAACCACCTAAGATATGCTGATGATATCGCCTTAATAACAGATAAGAAAGAAAAACTGATAAAAATGATGGAAGAACTGGATACAGCAGCTAAAAATATAGGCTTGAATACGAACTACACTAAAACTAGAATCACAACAAACACATATAAAGATATCACGATCAGAATAAACCAAGAGAAAATTGAACAAGTAGAGGAATATCCTGAGACAAATTGCTAAACTAAAAAAAGGAAACCAACGAGCTGAAATCACGAGACAAGTTAGATTAGCCTGGGCCACATTCGGTAAATTAAGCTACATATTAAAAAATATCCTCAGTAGGGTAACATAAGCCCAAAGATCAATGGAAAGACATATGTTACATGTAAAGCTAACATATAGAGAAAAAGGAATGACTGGATAAGAAATAAAACAAAAATAAGGAATGTCAGAGGAGAAGTAGCAAAATTAAAACGGAAATTTGTTGGTCATAATATCAGACAGAAAGACGATCGATGGAACAAATGTACTGTAAACTGAAGGCCTTGGGAAATAAAAGAAGTAAGAAGACAAAAAAAGGCCTCATTTTTACCCGAAAATGAATAGAGGCAGTTAAAAAAACAATGGTCATTTTTCTGCTTTAAACGTCTGGAATTAAAACCTGCTTCAGGCATTTTTTAAGTTTAAATATAAATTAAAATGCATAATATATATATATTTTAAATCAAAAACAAAATTGTTTTTCTTTATTTTTTTGGAAAATTTTAGGTTATGTAAAGAAAGTTGTAGACCTTTTTATTACCTTTAATTTTTGTTTTTAAGTTCTTTCTATACGTCGAGATTCATTGAAAACTATGAAAATCCTCCCCTAGTTCACCTAATTTCACACCAGTGGCGGCTCGTGACAGTAAAGTTTGTGAGTTCTGCCGATAGGGTATAAAAAATGCAATTTTTTTACAGTCTCCAGATCACGTGTCTATGCGTTTGGCATCTTCTAAATAAATAAATGCGCCCGCAAACACGCAACGCTGAGCCCGTCCGCCCGGAATTGTACTGGAACTGCAAGTTTTGCAGCTCTATTTTTGCCTAGATTTCGCTATCTAAACCCATGAGCAAGTGCGGTGCGGGGCGAAGGAAGGGGTTCCTAGCCGAGCACAGATCTCGTTAGCCGCCCAGACCACTTTTGTGTTAATTTCAGTGTCCTTATTTCGAACTATGTTAGTCTCCCCATATATAAACAGTGACAGTGACAACTATTTTTTTTAAACCACGCTCAGAATGACAACCGGTAACCACAACAAAGTTGTGGCATTGTCACTGTTGATATATGGGGGGGACTAACATAATTTGGAATAAGGATACTAAAATTAACACAAGAGCGGTACTGTTATAATTCCTAATATCTCAGAAACTATGGCTCTTAACTACGGCATATCGGGTATTTTTGGAAAATATGTTCCAAGCCTAATCTATTAATTAAATAATATAAGGAGCATCCAATTTACAAAAACTATAAATTTGAGCGCCTGTCAAATATGGTTAGCATCAGGAATAAAGTCATGATGCAATTTAAAATTTATTGGTCTAAAAGGGTGGTCCTTTAAATGAGGAGCAATAATTTTTCCCTTTGCCTCTCAGGCAACCAAAAAGCTAGGCATTTGATATTTGGGATGTCATGGAATAAAAGCAGTTTTATATTTTTTAAACATCTATTATCACATTTATATACAGATTTACCAGCTGAAAACATGTGATTTTTGTTTAATTAAAAATCTTTTCTTTTAAACTATGTAAATTTAAGGAACTTAAATATTTACAAAAAAATATAATATAATTAGGTATAGTAAATATATATGTATGTATGTATATGTATATTACATATTTAAGAACCCACTAATCTTGTAATATGTCATAAAAACCTGTCATCTTGCCAACTTTACCAAAGATAAAAAAATATTTATTTTCAATTGTTCTGCCAAGCCGACCTCAAACCATAAAACAGAAAAATATTTTCTATTTTTATACAAAATTGTATTATTAAACGCCATGTGTCTGGTAAACATGGTGCAAAAAAGGTCCGAATCGTTGGAAAATAAAGTACTTTTCTTTTTTTAAATCCTTGTCCTCTGGCCCATGAAACAAAACAAAATATTGTTTTTGCGTTGCCAAAAATTTGGCCAAAAATCATGCAAACGACAAAAAAAATACTATCAAACTTTCACTCTCAGACAGTGGTTTTAAAAAATTTGCAAGTTAACATCAGGTTTTAAATCAAACATATCAAGAAACAATGTTTAGTCTAAGGGGACCTTTGTAGGGGGCCCAAAAAAATTATGTGTTACCGGGTTGGCTATTTGGTTTTTTGCGTATTTGACTCATATTCGTAGTTGTAGCAAAAAACTCAAATTTTTAATAAAATTAAAGAAATATAAAGATGTGTGTGATTTGTTTACCGTATTAATTAAAATTTTTGCTAATAATATGAAAAGAAACGAGAAAAATAAACATGCCATCTTAACAATAACTTAACGGCATTTTTTAACACTATTAAAATCTGATCTATTTGCTAGCTCGTAACGTTTGATTTTTTAAAATGGGTCAAATAGCTAAAAAGTTTTTACCAAATAAATTTTGTGCAACATTTTTTGGCTTACCCGGTATATTAAAATGGTTAATAGAGCAGATTACAAAAAAGAAATAAAAAACTTTGGTTTTTAAGAATTGACTAATTACACTGTCCCTCAAATAGTTCACCAATGTAATCAATGTATGGATTCTTGAAACGGGTGAGGGTGAAAATGAGCGTCCACGTCAGGACCAATGCGGACATGGGCGCACCCTGGGGGGGCCTCGGGGCCCAGGCCCCCCCAAGACCAAGATTTTTTTAGATGTTTCCCACATATTTCATGAATAAGAAAGACCAAACCTGATCCTGGGTGCGCCACTGGATGCGGAAATTAAGTGAGATCGCATGCGCAGTTTGACTTTCACCCGATTTTGAGGGAGTACTTCTTCTCATCCATTCAAGAACTTACACAAAGTGGGGCTTCTCCTAAATGTTAATATTTTTTAAAATTTAAGAAAAATAATTTTATTTTTTACGGTTCTTTATGATATATTGTTACCAACTTTTAGACATTTGGGCATATTAGTATAGGCCAATTTATCGTTAAAAAGGAAAAAAAAATAGTAATTAAGATTAATAGATTTGGAGTTTAAGGATTTTACTGACATTTCCAACGATTTCATAAGAATTAAGTTCGTTTTGCAAACGATTTAATCTGATTACTCCTTTTTTATGATATTAGAAATTTACTTTTTTGAGAAAAATTTGTTATTATTAAATTTTGAATCACAGAAAGCAACAATGAACAAAACAAAAATATTTGAAATTACATGACAATTAAACATTTTGACATGTAGCAGCTTGTAATCAAAATTGCAATACTGTTTCCAAGTCGATTTCAAATCGAATGCATCATACATTTTCAAAATATTGAAAACGAATTTAATACCCCTGAAAACGTAGCAATTCTATTATTACATGTACTATTTTTGTGTAAAATAAATGATTTGATTCCATGTACATTTTATATAAAGATGAAGATAAACAGAATAATAAAAATAACTCAATTCTAAAACCTCCTAAGTCCTATATCCTTGATGTTATATCTATGCGACATATACAGTGTGTCCCCGGATGGAGTTGACAAGAGGAAAAAATCCTTTATTTTTGATTTTACGAAAAAAACTCACTCTTTATAAAAAATTAAGATTACCATAATAAAATCTTTAATTAGATGTACAGGGTGTTATCAAATTAAGAAACATGTAATTAATAAGAGGAGAAAAATCTTTATTTAAAATATTGATTTTCCAGTAATAGGTTTTATATTGTGTTCCATATTATCTTGTTTTTTTTATCAATTGTTTAACTTTTAAAAATTACAACCTGGATAGATTTTGTTTTCCTAGATTTCGTACTTTCATTTTATGTTGTGTCAAACAATTTTGTTTACATAACATTTTGCTTTACTGAATAAACACGGCCCTCCTCCTCTTGGATTATTTTATGTTTCTTAATTCGAAAACAGCCTATACTTCTAATCAAAGATATTGATATCGTTATCTCAGGTTTTTGACGAGCAGAATTTTTTATAAAGAGTGATGTTTTTCGTGAAACTAAAAATAAAGATTTTTCTCTCTTATTAATTACATGTTTCTTAATTTTACAACACCCTGTACATCTAATCAAAGATTTTAACATGGTCATCTTAATTTTTCAACAAGCAGAATTTTTTACGAAGAGGGAGTTTTTTTCGTAAAATCAAAAATAAAGGATTTTTTCCTCTTGTCAAGTCCATCCGGGGACACACTGTATTTCAGATAAATATTATACTTGCAAATGCAAATAAACGCCCCATTATTAAGTTTGAGATCTGGCACTATTTGTTTAAAAGAAATTAAAAGTATTAAGAAATAATGGTCATTGCGCGAAATGTATATCTACACTTTTTAGAGGATCGGAAATCATAAGATGCCATTTGTTTTGATTTAAATATAAAATCAAATTTAATCTTACTCCCTACTTTTGTACTATAATAACTATTTTTTGGAAACTTACATTAAAATTTGTTTTTTTGCCATTAATTGACTTAAAAATTGATCCTGTGACATACAATAGTTTGGTAATGTATAAATTCTAAAAAACAAAAATATTAAAACAAATTAATTATGTGCTTAACCTAAAATAAATATTATTTTAATAAAAATTAAGTATAAGCTTCGACAATTAAATGTCGTTTCAAATAACATATATGACCATTCTGGTATGGCAACAATACTTTTAAGTTTTGAAAAACAAATGGCATCTTCAAAAAAAAAATTAAATGTTTTTTTTCTTGTTTTGGAGATATAAAAGAAAATAATTTGTTTAACAATAAAAAACTACATAATTGATAATACTTATGCCCTATTCTAAACTATGGGATAGGTCCTATAAATTGGCTTGAGGTTGGTTCCTAAACCGGTAAAATAATTTTGCACATTATATACAAGTTTTGTTGAATTACAGGTCGTGAGAAAATATCTACAAAAGAAAAAGGCAATAGAATTATTGGACACAATATACAAATAACATACCAAATGACCACTGATTAGTCTCGTTAAAACTACAGGGTGTCCCATTAAGGATATTTTTTTGATTTGTCTCATAAACTACTACCGCTAAGACTTCAATTCAGGCAGAATTTACTTAGAATCCTGTTGACTTTATAGCTCCCCGCCAGAGGAAATAATCACATCCCCTGACCAGAATAATGATGTTTTTTGACGAAACACTATAGTTAGCATACACAAATTTGTATTTCTTGAAAAAATTTGCAGAATTTGGACCCCTAACATGTTCCTCTTCGTCACTCTCCCCACAAGAAGTCAACAAAAATGTCACTTTCTATTAAAAAAAAAATTGCCCTTTATGACTTAACAAAAGCAGTTTCTCTTCTTTATGGAAGTCTAAAATATTCTGCCAATATATGGGCCCCTAAGCTCACACTAGGTACTATAGTTATAGTGTACGTGTGAGCTAATATAACTAAAAACTGAAATATATTTTATTCAACTCCAGACTAAATTATCTTTTGTTTGATACCACACAAGCCATGTTTTGACTTAAACTCAAATTTTTGAAATCTACCCCCACCCTTAACAAAAACAAAAACTAAAATGTATTTTGTTAAACTTCGGACTCAATTACCTTTCGTTTGATATCACACACGCCATATTTTCACTTAAACTCTAATTTTTAAAATATACCCCCACCCTTTGTTTTTAAATAAATTAAAATGTATTTTATTTAACTGCAGACTCAATTACCTTTCGTTTGATATCACACACGCCATATTTTCACATAAACTCTAATTTTTGAAATCTACTCCCACCCTTTTATTTGGTTTGTGTTCGGTGGATTTTGTTCATTTTTAAATGGGACCATCTCGACCCAAGACCCAGCCTAGGTACCAAATTTTATTAAAATCGGCCAAGCGATTTTTGAGTTATGCGCGTTGGTCGTTACAGACATACAGACAGACAGACATACAGACAGACAGACAGACAGACGGCGCAACAAAAAAGTTTCAAAATCATCTGAAACGCAAAGATATATAAAAAAATTTGAAATCGGAGCAACTTTTTTTTTCTCGAAAAAAATTAGGATCACCATAGCTCACACTACTATAGTATATGTGTTAGCTAAAATGCGAATATTTTTGCCTTTTTATCCAACATTGTGTTTTCTAGGAAAAATAATTTTTTTAAAAGAACAAAGAACTTAAATTTTTTTAAAAATCTACATACTAACCGATCAATATTTTAATTGAAATTGCAATTTAACATATGACTTAATCTGAAGGAATTTAAGTTCTTAGTTTTAGCACTTTTCAAATTTCCTTTCCCAGAAATTAAAAATATCCACAAAGAATCAAAAATGATGGCACTATTTAGGATTTTCTTAAGAACTCTCATCATTGTAAAGATATTCTAGAGAGCTTTAAACAAGGTATCACTAGGCCCACTTTCCCTATTCAAAATATAGGGGTAAAGTATACCCCTCGAAGCTACAAAAATTTTAAGATAGCCAAAAGGTGTCCCCCTCGCAAACAAAATCGACGTGTCCGACCGTTTCTCGAAATTCTCAGTCTAAATACCCAAAAAGGTCTCTGTTTCGATGTCCGTAAAACATATAGTATGTTACAGGGCTATCAAAACGGACGGGCCACGATCCTCCACTTTGTTGACGTCACATCCGGGGCTGATTTTTTTTTTGATGGTC
Source organism: Aspidapion aeneum (assembly GCA_963576565.1). Classification (NCBI taxonomy): domain Eukaryota; kingdom Metazoa; phylum Arthropoda; class Insecta; order Coleoptera; family Brentidae; genus Aspidapion; species Aspidapion aeneum. The sequence continues at coordinate 28,043,306 of OY755048.1, forward strand.
ACATCACGACACAGCTGATTGTCTTTAAAATATTGAAGTTGGAATGGCGGTTCATGAATATTTAATTTTTTTAAATAAAGCCGGTTTTGAGATTGTTTTTACTATATTCTTGCAGAACAATTTTTTTTAAATGTATAGTAATCCTTAATTTTTCAGAGCCGCTTCACTAGCTCACACAGGGCTATCAAAATGGACGGGCCACGATCCTCCACTTTGTTGACGTCACATCCGGGGCTGATTTTTTTTTGATGGTCACGTTACGACACAGCTGATTGTCTTTAAAAATTTGAAGTTGGAATGACGGTTCATGGATATTTGATTTTTTGTTAAATAAAGCCGTTTTTGAGATTGTTTTTACTTTATTCTGCAGAACAATTTTTTTCTAAATGTATAGTAAGCCCTAATTTTTCATAGCCGCTTCATTAGCTCACACAAAAATTAAGTTTAAAGCAGAAGCGAATGTGACAATCACATATGACAAAGTCAAATACATGTCAAATATAACAGTTGGCATGTGATACATGGCGGGTAATTTGAATTCAAAATAAGGAATGCTAAATCTTGAAGATTTTAACCTTTTAATCATGTTGCTTCCTTACAAACCTTTGGTGGAATATCGGGATGGTGTCTAAGAATATTTCACTGAAATTTTGCGGAAATCTGTAGTGCCATTTTGAAAATATCATAAAAAAACGTCTGACCTTCCATAAGACCCAATGTAAAATTCAGCCCCGGGAGAACAGCTGATTTTTTCAGGGTAGTGGCCTCTATTTTTGTGTTGGCCTTGGCTCACACAAAAATTAAATTTAAAGCAGACGCAAATGTGACAAACACAGATGACAAAGTCAAATACATGTCAAATATAACAGTTGGCATGCTGTATATGGCGGGTAATTTGAATTCAAAATAAGAAATGCTAAATCTTGAAGATTTTAACCTTTTAATCATCTTGCATCCTTACAAAAGTTTGGTAGAATATCGGGAAGGTGTCTAAGAATATTTCACTGAAATTTCGCGGAAATCTGTAGTGCCATTTTGCAAATATCCTAAAAAAACATCTGACCTCCCATAAGACCCAATGTAAAAGTCAGCCCCCAGAGAACAGCTGATTTTTTCAGGGTCGTGGCCTGTATATTTTTGTTGGCCTTGTATGTTATAACCATAGTGTTTTGTCAAATAATGTCATTATTCTAGTCACATGATGTGATTACTGTGTCTAGAGGTTCAGGAAGCAGCAAAATACGACGATCGACGATAACCTTTCATACCAGTTGCTGTTGGCACAGTGTGCCTGAACGAAGTATAGGTTACATAAAAATGGTTCCAAAAACTAATTGCACATTTTGAATATGAACTCTTTCCTAACTTCAGAGCGATATTCATATAAATCCTAGTTGATCCTCTTCTCGAAATTTTATCAATTTTTTGCCATTTTTCTAGTTAGTCTAGGCGCTGGCTCCTGTCACGTGTGACCTAATATGTGCGCTCAGTTTGACTGCGGGGCATTGTTAAGGTGTATAAAAAAAGTTTGGTCACCGCCAAATTGATAGATTTTTCTGTTTAAGCGTATCTCCCTACCCAATTATCCGATTTTAATTTTTTAAGGCTTGTTATACTCTCTTTTTAAAGGCAAATAAATTTTGTTATTACACATTTTTTAATAAATCAAGTAGTTTTTGAGATATACCAAGATTATTAGTATATCCGCTCGCAAAAGAATTAAACTATATGCTCATTTTATTGTAGCTGCAATATTATTGACATTTGTTTTTTTTTTGTTACATAAAAGGCTTTAAACCTTTCACAGAAGAGGATATTGACTTTATGTTTTTAAAGTTCGATGGATGGTACCCCTAAAGACTGCCTTAAAGAGGGTTGTTTCTAAAACTGTTCACAAGATTATACAAAAAGTGAATTCCCAAGTAACATTATTACCACTCAAGGTTTTATTAATTTGGTTCCAAGGTTATTTAGAGGGTGCTGTTATGGCTTTTAGAATCAATTTGGCTACAAAATGGTAATTTATATTGCCAATTACCTAAAGAGGTGTTATACAACCAAAAAGTGTTCTTCTGTTCCTTTTAGATACTTTTGGTTTTATTGATTTCTGATTTATAAAGATGGTCTTATAAAACCCTTTTACCTAAAGTTTTTAAAAAGAAATAAATATAAACTTTGGTCTTTTAGTTTTTTTCATTACTTTACGTCATAACAAAAGTGTTTTATAATAGAGCTAAAAGGTTACCTTATATCCTTTTGTTTTTGTAGTTACAAGTAGTTTAATAGTAAATATGATTATATAGGCGGCCATATAGAACCTAGTTTCCTTAAGGTTTTTAAGAGTGGTAAATATAAACTTTAGACTTTTGGTTTTTGCCATTACTTTTAGGCATTTTAAACAGGTTTTTTTTGGAAGGCTTAAAGGTAAACTTAATTCTTTTGTATTTATGGTTACCCATAGCTGCATATTAAATATTATTTAAATAGGCGGTCATATAAAACTTTGTTTCCTTAAGGGTTCTAACAGAAGTAAATAAATACATTCGTATTTTAGTTTTTACTAGTACTAGTACAGATTGGTACCTACCTATTGCAAGATTGATTATTTATTATCCTGCTGGGTAGGGCACCCAAGCCTAGATAAGGCCTGTTTAAACGGCCAATATAAGAGGTTTCCCTCCAACATGCAGGCACAACGGATATCATTGCACTGGCCCTCCTAATTGTGAGCAAATTGCACGATAAAAAACATTTAAATTTAACAGAACACTTTAAAAAACAAATACAAAAAATTTAAGTGAGGTTATGTTGACTATGTTTACCTTCTCCTTTTTATTGGTTTCAAAAATCCTTGTTGCGATAGAGTAACAAATAAAACCAAGTGACCACTATAAAATGATAATGGCGTATATAGAATTATTTTAAAAATATTGTAAACAGAAAATATTTATCTAGTCGTTTTAGCAGTGTTTTTAACAATAATTTTACTTTAATTTTGATTTATGTAAACCAAACAGACTTTTTTAATGGTGAATAGTGTAAATTATTTTATTTTATTTTAAATATTTGTTATTTAGTTATCAAAAAACTATTAAAAAGCATTTGTGAGCTGGCGCGCTTGTTTTGAGAGCTTTTTAGATACGATTTTATCAGAAAAATAAGTCTGGCAGGCAATTTGATGATCCACAAAACGACAAATTCCTCATATATAGGTATATTTTTATGTGATACAATAATTTTGGGACTCTGACATTTTTGGCAATTTTATGACCTAAATTATTTTATATAGCCATTGTGAATCTAAAATATCGATAAAGCTTTTATAGGAAAAATTCTTTACTCTAAAGGTATTATGGTATTCAACAGAATTGCCAGGATACCAAATTACCAAATCTAGTTTTATAACAGGATAGAGGACGTTTCTGAGTTGCTTTTAGAACCTGGCGTAATAGCTTTAGGCTCTAAAAGGTTCTATACTGGTGGAACCGCTAGAGGGCGAAGCTGGAGTTTATTTCTTATGGTTTTATAGTGAGTTTAATACATAGGTTGCCACCACCAATTGGGGAGTCCCATTTAGGAGGTCTAAGGGGTATATAAGCGTAATGGGAACGTGCTAGAGACCAAACATTGAAACTAATGGTTTTAAGGAAATGTTACTTGGGCTTGCAGCGAAACGATGCCTCCTAGCGAAAAACGTTAAGAATAATTTTTTATAGTACTTTTAATTCCGCTTCATTTGATCATTGTCATATCTTTTACAATTTTATAGAAAAAAATCGATTTTGGAGAGAAAACATGAAATTTTTACAAAATTGTATATTTTAGCTGGCGTGTCCAGCTAACTAACTATAAAAGCTAAGTGATACATCAAAAGAGGCGGAATTATAAGTACTACAAAAAATTAATTTTATCGTTTTTCGTATAATCTTATGAACCGTTTTAGAAACCACTCTCTTTAAGGCATTCTTTAGGGTTACCATCCATCGAACTTTGAAAACGTAAAGTCAATATCCTCTTCTGTGAAAGGTTTAAAGCCTTTTATGTAACAAAAAAAAACAAATGTCAATAATATTGTAGCTACAATAAAATGAGCATATAGTTTAATTATTTTGCGAGCGGATATACTAATAATCTTAGTATATCTCAAAAACTACTTGATTTATTAAAAAATGTGTAATAACAAAATTTATTTGCCTTTAAAAAGAGAGTATAACAAGCCTTAAAAAATTAATATCGGATGACTGGGTAGGGAGATACGCTTAAACAAAAAAATCTATTAATTTGGCGGTGACCAAACTTTTTTTATACACCTATCTTTAGGGGTACCATCCATCGAACTTTAAAAACATAAAGTCAATATCCTCTTCTGCAAAAGACTTAAAGCCTTCTATGTAACAAAAAAAAACAAATGTCAATAATATTGTAACTACAATAAAATGAGCATGGGTATTATTTTAATTCTTTTGCGAGCGGAAATACTAATAATCTTGGTATATCTCAAAAAGTAATTCATTTATCAAAAAATATGTAATTACAAAATTTGTTTGTCTTTAAAAAAGGAGTAAAACAGGCTTTAAAACATTTAAATCGGATCACTGGGTAGGGAGATACGATTAAACAAAAAATCTATCAATTTGGCGGAAATTTTCAAAGATAGCGACCAAACTTTTTTATACTCCTATGGGTGCTTAACAAAGCCCCGCAGTCAAACTAACTAGAAAAAGGGCTAAAAATTGATAAAATTTCGAGAAGATCAGCTAGGATTTATATGAAAATAGCTCTGAAGTGAGGAAAGAGTCCATTTTCAAAACGTGCAATTAGTTTTTGGAACCATTTTTATGTAACCTATACTTCATTCAGGCACACTGTGTTGGATGGCTAAAACTATAAATAATAGTTTTACAAGCTCCTTAAATTTTAACGAAACGTTCCGGTGGCCACCTCCCATGATATTTGTACCATGTCCTTTGTGATTTATGTTCCAAAAGCCTTAATCTATGAGAATTCTTCTATCGACCTGAATTCTAATATTAAATCTGTGGATCACTTTTGCTCATATCTTTAAGGATATCCCCCAAAACGTCATTAGAAGGCGGCTGTACAGGTTTTATCCTTATCTTTAATTTTTTAATAGGTGAGTTTGTGTCAGTACTTGGAGTCCTATGCACTTTTTTCATAGGCGAACCCTGTACTGTCAATTCGTTACCTTTGTTAGTGTTTACAGTGGTTATAACCAATTTCGTGGGAGATTGTGCCACGGCCTTTAAAGACGCCGTCGATAGCGTTTTTTCTTGTAATTGGGGCTTCTCTGGTGAACTTACCAGCGATATGGTCGAAGCACAAGTCGTGACACTCGTTGTGGTTGACAATTCACTACTTGAGGATGATTGAAGTGGCTTGACTTCATAGGATTTATCATTTTCTTCTGGTTTACTGTGCTTTTTATCCCTTTCTCGACTTCTGTGTCTCGATCTGTCCCTGTAGAAAAAATTAAAAAAAATTTTTTCGAGCTGCCCACGGAAAAATACAAGAGAAACAAAAAATTTCTATGTCCGCTTAGCCACGAAAAATTTGTTTCTTTTTGTTCACGAGTACTAAACTTCACGTTTGTAGTATTTTTGGCTCACGCTCCGCCGCCTCGACATAAAACGTTGCGAAGGCGGAAAAAAATGCAATATGCATGGACCTGACCTGAGGGACAAATTATGTCACGGTCATGAGTACTGTTTTTCCTTTCATCTGCCTGCTTTATTTTTACTCCGGTAGTTTCTTTTCGAAATATAAAATGTCTAAGGCCGACTCTAGGTAGATATGAAATAATTAAAATAAAGGATATTAACGGCATAGAACTAACGTTAAAAAGGATATCATAAATATCACACAACTATTCTATACAGAATTATACCAAACAAAAAGGGAACCATCACGAGAGACCATGAAGAAACTCCAAACAAAAATAAAGAACATAAACTCAGAGCCACAACCTGAAATAAGCAAAGCGGAAATAAGGAGAGCATTAAAGAAAATGAGAAATAGCAAATCACCTGAAAAAGACGGAGTAATGGCAGAAATGCTCAAGTACGGTGGTAAAGCTATAGTTAATACCCTCCGTATTCTCCTGAATAAAATACTAAAAGAAAAAATAATCCCAAACAACTGGAAAGAATCCATAACCATTATTCTACTCAAGAAAGGCGATAGAGCAGACCTAAAAAACTATCGACCTATAACACTCCTCAATGTAATTTATAAGCTTTTCACGAAAATATTAACAGATAGACTAACAACAAAATTTGACAGATATCAATCAAAGGAACAAGCAGGCTTTAGAAAAGGTTTCAGTACAGTTGACCACTTATTAACCATAAAAACCCTAATAGAACGAGCCAACGAATAAAACATTCCACTATATATTGCGTTTATAGACTTCGAAAAAGCTTTCGATAGCATTGAGCACTGGGCAGTAAAAGCATCTTTAATTAATAGCCGAATAGATCACAGATATACAGACTTAATAGCCAATATATATAGCGAAGCAACAACATCAATCAAAATCCACGAAGGAACCAAGCCAATCCGCATAAGAAGAGGAGTCAGCCAGGGTGTCACAGTATCCCCGTAATTATTTAATCAGGCCCTAGAAGATGTTTTTAAACGCTTAGATTGGGAAGAAATAGGCATCAAAGTTAACAGACAATTTTTGAACCACCTAATAACAGATAAGAAGAACTGATGAAAATGCTGGAAGAACTGGATACAGCAGCTAAAAATTTAGGCTTAAGGATGAACTACACTAAAACTAAAATCATAACAAACACAGATAAAGATATTACAGTCAGAATGAACCAAAATAAAATAGAACAAGTAGAGGAATATATATATATATATATATATATATATATATATATATACCTGGGACAAATTATTAAACTGAAAAAAGAAAACCAAACAGCTGAAATCAAGAGACGAGTAAGATTGACCTGGGCAGCATTCAATAAATTAAGCTACATATTAAGAAATAAAAAATATCCTCAGTACCTCAAAACTAAAGTGTATAACCAATGTATCCTTCCTGTACTTACCTATGGATCCCAGATCTGGACACTTACAAAACAAAATTAAACATGGATAAGGTAACAAAAGCCCAAAGATCAATGGAAAGACAAATGTTACATGTAAAGCTCACAGATAGAAAAAGGAATGAATGGATTAGAAATAAAACAAAAGTAAGGGATGTCAGAGGAGAAGTAGCAATTTGCTGGTCATAATATCAGACAGAAAGACGATCGATGGAACAAATGTATTGTAAACTGGAGACCTTGGGAAAATTAAAGAAGTAGGGGAAGATCCCAAAATTTTTAAATCAAAACTGAACAGCAAGGCCTGATAATCGAGTAAATGACAGGTTCAACAAACGCGCAAGGTGGCTTAAAATTTTTATTTTCAGAAATAAAAACAAAAGACAGAAAAAATACTATGAACAAATTTTGGGCAAACAACTACACAAAAAAACAAAATCAAATAAAAAATTTAAAATACCTACCAAATTTATGAAATATCTCAAAACCTAAAGTGACAGATAAAATTCAGTTTGACAGACATAGACCAACCCCAGGAGGAAGAAAAATAAATGGACAAAAAGGTTAACAACAAAAACATACCTGTGTTTATGTTTATGTTTATCCCTATCTTTCTCTCTATGTGAACTTTTTGAACTGTGATGATGCCTATGTCGGTCCTTATCTCTATCCCTGTGTTTCTCTTTGTCTTTATCCCTGTGCCGATCTCTTTCTTTGTCTTTATCCCTGTCGCGTCTGTCTTTATCTCGATCTTTGTCCGAATCTCTTTCTTTATTGTTAAATTTTTCTTTGTCTTCCTTGTTGTTGTATTTTTCTTTCTCTTCCTTGTGGTTATATTTCTCTTTTTCCTTCTCTTTGGGTTTCTGCTCATCCTTAATCTGATCTTTGTCATTATTGACTCGTACTTTTTCTGGTATTTTTTGTCTCATTTTGTCAAAATCAATTTTAAGTTTGACTTTTTCCATTTCAGGGGTAACTTGGGGTACTGCGTCTGTGTTGATGTGTGTCTTGGGCGTTTTAGATTTGTGATGTAGTGGGGATGTTTTGATGTTTTCTTTCATATCGTTGTCGAACGGATAGTACATTTTTAATCTGACATGCCATGCTGAAAAGAAAACAAAATAAACGGAATTAGATTTTTTGTTGTTTACGGCTATTGCTCAAACATTCAGCGCCCAAATGGTAATCACCCAAATAATGGACGCTCAAATTGATAGCGCCCAAAAGGTCTGCACCTAAACGGTTGTATGTATGTATGTATTCGAAAGTGGTGGCAGGCCCTACTGGACCTCCATGCACTGCGACCACAAATGGATCTATTGTGCCCACGTACCTACATACTGAGTTTGACTAAAGTGGCATATTTTTTTCCACCCAGTACATGAAAAAACTCTGCAGATTACAACAATAAATGATTTAGGCTTAACACTAAACGGTTAGTGTCCAACCAGCGTTCGCCATATGATGCAGTGCCGCATGGTTGTCACGCATTAAAAGTTTAAAGACAGCTTTACTTATATAAGCTACATAGCTTTTAAGCACATCGTTTGAAACAGAATTGATCTGGCTTTAAGATCCACCTATTCGTATTGGCCTCAGATGCTTCCGTCATGCCAAAAATCCACCGCAAAATTTTTAGCTCACACATATACTATACTATAGTAGTGTGAGCTATGGTGATCCTAATTTTTTCGAGAAAAAAAAAGTTGCTCCGATTTCAAAAATTTTTATATATCTTTGCGTTTCAGATGATTTTGAAACTTTTTTGTCGCGCCGTCTGTCTGTCTGTCTGTATGTCTGTCTGTCTGTCTGTCTGTCTGTCTGTATGTCTGTCTGTAACGAGCAACGCGCATAACTCAAAAACCGCTTGGCCGATTTTAATGAAATTTGGTACCTAGGCTGGGTCTTGGGTGGAGATGGTCCCATTTAAAAATGAACAAAATCCACCGAACACAAACCAAATAAAAGGGTGGGGGTAGATTTCAAAAATTAGAGTTTATGTGAAAATATGGCGTGTGTGATATCAAACGAAAGGTAATTGAGTCTGCAGTTAAACAAAATACATTTTAATTTATTTAAAAAAAAGGGTGGGGGTATATTTTAAAAATTAGAGTTTAAGTGAAAATATAGCGTGTGTGATATCAAACGAAAGGTAATTGAGTCCGGAGTTTAACAAAATACATTTTACTTTTTGTTTTCTTTAAGGGTGGGGGTAGATTTCAAAAATTTGAGTTTAAGTCAAAACATGGCTTGTGTGGTATCAAACAAAAGGTAATTTAGTCTGGAGTTGAATAAAATGTATTTCAGTTTTTAGTTATATTAGCTCACACGTACAAAATAACTATAGTACCTAGTGTGAGCTTAGGGGCCCATATATTGGCAGAGTATTTTTTGTTGTGCTGCTCCTAGTCATGTTCATATAGCTATGTAGCTGCGTTTAAACAATTTTGACGTGTGTTATATTGGTTGTCCAGAAATCTGTGTTTTACATACCAAAAACATTTTTTTTGTCACAAATTGAAGCTATCCTGGACAGCTACAAATTTAAACTAGAAAGCTAATTTATACATGTTTTTGTAGGCAGTTTCAATCTCTACAAGATGGGTCCCCACAAGTCTTTTGAAAAGCCTACAGTTTTTAATAAAAAATTGTTTAATTAAAAAAACACTTTAGTTTTAAGAAACTACCCCTAATTTGACACACTGTAGGGGTGTTATTTTTGAAACGATATACCGCGTGGCCAGCGTTCTATCTAGGGGTAGGATTTTTTTGTATGGGCCATAAGGATTGCATGGCAGAACAGACCAACGTTGCCAGTTTAGCGAAAATATCGGTATAATCCGCTACTTGGTTCGCGATAGGTCAACTTTTCAGCTTTATATAAGTGCATTCATCAAATGGGGTGATAAACAACCAGAATAATACCTTGAAATTCTGCTTGTTCCTAAATTTAAATAATTCACTTACAAACATTACTTTATTTAAAAGGAACTTCATTAGAAAACCTAACTATTGAGATAAATTCAGTATTAAAAAATGTATGATTTTAAATTCAAAAAGCAACTTAACAAATTTGGCAATCACAATAAATAATGAGAAATTAGAAATTACAAATTCATTCAAATATCTTGGTATCATTATAGATTCAAAATTAAAGTTTAATAAATACTACGAACATATTACATCAAAAGTTTCTTCAAAAAGTGGGTATTTAGGAAGGATTAGTTATTATTTATAATTTTTTTCTAAAAAATGTGTTTACAATACAACAATATTACCACATTTTTCTTACTGCTCAACTATATTATACACAGTGAATGAAAATATTATAGATATACTTCAAATATTACAGAATAGGGCAATGAGAATAGTTCTTAAAGCAGATAAATACACAAAAATTACACTAATGTTAAAAAAATTAAATTGGCTTAATGTAAAAAATTTCATTTTCTATAATGTTTGTATATTAATTTACAAAATTCAAAATAATCTACTACCAGAACAACTTAAAGATTTTGTCCTCCAAAATTCAAATTTCCATTCACATTATACAAGATACAAAGACGATTTTCATTTAAATAATTCCCAAAAATTAATTGTCCAAAAATCAATTTTTTGTAAAGGTTTGTCAGAATTCAATAAATTAAAAAACTCAATAGCTGGCCATACACACAGAGGTTGATCCGTCGGTTTGGAACGGCGCGGTTCAAACTGGCGGATTTGTCTTTCAATTAGTGGACATTCCACGCGCCAGTTATAGCCGGTATAGATTTATCTGTGAGTTCAGACCGGCGGGCGAAACTTATGGCTTCCGCGCTTGATATTTTAACCGGCGCAGACTTGTCTGTCGGTTTACACTGTGCCAGGGATAACAGACCGTTCATATATTATCTCTTTAATTTATTGAATATTATGGCACATGTTTCTGTAATAATATAACCAAGTGGCTGTGCAGAAATTCCCACCGAAAATTTCAGATCTTCATATGATCTTCCCGTGGCAAGGAAATGAAGGGCAGCATTTAATCGCTGTTCTGGTCCAATGGCTTCTCTCATTTGAGTGTCTTGTTTCGTAAGATCCTCTCTTTAAATTTAATAAAAGGTCATACGTGTTAATATCCATTCTTAAATAATTTTTAAAATCGTCTGGATCATTTTCTCTTAACTCTTTTAATAGAAGGTCATGGCTAAATAGTTTCCTCTTAAGCAAATAACTTTTAACCCACTTGGAACGTCTCTTTTTTACACCACTATGCATTATTTCCATATTAATAATCATTCCCATACACAGAGCCTGCTTCTTTTTAGCACGCTATTAGCTGGCCATACACACAGAGGTTGATCCGTCGGTTTGGAACGGCACAGATAAGTCTGACCGTTTTGTCCGCAACGGTTTAAAACTGCTGCAGTCCACTAACACAAAAAAAATCTTTCGAATCGATCTTTCATATCGGTCTGTGGCAGACATAACCGCGCGTTAGTGGACGAAAACTCAAGATTTATCTGCCGGTTAAACCAAAACTGTGGAATTTCGTCAAGTCGAAAGTTTTATGCGGCACGGTATTTTAAGCATAGTATATGTAAAATGTTTCGTGCTAAAAAGAAGCAGGCTCTGTGTATGGAAATGATTATTAATATGAAAATAATGCATAGTGGTGTAAAAGAGAGACGTTCCAAGTGGGTTAAAACTTATTTGCTTAAGAGGAAACTATTTAGCCATGACCTTCTATTAAAAGAGTTACGAGAAAATGATCCAGACGATTTTAAAAATTATTTAAGAATGGATATCAGAGAATTATTGAAAGACAGCCAGGCTATAATTGTGCCAGGCACTATTTTGACACATTCACATTAAAAACTGACAGTTGATCCTTCAAAATTGACATATCAAAGTCAAATTTAAAACTTTCGTCGTTTATTTTCAATTAATAAAAGAAGGCACTATTTATTCCGGTTCATATAGTAAACAAAGGCCGTGTGTTAAAAGATCACAGCTGATATTACAATGTAAAGGTGTCAAAATTGTACCTGGCACCATTATAGCCTGGCTTTATTTCAATAATTCTCTATTAACACGTATGATTTTTTATTAAATTTGGTAAGAGGATCTTACGAAACAAGATATCCAAATGAGAGAAGCCGTTGGCCAGAACACCGATTAAACCGACAGAGAAGTCTGCGCCGGTTAAAATATCTGTGAGCGCGGAACCCACAAGTTTCGCCCGCCGGTCTGAACTCACAGATAAATCTGTGCCGGCTATAACTGGCGCGTGGAATGTCCACTAATTGAAAGACAAATCCGCCAGTTTAAACCGCGCCGTTCCAAACCGGCGGATCAACCTCTGTGTGTATGGCCACCTAATAAAAAATTAAAAGAAATTAAACACATTTAAAAAAAGTTTTAAAAAATATTTATTTTTAATGCAGTTTGTTTAATTATAGTACTATTCATTTGGATGCAGGTAGAATAAATTATTGTGTTACAGGTGAAAATATTACTTAGTCTATTAATATTTATATAGCTAACAATTAGATTTTAATGTAATTTACTTTACTATTGTTAAAATTGTAACATATTCTTGCTAAATAAAGTTTTTAAAGTTAAAAATTAAAAAAAAACAAACAAACAGAATTTTGTGTTATTATTATTGTTATTGATTTTTATTTCACGTTCACAAAGTCAATTTTTTTTACACCATAGTTAACTATAGCTGGCCATACACACCATACACACAGAGGTTGATCCGTCGGTTTGGAACGGCACAGATAAGTCTGACCGTTTTGTCCGTAACGGTTTAAAACTGCTGCAGTCCACTAACACAAAAAAAAATCTTTCGAATCGATCCTTCATATCGGTCTGTGGCAGACATAACCGCGTGTTAGTGGGCTAAAACTCAAAATTTATCTGCCGGTTTAACCACAACTGTGGAATTTCGTCAAGTCGAAAGTTTTATGCGGCACGGTATTTTAAGCATAGCCTATGTAAATTGTTTCGTGCTAAAAAGAAGCAGGCTCTGTGTATGGGAATGATTATTAATATGAAAATAATGCATAGTGGTGTAAAAGAGAGACGTTCCAAGTGGGTTAAAACTTATTTGCTTAAGAGGAAACTATTTAGCCATGACCTTCTATTAAAAGAGTTACGAGAAAATGATCCAGACGATTTTAAAAATTATTTAAGAATGGATATCAGAGAATTATTGAAAGACAGCCAGGCTATAATTGTGCCAGGCACTATTTTGACACATTCACATTAAAAACTGACAGTTGATCCTTCAAAATTGACATATCAAAGTCAAATTTAAAACTTTCGTCGTTTATTTTCAATTAATAAAAGAAGGCACTATTTATTCCGGTTCATATAGTAAACAAAGGTCGTGTTTAAAAGATCACAGCTGATATTACAATGTAAAGGTGTCAAAATTGTACCTGGCACCATTATAGCCTGGCTTTATTTCAATAATTCTCTATTAACACGTATGAATTTTTATTAAATTTGGTAAGAGAGGATCTTACGAAACAAGATATCCAAATGAGAGAAGCCGTTGGCCAGAACAGCGATTAAACCGACAGAGAAGTCTGCGCCGGTTAAAATATCTGTGAGCGCGGAACCCACAAGGTTCGCCCGCCGGTCTGAACTCACAGATAAATCTGTGCCGGCTATAACTGGCGCGTGGAATGTCCACTAATTGAAAGACAAATCCGCCAGTTTAAACCACGCCGTTCCAAACCGGCGGATCAACCTCTGTGTGCATGGCCACCTAATAAAAAATTAAAAGAAATTAAACACATTTAAAAAAAGTTTTAAAAAATATTTATTTTCAATGCAGTTTGTTTAATTATAGTATTATTCATTTGGATGCAGGTAGAATAAATTATTGTGTTACAGGTGAAAATATTTTTTAGTCTATTAATATTTATATAGCTAACAATTAGATTTTAATGTAATTTACTTTACTATTGTTAAAATTGTAGTATATTCTTGCTAAATAAAGTTTTTAAAGTTAAAAATTAAAAAAAAAACAAACAAACAGAACTTTGTGTTATTATTCTTGTTATTGATTTTTGTTTCACATTCACAAAGTCAATTTTTTTACACCACAGTTAACTATTGGTAAGCTAACTATTATTTAATTTTAGGTTTTTCCTAATGCATTTATAGTCTAACCCTACCAAAGGTAATGGTAGACCACAGTGAACCCAGCGTGGTTATAGGACGCGGGAGGGTGGTCGAGACCTTAGGGGGGCGGCAAAGGTGGTATTGAGACTCATAAGTAGTTCCTCGCAGCTCATTTAGTACTTTTTCAAGACAAATATCATAAATATGAGTAGTAATGCCTTTTAAACTAAAAACGAAAATTTTCAGAAAATATTGAAATAATGTGCTCGCAGGCGACATGCGCCACAGGCAAAAATGTTTTAAATACAAAGGGAACATTTTTTTTTAAATCGATACAACAGGAAAAGTTGATAGTAAAGTTGATTGTTTTAAGGTAAAATTGGTTAAATAATACTTTTAACTAGCCCTTTTTTTTAACCAAAATCTAAGGCCAACATAGATCTAGATAGTTTATTCATGTTAAAAAAAAATATTACAATTTTTTACATACTTCAAAAACAAATTCAATATAAGAGCAAAGTTCCAATACATTGTAAAAAATTCTTAGTAAATAAATTGTCAGAGATTAAAAATGTTGATAAAAAACAGTTTTAAAAATTATTAAACATTTAAACAGACAGAAACAAATTTAAGACAAAAAAGACACAGGCCTAATTAAAAGTTACATAAAAAATTTAGAAAATACTAATAAATACACTAAACCAAACAACACTGGATAGAAAGACAAATCATCTAAAAAAATACTCTGCCAATATATGGGCCCCTAAGCTCACACTAGGTACTATAGTTATAGTGTACGTGTGAGCTAATATAAATAAAAACTAAAATATATTTTATTCAACTCCGGACTAAATTACCTTTTGTTTGATACCACACAAGCCATGTTTTGACTTAAACTCAAATTTTTGAAATCTACCCCCACCCTTAAAAAACAAAAACTAAAATGTATTTTGTTAAACTCCGGACTCAATTACCTTTCGTTTGATGTCACACACGCCATATTTTTCCATAAACTCTAATTTTTGAAATCAACCCCCACCCTTTTATTTGGTTTGTGCTTGGTGGATTTTGTTCATTTTTAAATGGGACCATCTCGGCCCAAAATCCAGCCTAGGTACCAAATTTCATTAAAATCGGCCAAGCGGTTTTTGAGTTATGCGCGTTGGTCGTTACAGACATACAGACAGACAGACAGACAGACATACAGACAGACAGACAGACAGACGGCGCAACAAAAAAGTTTCAAAATCATTTGAAACGCAAAGATATATAAAAATTTTTGAAATCGGAGCAACTTTTTTTTTCTCGAAAAAATTAGGATCACCATAGCTCACACTACTATAGTATAGTATATGTGTGAGCTAATACTATAGTATAGTATATGTGTGAGCTAAAACCTATAGCATATTGTTGGTATCACACTCTAGAAATTTAGTCTCTGAAAAGTAACAATTTTTTAATCAAGAACCTCTTTACTGTTTCTTTGAAAGATTTTGGTGGGAGCTCCCTGACACCTGCCGGCAATTTGTTGAAAAGCCTGACAGCTGTATATTCAGGCCTGCACTGAGATTTTCTCAAGCGACAAAAGGTTGGCCTTAAATCCCCCCCATGACGTGTTGGATAGTCATGTATATCATGATGTGTGTCAAAATTGCTTTTATTATTTTTGACATAGATAAGATTTTCATAAATAAAAGCTGAGGGAAAAGTGAGAATGCCAAGTTCTGAAAAAGCCGCCCTGCAGTCCTCGCGATACCCCAACCCTGCCAGTATTCTTATTGCTTTTCTTTGCAATGCAAAGACCCTCTTTGTTAGCTCCCGCTAAATTTCGCGGTTGTTTATATATTTTTAAAACCACACAATTGTATGAAGGACAGAGCGCATTTCGCACATTTGGACATGCGCACCAACAATCGAGGAGATCCTTGTCGACCGCCTCGAGAAAATGGCGTGTTAATTTCGTTCTCCAACTATTTCAAATTTCTAAACCTCAAAGTGCTCGATTTTGGTGTACTGAAGCATAGAACTAGAAACTTCAGCCCTTCAGCTACGTGGTGACATCATTAGATCCAATCAGGGGCCCCTTAGAACGTGGAGAAAGTGGCTGCAAACTGGTGAGTGCATTTGTATCTGATTACCGTTGTGTAGCACCAATATTTTACCTATGGACGTTTGATTATTTCGTAATTTCATATCAATATATTTATGTTTGTTCGCGCATCATTTAATTAAAATATTTACAGTCCATTGCATTTATCGTTTTTCTAACCGCGGGCAAAACACCTCTTTGCAGAGCTAGCCTTACGCCAAGCTATTATACTGTAGGTCATGGCGGAGTGGAAGAGCGCATAGTAGGCTGTTTTTAGAGTGTGAAGCGAGACAGAGCCTGCTAGGTTTCTCAAAAGAAAAACGCTGGTTCTCAGTCTCTTGCAAGCTACTTCAACCTGAACATCCCATTTTAGTTTTGGATCCAGGTGGATGCCTAGAAGTTTGACACTTTCCTCATTCTCCCTGCCATGGGTGTCTCTAACATAACATAAAACTTGGGTAAAAAATCGTTTGAGGTGTTCTTGAGTTAACGTGTATTGAGACAGAAAATTTATTTTATTAACAAACGTGAAATTTCGTACCCGTTTCATGGCTAATCGGGCAAAAAGGAGTTTTTTGTTTCCCTTATATTTTTCCGTGGGTAGCTTGAAAGCTTAACCTCACGGGGGTCCAAGATCTAATGGATACCTAATAAGTGTTGACAGTTAACCGTTTCGTCCTTATGGGACTCCTCAGCACACTGCTGGTCAAGTGACAAATCTTGCGAAGTTAATCAGACGGTTTTGTCTCTAATTAAATGTAATTAGTGAGCGAACTATAGCAAGAGGCGCCATCTACCGAGATACGAGAGAAACAAAAAACCAAAAGCAGGGAAAAACACTGCTATACAATATCGATCAATGAAAAGATCGAATGCAAGGTGTCCATTAGATCTTGGACTCCCGTGAGGTTAAGCTTTCAAGCTACCCACGGAAAAATATAAGGGAAACAAAAAAACTCCTTTTTGCCCGATTAGCCATGAAACTTGTTTGATTTATTTTATTATTCGATCTAGTTGTTTTAGGAACTCACATTTAATAAAATTTTAAAAATAAAATGTTCACGTTTTTAAAAGTCCACTTCTTGTATGGTGACAAGTCAAGTAATAATTCTCGCCCAAAAAAATTTTTTTTTCATATTGTCCGCCCCTTGACGAGTGCGACCGCGTGCGCCTGTAGCAATTTATCAAGATTACCTTTGACAACGCTGCAAAGCTTTCTGCGGAACTCGGGCGTATCGCGGTCTCTTTTTAATAAATGCTATACTTTATCTGTTTCTTTTCCTCTGGAAATTTATACCCCTTATTTTCTAGCCACACTCTATACTTAAATTTTATTTTTAATATTTTACTCACCAATACTAGTAACCGCAGTAACCGTCCTAAATTGATGTATGATGTTTCTAGGAAGGAAGTAGATATCGTTGTCGTACAAATTAACCCGAGCATACTCGATTCCTTCTCTTCTTAATTGGTTAAGTTTGGCGTCTTCTATCCATTGAACGCACTGTGAAAATGACAACAAATTATTTCTTTTCACAATGAGATGAGAATCAAACACCAAGCTTTATCACAGCGTTGCCAACAATATTGGTAAAAAATTCCCTAAACTAGCTTTAAAATTTCCTTAGATTTATGTAAATTTAAAAATTGTCGGTCCTGGATGGGTGGGCAAAGTAATTTTTTTGGGGATTGTTATTGTCAGACTTAAAATGACATTTTTTGGGTTTTTGGAACATTGGGACAAAAATTTCTTCTTTATTTTAATAATCAAAAAACTTGGATATAGAACAACAGAATAATACCTTAAAATTCTGCTTGTTCCTAAATGTAAATAATTCACTTACTTTTACAAACAAACAGAATTTTAAAATGTTATTCTTGTTATTGATTTTCGTTTCACATTCACTAAAGTCAATTTTTTCACACCACAGTTTACCAATCTATTGGTAAGCTAACTATTATTTAATTTAAGGTTTTTTAGATGCATTTTTAGTCTAACCCTAACAAAGGTAATGGTAGACCACAGTGAACGCAGCGTGGTTATAGGACGCGGGAAGGTGGTCGAGACCTTAGGGGGGCGGCGGAGGTGGTATTGAGCCTCAAAAGTACTTCCGCGGAGCTCATTTAGTACTTTTTCAAGACAAATATCTTAATTATGAGTAGTAGGGGAGACCGGGGCTAGTTGGCGCAAGGGCAAGTTGGCGCACGGCTATTTTCTACTAAACCACCAGTCTGGCAACGTTGTGCTAATAGACAATTTTGATGTATGTGACCTAGTGTCTGTTTGTAAAGAATTCCAGTATTCAGAGTGCAGTCGCTAAGTGTGAGCGCTCTCTAATGTGTTCATACACGTGGGAAGTAAATTTTTATTCATTTAATATATTTGCGATAACTTTTCATTCAATAATTGTAGGTACTTACTAGATAGAGTAGTTTAAAGATTGGAATTTCTAGTTTCAAAAACAAGATAAAATTTTTGTTTATATCTTAGTGTTGTTCGAAAAAAAAATTCAAGAAACAAAAAACTACGATTGGGGTTAGTTGGCTCATTTTTTCAGGGGCAATTTGGCACGTGCGCCAACTTACCCCAAGCAGTATTTTTGGTACAGAAATAACATAAATATTACTGCCGGTTTTGAAGTTTCAGGAATTTATCCTTTTAATCGGGATATCTTTTCCGAAGAGGAGTTTTTACCTTCATATTCTACGGACCGACCTAACCCTAATATTATTGACTTGGGTGATGATCAAGTGAAAGAAAATGGAGAGAAAAATGTTCCCCAAGCTGCAGAAGCTGCATTACAGGAGTATCAAGAACCTGATCTTTTACAACAAGCTTTAGAAGTTGACGAAAATCAAATCGAGGATATTCGTCCAGGGCCGTCTCGTAAAATTTTGGGAGAAATAACCTCAGAAAAAAACTAAATAGTTCCATCCCAAATACGGCCCTTACCTAAAGCGGAAGCAAGAAAAAATATTACCAAAAGGCGAAAAAGACGAACTACGGCTATACTAACCGATACGCCCATTAAAGAAGCTCTTCGCGAAGAGCAAGCTCCAAATAAAAAGAAGGTAGAACTTAAACAAGCTTCTGAAATAAGCGAAAAGGAGAAAAATAGAAAAATTAGGTACCGGCAAATAAAAAATAAAAAAATATATAAATAAGTCCTTAAGCAGCGATGATGACGATGACTGCTTTTGTCTGTATTGCACTGATACATATAAGAATAGTGCCCTTAGGGAAAAATGGATTAAATGCAACTGGTGCCATGGCGGGGCTTATGAGGAATGTGCTGGTGAAACTTCAGCAATTTTTTTGTGCATTAATTGCTTAAGCGAGTAAACAGATTATATTATTTTTTGAATTAGTTTATGTTTTAATTTTTGTTTAAAAAAAAAAGTACTACATTTAAATTAAAGCTTAGCTTATGTTTATTAACATAATTTAGGTGATTTTTTTTGTTATTTAATAAATTTAGTCCGCAACCCAGAACCAAAGCGTCAACTTACCCCGGCCATACGCCAACTTGCCCCTGAGCGGGGCAAGTTGGCGCATTTTGCATAAACATGATTTTTCTTGATTTTCTTTTAAACTATAAGAGCTAAAGAAAAATTATACATGGCGGATAAATAGCTGAGATAAACGTCTAGATGCTGCACTACCTTTTTATTTTGCATCATAAACCACAAAGACATACAAATTAAAAAACCAAAAACTGCGCCAACTAGCCCCGGTCTCCCCCTAACCGAAGTAATGTTACTTTAAATGCTGGCATGCGACATGCACCACAGGCAAAAATGTTTTAAATACAAAAGGAACATTTTTAAACAAAAATGAATACAATAAGACAGTTGATAGTAACGTTGATAGTTTTAAGGCAAAATTGGTTAAATAATACTTTTACCTAACCCCTTTTTTTAACCAAAATCTAATGCCGACATAAAACTTGTGTATTATATTGGGTTAAAATCGTTTTAGGTGTTCTTGAGTTATCGTGTATTGCGACAGACAATTTATTTTATTATCCGGTCTAGGTGTTTTAGGAACTAAATAACTCACATTTAATCGAGGGGATTTCACTGGCCGCAATATATGTACAAATTTTGATGAAATAATGCGGCATTATTTCGCATTTTTTCACATTTTTTCGCATTGTTTCGCATTTTTTCACATTTTTTCGAATTTTTTCGCATTTTTTTCCCATTTTTTCGCATTTTTTCCCATTTTTTCACATTTTTTCACATTTTTTCGCATTTTTTCACATTTTTTTTCTTATAAATCAAAAATCGTATGATTGCTCTCCCCGAGTTCAAACAAACAAACGGAATTAGTGTTCGGTAAATATTTTAGTAATCACGCATTTTTTTTTGCCCATTTAAATGAAAATTAAATTAGCCCTGATTACTGCTGAGTCTTCAACGAGGTCTTCAAGTTATATTTTTCTAAATGCAAAAAATAAGGACGTGTTAAATTCGTTTTTAAAACTGCCATTAATAAAGGGATTAATAAAGAACGCGATTCTTCCGCGAAATCGCTTGTTACCAGGAGGAATTGTAAACTCTGCTTACATTAAGGTTGATTTTCGTTTATTTACTAAAAATCAGGTATGAAAACTATTTCCATCTTTGTTGCACTTTCGATATGTATATAGCACCTGCTCTTTCTTTTTCTCAAAAATGGGACTCCTGAGCTGACGCGAACTAAAGTCCGCGTCAGCTAAGAAGTGATATTTTTAAGGCAATAGAAAGAGCTGGCGCTGTACGCAAATCCACATTATGCTGGTTTTACTCCAATAATGTGGGACGACTCTCGACTGACAGACTTTTAAGATTTCAAGGACCAATGACAGACCAACCTCGAACAAAACAAACAGGACAGGAAAAAACAAAGAACAGACTGACCAGCCAAATACTAAAATCAAATCAACCTTCAAAAAAAACGCTTACAAAACAAAGACGTACAAAAAAAATGTACCAAAAAAGTGAGACTGAAACAGAAACTGAAAGTGAAACAGAATACATAAGTGAAAGTGAGATAGAAGCAGAAGATTTTGAGGACATTGATATATCAAACGATTAGGAGTAATGAGTATAAATGTATATTTTCACTTAAGAGTAGACATGCTTTTTTTCCAGTCAGTCACCTTAGCTCCGAAACGTAGAAGCGACGTTGCAAAATGCGGCAAAACGACTCACGTGATATACATACCTTTTTGAGTGAAAAAAACATCAGAATTGGCTGAAATTTGAGTGGAGGGCGCATTTTGTATAAACTAAGCCACGGCTCGGAGCACTTTTTTGATTTTTTGTCAAAAATTCTTTCTAGGCCACCGATTCGAAATATTTATGTCATGAATATTTCGAATCGGTGTCCTTAGAAAGAAGTTTTTATTTATTCGGCAAAAAAAACCAAAAAATTGCTCCGAGCCTTGTCTTAGTTTTTACAAAATGTGCCTTCCACTCAAATTTCAGCCAATTCTGATGTTTTTTTTTACTTAAAAAGGTATGTGTATCACGTGAGTCGTTTTGTCGCATTTTGCAACGTCGCTTCTACATTTCGGAGCTAAGGTGACAGACTGGAAAAAAAGCATGTCTACTCTTAAAAAGTTTTATAAACATGATTAATAAAATACCTTTTTAAAAATTAACCTACCGAAAAATTACCCTTTTCTTTTTACCCTTTTTACAACACTGCCCGAATACAATGACCTCAACAATTCTTAATTTTATTATTTAGCATTTTTCCGCACTATTTCGCATTTTTTCGCATTATTTCGCATTTTTTCACATTTTTTCGCATTTTTTCGCATTTTGTCAAACAATGCGAACATATGTACAAAAAAATGGTCAGTGAAAGCCCCCTCGCATTTAATAAAATGTTCACGTTTTTAATAGTCCACTTCCTGTATGGTGACAAGTCAAGTAATAATTCTCGCGCTAAAAAAATGTTTCAGACTGTCCGCCCCTTGATGAGTGCGACCGCGTGCGTCTGTAGTAATTTATCAAGGTTACCTCTGACAACGCTGCAAAGCTTTCTGCGGGACTCGGGCGTATCGCGGTCTCTTTTTAATAAATGCTATACTCTATCTGTTTTTTATCCTCTTATGGAAATTTACACCCCTAGATGTGAACTTGTTCACGCGATATATACTTTGTCAATTAATTAATATTAATAATAAATTTCAATAAAAAAATGTATTTTTTGAAACTCTCAAACTTTACCTCAAATTTCAAAAACACCAAAATCTACCTAAAATGACCCTAAAACAGGAAAATGTTTCTAAAGTTGGCAACCCTGCTTTATCATGGCTAAGAAAGAGAGAAAAAGAAGATTTTTTCAAAATAAGACCATAAATACATAAAAAAACTCTGTTTTGTTTTTATGTATTTATGTACAGATAGATATGATAAATACAAAAGTTTCATAATTTATTACGAATTTTAAGAATCAAGATTCCTTCCTTGTCAGAATGTCAAAAAAAAAATTGTAAATGTCAAAATTTGACAGGTCGATGGTTTTTTTAAAGGAAACACCCTAGTAGTAGTAGTAGTAGTGTGGGGTAGGCTCTAGGCCTGGCGACTAGGCACATGAAGCGCCCTTTTCGCCAACCCCCGGGCATCCCCCCACTGCGTCCTTCCCTCGCTAAGGAATCTGCCCGTCTTCTGTACAAATGCCAGAATATCGGGGCACCTCAGAATCAGAAGGTCCTCCGTCTCAAAGGCTTCCTCTTCGAATACCTCTCTTCTTGCCTCCTTGTATGCTTCACATGATGAGAGAAAATGCGCCGAGGTCTCGTCCTCGGCCCAACATCGCTCGCACGTCGCGTCCTCCTTCACTCTCATCTTTGCCAGGTGTCCTTGTAGGACGCAGTGTCCGGTCAGGACTCCCACTATGGCTCCCACCTCTCTTCGTGTTCGACGGAGCAGCCAGTCCCTACGGGATTTGCTGTAGCCTGTCACATACTCCTTCGCCTGTCTGGCGTTTCCTGTGTTGGTCCACTCCCTTTGTATCTCTTTCTGGGTCCACTCTGTTAGGAGGAAACACCCTATATATTATTCCAGATTTTTATAGATCCTTTCTTCCTGATTTCAAAAATATATATATTGGGATTACTTCGTTTAATAGTTTTGGAGATATATCCGTTTAAAAGTATAAAAAACTTAAATTGGTACATTTTAAAACATCAAGGAAGCCATGAAAAAAACCATCGCATTGACACAAAAGTGATGCTATTGTTTTGTCACCTTGTCATATTCAGTTTTAAGAGCGGTTACGGATGATTTTTACCAAAAAAGAAAAACTGGATATTATTAAATTATTTTACTCAAATAATGAAAATGCATTTGTAGCTCGCAACCAGTATTATATTTAGTTTCCCGGCAGAAGACAACCAACCCGCCAAACCATAGTAAATATAGTAAACTCATTTAATCAAAGAAAAACACTTAAAAGAAAAACTAGAACAGTCGAAAGAAACGCTGAAGAGGACTTTTCTTATATTTTCTAAGTTTTTCTTTATAAGTTAGTGTATCATATTATTTTAGAGAATCCTGAACGGTCAATTCCGGATGCAGCAACTTTTTTTAACAAATCATGGCATAAAATTCACTCTGTTTTAAAATAACACAAATACAAATACAAGGCTTATAAATTTTTACCGGTGCAAAATTTAAGCAACGAAAATAAAATAAACAGATTACATTTTTGTCAGGAAATACAACAAGGAATAGCGGCAAATCAAATAAATTTGTCAAATAAAATTTTAACTGATGAGGCAGCATTCACCACGGCGGGAATATTCAATAGAAAAAATAAGCATATTTGGTCAACAGAAAAGCCGCATGCTTTACAAGCTGTCAAAATTCAAGGACGCAGATCCCTACATGTTTGGTGCGGTCTCCTGAATAACAGAGTTATTGGGCCTATATTTTTAAATGGTAACTTAACCGGAGAAAAATACCATGATTTGTTGCGAAATGAAATAAGAGCTTTTAGAAGAACTCCCTGTTAATAACTATAAAATTTTAATATGGCAACAGGACGGAGCCCCCCCCCACATAACATCCAGCCAGTAACGAATTTTTTAAATAATAGATACTTATATGTATTGAAGATACGGCACATTATTATGGCCAGCAAATAGCCCCGATTTGTCTCCCCTTGATTTTTTTTGTGGGGCTACCTAAACAATAAGGTGTATTATAACATGCCACAAACACTTCAAATTTTACAACAGAATTGTTGATCTTAAAGAAAATTTCGCGAACTGTCAAAAACTTTCAAGCTATCCACAGAAAATTTGTAAGAATTACTCAAAATTGTATTAATAATCAAGGAGGCTATGTAGAAAACTAAAAACGAGGGGTGAACAGCTAACCCAAAATGTGTACACCGATTGTGAAAATCCACAATCTTTTAGTAAGATTGTGAGGGATTGTGGCAAGATTGTGAAGGATTGTGGTAAGATTGTGAAGGATTCTGAGAGATTGTGAGAGATTGGGACAGATTGTGGGTGATTGGGAGGGATTGTGAAAGATTGTGAGGGACTGTGGTAAGATTGTGAGGGCTTGTGGAGGACTGTACAGCGGCGTAGCGTGCCTGAAGGGGCGGGGTGGGCACCGTCCCATCAAAAATTCTTGCGACCAAAAAAAAAAACAAAAAAAAGGTCATCATGTCTATAGTTTCCTTTGCCGCCCTCTTCATTTACCGTTACCGGCCCTGCTGCTTAATAACCGAGGGGTGACCAGCTGACCCCAAAATGTGTACGCCGATTGCGAAAATCCACAATTTTTTGCTAAGATTGTGAGGGAACCCCAAAATGTCTACGCCGATGGCGAAAATCCACAATCTTTTCCACAATCTTTTGCTAAGATTGTGAGGGATTGTGTAAAGATTGTGAGAGATTGTGAGGGATTGTGAAGGATTGTGGTAAGATTGTGAAGGATTGTGGTAAGATTGTGAAGGATTGTGAGAGATTGTGAAGGACTGTGACAGATTGTGGGTGATTGGGAGGGATTGTGTAAAGATTGTGAAGGATTGTGAACAGATTGTGAGAAATGTGTACACCGATTGTGAGAGCTGTTCACCCCTCGACTAAAAATAAAGTAATAAATATTTTTTTCTTTCACAAAAATTGCATATCTTTTTGTGTTTACTGGCTTGCGGCGCCACACATTACTGCGCAAAATCACCCCGGATAGTAAATATTAATTAATTATATACCTTACAAAAGCAACAGCATCACTTTTTGTGTAAATGCGATTGTCTTTTTAATGGCTGCCTTGATGTTTTAGGGAGATCAATTTAAGTATTTCAAATATTTAAGCGCATATATCTCCAAAACTAATGAATAAAATAATACAATGATATATATTTTTAAAATCAGGAATAAAAGATCTATAAATATCTAAAATAATATACAGGGTGTTCCCTTTAAAAAAAACATCGACCTGTCAAATTTTGACATTTAGAATTTTTTTTTGACATTCCGACTTAAAAATTCTTAAAAAATATGACTTTTGTATTTATCATATTTTGATATCTATTCAAATGAACATTTTAGATATGGTGTAAAAATATACGGGAAACCCCTGTACTGTAAAATAAAATCGTTGCAAAGGAAAAAGATTGTTTATATTGACACAAAAATTATAAACATTGGAACAACAACATGTAGGTTAAAGAAAGCATCTCACCTGTGAAATAGGAGGCTCATGCAAGTCCAACTGTAGCTTCTCAGCCAGTATATCAAAATATTTCGCATCAAAGGCTACCACGTCCTTGGTAACCCTATTGATGGGGCCCTCGTTCCTGCCCCCGTGAATGGCCTTAAGGATGCCAACGGCAGCGGTAGTTTTGCGGTCTAGGCCAGCGCCCACGTGATCTGCGTGGGCCTTGGTGCGGTCCTCGAAAAGGTGTTCTCTGGCTTCGGTTAAACGAGGTAAGTACTGCAGGTTCCTCAGCTCGTTGATGCCGGTTCTGTTAAGAAAAATAGGGAAAGTGTACCCAATATGGAATACCGGTTTTATAGTTCAAGATAAAATGCTCTTACTGACTAATTTTTTATTTTTGATTATTTTCACGAGAAAAACATTCTCACCAGTATTTACTAAAGGGTCTACACTGCTAAGTGCTACAATCCTTGGTCTACAAGTCTAGATTTTGGTTGAAGGTATAACTTATTTTTCCCGTGAATGCAATATTTTTTAATGTTTATATAAATTGTTCATAAATACCTTGCGATATGGGTCATCTTTTTTTGTTGTAACAAAGACATTATTTCCACACTAAGATTAGAAATAAATAAAAAAAATATAATATTTTGGTTCAAATATGGTAGCCATATTTAAACCTCCAAACGTCCCTAGAAGATGTCCAATAAAAAAGTCAGTGTCAGCTGTCCGCTATATTTCACATGTTCATTTTTTTGAACAAGTTAGCGATGATTAAACCGATGTTCAGTTGTTTTGGTGGATGTGTAATTGAAAACGGATTCTAATATATCTTGTGCTTTTTACAATATTTAAATATCGATACATATCTAGTACGGTAATGCATCTACAGACATAGTTTTAAGTTATTTATGTATTATTTAGCTTTGAAAATTTTTGTATAAAAGTTTATTTATCAATCATAGATTATTTCTATTGTTTTTCGAACTTTAAACCACCACTCACGGGTGGTACTACAATTTGAGAATATTTTGAACGGGAATCCTACTGCTTTTTCTTTATTTCTAAAGTTAATTTGAATTTATATTAGATGAAACTCACTGAGAAATGCTTACTATCATATTGCACAAAAGGGTGAGTATTAAAAAATACTCTGCCAATATATGGGCCCCTAAGCTCACACTGGGTACTATAGTTATAGTGTATGTGTGAGCTAATATAACTAAAAACTGAAATATATTTTATTCAACTCTAGACTAAATTACCTTTTCTTTGATACCACACAAACCATGTTTTGACTTAGACTCAAATTTTTGATATTTACCCCCACCCTTAAAAAAAACAAAAAACTAAAATGTATTTTGTTAAACTCCGGACTCAATTACCTTTCGTTTGATATCACACACGCCATATTTTCACTTAAACTCTAATTTTTTAAATATACTCCCACCCTTTTTTTTTAAATAAATTAAAATGTATTTTGTTTAACTGCAGACTCAATTACCTTTCGTTTGATATCACACACGCCATATTTTCACATAAACTCCCACCCTTTTATTTGGTTTGTGTTTGGTGGATTTTGTTCATTTTTAAATGGGACCATCTCGACCCAAGACCCAGCCTAGGTACCAAATTTCATTAAAATCGGCCAAGCGGTTTTTGAGTTATGCGCGTTGGTCGTTACAGACAGACATACAGACAGAGAGACAGACAGACGGCGCAACAAAAAAGTTTCAAAATCTGAAACGCAAAGATATATAAAAATTTTTGAAATCGGAGCAACTTTTTTTTTCTCGAAAAAATTAGGATCACCATAGCTCACACTACTATAGTATAGTATATGTGTGAGCTAATACACTTAAACCGGTCGGTATCAAGTCTATAGACTTGATACTTAAACCCGGTCTAAAATGCTAAGTTTTAAGGTCTTACTAAATACTGGTGGTCTAAAAATAATTGTCAGTGGTCCGATTTGAATTTTTTAAAGCTCGTTTTACTCCTTTTTTTATGGGCAACTAATTTTTTAATTAGCTAGTCCTGCCAGACATTTCGTTTTTCACAGGACTGTGCCGTTACTTAATTTTATGTCCCATGTCCCAAACTTTTTTTTTTGGGACAGCCAGAATTCTTTTTTCCCTAGGGTCCCCATAAAATTTATTTTTTACTATTCCCTTGTCCTGGGAAAACTGTGGAAAAGTCAAGAAAAGTCTGGAAAAGTCAACAAAAGTTTGAAAATGTCATTAAAAACTCTGGAAATGTCCTGGAATAGTCTGAAAATGGTCTGCAAATGCCTTTAAAAATCTAGTTTACATATCTTTGGAAAAGTATATAGAAATGTTTTGGAAAAGTCTGGAATTATTTAGGGAGTCTTAAAATATTCTGGAAGATTCCTGAAATGTTTGAAAATTATTTAAAAAACATATTTTGAGTTTAAAATAATATAATGCTACATAAATGTATGGTTCTTAAAACCGGTCCCGTTTTTTTTTAAATAAAAATCTGGCAAGCTTTATTTAACACAATTTTTGTTAAATAATTTGGCTATGGAAGATTTTTTTTTCACAAATCACATTTCCACCCCACTTCTCTAACTTTGAAAATCCTATATCTTGAACGCCTTTTTTATTACTACTACTACTATGTTGGTTTATAACATTTTTCTATGTTGTCCAACACCTCTTCTCCACCTTCTTCGATCCTGAAAATCATCCGTCAGGTTTTTTTGACTCATCGATCTTTGGATTGACTATTGCTATTCTAGTTTAGGACACCCTCTTTTTCTGTGCCCTGTTGGTTGCCATTTTAGGACCTGCTTTGGTAATCTTTCGTCGTTCATCTGTTGCACATTGCTCATTTCTTATATGATCTGTTCTAGATATTCTCATTGATCTTCTTATTGCATCCATGCATGCATTTCCACACTTTTCAGTTTTATTTTGTTTTTTTTTCTGTTACACGACAAGTCTCTATTCCATACAACAGCATGATTTTCACCATTGTTTCATATATGTTAAATTTTACATTCTTTTTTATCTCTCTGCTCCATAAAACACTGTTAAGACATCCAATAACCTTTTTTGCTTTTACTATTCTTTTTTCCAGTTCCTTATTACTCTATCACTTAAAATATTGTGTATGATACCTGTTGAACCCAGCATACAAAAGCCTGAAGTTATAAAATGGGTTGTGTCTTACCTTTTTCTATTGTTTTTATTAGGTGTTCTGCTGTCAATGGTGGGTACTAATTGCTCTCCAGGCCTGCACCAAATTATTGGTCCATCATTGGACTGAGTTGGCTCCATAGTGTTTAAAATTGAAAGTGGACCCCATGGCATTGTCTGCAAAAGTAAAAAAATGTATTCACTTTTTTAAAATGGTAAGGCAGCTTTATTTGAGTGGAAAATAAGTTGAAAAAATTTTTTAAAAAAATCACCTGTACCTTAAAAACTCTCTGGTAGAAAAAAGACAAAACTTGTACTTACTAAATTCAAAAAAATGTTTTCCTCCAACATCTCCAAAAGGTCAGGAAAGTACCCTCCAACTTCTTCATGGGCAGTACCAACTATACTGATAGAATGCAGTGGTCCATATCTAACAGTACCTGCTTCATAATGCTCTGCTACATGTCTGTTATAAGTAGCCAGATTTGTTGTTTCAATATCTGAACTTTTACTCAAAAGTCCATTATGAACTGTCAAATTTGGGTAGGTCTCACCCATGTATTCTAAAATATCAGGTAAGTAGGTAGCTGCTCCATGTATGACAGCAATGACAAACTTGGCACGGCCATTTTGATCCTCGTCAAATGCTACTTTGAAAAACTCTTGAGAAAGCTCCTTCATTTCTGTAGAGCTGAGATGTTTGATTTCATCTTGGTACATCCGCAAGATTTTGGCACCACCATTTGTGTGTGTTTCTATGTGGAAAAACCGGCGGTACTTTAAAGAAGTCTTGAAAGAAAAGAAAAAGAAACTCTATAAAAAAAAGGGTATTTAAAGCTAATATTGTATGTACTGTAAGAATAAGTGTAGGAATAAACTTTAACTGACAATACCAACCAACCAAAACTTCATCATACAATACAGCTTATAGTCCAAATTATACGCATTTGTAATGACGTCATTTTTGTTTATCTTTGTTTAGTATATTATAAACAGCGGTAACAATAAACTTTAAAAAAAAAGTAGTGTCTATGATTAATTCATTTTTTAAACAGGTAGGTAATTGGTTATGTGAAGTATCCGTCACTATCAATCAAAAACATGAGTTTGTCAACTTATCGGAAATTATTTTAAAAAGTTGTAAAATGCCAAGAAACAAATATAATAGGTATAATGAACAATCGCAGCTGATAATTTTAAATATATTGACTTTTTTCAACTGAAAAGGGAACAAGTCCGAAATGGAATTGCACTTCAATTTGAGAATGTGATACAGCAAGCCGTAGATGCAACAAAATTGAGCCCAACAACGATAGTAAATATAAAAAAGAATCTACGCCATACGTTTTTCTCACACCTGGTGACGACATTACAAATGCATATAATTTAGACTATAAATGTGGATATCTAGTAAACACATAGAATTAGTGGGATATGAGTAATTTTTAGAGTAAGAAAATATTACTCTAAGGAATAATTACTAAAAATCACATTAGGCTTGTTAAGATTTAATGGTAATTATTAAGAATCATATCAGAATAACTGGTTTTTTAATGGGAATCAGTGGAAATACCTTAAACAATGTCTTGCACAAAGCCTTACATTTCTAACTTGTCAAAAGTAAACATCTAACAATCACATGGGAATTAATGATACTTACTGAGAATCATTTAGGAATCACTTGCTATATGTTAGGAATCATAGAAAATAACTTAAAAATGTAAATCAAGGTAAATTTTTAAAGAACTCAATTTCTAACATGAGTCAGCTAGGAATGATCTGGGAATCACATGGAAATTATTAGGAATTATTGGTAATTACTGAGAAACATTTGGGAATCACTAGTGATTACTTGGGAATCATTAAAAAACATTAAAAAATGTACATTTTTGAAGCACTGAATATCTAATTACTTACATGAACATTGTGAAACACCTTATAAATTGTAAATCAGTGTACATTTTAAAAGCATTCAGTTTCTACCATAATTATCTAGGAATTATCTGGGAATCACAACAAAATTTTTAGAATCACTTGGCAATTACTAGTACTTTTAAAAATGTAAATCATAAAATTTCTACATTTAAGTGTCATTAAAAAGTTAAAGATATAAACTCAACTTACATTAGTCATAATTATTAGTTATCACTAATAATTTTTCTTATATTCATTTAGGAATGACATACAAATTGGTAATAACTGGGAATCATCTGAGAAAAACATGAAAAATGTTAGTAATTAAGTATTGGTAATGGCTGGAAATCATTTGGGAATTTTTAACTCAGCATACATTTTTAAAGCATAAAATGTTTAACTTAAATAATCTAGGATGTATGGAAGTCACATAAACATTTTTGGGAATTATTGGTAATTATGGAGGTAATTACTGAGAATCATTTGGAATCACTAATTGGGTATCTCAAAAATGTCAGAAAAAAGTTTTGGAAAAGCTCAACTAATATCATCAGGTACATTTTTCCAAAAATCACATAAGAATTTTTTGGGAATTGTCTGGGAATGTTGGGAATTATTGGTCATTGCTGAGAATCATTTGGGATGCACTGATAATCATTAATTAATAAAAAAAAGTTTTTTTTCTGAAAGGTCAAAGAAATGTCTTACAATATATTGACTCAATGCAAAAAAGTTTTTAAAAAACATTACATTTTTCAAAATTTGCCTAATGGTATAAGAAAATTTACCTCCCTGTTCTTTTTACTTTGTTCAAGAATGTTGCTTTTTTTTTAGAGATAGATTATACATTTCAGAGAAAAATTATAAGTTTTAAATGTCAAGTACTTTTTAAAACAACAAACTACTAAACTCCACATGTTAAAAAAAGATAATTGTAAAAAATAAATAATAAAATGTCTTGTTCCAAGTTAACTAGTTGCCTGCCTTCAAAGATGCATGGTTTTCAAAAAATGTTTGATAGCTCTTCCACAGCAACCAACCAAATTTTTTGGTGCAGTGTCTTGTGCCAGTTTCATCCACAAACTAATGTAGTCTGCTTTAAGCTGTGCAAGAGCATATTTGCATTCATATTTATATATTTATTGAAGGTTTGATGATTCATATGTGAGTGGGCCTTGCAGCCCTTCCACTGTGACCACCACTGGGTCTATTGTAGCTCTATTGAAGGTTTAACCT
The DNA here is from genome assembly GCA_963576565.1 of Aspidapion aeneum. Lineage (NCBI taxonomy): Eukaryota > Metazoa > Arthropoda > Insecta > Coleoptera > Brentidae > Aspidapion > Aspidapion aeneum. The sequence goes on from OY755048.1 coordinate 28,075,576, forward strand.
GTGTAACAAAACTAATGCTTCACCTCTGTTACATATTTATTTAGGTAAGCTACTTTAAAATTGCAAACATTTTGAGGCATTATTGATAAAAAATTCATCTCTGTTCAATTCACCTCCATTCAAGGGGTGATCAGCTGAACCAAATTTGTACACCGTCCTACAGGACTAATAAATTTTTGGTCCTGTAGTGTCCTGTACAGTCCTGCCTGTGGGGTCCTGTATATTCCTGTGGCTGAAAAGGCCCATAAAACAATTTGTAACCAGAAAAAAAAAAGGTCATCATGTCTCAACTCTCGTTTTTCTTACAGAGCCGATTGGCCTTTGCCGGCCTTAGTCCTTAATCATGCTTAGGGTACCCCTTAGGCGCCAGTACCCTCGGGGGCCTGTATAGTCCTGTGGAAGTCCTGTATAGTCCTGTGGGGTCCTGCATAGTCCTGTAGAAAAATTTGTGCACCTACTGTGGGCAGCTGATCACCCCTCGCCTCCATTGGTAGTTAGTACAGTAAAAGTAATAAACCAAATTTTAAAAAAAGTCAAGTTTTGGCCAGTTTAGGAGCACACCTACAAGTAAAATGGAACTCATTCCACTAATTTTTATATAAATATTGTGGCCTTAAAAAAAATTAAAAAAAATGTGGGCGCCAATTTGTGGCCTATTATAAATGCGTTGTATGACATTTGTGGCAGCTTAAAGACGTTGCCGCCATTTTGTGACACTGAAACCCACTGAATAATTAAACAAATATCTGGAAGCAGAACTGTATTTTCCAGCTAGGTAAAACATTTATATGCCCGGTAACTTTTATAAAGTGGAGAAGGGGGGGTTCAGAAATAAGAAAATTTTAAGTGCGCCACATTATTTAATACCAATGTTTTACAAAGAAAATCTTAAATAAAATACAGTTCGACCCAAACGTTGCAGCCAAACAATGAAATTCTACTTACTTCCGAGGCTTCCAGAGTATTTGTGTAATTAAGAATAACCAAAAAAAATAAACAGAATAAAATTCTAAAAGATTGAATTAAGATGACAAAACAGAAGTACTTTACAGGTAGATGGACTCCTTTAACAGGTCATAGTGTACCTACATCTGACTCAGTAGCGTAGGACTCAATTATATGAATGATTGTTAAAAAAAAATATATATACTTCCAAAATCGTTCCATCATAGGGGAGATCTAGACCAAATATCTGCTGTCATCATTCTACGTTGGGTAGAATGAGACAGACAGCAACCCAGTCCGAGATCCACCCCATGAGGTAAAAATGTGTAATGAAACCGCTAAAAAAAAAATATAATCTCATCTCTCTTTTGTCTCCGCAAAGTTGGTCATCGGGTTGTACAAATAACACAAGAAAAATTAGTTCATCTTGTTTATTTTAAAAGGTAAAACTGGAGTATTACCAAAAACATGAAATAGAAAAAAATTAATGAAATGTAGTGGAACAAGTCAGGGCCTAAGTAGCAAGACAATCCAAATTTCACAAGAGAAATTGTCTTAAATAAATGAAATGAAGGAAAACTTAGTAAATACACCGCAAAATTGTGGTTATGACGTCATACCGTTACCTTGCGTTTACAAGAAGTGTTAAAATTAAGCTGTGCAAAATTATATAGGGAAAGATCACTTCTAAATTATATTGTGAAAGTTATATATGAGAAAAAAATTATAGTTAAGGCTTGCTCCTACCTTGGTCCTTGATTATATTGTAAAAATAAAAAAATGTGTTTTATTTTGTAAACCTGGATGTGTTGTACCAGACATCTTCTGCTACTCTCGGGTCTCCTGCCCTGCTCGCGCCTCCCCTAATGCCCGCTTAGCACATCACGCTAGGGCAGCACATGGTGATCAAAATGTTGTAGGTTCTTGGCCGAGCGTAAAAGGTTGTGGGATGCTTGCCCGAGCGTAGAACCCTTTCCCAGGGTTATAACTGGCCCGTCCGGCTTCCCACCAGCGTCCAGCCCAACTGTCCCGTCGCTGGAATTGACAGGGCGATGCTCTTTCCGTACAAATGGCGTAGGCCGACTTAATTTCCCCTCAAAAGGGTGCGAGCGTCACTCCAGATTACGCCTAAAACACGACGGCTCACTCCTCACAGTCTCTGGGATATCTCCTACAATTCGCTGCAGTGCCAAACCAAAAACAATGGCGATCCCAGAGCCTGTTGCCGACCCAGCCAAAATTTGTTAGCAAAGAGAGACCAGGCAGAACACAAAAAAACGAAGTGGCCGGAAACCGTTTTGTAAATTTGGTGGGGAGTGGGGACAGTAAAACGCAATACCAACCAACCAGAAAAACCCGCGATTTTCAAACTAACCAATAAAATACAGCAATAGTTTTATACAGGTATATAGGGGGCAGCACCGACCAAGGGGACGTTGAAAATATGTAAAACGTGTGTTGTCGGATCTATTTCCACGGTTGAAATTTTTATAACAAGGACGTCGAGACACCCTCCATACATACACCGAACATTTGCCTACCGGACCCCCGCCAACATATCAAGTAAGAGGAAAATAACCAGACGGACTATAAGAAGCTCAGCATTGAAACCATCAACTGTAAAATCAATTACTGGAGATCAGGGCATGCATCAAACCCAGGAATATTCGAACACTCAACCAATTCCCATATGAGTAAAGCTATACCAAGTGTAGAATTTAGTTGTATTTTAGCTACAGTTTTAGTCACAAGTTTCCTTTGCTCTTTATATATGTTTTCTCTAAGATTCATATGGTTTGACGCCATTCTTGTAAAACATTTCTACTGTAATAAAGTTGTTTCTGAACCCGAACCCAAAAATACACACTGAACTACTGCTAAGAAGCTCGGCACAAGAGTGTTCAGATGTTAACTCACACGATTTCGTTTATTCTTTTAGTCTTGGTTTTTATCCCTCGTTTATCTCCCATTTACAAAAGTGCATAACTCGTATTTATTTTATCCTTTCCCTATCAAATTAATAAAGATATCAAAGTGGCGGAGCTGGTCAAACCGTGAACCTAAATATGTTTTCGGGCTATCAAAACTAGCTAATCCGTGAAGAATATGGGGTTCGGATTGTCCCAATATCCTCGAGAATAAACGTAAGGGAATGAAATGTTCATCTAAATGTTTCCTTCCTGTTACTGAAACCATTTGTGATGCGGCAACGCCGCCATTCCCCAGCATAACAGCTGTTTAACTTTATGTACGTCAAGTAAACGACGAAACTGCAGAAATAAACAAAACAACCAAAAGTTTTATGTGATTTTCCCGAAACCTGTGATCCTAAATTCCAATTACGATGTCCAGATAATGCGATGTGCGTAGTGTCCACAGTAATTCGATGGAATGCCTCCTTTTAAGGTAACTTCCTAGACCCTATATAACCTCCAAACCTAGCTCTATAAAATACCCTTACTTTGTGTACAGAAAGACGAATCAAAGAGCCTTGATTATTTACCTAAATAAACAAATATGTAACGTTGTCTTAAACGTAAAAATGACACGTTACATAATCCCCCCCCAACTTCAAGACGATTAACCTAAAAAGGTTAATCGGAGAGGTCCGCTGCCGACTTAAGGTCTTTGGCATGCCAACTCCCTGGCAGTACTTTACCCGATGGTTCCTGAAGCTCAAATATCCATGGAGAAATTTTATTCCTAATCACATAAGGACCAACGAATCTCGGTGCTAACTTCTTAAAGAAAAACTTCGCAGCATCTGACAAAACATAATTTTTCTTCCAAACACGCTGACCCACAGCAAAGTTGGGTACCCTTGTACGCAAATTATACTGAACTACGTTTTTCTCTCCAGCCACCTCTAACCTTCTCTTAACATCAGCATAGAGCTTCCGGAAACCTTCGTTCTTACTTTCAGCTGCAGTTTGTACACCATTCTCTTCAGATAATAAAACTGGGTTGGAGTAATCTTTTCCTGACAAACACATATTCCTACCAAAATTAACAAAGAAAGGAGACATCCTGGTTGTCTCATGGGTTGCAGTACGAATCGCGCAGGCAAGTTTATGTATTTGTTCGTCCCACTTCCTGTGGTTGTCTTTCACATAACAACATAACATGGTTTTTAACGTGCGATTCGTCCTTTCTGTTGGATTTGCTCTGGGGTGATAATACGGATTATACTGAATTTTAACCTGATAACTCTCAGCAAAACGCTTAAACTCATTACTTTTGTAGTGAGGGCCATTATCACAAAGTATCAAACGGGGCACTCCGAAGACCATAAATACTTGCTCCTCAAGATGCTTAACCACAGCTTGAGTAGGGGCTGTTCGCATTGGAAAAACTAAGGAAAACTTACTCAAATAGTCCGTAACGACGAGAATCCAGCAATTACCCTTTGTTGAACGAGGTAGAGGTCCACATAAATCAGTCGAAATAACTTCCCAAGGACGAGTTGGTTTTGGGTGAGATATCATCTGATCAGATACACCTTGTGTATCACCTTTATGAGCTGCACAGACAAAGCATTTCTTTACAAAAGTTGCCACGTCCTGGCGCATTTTTGGCCAATAATATTTTTCTGCCAGTCTGTGGAAGGTTTTATACACACCCATATGTCCTGCGGTAGGAGGATCGTGAGCTTCTCCAATAATTCTACGCCTATGATCTTTGGGGACTACCTCTTTCCAATATTCGTTAGATGGTGAGAGTTGAGGGTATTCTTGTTTGACATATTTATACAACTGATTATCAGTGTATCTCCAGTTCATAAATTTTAACGGTGATTCTACGACCCTCTTTACCATCTTTTGGTACCATCGATCTTTAATTGCTGTTGAAACGTCTCTGGGCTGCGAAATTGTATCAATCATAGGTACTGCGCGAGACAACATGTCCGGGACAACTAAATCTTTCCCTTTCCGATGGATTACTTCAAAATCATATTGCTGCAGTTTTACAGACCAACGAGCAAGTCTTCCACTGGGCTCTTTCAAGCTATGAAGCCATTTTAAGCTAAAATGATCTGTAATGACTTTAAATGAGATCCCCTCAATATAAGGCCGGAGCTTCTCTATCGCCCAAACCAATGCCAAACATTCTCGCTCGGTGGTCGTGTAAACACGTTCTTGTTTAGTTAAAGATCGACTCAAATAGCATATGACTTTGTCTCCTTCAGGATAAGGTTGCGTTAAACATGCTCCTATTCCATATCCTGATGCGTCTGTTTGAATGACAAATTCTTTGGTATGATCTGGACATGTAAGAATCGGTGCAGTCACTAAAAGTTCCTTAATCTTAATAAATGCTTTTTCGCAGTCTGGAGTCCAATCGAACTTTTGATTTTTCTTAGTTAGAGCTGTAATCGGAGCTATTATCGCTGAAAAATCTATGAAACGTCTGTACCAGGATATTGTACCTACAACTCTACGAACTTCTCTGACAGTTCTTGGCCTCTGGAGCTCTAACATGGCTCTAATTTTATTAGGGTCAACTCGGATGCCTCGACGGTCCACTACGAAACCTAAATAAGTCATTTCTGGCCTACACAGTTGGCATTTCTCCCAACTTACCGTTATCTTTGCATTCTGCAATCTTCGTAGGACTTCCTCAAGAATTCTAAGATGTTCAGAAAAGCTCTTGTAAATAAAATCTATATGTTTGTGGCGGATTCATTTTACAAACACAACTTTTTCTGGGTATTACGCCACTAGTAAGGAAAAATTATTTTAAAAAATTATAAAAAACCACTGCGTTTCTCCTAGAAAAATAAAAATCACTAATTTGTCAGTGGCTTTCTATAAAAATAAATAGTTGCCTAGTAAAAACTTAAACCACTTATCTTTTAATTGAATTTGAACACGCTACGTTTCGATTGCCAATCTGCAATCGTTTTCAAGCTTTTTATTTATATTTTGTCTCAAAATCTTAAATGTTTCTTGTTCATATATATTTTTTATTATAATGTCGTTGACAATTTGTCATTTGTCAACGACATTATAATAAAAAATATATATGAACAAGAAACATTTAAGATTTTGAGACAAAATATAAATAAAAAGCTTGAAAACGATTGCAGATTGGCAATCGAAACGTAGCGTGTTCAAATTCAATTAAAAGATAAGTGGTTTAAGTTTTTACTAGGCAACTATTTATTTTTATAGAAAGCCACTGACAAATTAGTGATTTTTATTTTTCTAGGAGAAACGCAGTGGTTTTTTATAATTTTTAAAATAATTTTTCCTTACTAGTGGCGTAATACCCAGAAAAAGTTGTGTTTGTAGAAAAGCTCTGTGTGACAATTACGAGGTCATCGAGATATACGTACACGTAGGGGTCTAAATCGTTTCCTATGATGCTATCTATGAGTCTCTGCCAAGTTGCAGGTTCATTATGAAGACCAAATGGTAAACGCTTAAATTGGAAGAGACCTCGTCGACAGATGAATGCTGTTAGTGGCTTCGATGATTCTTCCATTGGTACTTGCCAATAAGCACTCTTAATATCTAAAGTTGACAAGTACTTAGCATCTTTCAATTTGTCAAGAGTCTCGGATACGAGTGGTAAAGGATAACTATCACGCGCCGTCACTGAGTTCAGTTTGCGGTAGTCTACACAGAAACGATATTTCTTTGTGTTTTTCTTTTGTACCATTACCACTGGTGAAGCCCATGAACTACTACTACGTTCTATCACATCCATTTTCAGCATCTCGTCGATTTCGTCATCAATAAGTTTCTGAATGACCGGTGAGACCTTATATGAACGTTGTCTTATCGGTGCTGCATCTGTTGTAATCTTATGCTCTACCCTGTCTGTACATCCCAGTGAGTCACCCATAATAGTCTTATATTTAACGACCAATTCCTCTAGTCGTTCTGATTCATAAGGCGTAAGAGTAGTTTGTTGGTCTGATGTTTCTAAAGAACAAATCACATCTTTACTATCGGCAAAGTGCCACTCATTAGTACTTAAGTTCGGTACTATCCCCATCGAAATCCAAAAATCTAATCCTAAAATCAAAGTGTGCGGCAACTCAGGAACGACGACGACCTCTATTAACCTAAATTTATCCTGAACTCGCATAGGAAGCTGCACTGTCCCAATACTACTCGTGCTTTGACCATTTGCCACAATACAACTGGTCTTCTTCGTCGTATCAAGTGAAAAACCAAACCTCTCGATGATTGACCAACCATGATTCCCTAAAAAGGTACGTGAAGCCCCGGAATCCAACAAACCTAATAACTTATTTCCGAGCACATCCACTTCTAAATAAGGCCTTTCATCTTTACGAGCATGACTTATCACATAATCTAAAACGTACGTTAGCCTATCGGTCGATGCTTGTTCAGGCTGACTCGAAGGTCGACCACCTACGAGCGCCTGGGTCCGTTTCCCTGACGATTACAATTTCGACATTCTCTTACTGTTACCCCTGCTTGTCCGCACGAATAGCACTGTTTGCCTCTAGGTAATGCGCACCCGATTGCCATGTGCCCTGTTTGGTTGCATCTGTAACAAACAACGTCCCTATTCGCCATACCAGACCTAGCACCTTGTGGTGGTTGTCTATCTCTGTCATTTACACTAGCCTGACCACTAGCTGGTTGTTGTCTCTCTCTATCAGCTCTAGCAGCGAAACTGCTTGCTGCCTATCTCTGTTAAATCTATTATCAGGAATATTCAAATTCTGTTGATTTGATGTCCCGGCACCTGATATTTGAATTGCATCAACCCCTGTTGGAAAATCGTCAAAATCGCTCTCTACGTCAACGTAGGCCAAGTCAGGTTCAATAGATTGGTTTCTTCTAGGAGTAAAGTTCTCCTCCTCTAACCCATATCTCTGGTCTATTCTACGACACAAATCTTTTAAATGTGATAGGCTATTGACCTCAGTAGCAATCAACCCTTTCTTATAAATGTCCGCGATATTTCTGAAGACGATAGCTAATTTCGCCTCTTCGGAAACAGGACAGCCAAGTCTTTGGAAATATGTGTTCATGACAGCAATATAGGTCCCTATAGACTCTCCAGGGCCTTGTTTACGTTTTTGAATCTCCTTCAATAGCTTCTCGCCATATGAGGAAGGAAGATATTCTGCCATGAACCTTTGTTCCAGCTGTTCCCATGTATGGACTTCCCTACGTACATCTTTGTAAAAAGTATAAGCTGACTTTTCAAAAAGATCAATGCCCGAATTCAGTAAAACCTTTTTGCTGACTCCTCTAGCCTGACTCAACTCGTCCACTCTCTCGAAAAATGCGGTGACGGAGATTGTACCCCTCTCGCCTGTAAATTTTAAGTTCCACTTATGCGGAGGTACAGGTGCAACATGATATGAAGTACCAGGATCACTTGACATTGGTACTGGCGACGAACATGAAAATGGTCGTGACTGAGCAATTGGTGCAATGCTACTTTGGAGGGCTGCTAAACTCAAAGGAACGGTAGACGGTTGTTGATAATGAAAAGCTGATGCACGGTCATTCTGAATTTGCATTGGGGGTGGTGCCTGTATTGGTGCTTGAGTTGGGTTCGCTAGCATTTGCATTTGCACTGGAGCAATGACCGACGGTTGGTTCGTGGGCTGTTGTGTGCTCGAGTGCTGTGGTTGCGGGAAATGAGACTGGTTAGGTGTGTTGCCAGCATTTGTTGAGTGAACTGAGCTTCGACTCGTTGATTGGGTTTCAGATGCTTCATCATCATCTGAGTTCACGCCAACTCTTAATAAATCTGTTGCTTGGCTCTGCAACCTCCCAATCAAACTCAAGGTTTCCGCAACCAGTATGCCTTTTGTTTGACTTTCTTCAAAGTTTGACGGATTCATGTTATTTATCCTGGCTAACACATGTTCCAACCTTACAGCGATTTTCCTAAACTCTCCCCCTTTGCTCGTACCAGAGAATTTCTCTACCAGCGGTACTAGACTATCTAGCTTCTTCATGCAGCTAAAAGCATCCTGGCCAAATTTAAAGGGATACGGAGGGTATCTCATACTTGCATCAGTCTTTTCTCTTTGTTTGATCAACATAAGCTGTTGTTTCATCTCTTCCACCGATCCAATGGCTATGCCTCTCCATGTTAACTCATAGATTAATTCGTCCTTGACTAAGTACCTTATGTCAGACAACCGACTCACAGAAACAGCCATAGTGCCTTTTATATTCAAACTTTAAACTTTAATTAAAACTGTTAATTATACCTCCCAATTATAAAAACTAAACCACGCAATAACAAACACAAAGTTCACTTTAAACTCACTAGTGAAAATCACTATAAATTTTCTCACAAATGTAGAAAATATAAAACTTAAATACGGGCAGACGCGAACAAAACCGAAAAACACCGGAGCAGTAAGAAAATAAAATTTATTTGCATTTAAAAATGTAATCATAATTTAGGTTAAGTATTTGTACAACCAACTATGACGTCCAACCTTGCAGAGAGAAATAACTACTTAAATCCTAAATTAGAATTAACAAGTAGCCATAAAAAAAAAGTTTAAAAAAAAATAAAAGAGAGACAAGAGTTTTGGCAGTGTTTAGGTCTTATGTTTCACTCCTGCGTGAGTAAAACCAAAAAAAAAATGATTGCGCTTATCCTAGCTGAACTGGATTAAAATTAAAGTTAAGTGATGTTTGTTTACCTCAGCAACCGAGTAGGTAAATTTATCCCTAAATGGAACGTACAACAGACTACCTATAACAAAAAAAATCCCAAAGCTGTTGTACACAGTTAACGCTAGGGTATACTCCTGCTATTGCAGAACGGCTCCACTAATAAACTCCTCAAAAAAAACCGAAATCGCCGTATACAATGATTTTTCTAAAAAGAATAAATCAAAACCCACTTTAACCTGCTTACCCACTCTGAGTTTACACGAAACATGCATTGCTTAAGGTCACATCATCCCTTAATATATAAGTGAACGCAATAAACATCGGAACAGATGTTCATGTTATAGAAATCGTAAAATATGCTCAATTAAAAAAAAATCCGCTCGCTGAAATTGCGTTGAATTAGACTAGTGAGGATGTTGTCTGTAATTCAAAAAAAATTTAAAGAAAATTTAAAAAAAAAATTACCGATGGTAATAAAAAATTTACACAAATAACGTCTTGGTAGGACTGCAACTCTCTAATAATCGTTAAAATGAAATTCCCAATACTTTAACTAAATTGATGCAAACCATGGTCAAGAAGACCCTAGGATCGTACCGAAAGGTGTCCAAAAAAAAATTTTAAAAAAAATTTTGGTGTCGACCAGAGTAGTCCAATAGTCAAAAAAAATTAATTAGTGACTCACTAAAATTTTCAAAAAATTACTACACTCTGATAGGTGGTTTGGAGTAGGGAGAAGAAAAAAATTTTTAAAACAAATGATGATAGGTTGTTAAAACGTGAGGGTTCGAAATAAAATTATATTTTAATTCAGAAAAAAAAATATTTAAATAAACTGGTAGAACCATTGTAGGGACAAGGTACTACTATGCACCAAGGAAAAAAATGTCCAACAAGAAAATCAAGTCTCCCTTTTAAAAAAAAATATTTAAAAAAAATATTTAAAAAAAATATTTTCAAAAAAATTGAAAATGTTTAAGTGGGATTGCAGCTCCTATTAGTGAACCTTAAAAAAAAATTAAATAAAATCAACACCAGAAAAATCTTATTCGAGTTGTCATGCAACAGTTTTTGTTCTTTTCCTTTAAAAAAACAGTTGTCAATTCCCTGTCCTCTCCCAAAACTGTGGCAATTTGAAAAGTCAATGAGCTAGAAAAATTTATTTACTATAAAAAAAATGTTGAAAATTAAATTTACTTAAGAATCATAAGGTATAAAAATCGTGATTGAAAAAAACCAATCAGTTTAGGAAAAGTTTTTAAAAAAATGTTTATGTTACAAAAAACAAACGATGTTAGTATATTTGTTTAAAATTATTACTAAAGGAAACAACCAACGTGAGTACTCATTTACTGTACCCCTATATTAATGTGAACCTAAGTCTTAAACTTTGCACTCAACCCCGTAAAGAATTATCCCGTGCGCCCTTTCAAAAAAACAAATATGGAAACAATCTCAAGGATCACCTATAAGAACGTTGTAAAACTAAATCTGCCTACTCAAGTGTCTTTACACACAACATCTACTCAAAAAAAAAATTACTGCTTAGTGCATTCTCAGATCTTTATTCCTGGTGTTCACGAGATCTAAAATTAAGTTGGGCCCTTTCCACAACTATCAGTCAAAGCAAAACTACCAAATGTCCAAGGGCTAATGAGACCCTATCACCAACAAATGATATTTTGAAATGAAACAGTTGGGAATAATCCTGCGTAAAAACCCAGAAAACAAAAATCAAGAAGCCAAAACTATTACATTAATTTTAAAAGAGCATAATAAAACTCCCGGCCCCAATTAAACTTTTGTTATCTCAACAAAACTCGGCCTAAAACCAAAAACTTTTTATTAGACATTTCCCCTATTCCCTAAGTATAATGTCAATAAAACCCAAAAACTTGTGATTTCCATTCCAATCCCATCTGGACCATATATATTTTTAACCGGCCAAACACCCACAGGCGAAACGATATCTTACTTCAAAGAAAGGGTGAAGATATTTTGAAGCACCCTGTGAAAATAGGACACTATTATGGAAAACTGTTCAGATCAGTGTTCTTACTACTTTTTCACCTAAATATATCTAGTTCCCTCATGTGCATGTTACTATTTTAATTCCTATCATAACTAAACAGATCACAAAAATTGTCTTTCTCCGCGAATCTGCAAGGTCCTGGAAAATGCGAGATTCAGCCTGTAGGCCAAATTTGGATGTATTTTAATTTAGCGAAAACCGAAGTTGCGAAATCCTAAAAAGATTAGCAGGAAGTCCTCGTTCCTCGATTTCTACACTCCGAACCAAACATTTCTTCCATTTCCACCCAGCTCGCGGGAGGAAAACCCCTAATTATGGCAATACAAAAGGTACTACTATCATATTATGCATAACAAAAAAAAAAGTATATGCCCTCATCATTGTTTAGTCTCATCAAAGAAAACCTATTGTTTTTAAATTTATTCTTAGATTGAAATCGTTTTTTTAAAAATCAATCATCTTAAATTTATTGTTTAACCTGAACACTTTCCCATTTATTCCACAAAAGTGTATTGTAATTTAAAAATTTGCTTCATTATTTGAGGTCACCAGTATGAAACTATTTTAAAATTAAAAAAAAATGAAATAAAAAAAAATTATTTCCCGATTGTCCACAACTTCCAAGTTTTCATCCCTAAATACCTAGGTACTTTTTCAGTCTAACACCATCCATCGTTATCCAACATAACGCTTTAATTTCAGAAGCAACAAAACGAAGATTAAGTGAAAACTAAGCAAGTATGTTGGAAGTTGCTTTACAATGGGCGCAGATGTAAGGCCCCTTTAAGTACACGCCACTGTCCTGAACTGCAAACTAACAAAAAAACTGAAGACTAGCATATCTGCCGTCAACCAACCTTTGGCATGAAATTAAAATAATTCCATATCATACCAGTATCCTCAAAACAAAACGTTTTTTTTTCTATAAGACCCAAACACTTAACCAATAAATCTTGTTATTTAAAATTATGATTCGGGAGTAAAAAGATTTATTTATTCCTGCCTGATCAACTAAGACAAAAAAGTTCACCTTTTTGTAACTCAAGAAGTTCCCGTTTGGTCCCCTAAAAAAAATATAACCTGTCTGGTCACCCTTTAAAACTACGACCACTATACAAACCGTTTTGACCAAAACAAGAATTCGAGAAGTTATGTTAACAGAAAGGAAATAATCTTTTACGAAAAATTAAATTATTTAAAAAAAGTAAAATTTTGAAATATTTTTACCAATTACCACCGCCTAGCATTTATATTTAGTTGAAAGTCTCTCTTAAATTCACTGACCAATTTCACGGCCTCACAATGATATTACTTAAAAAAAATTACTGAACTTTACAAATGAACTAAAAAAAATCAAAAAAACTTATATCTATATCTGTCTCAGTTAAACATTTCTTTTGTGGTATTATATCTAGTTGGGCTTCAAATTCATTTTGTCTGTATTCAATCTGGAGCAGGCAAAACTTCTCAAGGCTCAAACATAAATGTTTGCTCTCCAATGGCCATGACCAAGCTATGACCTGAACGCAGAAAAAAATACAGAAAAAAAAATAATTGTGAACCAGAAAACTTTAATTGGTAGAAATACCCGTAGGTCATTTTTTAAAAAAATGCACTCCAAAGCCCAACGCTGTATTTTCTACCAAAAAAAATTGACCAGTCACAAAAACACAACTAGACAACTAAACTGGCAACCAAAGACCTAAAAAAAACTGCTCCAAAAAAAAATACCTCAAAAAAAAATGTTAACTGGACCTCTGGCGTTGATCTTCAGCCAATATGTCGCTCTAGGGTTTTAGCCTTGTGTTTCCTAACTTCCCGAGCCGACACTAGTAGTAGTACCCTCCTCTGACCCGATGTAACTGAGTGACGTAAGTTCTTAATTGTCATCAACAGTTACCTCCAAAAAAAACAAGAAAAGAAAATGACAAAGCAAAATAAACTCATTTTCCCTTTCTTTCATTACTAATTAATACTTTCAACTAAACAAAGCTACCATCTGTCAAGCTATATTTACTTTAAAACAACTCAGCCAAGAAAAATTTATGTGAAACCCTGTAAAAATATTCCAACTTCCAAGTAGTGATATCCCACAAAAAATTAAAATCACCAAAAAAAACTTGTTGACCTAAATAAATTGACTGTACCAAAAAATAATCTGTGAAACAATTTCTATCTTATCACAAGCAGGAAATAATAAAATATAAATAAATTAACCTGCAGAAAAAAATTGTTCGAAAAAACACACTACCTATGTCATATATTTAAAACCTAAAAAGACCATGTCTGGAGGTCCATCCACCTATAAATCAACGAATAAAAATTGAAGTAAATTTACATTGTTGTATTTATTTTTCTTTAAAAAATTTAAAAAATTCAAACATGTTTTCCTACAAAAACTTTAAAGAATTAAGAACATGAGTTGGACTCTGTTCAATAAAAACTCCTATGTTTTTTTATCCACTTATTCTTCCTTAATAAATAAAAATGAATCTTTTATTTTCCAAGAAAAAACTTGTGAAGATAAGCTAATAAAAAACTAAGTCAGGGCCTAAGTAGCAAGACAATCCAAATTTCACAAGAGAAATTGTCTTAAATAAATGAAATGAAGGAAAACTTAGTAAATACACCGCAAAATTGTGGTTATGACGTCATACCGTTACCTTGCGTTTACAAGAAGTGTTAAAATTAAGCTGTGCAAATTTTTTTTTATTTTTACAATATAATCAAGGACCAAGGTAGGAGCAAGCCTTAACTATAATTTTTTTCTCATATATAACTTTCACAATATAATTTAGAAGTGATCTTTCCCTATATAATTTTGCACAGCTTAATTTTAACACTTCTTGTAAACGCAAGGTAACGGTATGACGTCATAACCACAATTTTGCGGTGTATTTACTAAGTTTTCCTTCATTTCATTTATTTAAGACAATTTCTCTTGTGAAATTTGGATTGTCTTGCTACTTAGGCCCTGACTTGTTCCACTACATTTCATTAATTTTTTTCTATTTCATGTTTTTGGTAATACTCCAGTTTTACCTTTTAAAATAAACAAGATGAACTAATTTTTCTTGTGTTATTTGTACAACCCGATGACCAACTTTGCGGAGACAAAAGAGAGATGAGATTATATTTTTTTTTTAGCGGTTTCATTACACATTTTTACCTCATGGGGTGGATCTCGGACTGGGTTGCTGTCTGTCTCATTCTACCCAACGTAGAATGATGACAGCAGATATTTGGTCTAGATCTCCCCTATGATGGAACGATTTTGGAAGTATATATATTTTTTTTTAACAATCATTCATATAATTGAGTCCTACGCTACTGACTCAGATGTAGGTACACTATGACCTGTTAAAGGAGTCCATCTACCTGTAAAGTACTTCTGTTTTGTCATCTTAATTCAATCTTTTAGAATTTTATTCTGTTTATTTTTTTTGGTTATTCTTAATTACACAAATACTCTGGAAGCCTCGGAAGTAAGTAGAATTTCATTGTTTGGCTGCAACGTTTGGGTCGAACTGTATTTTATTTAAGATCTTCTTTGTAAAACATTGGTATTAAATAATGTGGCACACTTAAAATTTTCTTATTTCTGAACCCCCCTTCTCCACTGTATAAAAGTTACCGGGCATATAAATGTTTTACCTAGCTGGAAAATACAGTTCTGCTTCCAGATATTTGTTTAATTATTCAGTGGGTTTCAGTGTCACAAAATGGCGGCAACGTCTTTAAGCTGCCACAAATGTCATACAACGCATTTATAATAGGCCACAAATTGGCGCCCACATTTTTTTTTACTTTTTTTAAGGCCACAAATTGGCGCCCAACTGTCCCGTCGCTGGAATTGACAGGGCGATGCTCTTTCCGTACAAATGGCGTAGGCCGACTTAATTTCCCCTCAAAAGGGTGCGAGCGTCACTCCAGATTACGCCTAAAACACGACGGCTCACTCCTCACAGTCTCTGGGATATCTCCTACAATTCGCTGCAGTGCCAAACCAAAAACAATGGCGATCCCAGAGCCTGTTGCCGACCCAGCCAAAATTTGTTAGCAAAGAGAGACCAGGCAGAACACAAAAAAAACGAAGTGGCCGGAAACCGTTTTGTAAATTTGGTGGGGAGTGGGGACAGTAAAACGCAATACCAACCAACCAGAAAAACCCGCGATTTTCAAACTAACCAATAAAATACAGCAATAGTTTTATACAGGTATATAGGGGGCAGCACCGACCAAGGGGACGTTGAAAATATGTAAAACGTGTGTTGTCGGATCTATTTCCACGGTTGAAATTTTTATAACAAGGACGTCGAGACACCCTCCATACATACACCGAACATTTGCCTACCGGACCCCCGCCAACATATCAAGTAAGAGGAAAATAACCAGACGGACTATAAGAAGCTCAGCATTGAAACCATCAACTGTAAAATCAATTACTGGAGATCAGGGCATGCATCAAACCCAGGAATATTCGAACACTCAACCAATTCCCATATGAGTAAAGCTATACCAAGTGTAGAATTTAGTTGTATTTTAGCTACAGTTTTAGTCACAAGTTTCCTTTGCTCTTTATATATGTTTTCTCTAAGATTCATATGGTTTGACGCCATTCTTGTAAAACATTTCTACTGTAATAAAGTTGTTTCTGAACCCGAACCCAAAAATACACACTGAACTACTGCTAAGAAGCTCGGCACAAGAGTGTTCAGATGTTAACTCACACGATTTCGTTTATTCTTTTAGTCTTGGTTTTTATCCCTCGTTTATCTCCCATTTACAAAAGTGCATAACTCGTATTTATTTTATCCTTTCCCTATCAAATTAATAAAGATATCAAAGTGGCGGAGCTGGTCAAACCGTGAACCTAAATATGTTTTCGGGCTATCAAAACTAGCTAATCCGTGAAGAATATGGGGTTCGGATTGTCCCAATATCCTCGAGAATAAACGTAAGGGAATGAAATGTTCATCTAAATGTTTCCTTCCTGTTACTGAAACCATTTGTGATGCGGCAACGCCGCCATTCCCAGCATAACAGCTGTTTAACTTTATGTACGTCAAGTAAACGACGAAACTGCAGAAATAAACAAAACAACCAAAAGTTTTATGTGATTTTCCCGAAACCTGTGATCCTAAATTCCAATTACGATGTCCAGATAATGCGATGTGCGTAGTGTCCACAGTAATTCGATGGAATGCCTCCTTTTAAGGTAACTTCCTAGACCCTATATAACCTCCAAACCTAGCTCTATAAAATACCCTTACTTTGTGTACAGAAAGACGAATCAAAGAGCCTTGATTATTTACCTAAATAAACAAATATGTAACGTTGTCTTAAACGTAAAAATGACACGTTACAATATCTTATACTAAGGTTGATTTCAAAATTGACCAAGCTTTCTCTGGATTTGGTAAGAATGACTCTTAACTTTTTAAGAATGTTAAAAGCTACACTTACATCATCTGGTGTGTAACTGTAGTTGCCATTGGTTAACAGTCTAGGTTTATCATCCCTATGCCTAGAGGAGGAACTACTGCTATGCTTCTTATCACTTTTTCCACTTCTGGAATCAGAATGTTTTTTACCACTACTACTACTGCTACTATGTCTTCTATCATTCCAATCTTTGGAGGAATTTGTATGGGTCTTATCATTAGAAACTACTGTTTTATATTCTGAAAAATCAATTTTAATGTGTTTATTATCTGGTTCTTCTTTTCCATCTGCAGATAAAGACCTCTTAACTCCTTTGTTTGGGATTTGGGTATCCTCAACTGACCGGGTCCTACCTTTCCTTGGGGAAGTTGGTGGATCTGATACTGCAGACTCTGCTGAACTTGATTTATGTGTCTCTATGTTTTTGGTAGTTTGGGACTCAATTTCATTTAAAAGCTCTACACCCTGTTTGCCTTCCAACAGGGTTTCATCTAGATTTTCATTAAATTTTGAACAAGGGTGAGGCCTTGGTTTCTTTTTAGGAGGTTCCAAAGCTTCAAACTCTTGTTTTATTTCAGTTTTAATGTCATTTACATTTTCTTCATTGTTTGATTTACATGTTTCTTGAACAGGTGTAATTTCTTCTTTCATTTCTTTTTTGACAAAATCTTTAACTTCTCCTGAATCCTCCTCAGTAGTTGTTTCAGTTGAGTTCACAGTTTTATGACCAAAGTCACTTTTAGTGATTTTAACATCATCAACTTCCATAAGTGTTGTTTCATCAACGTTTTTAGGACTTATAACAGTTACTTTAGAATTTTCTTCACTTGTTTTACCCTCTGTGTCCTCATTTTCATTAATTTTTGGACTTACAATTGACTCAGCATTAGAATTTTCATTTGATTCCTTATTACTCTCAATATCTGGAGTTGGTGGGGCTTCTATGTTCTCATTTTGGCTATTTTCTTCACTTGTACACTTTATATCATTACAGTCTTTCCCTAAATTATTCTTTTTGCTTTCAAAACTCACAGCCTTACTACCAACATCTGCATTATCAATAATTGAACTTAAAATAAAATCATTTGAATTGGAATCAGCAGTTATTGAAGGTGTCTTTGGTATGCTGCCAAATAAAAAAGTATTTCGATGATGGTCACTGCCTATTATTACTTCCTTTTCAGAGCCTAGAGAATCCTGTCCATTGCTAAGGGGCTCATACTCTTCAACTAAATGATCACCTGAAATAAAAAACAAATTCAGGCTTTAGCTGTTTGAGAAAACAGCTTTAAAAATAAAATTATTAAAGTAAGGTAAAATAAAATGCCCAGTGATTGATACTTTACCCACCTTCTTGGCAAAAATTTAGTGTTAATTTTGTAAATGTCACTTTTTACTTGCTTTTTTACTACTTATCAAAATAAAGAGAATGAGATAAAAAATTAACAACTATAACTTAGTATAGGCTACATGATAGTAGGAATCTAGTGACTTATGACCTGACTAATGGATCATTCATACTCGTCTTTTGTCTTGGTTTAGTCATATGTCTTGTCATAAGAAAGTTAAAACCACTGTTTCTTATGAGAGTGTTCATAAAATACTTTTGCTTTTGATTAGTCTTTGTCTTAAGAGTTGCCAACTTTCAATCCTTAGGACAACGACTAAGACGAGTGACAGACATCAGCTGATATTTGTTGTTTTTTTTTTCAGGGCGTCTGAAGAGCGCAAGCGCGCGGCCGAAATTTTGAATTTATGACCATTAATCATGTTTTTAACAGAAAATCTCAACATAACCTCAAAATTTTATTTGTTTTTTTTTCTTTCTCGCTTTTGTTCTTTCGTGTCTGTGTTTTGTGCACAGATTAGGTTAAATAAAATTGTTTTGTGTAGAAAATGACCCTTTTTATTCAAATTAAATTTTTTTTTCAGTGGGTTATGACTAAGACTAATCAAAAACAAAAGACGAGTATGAACAGCCGATTTTGTTTAAGACAGCTAAGACTAATCAAAGGACAAAGACTAATCAAAAACAAAAGACTAAGACGAGTATGAACAATACTTAAATTATACTTGAAATGCATGTAATTTAGGTGTAACCTTGTGGCTTCATTGATGTAAGTGTTGCAAAACATGACTAAATAAGCAAAACCAAAACAAAAGAATGTGACTTACTGCTTGCCCCATTAGAAATGTCCAATTCAATGGGAAAAAGCTTGGGTTTCTTGCATGAACATTCCTCCTGTGGCAAGTCACAGTGCAAGCATTTGCAGGGGATATGTCGCGGTTTGATTTTCTCCGGAAAAACCGATCTGGTGTTGTTTTCTTCGTCCGTGCTGCTTCCCTCCTCGAGAGACGCCATACCTGTTATTTTCCTTGCTGGGTGCCTCGGAAAATACCCGGTTTTTCTCACTTTAGATCCAAAACATTCACATAACAATTTTTGTTCTTATTAGTTGAGCCACTTAAGTACATTCTTCGCGCATTTCTTACTCGTAACATCACGTTAAGTTCATGGAAAATGGCAGGAAAAACTCGATTAGCTTTATTTATTTTTCTTCACTGCGTGCCGCCATTGTAAAAAAAGCAAGGTCGGTTGACAAATGACAGATCCAGAAAAATGAGGCTGGTGGAAAAAGAAGGGTATATATATCTTTTCCCTCTAATTAATAGATGGCGCCATTAAGAGATGTGTCACGTCACAGTAGGAGCTCGAAGGGGCCGTCCAAAAATTACGTAACGCCGAATTATCATACCACCCCCTAAAATTAAGTAGTTTTCAGGTTATAACAGTTAATTAATTTATGAGTTTACAAAAGAATGAAACCCAAGTTCAATTATTCTTCTTTCAAAAATAAGATTTTATACAGTATGTAATGTATGCCAAAGTCAAAAACGATATTCAAACACGCCGCAAAATACGTCCTCCTCACGTAATTTTTGTGTTGCTACGAGTCTTCTGACATTTATGTACAGCCCCTATACGGGCGATGCTTAAAAAGTTCTGACATATACAGGGTCCTTAGAGTAAGATTCTTACTCTCGATAGGGTTTTATTTTCGATGTTTTAGTGGAAAATTCTATTAAAAGAAATAGACCTGAGGGCTTTTATTATTGTTGCAATTGATTTTCAAGTCCAGAAAAAATATGTCAAAACTTTTTTCCAGTACTCATCATAATTTTAAAAATTTTTGAATTTTTAAGAAAGTTTTGTAAACTTTTAAAAATTTCTTATAAATCAGACTTTTTTTATTTCCCAAAAAATTTCGAAAATTACTTTTACTTTCTTAAAAATACATTTTTTAAAGTTTACAAAAGGATTAAACGTTTAAAATTTTTGAATATTAAAATTTTTCAGAATTTTGAAAACTGCAACAAATTTTAAAAAACTAAAAACTCTAAAACCTTTGACTTGTACGGCCGCTTAAGAAGTGAAAAACTAAGATAAGAAATGTAGATGATGTGCAACGATCTTCTAGTAAAACAAAAATTTTAATTTTTGTAATTTTTTTATTAAAAAAAAAATACAAATCGCATGTACGTTTAACAAGGTATTGTATTGAGAAATGCAGTAGCCAATTTTCATCAATAATCAAAAACAATTATAGTAGTAAGGGAAGGGAACATTCTTAAATTATGTAAGACAAAAACTACTAGCCCTCCTTTTTTACTCATTAAGTGTAATATAAGGCTATCTTTCTTTAAATGTTACATAATTTATTAATGATACCTAGTAAATCGTTAAAAACAATATTTAGTTTTAAAGCATAAAACTTTTCTTGACTAGTAACCATTCTATAATAAAATGAATAACTAGTTCTATTTGATTTATTAATTCTGTGATTTCAAAAATTAATTTATGAGAATCGATAGATAATTCATTTTTGTCTAATGATATTTTTTATGTGAATAATTACATTTTCCATCATACAAAGTCGAGAAGAAAATTACTTTTGTCCATGTCTCAATGTCGAGTTATAAAAATTAATAGTAACAAATTTAAACTGCCTACTATGGCCAACCTCTCAAGGAACACACTTAACTAATCACAAAGCCTCATGAGCCATGGAGAAAAATAAGTGAACTATAAAGAAAATTAAATAAAATACAATATTATGTATGTCACCCTCGGTACTTTTGTTACCGATTAAACTTTTTGTTTTTATGCTATTTCCTTTAATTTAAAAATTGTTAAAAAAGACACCAAGAACTTTTTAAAAGAAATACAAATCCACAAGTTGACTTAAAAAAAATCTCAATGCTTTCATATAGAAAAAAAATATTTTTGTTCTAGCTAGCAAACGAGATCTTTTTGTTTCTCCCACCGTAAATTTATACTCCTCTTAAACAATATTATAAGCTTAGTAACAAAAACCGTGTACAGTAATGTTACCAATTTTTTTGTACCAACAAAACAAAGTACAGCTATATTAATTTAGCCAGCAAAACCCACCCACTATTGGCAATTCAACAAAGATATAACTGGGTTTACACAATAAATAAAAATTAAAATAAAAAATTTATTTTAAATAATTATTTTAACAACATGTGGTGTTAAACTCTGGCCAGCCTCAACGATTTTTTTAAAGAAAAATTAAAGTTGACAAATACTTTTATTTTTATTACTTTTTTATTACATATAAATCCAGCTTAAATTTTGTTTATGTTTTCACAGCAATAGTAGTCTGCTTTAACTTAATTTTTTTTTCATTTTTAAGGCTGTTGTGGCAATTTTTTTCTCCTTTGGGAACTATAAATAGTTAACTTTAAAAATTTGAGATGACAAAGTTAAAGCAGAATGCCATTATGTTTTATTACCTTTTAACAAAAAAATATCTTTGTGGTATTCTCAATAGGACAAAAAATGTGATGACACTTTTAAATTATTTGAAAGGTCGGAACTATCAATTATATTACAAGTAAGTAATGATTTTTATGATGGACTGAAATCCATCTTGCTATTAATTCCCATATATGGCTGAGACAGTTTGACAACTATGGCATTTAAATTATAGTTGATATGTCATATTTATCAAACTGCCTGTCAAACCAAATTTAAATTTTATTTTATAAAGTTCAGAATCAATAGCCTGCCTGTCAAAATCATTAACCAAGTGACGGAAAATCACGTTCATCATCGACTTTCGGGGCCTTCGGAGAGTTTTTGTCGTCCTGAAAGCAAAGTTAATATTTGTTAAATATTTAAAGATACTTATGATGTACAGCGTGTCCCATTTTCGATGGGATTAAATGGGAAACTCGATTATTATTAAAGATATCGATTTTCTGATTGCACCTTACCATGCTCTTTTTTGGAGCCCTTAAAAATGGTGTAATCAGATTTTTGCTATACCCCGTGGTTTCGCTAATACAGGGAGTTTTTGAAAAAATTGCATTTTAATTAATTCCTTGTATCTCGCTTATTTTGTCAGATATTTTTATTCTGTAAAAACCTTTCTATGGCAACTTTTTTAGAGCAAAATAATGACGTTGTCATTTTTTAAAAATATTGTTTAGTTTTTGAAATATGGTATTTATCAAAAAAAAATTAAATACGGACCTGGATTTTTTTTATTACTATTTTCATTGGCTCCATGCTATTATTACCTTAAAATGATAAAACTTTAATATTTTTTTGATTTAAGGTTAAAAAAAACTATTTAATATTTGAAAAAAAAATTATAGTCCGAACCTGGATATTTCCAACGTAATTATAAATTAAAATTTGCAGGACACATTAGTTGAACGATTTTTAGTTTATCTGTTTTGAAATTATAATTAAAAGATTTATAAATAAAGTAAAAAAACGTTAAAAAGTTACAAAAATAATATCATACTAATTATTTGATGGTAGCGCAGCAGGTTGTGAAATTAACAAAACAAAAGCGTGAAACTGACATTGTCATTTTACTTGTCATTTTTGTAAATGGCTTACAATTATTTTAAACTGGCTAGAAATCGACCATATCCAGATTTTGAAAAATGTGATAGGTGTGACTGCTTCATTCAAGCAACAAAATTTCAATGGCAGAAATATTTTTATGCAAAATGCGTTAAAAGAAATTACTCAAAAATGCCAACAATGTCTTACATATAATGGTAATCAGAAAAATTAGTTATTTTTTGTATTTTTCGTAGACTTTGTTTCAAATAAATCTGTAAATTAACGTAAAACCATTTTAATATGCTAAGTATCAAAACAGTTAAACTAAAAATTGTTTGAATAGCAATTTTTAATTTATATTTATGTTGGAAATATCCAGGTTCGGACTAATTTTTGTAAAAATATTAAATATTTATTTTTACCTTAAAACAAATTTTTTTAAAATTTTTATTATTTTGTGATAATACTAGCATGA